>CM062820.1:1072381468-1073123621 GCA_031772625.1 Pinus tabuliformis | reverse complement strand
ATGATCATCAAACCCTACAACAAGTCATCAAAGAGAAGGATTCTTAGATCATGGAGTTCAAGGACAATTTGGCTAGGGCCAAATTTATCATTTCATTCCTTGAGCAAGAAAACAATCAACTTAAGGCAAAACATCTAGTCATGGAGAAAGAGCAATTCAAAGCCAAGAAGAAAGAGATGAAAGGCAAGGAAGTGGTATGCCATGAGTAAATTGAGCAACATGAATGACATGTGGCAAGGAAAAGACCAAGGATAATGGGTCTTAGGAAGGCACTTCAGAGGGAAAGAGAACAAAGGCCACCAATGGAAGAATTGACCTTTGAAGAGAGGAATGTCATGGAAATAAATAAGGACATGGAGTTTTGGCTTGAAAAAGTTAATTTAAACCTTGAGAAGATCCTTGACAAGGCCAATAGGGATAAAAATGTGCAAAGGAAAAAATGGCCATCCACTACTACAAGGAAAATCAACTTTGCAAGGGAAAAATCAAGGAGTTGAAGGCCAAACTAGATGAAACCCTAATCAACCAAGAGGAGAAGGGTAAGTTATATTTTCTTTCTTATGCATACATGGTTGCATAAAATACCTCATTATTCATCTCTGGACAAATTTTGGGAGGATTTGGAGAAAATTTTGTGTTTTGGTGCAGACTGGTGCAGACTTGCAATTTTTGGCAATTTCTGTCTAGGAGCGCAATGAGCTCATGCTGCGCTTCTTCCTCAGGGCTCCAAATGATGGAAACTCAGAAATTTTGAAAATATTATGACCCCCTCTCAAAACCCATTTTCCCACTTTCCTGGTCTGGGGCTCATTTTTTTAGAAATTTGCAAAAACGTGGCCAAACATTACCCCTTAGGAAGGCACTTCAGAGGGAAAGAGAACAAAAGCCACCAATGGAAGAATTGACCTCTAAAGAGAGGAATGCCATGGAAATAAATAAGGACAGGGAGTTTTGGCTTGAAAAAGTTAATTTACACCTTGAGAAGCTCCTTGACAAGGCCAATAGGGATAAAAAGGTGCAAAGGAAAAAATGGCCATCCACTACTACAAGGAAAATCAACTTTGCAAGGGAAAAATCAAGGAGTTGAAGGCTAAACTAGATGAAACCCTAATCAACCAAGAGGAGAAGGGTAAGTTAGATTTGCTTTCTTATGCATCCATGGTTGCATAAAATACCTCGTTATTCATCTCTGAACAATTTTTGGGATGATTTGGAGAAAATTTGTGTTTAGGTGCAAACTGGTGCAGACTTGCAATTTTTAGCAATTTCTGTCTAGGAGCGCAGCGAGCTCACGCTGTGCTTCTTCCTCAGGGATCCAAATGATGGAAACTCATAATTTTCAAAAATATTATGACCCCCTTTCCAAACTTGTTTTCCCACTTTCCTGGTTTGGGGCTCAATTTTTTAGAAATTTTCAAAAATGGGGCCGAAAATTACCTTTCTAGCCCCCTTTTTCCATTTTGTTGTGCACCTGGAGACACCTTGGGAGAATGGCCACATCTCAGCCAAAAATGGGTCATTTTGAGTGCACAAATACTCTAAAGACATATAAACTCTCCCATATTTCCAAAAAAGTCTTCACTTATGGATTTTGACTTCAGAAAGGCACTCACAAATGGCCTACAATAGCTCACTGAGCACCTCGAAATTTATGAGATTTTTGTAAAATTTTCACTGTGTAATATTTTGTAATTCCTAGTTCGACTTTGGTAAAAGTAAAAAGGATGATGTAATTGAGTAATATTACTATAAATATTATGTAGTGGGTGTTTATTCATTGTAAGTTTTTTTTATGTAAATATAGGCCTCATTAAAGAAGAAAAACTCAAGTCAAAGTCTAAATGAAGAGTTTGTATTCAACCTTCTCAATCTAATTGTTGGTTGAGATATTCATGGGAATTGTTCCACCACTCATCAATTCAACCCCTGACGGTGGGGAAGGTGTTTATTTTGGTCTATATGTATCATTTTCTCAGTCAGAGAGAAGGGTTGGACATTTAAGGAGAGAACTCTTGTAGCTTGTGCTTGAGAATTTTCATGAAATCAAAGGAACAATTGCAACTATTATTTAGGAATTCATGTGCAATGAGTTTGTGATGTTTTATTTTCTCTGTTATAGTTTCATATGAAAGATATTCATCTTCTCTTTCCATTCATCAGTTCTTCAGTGTTTTTTCCTTAAGTTTATAGCATTATTCTTTTCATAAAAGCTCTGTTTTGATGGGAATATCATTATCTGTTATTTTCTTTCTTGCTTAATGAATTCATGATAAATATAACACAAATTTCATTAAATTTGGAATTAAATAGTGGATATAGAATTTCAAAATAACCAAAATATTCAATTCTAGTGATGTCATTGTAATAAAAAATTTCTTGTTTTAATGAAATATATGTTATATGTTCATTAAGACCTCTTATTTATTTTGAAAAATACACTACACTGACAACCATAAGCCATCACAAAACTATTTCTACCTTCCTCCCTTATATCTTGGTCGTTGTTACCCTTTTGATCCTTTGACCTAGTTACCTAGTTTTCCTCTCTTGTCTAGCATCAAAACCCTAAATTTTCAAAACCTATCTGAGCCTAGCATATCTAGCCTAAAATCCTTTTATATTCCAGTCAATTCTTTGGCTCTAATCTTATAGAGGGAGCCCTCTTTGGTTTGGTATGGCTAGCTACCAAACTAAAAGCTTGGTCTGTGGTTACCTCTATCGATTCCTCTCAACCTTGGACATTGTGGATGATAACAGGGCCAAGGTGCCTTCTTCTTCCTATCCAGACTAGTTGACAACCCTACCTATATGTGATATGAAACTTCTTGCATGATGATCTTGTCCATGGAAAAATTCGGCAAAACATGCAGAGCCTTCTTTGCCTTGTACATTCGTATAAAGGTGCCAAGGGGTGAGGCATACCAATCTTCCTTGTCGATCAATGTCTCCATCGTCACTTGTGACATGGAAGGTGGATCCTGCTCAAATACATTCTTGTACACCAGGGTGAAAAAATGATTTGATAACTATATGATAACCCCACGGAAGCTGCATTTGGAGAACAACTTGTAATAAGTGTGTACAGAGGTTTTCGAAGGTGTCCATGCCCAACCCAATCTTGGGAACTACTGATGAACATAGACTGCATCAAGTATGTACGTGGACATGTATATCTCCTCTTGCTGAACTCTAGGTGGATGTCAGGCTTCTGTTACATGTTCCTTTAGCTTGATAGCCAACATTTTAGACCAGTTGCATGGCCTGCCTTCGCTTTCCAATTGGTCCAACGCAATCACCCAACTTTGCGGGAAGGCCTCTGTGCTCTCTTGGCCGTACAAACCATATGTAAAGATGACCAAGCACTAATATACCATCCACAGTGGCTTCTTCTTGTAAATTTGGATGGGTGTTGTCCTGAACTTGGCTTGCTCTTTCACCTAGCTATTCAAGATATCTATGGAGTTAACACTTATGATAGGTCTACTGAAAGGAGTATTCATTGTGATCACCGACTGTGGCAAGTGATACATCTCTTGAAAAATCCTTCACCCTGAAGGTAGTAAGCTCTGTCCCAATGATACTGCTCAACACCATTGTCTCTAGATCAATGTGTGAGACAATCTAGTGGATCATGTCTGTGCATGGAAATGGGGTATACCTGCATGCAATCTGGTACAAGCCAAACTCATGGATGTTGACATAGACCCTGCAGTCTTCTAGATCTTCCTCAAATGTGCCTAAGAATGTGTCATTGATGTCTTGCCATTTCATCTTGATGTCCTTGTCTATGAACAACTTGGTGACTTCGTAAATAGGTAAGCTCATAGACAGTTGCTCATCTACATCTCTAGTTACACTCTCAACCATGTCCTTTGAACCTGCTCTCTTGGAAGCCATTTTACCTATATTGCTGAGAGATGGATGAACACTTGTGGTACCTAGAGACATAGAAAGAAATCTGTTAGTTGAAAACCAAAAAAAAATTAAGGACTGACATGCAACGTACTTGGGTGATTGAGAATGAAGATTGCACAATTTTCACCGAGAGGCTAGGAGACTGACTACCAAAGATGCACAAGGCACAATCCAGGATGTTAGAAGGTTGACTGACTATTGGAACTACGCAATGAAAAGCCCAACCTAGCCTGCTAAGGACTAATATTGCACAATGCACAATGTCAGTCAACAAGGGAATGTGAACCCATCAAACTGCATTGCGCAATTTGTAGGGCCAGCAGGGCACTGCCTCCCAGAATTGTGCAAACAAAGCCTGGAGGCCATTTCTAGCCAGATTTGTGCATTTTCTGGGAGGAAGGCACAACCTTCACTCTCAGAAATGTGCATTGCTGGCTGGGCAAGGCAAGGTCCAGGCCAAGGTAGTTTGGACTCACCAACGGGTGACTGAAAACATGAGAAGGTTTGAATGCATGGTGAAGCTAAGTGCAAATAAGAGTGAATGATCATGCATGCAAATAATGAGTTTAAGATTTAGAAAATGGGAAAGAAAGCATTTGTGTGAAGTGAATTGCCGCAATGGTGACCGTTGGTGCAAAGATAGTGTCATGCATGCTACAATAGTGAGATGCAAAGAAAAATTGAAACATTGCTTCTACAAGCTAACATGCATCAAAATGACAACAAGCATTCATTGAAACCAATCAGACAACACTCACACAAGCCGACATAAACAAAGCAATAGAAAAGCAACAAAATACATGAAAAGCAGACTTACCTAGAAAAAGATGAGCTAAATGTGCTGAAGACTCCTAGATGCAATGTGGGATGTCAGAGCTCCAAGATCGATGTGAGGAATGAGCTCTGCAACATCAAATAAATAAGTTTTGATAAGAATGAGGCTTATGATGCGCATGCCACAAATCTGGGAAAAAGTGACACTTGGAGGGAAGTTTCTGAAACGATCTTTTCATGTAACCTCTAGTAGCTAAAAATAGATCCCTAAAATCTAGGTATGCCTTTTCTTTTTTTTTCTTTTTCATGAAAATCAACCCATGCATGCAAATCAAGATTGCTCAGTCCTGCAGTGAACCAGTCAACTTGAAAGCAAATGCAACAATCTACAAGCCTGGGGATGAAATTTGCACAATTTCTAGGCTACGAAAGACTAGTTGTCCCTCATGCATTGCACAATTTCTGGACTGAAGCCTTGGTTGTTAGTCAGAATTCTAAATTTTCTGAGTTAAAGCCTAGTGTCGGGTTGAATTTCACATTTCTGGAGCCCAGCAGGATTGCACAATTTCTTGAGGGAAGGTTGGTTCCCCTCTAGAATTGCGCAATTTTCAAGGTGAGCATCTCAGCCAAAAAATTGACTAAGTCCAAAATGCCAGCCTGCGAGTGGGAGACAAACAATTTGGTCAGCACAAGATGGGAAGCCACTAAAACTTAGTTGAAGAATATGTATTTTGTTAGTGCAAGACATGGTTCTAAGGATGGTTGGTAGGGAGGCTCCAAACGAAGCTAAGGAAAAATTTTGGAGGGTTGTTTTATTAGCTACAAGAGTATCTCACAAACTTGATTAGAGGGATTCATAGGTCTCATAAGTGGGAGTTGTTATGGTAAAACCATTGCACATATTAGAATATAGAGTTTGACAATTCAAGTGTTTCTTGGTGTACCAATCTAAGGCTTAGCGAGACAAGTATAGACCAGGGTCATATACCTAGGAGGATACATTGACTATGCTTTGAAAACACCCCTCGCTTTTTGACCATATGTGATTCCCATTTTGATCTACATAGCTACCTATGTTGAGGCCCTATTTGTATTTTCATGATTTTTTTTTATAGATGCTAAGTGATATTGATGCATTTCAATTAGATAGATGAACTTACTTATATTAAAAACTTGTTGGATTATGTTTATGTTGATTAAAGTAATTGACGTATGACTTACCCAATGTATTATTTATTTGATGTATGACTTATTCAGTTATGATTTAACTGTTGTATGAGTTATCATATTTACGATTGATCTAAATGTATGATTTACTTCTAACATGTTGATGTTTATTGAAAATTTTTGCTACATGGATACCAAATCTAATAACATGACGATTAGGATCACTTGTCTACATACATACATACATACATACATACATATATCTATATATATATATATATATATATATATATATATATATATATATATATATATATATATATAGATATATAGGTTGATGTTTTCTTTTTCTCAATAAGACTAATTCTATTATGGATATAAAAGGTTACAGCAAGGCAGTGGCCTTGAGAGTTCAGCCTGACGATGGCATTTTAAAAAAACACATAAGATCAGTGCAGTTCTCCGACACATTACAGTTTTCCATAGTGACCAGACCAGTACATTTTGACAGACAACACCCTGAGACTGACAGAAACATGGACAGACCCTGCCCAGAGACAGACAGAAACAACTGATATATGTAGAAACGACACATTAACTTGCAAGAACCGGAGCCAAAACATAGCAACAAAACCAGAATAAGCTAGGCTAGTCATCATCTGTGGTATAGGGCTCCTCAACAACCAGACACCCGTACCGAAGAAGGTCCTCCGAGTCCGAATGAGGAGCAACCAAGCCAGTGGGATCGCCATGCACGGACACACCTGGGCCAGCGGGGTTTGCCAGAATTGGCGACGAAGCATCCTCCGAGACTGAGCGCAGGCGCTCCTCCGGGTTTGCAATTCTCTGCTCCACAGGTTCAACAGCTTGGGCCGCTCCCAAATTGCTGTTGTCTTCAAGCTTTTCAATAGAGACAGAAATAATAAAAATGGCGTTGTCGAACAAGCAAGGGAAGCAATACCGCGCTGTCTGGTGAGCGGCAAGCTCACTTACCACCTCTTATGATCTATCACGACCCCTTCCTCTCCCACTCCTCATTGACGGAGGACTTCGCCGTTCAGGTTCCAGAGTGTCAGAGGAGCGCTGTGAGAGAGCTCGACCACCAGAGCCCCCCCTTCTGCTCAGTAGCCTGACTCTTTTGCGCCGCATGTTGGCTTGTTGTGCGCTGGGTAATTGCAGAACCTCCCAATAAGCATACAATCTCTGCACACTAACAGTGTTGTGAACCCCTGCAATGGGATGCATAGAAATGCCCAGAACTGCAGGTGAAACCTCGACAGCGGAATGCATTGGAGCTGGAATGCGATGAGCGTTTAAGGAGCAACAAGACGTGGCGATAATGACGGCAGATGAACACCATAATGGCCACATTAATGTGGTTATGCAGGCCCGTTCCCATTCCCAAGTGAACTTACTCGTGGCGTATGCGAGCTGACAGATGCCCACATGAAACGCTGGCTGAATGTCCTTCGAACATTTAATCACCCGCATCCGGGGTATATATAGGTTGATGTTGTGTATATGCTTATCTTAAAATTAACTTGTAGATTGGGAAGGAATATGTGCTAGCCAAAGGCCCATGCTACTAATTGGTGGATGTTGAGACATCTAATAAGGAATGGTAAGATGTATAGGATGTACATTTTTCTATTATAATTTGTATTTACTTAATATGCAATATTATGACATGGGGTAAGGCGCAAATTGTAGGTGACATGACTTCTTGATTGAATTATTTGATGATAACCATCCAAACCAACAACATAGTGTGGTCGATGATAGGGTGTTGAGCCTAGGACTTAAGGAGGGGTGGAGGAATTTCCCACCATGTGACCTAAAATCATAGAATCATGGGAGGTTGTTGATGAAAATGATCCCTTAGACATGTGATGATGATTTCCAGTTGCTTGTTGTGGAATTTAGGTCAATATAGTCGACTCTTCTGCAATTTTGGTCCTATTAGTGATTAAATAAGTATCATTGATGCCATAGTATATTGCAGTAGAGGATGGATAGGATGGGAGTATAAATAGGTTAGGGATGATAAGATGATAGAGGTTAGTTAGGGACTCTAGATGGGAAGTGATATCCTTGTTTGATTTACTAAAAAATTTTGTTACTACATCCTTCTCCCTATTTTGTTATGCCTTATTATGTTACTACTTCTTGACTGCTTATATCCTCTTAACTCTAACTTTGAGACAATTTTTTCTAAAGGAAGGGTGTATGTAATGCCCCCTCCTCAATCCTATTATCTTACATCATGTTATTAATGTTCCTATTAAGTGATTGACTTTTGTGCTTGATTATGATAAATATTATTAATATATGTACGAGCTATGCATATTCTAGCTATGTATTCACACCTAGCATGAATACACTAAGATTTTATATCCTCTTATGCTAGACAACTAATTAATGGTTATGCTTGATTAATGAATAATATATGGTTAACTTTAAGCTTGATTAATGATCAAACTTATGGTTACCCTTAGTATTTATTGATAGTTAATCTTGATCAATGATTAATTACCCCTTAATCCTAACTTATAATTAATAAATTATATTTAAACATGATTATTTAATATTTAAATTGGTAGGATTCTTCTGAATCCATAGGGTTGATTGATATTAAAAGGATATTAATTTTTTATTGTTATCATTATTTTATTATTTATCATTCCTATGCCCTAACATGATCATCTCCCTTATATTAATTTTGGATAAGGGGATAAGTGGGGTATGGCAAGGAAATTATGGGGGTTGGTGGCATTGATTTGGGGAGGGAAATAAGTGTGGGAAATTGGAGGAAGGTGGGGAATTCTTACGGGGAGGCCTTAAAAGAACTTAGGAGGGGGGGTGTTTGGTGGGGGGTGGTGTGGGGGTTCTTATGAGGAGGCCTTGGGAGAACCTGGGAGGAGAAGGGAGATTTATTTTTGGACAACGGAAGAGGTTTTGGATATGGTATAGAGAGTGAGGTATTGATTTCGGCTTTGTGAATTAGAGGCATTGTTACACAGGGATCTTAGACACACTACTACTGCGACTTGGACTTGGGTTCAGGAGGCTAGGGAATTTGTGTAGGTTCCTTGGGGTAGGAAGTTAGATATACTTTCCTAGTTGGTAGGGTGGCATACTCATTCAAGTAGTCCTAGTAGGAGCCCTACAACTGAGCCACAGTAATGAGGTATTACTCTTGTTGTTGTTTAAGATATGTAAATTACACAAATAATTTTTTTTTAATTGTTTTATATGATGTGACAAATATGTTTCTTTTTTGATATGTTGTGAAATGTATTGTATAAAATTATTCAAATTAAATAACCTTAAAATGGGTCCTTACACAAATCCCTTATCTTTTCTACAAAATCTTCAAGTACCACCACACATGAAAAATGATCTAATTTTTGAAAACAAAATTTGTAACTTTATAAGTTCAAGATCATATATTTTTTATTATAATGGGAAAATGCAACATTTCCTCTCCATTTATGATTAATCGAGATAACTCAAGATATAGGATAAATATCATTCAAAATTGCACAAGATTTAAGGAGAAAAGCATGCTAAAATTGAAAAGGGCTAAACCAAAAATATAAATAGAAAAATCAAAATGAAATATTAAACCATTATGGAAAAAAATAGAACGGTTTAAAATATAAGACCAAAAATTAAACTATATGCTTTCAAATTTGATAAAAATGGTTTTCTATTTGGAAAATGAGAACCTTTTTGGGTAAAAATAATAAAACCATTACTTCATACACACTACATTGGTTCACTCAACCCAAAAATTCTTTGAAAATATAGAATCAAGAAATTATTTCATACATGTGTGACACAAGTTTAGGATCTTGATCCATAATCAAAGAAAGTATTCATAAAAGGTTCTAATACCATGTTCAATAAATATGATCTATCCACATAGGTTGAACACCTTAAGGAAACTACATTGTATTACATGGTTAAAACCCTCAAAGAGGGAATCTATTCACTATCATAATAATGAGGCCACTTTAGACATTATATTAACGTAAAAAAGAAACTAATTTACATATGAATATCTCATTATCAATCATTAAAAGTGAGCCTCCATGTTTTGTAAATAGATATCGTGGACTAATCATGTATTAATCCATCGATGAAGTGTGAGTCATAACAAGGAAAATATGTAGCATTAGATAATTTTATGTCTACAACATAATTGTAATGAACACATTAAATAATTATAAAAGTAAACTAAAGAAATACACTTTATTAAAGACACATTAGACCAAGTCAAATTGATTCTTAAACTCTTGTGGATATTCCACTACTATAGTTTGTCACAACACATCTAATAAAATAAATTGAAATATATATTATGAGGGTTAATTTCCTTAGATTCTAGATTTATTAATTATTTTTTTCTACTTATGCATGTAATAGATAAAATGTGAAAAATAGAAAACAAAAAAATACAATCGTACACCAACCACAATGAACATAAGATATGTTTTGGGAAATCCTTAGTGAGACTTCTCTACTCTCTCTTTCTCACGAATGGACATAATGCAATTACAAAGGCGAAGGAAATATCTATGGAGTTTCTTAGTACTTGTGGACTTTTAGTCTACTAAAAAACACTAAACACCCTATGTTATTCTCACTTAATCCCACTCCCAATTTTTCTATTTCGATATATAACAAGTTATGATTGAAAATGAATGGAACCCCTTCTCCTCCCAGTGGCTTGCTTTCAACATATCTTGACAGGCAACTGGAGGTCAAGTTTGACTCATTCAACTTGCAAATAGAGTTACAAATTTGGCCCTGGTAGAGTCTTCTTCAAAGTCTCTTTGTGCTTATCCCTGCATGCATGAGTAACATGGGAGGACATGGCATCCATTCATGCCATGGTGGTTAATCAAGGTATGTCAACTTTCAAGAGGCATACATTTTGCATATGAACTCTATTTGATATGATTATTGGCTCGTTAAAAACGTCTTTGAGTTTATGACAACATCTTGGGGTCCAACATTAAGTGAGAAAGTTTGGCCCCCCAAAAAATCATTTAAGACCTCAAAATGGTCCCAAAAGGTTAGAACCCATTTATCTAAATTGGGTCTCACCAATAAAATTACACCTATAAGATTATTCCTCCAAATTTTCCACTCTAAAATCCTTGAGATAGATGAAAAATTATTTAGTGATCTAATCTAGATCATATACTTAACTAAATCATAAGTTTCTAAATATTCTAACACCATGCTCTTCCATTGTCCCCCTTCCCCCCTCATGGCTCTATTGACCATGTAGTCACTAGAAAAGGTGGGGCCTTGCATAGGTTGTCAATGCCCATTACCTTATGCGCCCTGCCCTTTTTAATTAATTTTTTCCTTTTTTATGATACCCCTTTCCATTAGTTGATTGTTTTCTAATGGTAAGGTATGGCATCAAGGTCCCTTCCTATTGACCACTCAACATATTACATCTAACAATGAGGTCCCTTTTCATTGATAACTCAATTCATTGCATTGTGTGGTTAGAGGAAAGAATCCCATCAACCATTTCACCACGAGAAAGTGGTAGGCCATATAAGCCATGCCATTGCTAGAAATCATTATCTTCTATTGAACATGTGTCCAATAAAAAGTGCGATGACCTAATTGGTGATGGTAGTACCCTAACATGATTCATTAACCACATTGTTCAATTTTTGGGTCATAGGAAAGGGAGAATGGGAGAAGAGGAGAGAGTAGAAATGGACAAGCAAGGGGAGAAGATAAGTGGGCAAGGGGGCTTAAAGAAGGGATTTTAGGGGAGAAAGGGGGATTGAGGAAAGGGGCTGAGAGGAGGATAATATAGGAAGAAGAAACAAAAATTGGAGGAAAGGATTTTCTTTCTTTTTATTTTTAATCATGTTTTAATTTTTATTTATAATTTTTTTAATGTGTTTATTTATTTTTAAGTGGAGGGGTGAAGAGAAAGGGAGAAGGGAGGAAGGACGAGAATTGCAGAAACTTGAAAGTGGGTTAGAGGGGCGATTTGAGGGGGAAAGTGGGGGTTGTGGAAATAATTCAAGGAGGATAAAGGGGCTAATGAGATTAAAGGTTTGTTTTTATTTTTATTATTATTATTATAATAAATAGTGTTTTTCAATTATTTGTAATGGTTTTTAATATTTTTATTTTTATTTTGTTAAATGAATATGGATTTAGGAGTAGTAATGGATTTAAAATTATTTTGTTAATTGAATTTTTTGTATTATTTTTAAAATTTTAAGAAAAAAAATCTTACTATTAAATTTACTTTCAAAATTTGTTACTTCATTTTTAGTTCCAGTTATGAACAAGAGTGAAATGTCTAGGAGATTAGCATAGCAAATGGGACAAAATGACAACAAAGAGGGTGTAGATTTCAATAATGTTCATGGAACTAATATCTTTGTCCTATAACTAGGTGGACAATGAGGTCTTTGAGGGGTGGTTTTTTTCCAAAAATCAACAAGGTATTTGGGGAAGGACATATAATAATTTTCTATCTACTCATCAGCGAATGAAAACCATTCTCATAGAGCGAGCAAGGATAGAGTATTAAAAACCAAATTTTTAAATTTTATTTTTAATGAAGGTATGTATTTTATAATACTATAAATATTTTCTTATGAAATGAAATTTTAGTTTAATGTTGTAATTCTTAGAATAATTCTATTTGATAAAGATGTTTATACTAGATGAAGATTCATTTCTTTCTTATAGTTTTAGAGAAATTCTTAAAACATGAAATTAGTTTGCTTATATAAACAAGTGCCACAGAGCAACTTAGTCCCTACTAATCAAGTTAGAATTTATGCTCTCAGAAAAATTTCATATGAGATTTTTGTATCCAAATTAAATGAGATTGTTGTGTCCAAATTATTCTGATTGCATACTCAGATGCAGAGACTTGCATAATTTTTGGTAGATTGTATCCACTAGTAAGTCTGCACGTTTACTTTTTTTTGGATAGGAAAGACCTAATGACTAAAAGAGCCTAAATGTCCCATATTGACCAAAATTAAGTGAAAACTCCGTGGGGCCGCCTACTCCTTGAGCCTAATCAATACATGTTATAGCGTTCCTCCAAAGACTTGAACCTGGGTGGATGGGATGACAAGCCACAATCTCAACCACTCGAGTTAAGAACCATTGGTTTCACATTTACATTTTTACTCATATTTATTAAAGTGCTTAGGAACACATACTGATGGTATTTAACTCATGGAAAGTATGTTTCTTCACACCTTAGTCCTATCAATTTTTTATGCAAATAATTTGCTTACATTAGGGTGGGTTGTAACTAATGGTAAATATGTTATTTACATAAGTATGAGCTATTTTCAAATATTTTAGTTTTTGGTGGTTTTCTTGCACAACTTAAAAATAAAATTCATTGCATAGATATCTAAAAATCGTGGCATAAATATTGCAACCTTATCCAAAAATTATGATAGAAAATTTATGAGAAATTTATACACATTTCATTATATTGTTCAAGGGCTATAAAATAATACCCTCAGGTTTTGGTTGAGTCAAATGTTTTAAAAGTATCATTTTAATATAATATCATGTTCAAAGTTAAACATTGTAACTTGCATTGGTCAATTCTAAACAAATAATGATCAAGGCATAAATCTATTGCAATGATATTAAATTTTGAATAAGTTATAAATACAAAAGTTTAGTTTTTTAATATTTTGAAATTTTTTATTTTTTAACTACATTCATAAAATCTAAAATTATTCATTATTATTTTTTCGTAAGTTGATTTGTATTACCTCATAATAGGAGATTACACCATTACATAAATCTCATATTAGAAGAGTTCACCCCATTATTGGTTTCAATTTTCCATGAGGGGAACCATATCAGTTAATGGATAACGTGCTAGCAGGAGTCAAAATATAAAGTCTATGATCGATAAAAACTATATATGTTAGTGGTAACAAACCATAAAGAAACATAAAACTATAACATAACATGGCATGTGTTAGCACTCCTTAGTTTCCCAAGGCTGAGAAAGGAAACCAAAGAGGTAACCACAAACCAACTTTAGACTTGGCAGCTAGCCCTACCAAATCAGAGAGGGCTCTCTCTAAAATCAACCTCACAGCCAATGGAAGTGACATGATAATACTAGGGTTTTAGGCTAGTTATCATCTCAGTAGGGTTTTGATTAGGTTTTGCTGGATAAAGAGCACTAGGTTTTGGAACCAGGCCAAATAGATCAAAAGATCAGCTGCAATAATTTAAATGAGGCAAGATAGATGTAATCAAGGACACGAATGGATCTTTCATAGTAGTATGGTGATGAGGAAATAAAATATAAGGAACTAAGTGAGAATACATGCATGAATTCACTTGTTTAGAAGATAAAAATACTTAAATGATAATCTCAAACAAAACAGAGCATTTTTGGCACTGAATTCTGTTTAAAAATTAAGAGATTAACATGAGAAGAAATATGGATAGCTGCTAGAAACATATAGCAATCAAATTCATAAGAATAACTGAAGAAAACAATGTCACTGACCACAACACATTAATCATAGAAAAATAGCAGCAACAGTATATTAATTTTGCCAAAAAATCAAGTACACCAGTCCCAAATGTAAGACCTTCAAGTATCCAACCCTTTTCACTCTAAAATTCATGAAATATATATAATTATCTCATCCCTGGCCTAAGGGTGTCGAGCTCAACCATCTCCCTCAAGATAGAACAGTTGCATTAAATTTGGCATTCCCTACTAGGAATAGGGATTGAATTTCTGAAAATAGGGGTCAAAGATTAACTCTTATCTCTTGAATCATGACATCTATTACAAAAATGAAGGAGGTTTTGTATATTATCTTGCTTTTGAGAGAAACATCTCTCATTTTTCACAGATTCATATCCATATCCTCGGAATATGTGCCATAAAATCATGACTAAAACATGAAATCATTAAATGTTTAAATCTGTAAAATTAAGGTGTAAAGATCCAGTGAAATATTCCAATCCATGACACTTGTGAATAAACTGAATGAGGTTTCTGATATTTGGTTTGTTCTTGACAAAAATTCCTTGGGTGTCTCAAAGTTCATTTCCCTCTGTTAGAAAAACATGCCAACAAAAATGACTAAAATAGTGAAAAGATTCAAAATTTGATTCTTTTTTATCATAAGCCTCAAATATCATTTCATATCTCCCAAATCATAACATTTGTGGATAAAATGAAGGGATTTTTTTTCTTTGGTCTGTTATTGACAAAAGCCTCTTTCATTTTTGTAAATTTCATGTCCATTACTTCAGAAATTGATTTTGAAGTAAAATTGTCCCTGTGTTCAGCAAATGACCTCAAAAGACCTATGATATTTTCTGATGATACTTTTGATGATGACCATGACCTTAGGCTTATTATGAGAGTAAAATATACATTATACATTTGGAGATTGACTCAAGACCCTTTGCTAACCAAGAGAGATGTCAAATTTAATTTGAAAATATTATAATTTGACCTAAGACTATAACAAATAGTGAAAAGAGTAATTTTGATCACTGTGACTATTGGACGCTAACAACAGGAATTCAAGAATTTGAAGAAGGTCATCAGAGTCAGGTCCCTTGTGATGGAACTAGGAGGAGAAAACGACTTAAGTTTAGATTAGGGTTGGCTCTCTACATGTGTTGAGAAGTGTAGCAAGAAAGTCTCAATTTGACTTAGCCTTGGTCAAATTGAGAAAATTCAAAATTTCCACATTAGCATACAACATGGAGGCAATTAACTGGGGTGGCATGGCTCTTGTCACTCATTTAGCTCAGTAAATTTTAGTTGAGGGCTTGTATTTCAGTTTGCATGTGTTGATTGCTAATTTGTAGCAATCCAATTCAGTTATTTCCAATTATATTCATTTAAAGTAGTTCTAATTGTTCATAAAACTAGTTGGAGGTTAGTTGTGCAGTGGGATAGTAGTCTAAATCAATGATCATCTAGTTAATTAATCAATCAACAAAAAATAACACATGCATTGAAGTAATTTGAATTGCTTAGTTGTGGTGGAGATTCCAAGGCAATGCAACATCAGTTGTAGATTAACTTGATTGTACAGGTGTTAGATGAAATCAATGATCAATATATTTTAATTATAGAATCAATTGGAGGAAAATTACTAAAATATAGGGGCCTAATTCCTTAGGATTTTCACAAGAAAATATGAGCTCAGGTGGAGGCAGAAATTGACTAAGTCTGGGTCATAGCTTTTTATTGAGCAGAGAGAACAAGTATTCACTTGCAGGTTGAGCTCAAAACGACCAAGAAATTGTAATACATTCTCTATTCATCTTATTAATGTAAGTATGGTTAAGGGTTTTTTACTAGTTGGTTTCCTCTAGATAAATTTGTGTACTTGTGTATGTGATTAATGCATGTTTTCAAATGTTGTTCTAAATTGTGAATTAATTTTTGCAAAGCAGTAGAGTAGAATTGTGTCTCTTGATTTTGTTTAAATTTCTTGATAAATTGCAATTCTATCACCATATTTCTACATGGTATCATAGTAGGATTCACAGTAGAACAATAATTTCGAAGTTATTCCTCAGGAGGTTTGAATTTGTAGCTTTAGTGTAGAAGGATTTTTTTAGAATTGGGAGAATGGCCTTCAATGGATTGAGATTAGAGTATTCCTTGGAAGGAAGCTTGAATTTCATTATCTAGAAGGATTGAATGAAGGAATTGTTTGGCAACAATGGATAGAATATATCAAGATAGACATTCCAAAACTAGGATCAGTTGATGCTCATAACCTATCCCAATGGAAAAACTATGTAGTTAAGGTGAGAAGAATAATCCTAGAGGGAGTGAGGGACCACATTGTCTCAAATCTCCATGGAAAATAAACTCATTTCACAATTTGGAAGGAAATGATTGAGATATTCGATAATAACAGTGAGCATCGAAAACTAGCCCTCAAATACAAACTTTGAAAGATTAAGATGCAAAAGAATGATACTATTCCACAGTATCTCACCATATTTACACAAGTTCAGGATGAGCTTGGAGGGGTTTGTGTGAATGTTGTAGAAGATGACCTAGTGAGCCTACCTCTTTTAGGCATTCCCAAAATCTAGCATGGCTACCAGGACCTGGTGAACAAGGGGGAAAAATTACCAAATTTGGAATGCTTTGGTTTGATTTGGTACAAGAAGAAATCATGTGAAATGCCATATATGGAATTTCATCCAAGGGAGAGGATGAAGAAAATTTTTCATTGGTTGGAAAGGTCAAGAAGGGAAAAGGGAAGAAATATCAAACAAAACTAGAATCTAACCAAGGGGGCAAGAAAAAGACTTGTCCAAAATAAAATTCTTCAATTGTTATGAATTTGGGGACTATGCTACAAAGTGTCCACACAAAAAGTCTAGCAAGAAGAACTAAATAGGAGCAGTAGGTGAAGCATTGGATTCATAGTTTGAGTTAGAGTTCACCCTGATCGCATGCAGGGCTAGGACTGTGATGGGGAGTATGTGGTACTTAAACTCAGGTGCCTCATTCCACATGACACAGTGTAGATATTTTTTCAGTGACATGAAGGAGAAATATCTCTAGATGCATATTGAGCTTGAGGATAACATAAGGTACAATGTTATTGGGATTGGTACAATAACCTTTAAGAGGGGGATGGAATCCCCTCTTCACCTCAAAGATGTCATGTTTGTACAAGGCATGAAGAAGAATGTCATCTCTCAATCAATTTTGGAAGACCATAGCTATGATGTGATCTTCAATAAAGGGAAAACCTTTCTAAGACACATAGCTACTGAGAAGGTGAAGCAGATTGGGGTTCATATGAAGAACCTATATAAACTTGAAGTGGAATATTGTGTTGCATTAAGTAGTAAGGAAGAGAAAGTGCAGAGTTGCAATGGCAGTGAACTATGGCATAGGAGATTGGGCCATTTGCATCATGGTTCCTTAAAAATTATGAAGAAAATAACCACTGGCCTCCCTAAAGGATCATTTGAGCAATAGGATCTCTACAAGGGTTGTACCATGGGGAAGTATGTAAAATCCACATTCCATGATAAAGAAAGAGAAGACGTAGTCTTGCAGAGATTCCACTCTGACGTTTTTAGACCTTTCTTGATAGCCTCCACTACCAGAAATAAGTACTATGTTATTTATGTTTATGATTTCTCAAGGAAGTGTTGTATCTTCTTCATGTAGAAGAAGGATGAGACATCTTCAAAAGTTTTAGAATTAAAGGCACTGGTTGAGAAAGAGATCGACAAGAAAGTGAAGGCTCTTAGGAGTGATAATAGATGTGAGTATGTTTTGAATGACTTCAAGGAATTTTGTGCCAAAGAAGGAATTTGAAGAGAACTGATAGCACCCCGCAACCCACAACATAATGGGGTAGCTGAGAGAAAGAACTAGAGCATTTTTAGAGCTATGCTACATGACCAAGGCCCACCACTCTATTTGTGGGTAGAGGCATGTAACACAACATTATACTTATAGAATCAAATTCCTCATCAGATTCTTGGTATAATTGTACCAGGGGAGGGCTTCCCTGGGAGAAATATGGATGTGTCTCATTTTAGAATTTTTGGAGCCTCTGTTTACTGCCATGTCTCCAAAGATTTGAGGAATAAACTTCAGCCGAAAACAGAGTTGGGAATTTATTTTTTTTACATCGAAACTCCACACAAGTACTGGGTGTACTTACCTTCACTCTGAATGACAGTTGTGCAAAGGGATGTAAATTTTGATGAGGAGAAAGCAATGATATTCTCTCTTGAGATGGATCTTTAGATCCCACCAGAAGAGGATCTTTTCGCTCCAAAGGAGGAGCCTTAGGAAGTTGTGTAGAAGACACAAATGAAGGAATGAAGAGGAGGTAGAGTGGAGACATCCAATCAAGTAGAACCATCCAGAGAAGGTAGAAAAAGAATTAGGGAAGCTGATATATTGGTGCAAGATTCAAGAGATAATGTGGGAGCTCCTTCAAATTTGCGCAGGAAAAGGAAGTCACCTGAGAGGTACATTGGTTACATGGCTCTAATGACTAATATTTTAAAGACTGAGCCATCCTCTTTTGAGAAAGAAGTTGAGAAACCAGTTTGGGTTGATGCAATGGTGGAAGAATATGAATCCATCATGAAGAACAGTGTTTGGGAAGTGGTCCCAAGACCAACAGATAAATCAGTTGTGGGTTCTAGATGGATCTTCATGGTTAAGAATGTAGTAGATGGAATAATAGACAAGTATAAGGTCAAATTTGTGGCTAAAGGATTATATCAAGTTGATGGAATTGACTGTGAGGAAACATTTTCTCCCATAGCAAGGTATTCATCCATCATATCAATTCTCGCACTAGCCATGCAGATGGGGTGGAAGATCCACCAGACGGATGTGAAAACAACATTTCTTAATGGTGTTATTGAGGAGGAAGTGTACATCAATAAACCAAAAGGATTTGATACATTCTATTGAGAGTCTCCTATGGGCAAACTCAGGTGAGCACTTTACGGTTTCAAATAGGAACCTCGAGTTTGGTACACTTAGATGGAGAGTTATCTCACTAGATTGGGCTTCACCAAAAGTGAAGCAAAATCAAACCTCTATATAAAATTGGTAGAAGGTAGATCTTTTATGGTTTTTTTATGTTGATGATTTAATATTAATAGGTAATGAGCATTTGACCATCTCTTGCAAAGAGGACCTTGTAAGGGAATTTAAGATGAAAGACATGGGTCTCATGCACTACTTCCTTGGGCTGGAAGTATCGCAAAAAGATGGGTAACTGTTTGTATCTCAAGGAAAGTATGCCAATGAGATACTACATAAATTTCCTATGGAGAATAATAAGCCCATGGAGTCACCTCTAGCGACCAACTAGAAGAAGGTGAATGCCACTTTAGGTGAAGAGGTTGATGTTACCATTTACTAGTAGCTAGTGGATTCATTAATGTATCTTGTGAACACACAACTAGATATGTGCTATGTAGTCAACCAACTAAGTCAGGCTATTGTTACACTGACCAAATTGTATTGGAAGGCAGCTAAGCATGTTTTATGGTACCTCGGAGGCACTACCTAGTAAGGATTATGGTACAAATAGACAGAGGGAGTGAATTCATGTGCCTTCACAAATGCAGATTGGGTAGGGAGTCCATTTGATTGAAAGAGTACATTAGGTGAAATTTTTAGTGTTGGATCCACAACAATTTCCTTGTATAAGAGGAAGCAGAGGTTTGTGACGCTCAACTGAGTAGAATTTGAATAAATGGTTGCAAGTAAAGAAAAATGTGAGGCAATCTAGATGAGAAAGGTACTTGTGGGACTATTTGGTAACGAGACGGATCCAACTATGATATATTGTGATAATCAAAGTTGCACTAAGCTCTATGAGAATCTACGATTTCACGATCGATCCAATCCTATAGATATCTAGTATCATCATTTACAGGACTATATGCAAAGGAGGATAATGCTGCTATAGTACATTCTGATAGAGGAACAAGATCCTCACATATTGATAAAGGCCTTGTCAAGAGGGAAGTTAAAATTACATAGGTGTAGGATAGGGGTGGTTGGAAATCCATTTCATTCTAAGAGGGATTCTTGATAAGTGTAGCAAGAGAGTCTCAATTTGACTTACCCTTGGTCAAACTGAGAAAATTCAAAATGTTTACATTAGAGGACAACTTGGAGGCGGTTAACTAAGCTAACATGGCTCTTGTCACTTATTTAGCTCAGTAAATTCGAGTTAAGGGCTTGGAGTTTAGTTTTACTGTGTTGATTGCTAATTTGTAGAAATCTAGTTCATAGATTTCCATTTGTATTTAGTTAAACTAGTTCTAACTATTGATAGAACTAGTTGGAGGTCAATTGTGCAGTGGGGTAGTAGTCTAACTCAGCGATCATCCAGTTAAATGATCAATAAACCAAAAATGGCTCATGAATGCAAGGAATTCGAATTTCCCAGCTTTGGTGAAGATTACAAGGTAGTGTAACATCAGTTGTAGGCTAGTCTTGAGTGTACAGGTGTTGCATGCAATCAATGATAGATCCTTGGGAATTGTGCATTCAATTGAAGGAAAATTCGTGAAAAATAGGGGCCTAACTCCTTGGGATTGATGTAACAAAATAGGAGCTTTGGTGGAGTGTTGTAGTACTCAACAACTACCCATTATTTTTTATGATAGTTGAACTAATAAATAATGGGGACCCTTTTGAGAATTGATAAAGCTCCTTAGTTCTAATAAAATAAGGCAATTTTTAGTTTTTGTCACCAAAACACCTTTGAATAAGAAAATCTCCCTTATCAGATCTTTCATATCAGAAATTAGCCTCATAAATATAGTATTCACAAATGACCCTATAGGATTTTGTTTAAAATGTATTATCATACGAGTTCTATCATAATATTTAAATACCGCAACATTACTTATAGTAAATTCATGAAAAAACTTTCCCTCGATTAAAAAATTCTGATACTTTAAGTCTAAATTTATATGAAACAAATTTATGGATATAATAAAGAAAATCGTGGCCCCAAAATACTTCCATGTAGTATATCAAAGCTTCCATCGGAGCTTCCATATATCAGAACTTTAAGAGTAAGAACCACTTTAAAACCTCCAATATCTAAAACCTCTAATATCTAATACCTTTGTTATCTTTTGATCCTATGTTATCCTCTGATCCTCTAATATTTTGATATCCCTCATCCTTCGATCCTTCGATGCCTCTCATCCTCTGATATTTTGATATCCCTCATCCTCTGATATTCGCCTCCTATCCCTATCAAAAATTTTATATCGGGAGGCTACCTGTTAAAATTTCTGATATTTCACCCCTGATACAGAACCTTTGATGCCTCTTCCTACTTATAACTTACAATTGTTATATCTTTGAATAACACTTATTGGAAGGTGAGGATATCGCAAGTTTTAAAAGTGTATCCCCAAGATTTCCCCGATAAAATCCACCGATATGATGACATGTACAGAGCCCATGTGAATGCACATTTATTATTTAATGGCCAAAAGCAACAAATTTTTGTTTTTTGAAGTTTTAAATGATTTAATAACTGCAGCTTGATGTTGCTGGAATTTTCTCATAAAGACATAAATCCTTATCGAAAATAGTTATTTTCCCTAGAGAACTCTCTAGTTAAGGAATTTCCACTTATTCTTGTGTTTTCCATTATAGGCCAATCCCAACAAGAAAAATTCATTACAAATGTCTAGGGCAGCTAAAGCAAGGAATAAACTTGTTGTTCAATAGAAATCAGTCGCCCCTCCCCTGAAACTACTGAAATGCCTACATTATTCTCAGATACAACCTATTCTCTAGATGTTGGAAGCTTCTATTGGGAAGCTATTTATAATATTTTTGAAGATGAAGGACCCTGGATAATAGAGAAAATAACTACGGCCGATGATTCTACCCTGGTCTCTGAAACTACCTACAATGATGTCGCCAATTCATTTTTGCATAGGATTGCAGCACGACCCAAGATCCTTCCTTATATAGATATGGTTAAATGGTTTATTGATCATATGAACATTTCACAAAGAAATTTCATGACTAAGAAGCAAACAATCATTGGGTCATTCACTAGCAGCAATTTGAGAAAAATGTATCACCTGCCGAAACCTCAGAAAAAATATGACAAGCTTTTTATAGAGAAATTCATGAAGGAGAATAAGCATCAATCAGAGATCATCATAAACTAGAGAAGAGATCCTAACAAAAATAATGAATAAGATAAGGGTATGTATTCTATTTCCTCCCTTGCTAGGCCATACTATCAAATAGCCACTATGTTATGTAGGATCTATGGTTACCCTGATACCAAAATTCTCGTATGACAATATATCCACCCAAATCATGAATTATAGGATAAAACAAAATTTTTCACAGAACTTGGTCCCCCCTTTTATATGAGTGACTATATAAGGCATGCCATATGTTTCACCTTTGATTTTACTTCTATAGGATGGATATGGACTATAGAAGACCCTACTCCTATCCATATTTATCATGACATACTATGGGAAACGAAATTTCACCCTCATTTATATAAAATTTGCCATAGAGTAATGTTGCCTATCCACCAAAGTGTCTTTGATGAGAAGACCCCTAGGGTTTCAACTGAAGCTAACAATGACTTGATATCAATTGGGAACTAGTTTGGACAAGAATAATTCACTTATGTCTAGTTCCTTGGTAGTCTTTCACATCCCAATGTTTTGCCCCTCTACATCCCTAATAAACTTCTTTCCCGAGAAATAGCTTACCACACCGTAGGACATGCAAGTATTTCAAAGGACCTGAGTCATGCTAACAAGACTATGTGGCCTAATTTTCCTATTAAATGTGGTGTGTATTCTCTTGATAATTATAAACATTTTAGCGTTGAGATTGAAGAGATTCAGAGTCTAAACTTCCCAACTATTCCAAATAGGCAATATGATCCTAAAGGAACTGTCAAGAAGGTCACTACATGGTCAAGTATCAGGAAATTTATGCATGAGCCAGATAAGTTTGATGACTTATTTGAATCATCCTCTTCCTATTCAATGGTTTTGAAACTAGCAGAAACATAGTTAACTGCAGAGGAGATAACTCAATTTAATCAGTATGGAGATAAAATGATAGCTCAGTTGCCTATGGATTTATTGAAATTCCCTCAACAAAACATAGAACATGATAAAGTATTGGTTATTTCAGCATAGGTTACTAATGTATCCCAAGTAAAAGAGACAGGTACTTTCTCTTCTTCTCAGGTGGAAGAAACTTTGTCAGATAAAAAATATTGATGCAATATGGGAATAATTTAATCAAGGTATTCAAGAAAGAGGCCCTTGGGATCTAAAGACTCCATTGCATGAGAAAGTTTCAAATAACCCCACTTACTATTAGGACTTCGAACAGGCCTTTGGACACAGATGGCATAGAAATCATCTTGGCATTCGCGAACTCCAAGGTCATTTTGAGGGTCGAAGAGATTCCTCCTCTCAACATATTTTACAGTCCACAACATAAAGTTGTTGTAAAAAGGAAAAGAAAAAGAAGGAAGATTGATCAAACCCAAGCCTTAGTCCCTGAAAATACTTCATTTGAAGTAGCATGTAAAGGCTCTCAATCTACTCCTGCAGAGGATCTCGGGAGGCTCTCACAGTTTGTAAGAGCATATGCTTCTGCCACCATAGACAAGGCCATCGAAGTACAACACATTAGGGGAATTTTGAGGTCTAAAAAGATCCTCCTAAGAAAAATGTACAACCAAAATAAAATTTATAAGAACCAATAGGATTCAAGATCATGATGTCAACCATGGGGGATAATTCACTATTTTTTGAGTAAAAAAATATTAAAAAGTAATAAAATAATAAAACTACTTTTTCAACTTGTATTTTCAACTTATCTCCGTAAGGTTTTACTCAAATTTCAAGCAGGGGTACTCATTGGATGAAAAATTTAATTCCTCGTCCAAGGCGTACCCATGTTTCATACTTTCGATGGACTCTGTTACATGAAAAATGAGAAATACATGAAAAAACGTGATTGCAATCACGTTTTTCATTTATTTTTCATTTTTCATGTAGCAGGGCCCATCAAAAGTATGAAAAATGGGTACTCCTTGGGTGAGGAATTAAATTTTGCATCGATTAAGTATTCCCACTCGAAATTTGAGTAAAACCTTTGGGAGATAAGTTTAAAACACGAGTTGAAAAAATAGATTTTTCTTTTTTCCCTCTAAAATTTGATGATGTAATCTAATCTTATTTTATTATTTCCACTATTATTTTATAATTTCAGTAGGAGTTAGAAAATTATATATTACAGTGCATTGGAACACATAGAATATTTCATAAATATAAACACAGAAAACACATAAAACTAGAGAGACACAGATATACGTGGTTCACCTAGTTTGGGCTACATCCACCCTGAACAGCCAGTTCTTCCTTTCTATTACCCAACAAAATGAAGAGACACAACCTACAACAAATCTGGTGTAATATCCTTTGTTTTCTCTCACAATCTCACCTCTTTGTTTCTCGCTCAGAGAATACACATCTATTACACAACCTCAATACAATGCCCTCATACAAAGAGAGGGGTTACCTTCTAGGGAAAAAAACCCTAAACCAAACATAAGTTCTACCATCAGATCATCGACCTAATGAATGGCTCAGATTGACTAGAAATTACTATACTTTTACAAGGCAATTTTACATCTGTTTTTAGCTTCGAGGGCGGTGCCCCTGAAACCCCCGTCGAGGGACCACTAGCCCCCGTACCCCCCAGCCGAGGGGGATTAGTTATCCCAGACCCCCGCAGGGGGGACAAGTCCCCTCCACACCCCCCCCACGTAGAGGGTGTAAAAACTTCCTAGGGTATACATCTGGCTGAAACAAAGACCTCTAAATAATCATGCTCCACACCCAACAATCTCCCACTTGGAGAATGATTGTAGCAACTCCACCGCTGTTTCATTTGCTAGATGATGACTTCTCTTTGGACCTGGTTGTTTCTAATCTTCATTGTCATCCTTGAAGACCAATTGAAACTGAGCATATTCTCAGTTTCTCCCTGGTTACAACTTTTGTTCGCATATCTGCAAGATTCTGGCTAGTGTGTATCTTTTCCAGCTTCAACTCTCCATCTTCCAACATTGATCGTATGAAATGGTACTTGAGCTGTATGTGTTTAGTCCTGCAATGAAATGCTGAGTTCTTTGCAAGATGAATGTCACTTTGGCTATCATTGTATAACATGCCCATATCATGCTCCTTACCCAATTCACCCATAAACCTTTGTAACCAAATCATTTCTTTACTAGCCTCTGTAGCAGCAACATACTCTGCTTCTGTTGTTGAAAGTGCAACAACACTTTGGATTTTTGAAACCCAACTGATAGTTGTTCCACCTATAGTAAATACATATCCTGTACTGCTCCTCCTGTTATCTCTGTCACTTGCCATATCTGCATCAACATATCCCTGTAGAGAAATGTTTGAACCACTAAAGCATAATGCTTGATTTGTGGTACCTTTCAAATATCTGAGAATTCATTTCACTGCCATCCAATGTTCCTTTCCTGGATTGTTCATGTACCTTCTTACAACTCCCATTGCATGTGCAATATCAGGCCTTGTGCAGACCATTGCATACATTAAGCTTCCAACTGCTGATGCATATGGAACTTTAGACATATAATCCATGTCTTCTTGGGTCTTTGTGCGCATTTCATTACTAAGTTTGAAATGGCTAGCAAAAGGTGTACTAACTAGTTTTGCATTGTGCATATTAAATATTTTCAACACCTTTTGTATGTACTCATTTTGAGACAATGTTAATTTGCGATTTTTCTTGTCTCTAGTTATTCTCATAGCAAGGATTTGTTTTGCAGCTCCCAAATCCTTCATTGCAAATGAATTTGCCAATTTTCTTTTGAGCACATTTATTTCCTACATGTTAGACCCTGAAAAAGCAATGTCATCCACATACAATAACAATATAATATAGCTACCATCATTTTGTTTTTTAGATAAGCACAATGATTAGAGTGACATCTAGTATAACCTTGTTCAGACATAAAATTGTCAAATTTTGGATACCACTAACTTGGAGCGTGTTTTAAGCCATACAAGCTCTTCTTCAACTTGCACACTAGTTTCTCCTTCCCTTTCACCTCATATCCTTGTGGTTGTTGCATATATATCTCTTCCTCCAATCCCCATGGAGAAAGTTTGTCTTTACATCTAACTGCTCAAGATGCAAATCTTTAATTGCTACTAGACTTAAAATAGTTCTGATTGAAGTCATTTTAACAACAGGAGAAAATATTTCATCAAAATCAATACCTTTCTTCTGTGCAAACCCCTTCACCACAAGTCTAGCTTTTTACCTTTTTTTCCTCCATCTTCTTCCTTTAGCCTGTAAACCCATTTATTTTGCAATGTAGTTTTACCTGCAGGCAACCTGACTAAGTCCCAAGTCTGGTTATGCATTAAGGAGTCCATCTCTTCTTCCATGGCTAGCTCCCACTTCTTCCTGCTTTCAACCTACATTGCTTCTTCATAACATTTGGGTTCACTAGAATCAATCAACAATAAATAATATAATGAAGGAGAGTATCATTCAGGGGGTATGCTTATCTTGGTAGATCTTCTGACACCACTTTCTGGTGTTTGGGGTGCCTGTTGTTGTTGTGGTGGTTGCTGTTGTTGTGGTTGTTGATTATTATTATTTTCAAGCACCTTTACTTTTTCAGTGATCTCATCAAGAACTACATATTCCTTGTTTTCTTTTTCCTGTTTCTTTTCCTGCAATTGATTCTTATACAAGACCTTTTCATTGAATATTACATCTCTGCTCCTATTGATTTTGTGTTTTTCATAATCATATAAGTGATAACCAAAATCATTAACTCCATATCCAATAAAGGTACATTTCTTTGATTTTTCCTCAATCTTTGTTCTATTTTCTTTATTAATATGGACAAAGGCCTCACAACCAAAAGGCTTTAAAAAAAAGTAGTTTACCTTTTTACCTATCCATGCTTCCTCTGGAACACCACCATCCAAGGAACTTGCTATTACCAGGGCTCCTTTGGTGACCTTCTAAGCTTTATCTGTGAAAGTTGTCACACAACCTTCACCACCTAACTACCCTATTGAAATCAGAATTTTCTTCAGATCTGGAACATGCCTTACCTCCTTTAGTAGCCATTGGTTTCCATTCTACTATTTTACAAGAACCTTACCCATTCCAACAATTTTATAGGGTTTATCATCACCCAAATGGACTTGTCCAAAATCTCGTTGAACATAGTCATGAAAGTATTTCTTATTAGTGTGGCATGGAATGAGGCCCCTAAATCTACCACCCATGAATCAGTAATATTTTCAAAAGGAAGGAACAAAGCATATTGTAACACATCACCTGTCACATTTGCTTCATGATTGTTTTCTTGTTGTGCATCTCCTTCTTTTCCCTTCCAAGATCTACAGTCTTTCTTTAGGTGCCCTTTCTTTCCACATTTCTAGGAGACTATCCACGATCTAGACTTAGATCTACCTTTCCTTGATTTACTGTGATATCCTGAGCTCTTTCCTCTTTCCATTTTTCTTCCCCTAGACTCTACACTCAAAGCATTACCCGATGTCTCACCGAAGCTTTTCCGTCGCATTTCCTCGCTAAGGATAGCACCGACAATATCATCAAATTTTAAAGTACTAGATCCAGAAATAGAGTTACTAATGGCCATTACTAAACCATTCCAACTTTCTGGCAATGAGCACAAGAATAATAAAGCTTTAACTTCATCATCAAATTTTACCCCTACAGAACTTCACTGACCTGTAACAATATTAGAATCATTTAAATGGTCTGCAACAGATCCACCTTCCAACATCTTCATATTAAATAACCGTTTCATAATAAATGCCTTATTTGAGGCCGAGGGTTTTTCATATAGTTTCTCCAATGCCTTAATCAAACCCTTTGTCATTGCTTCCTTCGAAATGTTGAAGGTGACCAACGCTGCAAGACACAACCATACTGTTCTGAGTGTGTTTCTATCGAGAAGGTTCCATTCTTTATCTGTCATACCCGGTAGCATCTTTTTTTTTCCGCCCAATGGTACGTACAGATCTTTCTGATACAAATAATCTTCCATCTGCATCTTCCACAGTGAGAAGTTTTGGCCGTTAAATTTCTCGACCCTAAACTTACCATCTTCCACCATTGCTCCCACTCAAACCAAGAACCCTTCTTTCCTGCGAGTTTATCAGCCAAACAGACCTTCAGCTCTGATACCAGTTGTTAGAAAATTATATATTACAGAGCAATGGAACACATAGAATATTGCATAAATATAAACACAGAAAATGCATAAAACCACAGAGACATACATATACATGGTTTACCCAGTTTGGGCTACGTCCACCCCGAATAGCCAGTCCTTCCTTTCTATTATCAAGCAAAATGAAGAGACACAACCTACAGCAAATCCGATGTAATATCCTTTGTTTTCTCTCACAATCTCACCTCTATGTTTCTCGTTCAGAGAATACACATCTATTACACAGCCTCAATACAATGCCCTCATACAAAGAGAGGGGTTGCCTTCTAGAGAAAAAACCATAAACTAAACATAAGTTCTACTGTCAGATCATCCGCCTAATGAACGGCTCAAATTGACTAGAAATTACTATACTTTTACAAGGAAATTTTACATCTGTTTTTATCTTTGGGGGCGCTGCCCCCGAAATCCCCGCCAAGGGACCACTGGCCCCCAGACCCCCCAGCTGTGGGGGATTAGCCCCCCCGGACCCCCACGAGGGGGCGGGGGGGGGGAAGTCCCCCCGCACCCCCCCGCGTGGAGCGGTGTACAAACTTCCTGGGGTATATATCCGGTTGAAACAAAGACCTTTAGATAATCATGTTCCACACCCAACACTAGGAGACCCATTTTAGACCTCAAAATTCCCCTAATGGCTTCTGAAATAAAATGATGAAAGAATTATGCAGTTCGAGCAAGGTATGGAGAATGAGAAGCAAATGATTTCTCAATAGTGGCAAGCACAACTTGTAGAACTTCAAAATAATTTTGATGCCTTGAAGCTTCAACATGAATCTGATTTGAAAATTTGGGACACTCAAATCCAAGAGTTACAACATGGTATTGAATAATTGAAAATTAATCGCAAATGGGGTGAATTCAAAAAGGAAGTAGGAGAATCAAATACTCTCCTTGTTCAACAAGATATTACTTTCTCTCAAAAGTTAGCCATTATTCATGATTTATGTCAAACAACCAATACATTGGTGAATCAATTTTCTGATTTGAGGACATACTTTGATGAAATTGAGGAGAAAATCTCAGATTATATAACATGGAAAGAAAGTGCTGAAGGGAGATTAGCCAATCTCCCTACAATTGAAGAGTCACAAAAGGAGATAGTCTTCTGAGATTGGGAAATCAGACTTAAACATGCAGATATAATGATATCCAATGTTAGGGATATTTATAATGACATCACTAAATCTATAAGTGACAATTTATTGCATGCCAACCTTATTCTAGATGGCCCCGAGGGAACTCTGCCTAATATTAAGTTATTGACCAAGACATGGAAGGAATTATCAAAGAAGAAAGATGAAAGCATCGACAAACTGTGGAAGGTTAACATAGAATGCCATTGGAATTTCTTAGTTAAACCTCATAGTCAATGGTTAATGCTGAGGTATCTATCCAACATGACCACTCATATCCTGCCAACACTTAGGGATGTAGTATTCACTAGTTAGATGCGCATTCAACCACAGTCTCTACCAGAATTGAAGCCTATGACAAATATTTATGAAATGCGACAAAGAATGGGAGAACAGTGTTTTGCAAAGTATTAGTAGGATTTTTGTAACAAAATATAAAACTGTCTTATGGTTTTATTTTAAGCGGTGTTTGTTAAAACCTCTCCAGACTTTTATTCTGCTTTTATATATTTGTATTTTGTTTGAAAACTATAAATCCCCTTCATTTGATTGGAGAAGGGGTCTGAATTTTGTGGAGAAAATGTTTGTTTGCAATATTGCAACTCAAGTGATCTTAATAGAAGGCTGGACTGATGCTATTTTTCTCATGAATAGAGTCATAATACATCGGGTACTATTATTTGTTTATTTTTCCTATGTTTTATGAGTTAAGTGGTTATTTGATTTATGATTACTACATGCATGAATGAAAGCGGTCTTACATTTTTCACTATTGTCAGGTACAATTGAAATCATATACTGTATGTATAAACAATGAAATCATATAGATGTGATAAGTTTTATCAGCAAAATTTAATTAAATTTTAGCTATCATTCATTGTTTTAACTTCATGATCATTTGATAATCTATATTGTCTTATTGTTTATGAAATTCTATTTAGATCACATATACAGAATAAGATTTCCTAGGATAGATAGATTAATAGCTAATTTATATTTCTTTATTCTCAAGTTTAATTAATCTTAAGTTTCACACATACATACTTCATCCATTTTTATCATTTATATTAAGGGAAATTGGTCCCATAATCCCCAGTCGGAGCCACCAATCCAAACATAAAAGGATTTGGTCTAAGGTCCCGACTCAGTGGTTTTCCCCAATGTTGAGGCAGACATTTCAAGCCTTTAACATTTTTGGTGCTAGAAGTAGGGCCTTTAGACTATGAATGGAAAAAATATCCAATCCCAAATTAAAAGGTCATTCTAAGAGTTAGTCTCCCTCAAAATCACCCTGAAATTCCATATCACATTCCAAATCTCCTAACCCAAGATCTGAAGTTGTTCGAACAACCACCAAAAATCCTAGCACACTTCCAAAACCAATTCGCCAAAATTCTACTCAAGAATCTATAGAGCCCCCTGAAGTTCAGACTTTGATTAAAAAATTGGAATAAATTTCCATTTCTGGAGAAAAATATGTTCAAACTGATATATCAGAAGGAAGTATTACTTCATCCTTATAGTCTTCTAGTGTATTAACTAGATCCCAAAGTGAAAAAATTGGATTTAAACCTTTTTAATTTCCACCACCCACTCATCGAAAAAAGAAAAGTACCCCAGAGAATTACTCTTCTGCTATCGAGGTTACATCATAATCTCCACCTCATACTCCTTGTATTGGTTCAACTTCTTCCTCTACCCTTTTACCTTCCTCTTAATATCATCCTCTCCTCCCATCCATCCACATTCCTCAGCCACAATCAATTGGTCCTATTATAATTAGTAGCACTACACGAGCAAATTCTTCAACTTCTCAATTTGCTTCATCCCCCACATCTTATGCTACTTGCTCTGCTCGTAATACTACTAGAATGGCCCGAAGACCATGGAATAACCCTAGTGAAATAAATATTTCTCTACCATTACACCCTCTTCCCAAATATCCAAAGAGGTGGCTTCAAATTTTTTATCCTAATGATGGCCTTCCTGTTGAAGAACATCTTCACAATTTCATGTTAGCCATTAATCTGGATGGAGTCACAAAAGACGATTGTGTTGTCAGACGTGTCCCTTACACATTTGAAGGATCTATAGGATCCTGGTATTTTTCCATTCCTGTTAGGTCAATAACAAATTGGAATATGTTCGAAGAGCATTTTTTGTTAAAATTTGGTGATGACCGAACAACTGCCACTTTGATTAATGACTTATCAAATCTTAGGGCCAACCTAAATGAAAAAATTGAAGATTTCAATTCTAGATTTACCAAATTGCCAAATAAAATCCCAAACACTTCCAGACCAGGAACTGATGTACAAATTGAATGGTATATTTTTTCTCTTCCTTCAAATATTACTATGTTCGTAGATAGAGCCAATAAAACAGTATTGCTTGATAACATGAAGGAAGCTCTATCTGTGGAAAAATGAATCCTTTCTCTTGAGAAGAAAACTTCCCTTGAGGAAAGAAAACAAACCAAGAAGGTCTCTTTTAAAGATGAATCCAAGAAGAAAGCTCCCAAAGATCCTTTCAACTTGGAAGGATTACAAAAGGTTTTGAAGACAATGTCTAACAAAATGGTAGAGATTAAGAAGAAAGTTGTTGAATCTTCAAAAAAGTCCTTTCAGCCTTTTAAAAAGAATCAACCATCACAATCACAACCACCTGCCATTATATCAAATGCAAAATCTGACCAAGATGATGAAGAGGAAGAATCAGCCTTATCTGCTGAAGAATCCCAAGAAGAAGAATTAGTAGAAGCTCATGGTTTATGGGATTTCATTCTAACTACCTCAGAAAATGAAGAAGAAGAAGAAGCCTTACCAGTAAGTACTAGAAGTAAGGGACTTGCTAATACCTCTCTAGCAAATCAAAAACAGAAATCCCCTGCTCCTCCTACTAAAGACAAAGGTATAGTTAAGAAGTCTTCTACTCCTCCTTCAGATTCTCTTCCAACTACTTCCAAATCTCCTTCTTCATCTAAGTCTTTGATAATCTATGATACTATGAAGTATAATATTGTTGAAGACATGAAAAATGTCAAAGCCAACATTTCCCTTTATGAGGTTAGTAAATTAAAAAAATAGTAGAAGCTTTTACTTAAAGAATTGAATGCATTTCTTGTTGAAAATGCACCAAGATGATGGAGCTTAGTGAAAAGAAGTTGCCCTCACTAAGTGGGTCCGCAGGCTATTTTTGGCGCAAAGTCTATTCTTAGACTATGTCTATTTTTAGACATATGGATCATGGCCTATGAGTTGCATGATGTTGTTTATGGATGATTGGTCATGTTGGGAAAAATAGATGGACTTATATTTTTGGTTCACAATGGAGTGATCAGAGTCTATTTTTAGACTGCTAGGCTAAAAATAGAAACATTCAAATATTATTAGCCCTTAGTAATATTTGGACTCTAAACATTATCTTATTCTCTTGGAGCACTTTAGTTCAAGCTACAGATGTGGCACATGCAGCTGACAGAAGGAATCATGTGGTTTCTTATGTGTTAGTTGAGCTATTGCATGGAGGAATTCAATTAGAACTCATGCATGTGAGTTCTGTGGAGTTGGATGTGGAGTTGATGGAGTTGTGTTCAGTTTGACTTAGTTGAACTAGTTGTATTTAGTCTAACTAAAGAATACACTAGTGATGAGTTGTGTGAATTGATTGTTAATTAATTCACTAATTATTAACTCATAAAGCAACTAAAGAATACATCAGTTAACTCAGTGCATGGACAGTTCAACAGAGACAGGTGTTAGAGGTAAGTGAAAGGGTGAGTTGTGACTATCAGTTGTGCATGAGATTTTTCACATGCATGGGATTGAGTTATGCCAATGAGGACTGCACAATGTGGTCCAATATCAAGGCAATTGTAGCTTGTGCTCACGTGATTCTCTTGCAGGATTGTGCAGTGGAGGCAGGCAAAGCAATGGAGGAGATTTGAACCTGTGACTTGTTCGGATCTGAGCTAGTTTTGTGTGTAATAGGTGGAGATAGTATTGAGTACTTGTGAGGAGTATTGTACTATGTATTGTTACATGTTCTCCATCATTATAATATACAGATAGTGTGGATTTTTCAGTTGTATGCTTTCCCCGGGTTACATACTGTGTTAATGTGCGCATGCAATTGATGTTTCATTGTTTTTAATGCTGCTAAATTGATGATGAACATAGAGGAGGTTATGTATTATGCATGTATTCTGCAATAGTGTATAATCGGGATAATCTCTATGAATAAATGTTTATTATTCAAAATTTCTACATTTCTTGCATCTCCATTTCCTACTATTATCACTGCAAAAGCCTCAAAAGGGAAAGGAAAACCTCCTAATGTCTCTTCAGATAAAATTGACCCATCAAATGCTATTCTAATTGGAGACAGATAAAATTCCCATACTCCTCCCTTTTTATTAATTTTTGAAATTTTTAACAAGAATGTTCACAACTATCTAGTAGATTAGGGTGCATCATCAAATGTCATGCCTTATGTGGTGTGTCTTAAATGAAATATTTCACCACAGAAATCTATTGTTCAAATTGTTCGATTAGATCACACAAAATTCAAAGTTTTGGGAGAAATGAGTACTGTTTTAATCAGGTTATTTTTCAATTCAAAGGTTTGTCAAAAAATAGATATATTAGTTGTAGACATTCCTAAATTATGTGGTCTTATTCTAAGCAGAGACTGTTCTAAAAAACTACATGGTTACTTTGTAATTGGTTGGTCACACATGTGGCTTCCCTACAATGGAAAACCCAATCAAATTCATGTTGACAGGGAGAAACATATGCAATATTTAGTGACTAATTTTGATGAGGAAAATGAACCAGTAGTATTTACAAACAACATTCTTGGAATTTACTCTTTTGAATCTTTCTTTGGCAATTTTCAAGCACAAAAATATCCCTTTTTAGTTGATTCTGTTTCATCTCAAATTGAAAATTTTTCCCAAACTGATTCATACAAGTGTATTAATATTGTAGAAAACCTTGTAAATAAGCATGATAGTTTATATTGGACTCATTATTTTGATGGATACAATTCTAATGACAGTGAAGGAGCTGGTTGCATCCTAGTAAACCCTGAGGGTGAAAAAACTATGCTTGCATGCAGATTGGAATTTGATTGTACCAACAACATTGTTGAATATGAAGCATTGGTACAAGGCTTACAAAAGGCCATTAGTCTTGATGTCAAATATCTTAAAGTTTTTGGTGACTCATAGATTGTAATCAAACAAGTTAGAAACAAAATCCATTGTGTTTATAGTCACCTTAAGAATTATCAATCCTTGATCCACGACCTAACTTTCTATTTCACTGCATTCGATATAGCTCCTATCCCAAGAATAAAAAATGTTAGTTATGACCTCCTAGAAAATGTTGCTTCCAAACTCATTCCACCTGAGGATTTCATTCCTCATAGGTTTTCTATTGAATTAATTTTTCTCCCCTCCATTCTAGACAACATAACTAATTGGTGTGTGTTTATTGATGACAATGACATCCTAAGTTTTCTAACATCAGAAGGGTCTTACTCTGACCATATTATTGATGAAGATGAACATGACAAGAAACTAAATAAATATTCTGAGGAAAATAACTTTCCTAAACCTTTAGTAAAATTGGAATACTTATATGATCTGAAATATAGATTCAAAAGGGTTACCAATTACAAAATTTAGAGCTCTACTTTGAGGTTTGAATTGGTTAATTTAGGATCTGATCATAAGCCTCATAACATCAGTTTAGGCCTTGGATTTTCACTAGATGAGAGATATGCTTTCATTCATTTGTTGAAAAGATAGAAGGATGTATTTTCTTGGAATTATGATGATCTTAAAACTTATGATACATATATAATTCATTACACCATTCCTATGCTACCAGATGTTAAGCCAATTCAACAAAATCTGAGGAAGATTCACCCTAACTTGGAAGCCCAGATTAAGGCTCAATTGAATAAGCTTCTCAAGGCCAAAATCATTTTCCCAATCAGACATTCCAAGTGGGTCTCAAATCTTGTGGTAGTTAGAAATAAGAATGGAGATATTCATATTTTTATAGATTTTAGAAATTTAAACAAATCTTGTGAAAAGGATAACTTTCCTTTGCCTCCAATTGAACAATTTTTTCAATCTATTGTTGGTTCTGAGCTAATATCTTTCTTAGATGGTTTTTTAGGTTACAATCAAATTCTTGTACATCCAGATGATAGACTAAAAACCACATTCAGAACCAAGTGGGGAACGTATGGTTATCAAAAAATGCCATTTGGGCTGATTAATGTTGGAGCTAGTTTCCAAAGAGCCATGGGCATTGCTTTGAGAGGTTTGATCAATCAGATAGTTGTATTCTAAACATAGAAGTAATCATTTACATGATTTAAAATCAATCTTTGAAAGATGTTAAAAATTTGGAATCTCCTTAAATCCTAAAAAGTAATTTTTTTCCCTTAGCGAAGGTAATATTCTAGACTTTATTGTGTCTAAAGAAAGAATCTGCATAGATCCAGAAATCCCCTTACACACAACAAAAAATCCATGCAATCCTTTCTTGGGCAGATTAATTTTGTTCAACGATTTGTCCCAAATTTCTCTCAAATTGTATTACCCTTACAGACTATGATCAAGAAGAAGTCAATTTTCAAATGGGGACTAATTGAAAGAAAATAATTTGAATCAATAAAATAAGCAATCATATATTCTCCTTCATTATCAACTCCTAATTTTGCTAAACAATTTATTCTTTATACTTTTTCTTCCGAACAATCCTATGCAGCAATGTTGACACAACCTAATGAAAAACAAGTTGAAGCTCCAATTTCATTCTTTAGTTCCAATTTACAAGGAGTTGAGCTAAATTATTCAGAGGTTAAGAAACAATCCTTTGCATTTTTTAAGTCCATAAAACATTTTATGGCTTTCCTCCTAAAAGCACATACAAAAGTAATTGTTCCTTTCCCTTCAGTCAGAAAATTGCTTATATAGAAGGAATTACGAGAGAAAAGGGAAAATTGGGTTACTTCCCTTTAAGAATATGACCTAGAAATTAAACCAGCTAAAATAGAAAGGGTTCAAGGTTTTTGAAAATTAATTACTGGATCTTATGACACTTCGGCTGATGAAGATTCAGGTAATAACGTTCAAATTATAGAGGTATGCCCCATTGACACCGAATATCAATATTTTGATTTAATGTTTTATTTAAAAAATGCTTATGCTCCATTGGAACTCAATTACAAAAATAAAAGAGATCTCATACTTAAATGTAATCAATATCATCTTGTCAATGATGTCTTGTTTAGAAGAAATTATGATTCTATTTTGTTAAGATGTCTAGAAAAATCTGAAGCATAAAACATTTTGCAGGAGCTACATGACGGAACACATGGTGGACACTATGGTGGGGAAACCACTTCTCATAAGATTCTACAAGTTGGATACTATTGGATGAATCTATTTAACAACACCCATGCATAGATTAGAAAATGCAAAGTCTGCCACACTGCTTTAGGTGGACAAAAGAAACTAGCCTTACCTTTGCAACCAGTTAACATTTAAAAACCTTTTGAGCAATGGGGACTGGACATAATAGGTGACATTGTTCCTAACTCTTCTAAGAAACATAAAGACATCTTGACTACTACAGACTATTCTAGGTTTTAACCCCGTATAGAAATTACTTGCACACAAATTCTAAAACACAGAAAATAAACAATGCGAGAGTATAACACATAAAACACATATACACAGAGATTTTCCCCTGGATCCCAAAACCAGGACTACCAGCTTGATTTTTCATTATTTTCCTTTCAATGTTACAATACATATTTATACATGCCGAATCATCCAATACCATGTACCAAAAACCATTACGTCCAAAACCATGGACCGAAAACCATCGCGTCCAAAACCATGTGCAAAAAATCATGCACAAAAGCATAGTGTTGTTGGGAAAAGTATCCATTCAGAATGCCCCTATCCCACTCTAAGGTGTGACAGTGCCTTAGCAACAAACAAGGAAAACTATTTTCATATTCTTCTTTATGAAATGTAAACGAAGAGGAAGGATGTAACTAACCTGTGTCTTTCGCTAGTTTGTTGATCCAATCGCTCTCTCCTTTGTTCGCTTCCCGCTGCCTTCTCCCTTACTGGTCCAGCTTCACCAAGTTCCTGCAAGATCACAAAAGAGGAAAACTACACAAAGGACATAGATTTACATTCATAACTAGTTTAGGATCAGATTTAAACTAAACATGCAAATATAACAAAACATCATTGATACACAGCATGTAGGAGAAACTAAAATAGTTTTATTGATATAATAAGAAAGTCCAAGAGGAGATACAACCAAGTGAGTCCCGATCCAGCATCTACCTCCCAACAAAGGAATCGCTTCCTCACCTCCAACAAAGCATAAATCACCCAATGCACTAATCTCAATCTCAAACCAACAGCAATTCTCTGCAAAGTACAAAATTCCAGCCTCTGGATCTCTGGGATGAGGGATCCATATATAAATGTAAGCAGAGAGGATGAGTTAGCTTATGTTTTGACTTGTGGCTTCTCTCTTTCAGTTCTTGATTCCACTTGGAGGCTGAGAGCCTCTTACTCATCATTAGTCGAATTCAGTGAGGCAAGTGTCATTGGAGAATATTCTGGAAGCTTCCATTGGCTTTCCACCTCGTTGAATGAGCTTTCCATTTGTCATTTCCCGCTCAACGCACCCTGGTAGTGCATTCACCTGTGTTGCAATGCACCTAGCCAGTGTATTTTGGTGCTTTGCAACGCAGGCAGCTAGTGGAGCCTCTGAATTGATCCTGATTTGACTAGTTTTGGGCAGTTTCTGGTGGAGAACTTCTGGGAGAAGCTGTCATTTGTTGACCTTGTTTCTTTAGGAGCTGGAACAACATCATTAGGGACTTAGGATCCCTTGGTTTATGGACATTTCATGCTTATAGCTGTAAGGCACAAAAATGTCTATAACAGTTGCCCCCTAAAGTATGAGGTCGTTTATCAGGTGAAATGCTTTATTAGGAGGATCCGAAGTTCTTTCCATGCTGGGAGGAGACCTGTAATAAGATACAATACAATACATTATTTTTCATACTGTTTTCATGATCTGGTTGAGGCTGGCATTCCCATGCTCAGCTTTATAAATTCATTTTTATGTACATAGGACAGACAATCGTCTAATGGTAGACTGATGATTGTGATGAAATCATCATCCTTTTGGTAGGATGATTATCTGTGCTGCAATACTGTACATGTCAATGTCTTTATTTTTCCTGAATATATATCGCAGCCCGGATGGATGAAACTAGATCCGGGGTCTTCAATCTCGTCCGATCTTCACTCTAAGTACAAGTCGATCCATGTGAGAAATGTTCTGAAGTCGAACATGGAAAGACATCGCTTGATTACCAGTCAATGGTGTAAACTGTTAACAAGCGCGAGAGGAATCACCGATAATGATAATGACCCTCAAGGTACTGCAGTACAATTCACGTGGTGTGAATAAAGGACTTGGCGTCGAACACCACGCAAAATCTTTCGGTCGAAGGTCATTGATGTATACCTGTCGCCGGAAGTGAGAAACTTGCCATTGAGGCATGCAAGCTTCAAAGTACTGAAGGGGGTGTTCCTAGATCAACTTCTTGGATAATGAGTTGATGTCGACAAGAAGCGATCCATCAAAGGAGGGCCTTAATGTATCCCACATCAGTGACACGGAACGGAGCAAATGATTTTTATGGAGGTGAAAACGATCTGATGATATATGGTTCGGGGTGGCGGTCATGAAAGAATGAAGTATAATGTATGGTAGTGGATGGGACACGGGTGACTTCTCTGGATGACTTCTCTTGAACATATCGGCGACACTTGTATGATGGATTGGTAGCATTTACCCCAAAGGTGGATGGTATGGCGAGACCATGGTGATGTGACCGGTGAATGAAACAACCCAACCCGACTCAGGTACGGAGTGGAAGTGTCATGTTCAAGAGCGACTTGCTACCAATAAAGGTTCTTTGAGTTTCTTCCCAATTTTTCCCCAATCATTGCTGACCAGTACCTCTTTATTTTTGTCAAGCTTGAGGAGGATAACATATGCTTGTTCTATAATTTGCCCTTCGGGCAAACCCATCGCTATGTTTGAACGAGCCTAGCGATAGTGAAACTCGTTCTCGCCTAAAGACAAGTTTGTCGCTATTAATGTTTTTAACGAGTTTAACGACAAAGATAACTCGGTCCTTTTCTTTTTTAGGGAGTCTGAAAAGGAATGTAAAGGTAACTCCGGAAGTCCTTTTTCGTCATCTAATCCCTTAAGTCCGAAAAAGTATAAAACAATACAGAAGGGATGAATTTTCGATAGTTTTAACGAGCCGAACAAAACAAGCGCTCAATCTTTTTGTGCAATAATCCCTCAGGTCCAAAAAGATTAAAATCTAGAGGAGGGATAGCACTTCCGGTCGCTTTAACGAGCTGGAAGGCCAAAAATCGGCAATCTTTTCATATTTTACGAGTCAGATGAAAAGAGCTTAAAGAAGACTCGTCTTTTGAGGAACGAGTGATAAGACGGGTAGCAGCTGATTCCAGGTAAGGGTTGGAATTTGCCAATCATGGCAGTGTCACAAGGATGGCTAGTGAAATCACTCTTCGCAGTTGTTCCTCAAAATGGGTAAACAATCAAATGGAGGTGAGTGATCGACCAATGGAAAAGTGGAGGTGACGGTGCAAACACGACCAAGGCTTTAATGGCTGATAATGTTACATTCACGGTGGTTATTTACCGAAGGATAGTTCATTTTTTAACGAGCTTAAACGCGGGTTGAAACACTTGCTCGATCTTATGTTTATTTTTTAACGAGCATGAACTATGTGCTAAAACTGCTCGATAATCCAGTCATATGATAGGAATGTCTCATTGAAGATGCCATTTTTTATGGAGCTTGCACCTTATAAAGCTTTGCCCCGGATCCTTTCATTATGCAAGTTCGGAAACGACTAATCCTACGAGTTTAAAGGGTTAGAGGTCCTAAAAAATTTAAAAATAAATAGTCGCCGCTTGCTTGCACTCCAAAAGGTTTGCATGCCCCCAGGTATAAAATAGAGTTGCAAGGTTACCCCTCAATTTGCAGGAAAAACATTTGTTTAACCGGGAGAGGCCTACCTCTTTCAGGTTACCAAAGATTGTCTCATTTGCGCAGCAAACAAAACACTTCTTTGGCGATGTCTACCGAGATAGACAAAGGTGAGTGACAACGAGCGCCAAACACATAACTTTGACAAAAGAATCTTATTCTAGAACAACCTCTCTTCCAATCATGGACGGGGTACAGACTAGTCATATTCTACCGCGGAAGCCTACCCTATACCCGAAGTTTTCCTGCCGAAGCAGACCAGGACGCATGCCCCCGGGTTCCAGTCATATCCTTCTGAATCACTCGCGCTCATCGGGAGGACAAACTGTGGGTTGAGACATTTCTTGCGTGAAGAGACCATTCAGGGATGGTATATGACTATTTGTGATGCATGATCCGGGAAATGAAAGCTGGTCCATGAGCTTGACCACTCTTCCTTCGTGCGGAAAACACATTACTCTAAAGAGTGAGGAGACGATGGCTCCCATGCAATAAATATAGTCTCGTCCAAGGAGTAGGTTATAATCCAAGGGTCCTTGAACGACCATCACGTTCATCTGAACGGTCTTCCCTTTCAATGTTATGGGCACATTGGGGAGGATCCCTAAAGGTCGACTGGTTCCTTTATCAAAGCCTGTCAGATTTCTCATCTCAGGCAAAAGCGATGGCGAACCAAGCGCTTTCCAAGCAATAGAGGAAAGGATACTCACAGAAGCCCCCTCATCTATGATGGTACCAGCCATGACCATTCTATATATTTGGACGATAATTCTGAATGGTATGCTTACTCATAAATGGGGTCTGCCTAGTTGATTCCAGTCGAAGGAGACAACTAGGTTGCTTGGAGGTGGGACCGAGTAGACGGCCAGGTACGGCTTTGACGAACTTACTTCCTACGATAAAGGAATGGGTAGGTTGCCCCCGTGTTTATCGGAGTCTGTGTTGATGAAGAGAATTTGGACGGTGTCATCCTTATTCTCCTCAGTGACTGTATCATTTGAAGATAAAACCTCTGAAGGCAAGACCGGGTCAACTGCCGCCTCGACCTTTTGACTTTCGTCGGGTATGGATTCCGCTGGTTCATCTTCAATGACCGGCGCTTCAGCTGACCACTTGAGCGGGCCAACTGGATTTTCAACTAATGAAGGACTCGGCAAGAGTTTTTTATATCTGGGAGGAAGTCGTAACGGTGAAACCAGACGATCATACAAAACTCTTTTAGCTTCGTCTAAGAAGGGACAACGGTGGAGGGCATGATCGCCTTCACACAATCTACAGGGAGGTCTAGCTCTCCCTTTTTGTCCCGGAACTTCACATTCGCTAGTTGACGGTGTACTTTCAACATGGCCATCAGAGGTTGACGACACCGGATTGTGCAAACGGGGAGACCAGTCCCTTAGTATCCGAGGGATGCAAGGACAATCTCTGTGAAAGTGGTCTCCCTTGCAAATGACACATGACGATTTAGGCCTGGTCAGTGCTGTGTGTGGATTTTCATTAGACGACACTTGTTTTCCCTTATTTGCCTTTGGCTCCTTCTTCTTTTTCTCTTTCTTCTTCTTTTCTTTTTTCTCCTTAGGAACTTGGTTTTTAGCTTTACCAGTCCCGTCACGCGAAGAGGAAGGAAGAGAAGAATAATTAGAGGAAGTAGAAGTTTGGTGGGAAATTTTGGACTTGTCTAATTGCTGATTCGACTGTTCAAGAATAGTGGTGTTCTGAACGACATTGGTTGAGAAGAGCCAGACCGGCAGGCCAATTGTCAGTCCTGGAAGCGACAATGTGGCCATATGGGGCGCACCAACATCTCCCCAAGAGGAGAAGGGACTAGGATTTCCACAAAGGGGAATTCCTTGGTTGGTAGGCTCCATTTTCTCAACCTAAAGATCAACGCAGGAAAAAGGGTATGAATATTCCGTTTAAAATAAATTTTAGCGACGCTTGGACACAACTTGCTTTTTCAATTTTAAAGAGTCGAGAAAAAGCAAAAGATGACTCTAGTCTCCTTCGATTTTTAATGAGCCTGAAGTGACAAGTGCTTAGATGGACCTTTTCCGTTAAGGAGTCTGAAAAGGAACGAAAGGGACTGCTCTGGAGTTCTAGATAGAGGGTGTGCCAAACCAATCGCAAAACCGCAGAATACTTTTTAGGGTATGGGCGGTCAGTCTTCCCGAATGTTGTGTTCAGTGCATTGCGATCAGTAGGGCGGCCGACACGACTTCCTATGGATAAAGGTTTTATGCCTATAGGGGTCTCCCAATATATACTCGATGGTACATGGGAGCAAAATCCGTACTGGCACTTATTGTCTCTCAGGAGGAATCACCCAACCATTAGTGAGGCAACAGTTACCAGGTTTTACGACATCGGAACACGTCTCTAGCCTAGACCTCTATGTTGTGCATTAAGTTACAAAGCGTTGTTAAGTTCATTCAATTTATTTTAGGTTGATCTTTCTTAGAAGTTTGCCTTTTTGGATCACCACGAGATGTAGATACAATTCCTAAATGCAGTCTAAAGATGATAAGCAAGCTTTTATCTCTTTTCAACAATGAAAATCCTAGCTACAAGGGGAAAAGAAAGACACAATCTTTTCTCAAAGAGCATAGAGCACACTGTAAATGCACTTTTCCTAAATCAAATCATACAAACTGTCAAAATGCAAATGCACATATGCATGTATTTGTTTTCACTTTCTTAATATTGATGCCTAAAAAGAAAGTTGTTGTACAAATTTGAATTCGATTTCAAGTGAAAAACACAAACAAGCTTCTTTTTCGAAATCAACAAAGTAGAGACGATTACGACACTTTATGATTTTGAAATAAACACTTGTTTCGACACTAGAAATTCATAAATTCAAACCAAAAGACAAAAGTAAAAGCGTAATCAACTGTCAACAACAAACAAACTCACTCCTAAGATCAAAACGACACTTACGACAGGTCTAGATCTAAGGGCGACAGTATGACTAGTTTACTTTTGTAATGGGAAACTGCAAATGGTGTAACAAATACACAAAAACAAATATAGTTTCTTTTATACAACTGAGGTGGAATTAAGGTAAAGAAAAGGGGTTTTCAGATAGGTACACACACTGATAACAGGCTGCAAAAATCAGAGATAAAACTGAACAAAAAGAAGCAAAGAACCACAGCTGCACAGGGCAAAGGCTGATCAACGCACCTGTTGCACAGAGAAACTGAATTGCAGCGCAGGTACCCCTCTCGGGACCTGCGTTGAAATGCAGAACCTCTTCACAGAGCCCGTGCTGAAGCAGAAACGAGAATTGTCTCCGGGTTCTGGGTCACGGTTTGCAGTTTGATCTAAGGTTTTTGGCCGGATAAAAGCTATCAACAAGGTACAATTAGAGGGATGATTTAAAGGAGGACTAAGAGCTATCACAAAGGGCAATTAGAGCATTTTTGGATCAGTTGTTTAGATCATAAACAGGCCCAGTGAATGGACTAGAGTAGCAGATCTCTACTTTGCATTTGTAAATGGAAAATGCAGTTCGATTCGCCACTCCTAAGTTTATGAGAAGAACAACAATAGAAACACAAATAAACTAACTAGATACGATCCCCAGCGGAGTCGCCAAATTGCTGTTGGGAAAAGTATCCATTCAGAATGCCCCTATCCCACTCTAAGGTGTGACAGTGCCTTAGCAACAAACAAGGAAAACTATTTTCGTATTCTTCTTTATGAAATGTAAACGAAGAGGAAGGATGTAACTAACCTGTGTCTTTCGCTAGTTTGTTGATCCAATCGCTCTCTCCTTTGTTCGCTTCCCACTGCCTGCTCCCTTACTGGTCCAGCTTCACCAAGTTCCTGCAAGATCACAAAAGAGGAAAACTACACAAAGGACATAGATTTACATTCATAACTAGTTTAGGATCAGATTTAAACTAAACATGCAAATATAACAAAACATCATTGATACACAGCATGTAGGAGAAACTCAAATAGTTTTATTGATATAATAAGAAAGTCCAAGAGGAGATACAACCAAGTGAGTCTCGATCTAGCATCTACCTCCCAGCAAAGGAATCCCTTCCTCACCTCCAACAAAGCATAAATCACCCAATGCACTAATCTCAATCTCAAACCAACAACAATTCTCTGCAAAGTACAAAATTCCAGCCTCCGGATCTCTGGGATGAGGGATCCATATATAGATGTAAGCAAAGAGGATGAGTCAACTTATGTTTTGACTTTTGGCTTCTCTCTGTTAGTTCTTGCTTCCACTTGGAGGCTGAGAGCCTCTTACTCATCATTAGTCGAATTCAGTGAGGCAAGTGTCATTGGAGAAGATTCTGGAAGCTTCCATTGTCTTTCCACCTCGTTGAATGAGCTTACCATTTGTCATTTCCCGCTCAACGCACCCTGGTAGTGCATTCACCTGTGTTGCAATGCACCTAGCCAGTGTATTTGGGTGCTTTGCAACGCAGGCAGCTAGTGGAGCCTCTGAATTGATCCTGATTTGACTAGTTTTGGGCAGTTTCTGGTGGAGAACTTCTGGGAGAAGTTGTCATTTGTTGACCTTGTTTATTTAGGAGCTGGAACAACATCATTAGGGACTTAGGATCCCTTGGTTTATGGACATTTCATGCTTATAGCTGTAAGGCACAAAAATTTCTATAACACATAGGTAGATCCGCCCAAGCTAATATAGGTTCCAAAAACAAAATTTTCCATGGTGCTACCCGGGACCCCATAGAGTGGGGTTACCTACACCCCTCAAACCCCCTTGGAACTCTCACCGCTACGTAATCAGCGCAATAAAGGGGGGCCTCCACCCCCGTTCTAACTGCCTGGTTAACTATGTGGGCTAGTTGTGGAAAGAATATAACACAACCCAACATTCTCCCACTTGTTGTTTTCTTTTCAAAAGGGGCCACAAGAGAGCTTAAACATTTATCTAGCATTGCAAAACCCCTTGTTTCTCTACACCAAGATAATTTCTCAGAGCTCACAGATTTTTTCAATGCATCTGCAGTATTCTTCAAAGTGTCCACCTTTACCAACAACACCTTTTTGTCTTCTATCATATCCCTCAAAAAATGATACTGAACATCAATGTGCTTTGTATTTGAATGATATGCAGAGTTCTTTGCCAAGAAAATTTGACTTTGGCTATCACAGTCTATCCTTATAGCTCCCTATACTAACCCCATACTTGAACACAATCTCTGCAACCAAACGGCTTCCTTGCTTGCATGAGTGGCTACCATGTATTCTACCTCTATAGTTGATACTGCCACTACATATTGTTTCTTACTCATCCAACTGACTACACCTCCAAATAGGTTAAACACATACACACTTGTAGATCTTCTCTAATCCATATTTCCAGCCCAATCTGCATCAACAAAGCCACGAATATCCAACACTCTATCCAATCCTAGTCTTCCTTTGTAGCACAAACCATAATCACTATGCCACACAAATACTTGAAAACCTACTTCATTGATGTCTAGTGCTCCTTCCCTGGTTTTGACATAAACCTACTCAATACTCCCACTACATGTGCAATTTCTGGTCTAGTACAGACCATCGCATACATCAGGCTACCGACTGCCCTTGCATATGGAATACGAGACTTGTTCTCATCCTCTTCTTCTGTCTTAGGACACTATTTAGCAGATAAATTTACACCTACAGGAATAGGAACCTTCACCGGTTTACTATCCTACATATTAAACCTCTGCAACATTGTATCAACATACTTCCTCTGGTTTAACCAAAGCTTCCTCTTCGTCCAATCTCTTTTAATTTCCATGCCAAAATATAGTTTGCAGCACCAAGATCTTTCATGTCAAATTTGGAGGACAAATGGGTCTTTAAATCCTAGATAATTTCTTTGTCATTTCCAACCAACAACATATCATCCACATATAAGACTAGATAAATAACACGGTCACAAATTAATTTAAAATACACATAGTGATCTTGTTTGCTTCTAGTGAAGCCAAGTCCCCGTATAAATGTATCAAATTGCTGATACCACCTCCTTGGTGACTGTTTTAACCCATATAGAGACTTCTTCAACTTGCATACCATTTCTTTCATACCCTTCATCGCAAATCCTACAGGTTGCTTCATGTAGATCTCCTCTCCCAGATCCCTGTGAAGAAATGTTATCTTCACATCCATCTATTCTACCTCAAAATCAAATGAATCAGCAATAGATAAAAGAAATCTAATAGAAGTTACCTTGGCAATAAGAGAAAAAATATTATCAAAATCGATTCCCGACACTTGGGAATAACATTTTTCTACCAACCGATCTTTGTATTTCTCCACCTTTCCATCTACATTTGTCTTCTTCTTCAACACCCATTTGCTTCCAATGGGTTTCCTTCCAGCCGACAACTCCACTAGATCCCAAGCCTCATTTTTGTACAAAGATGCCATTTCATCAACCATAGCCTCTTTCTAGAGTTTTCCATCCTCTAAATCTACTGCTTCCTTCATAGTTTTGGAATCATCAGCAACAATAGATTAAGCAAAATTTGAACATAAAGTATATGAACTATACCTTTTTGGTTACCTTCTTTCTCGGACTAATATTCTCACACCCAAAGTTTGTGACTCTTCATCTTCTGATTTCTCCTTTATTGTAGAGTCCCATTCTTCCTCCTTTAGCTCAAACTCTATTTTCTCAAGTTCCTTCAGTTGTAATTCATGTTTAATAACATCTTTCACCTCTCTAAACATGACATCTCAGTTGTACACAACCTTCCTTGTTACTGGGTTCCAAAGCTTATAACCCTTTAAACCATCCTTATACCCAATAAATATGCACCTTTCAGATTTACTATCCAACTTGGTTCTTTTCTCCTTTGGAACATGTACATATGCATCACATCCAAATACCCTCAGATGTGAAAGAGAAGGTTTCTTACTAGTCCATACCTCTTGTGAAGTCTTATCTTCCAATGTTGATAAAGGTGATCTGTTGACCAAGTAACATTTACCTCTGCCCAAAATTATTCTCCTAACTCGACACTGAGCATGCTTCTTGCCCTTTCCACCAACATCTTGTTTATTCTTTCTGCAACTCCATTTTGCTGAGGTGTATATGGAGTAGTCTTATGCCGTGCTATACCACACTTCTTATAGAATTCTTCAAATTCCTTACTGCAAAACTCTCCATCGTTATCTTTTCTCAACACCTTTATCTTCTTCTCTGTCTGGTTTTCCACCAGAGCCTTAAATTCTTTAAACCTATCAAAGACTTTAGATTTCTTCTTAAGGAAATATATCCATGTATTCCTTAAAAATTCAACTATAAATGATACATAGTACACAGACTTACCCAGTGATGGAACCTTCACAGGTCCAAACACATCACTGTGCACAAGTTCTAATATATGTTTCACCCTCTTACCACCAGAGGGGAAACTCACCTGATTCTACTTCCCATATACACAATTTTCACAGAAATCAAAATCCAGAGAGATATTACTCATACCTTTACCATGAAGTATTCGAAGGCCCTTCTCTCCAATATGTCCAAGCCTTTGATGCCATAGCATGGTCTTCTCTCCAGAAACCACTAGATTTTCTGCTTCACTTTCAGGAACCACATAATTGTTGCACCCATCAACAACAGTGCTACCTTGCAGCTTGTACAAAGTTCCAATTCGAACTGCTCGCATCAATACCAGTGCCCCTGAACCATATTGCAGGTATCCTTATCGAACACTGTTTTACACCGGCATCATCTAGATTGCTTACAGAAATCAGATTTCTGGCTAATGGAGGAATCTGTAGAACACTCGGAAGTGTTCTAACCCTTCCACCTTGCAACTTCAACTTTACTTTTCCATGACCAACGATTCTAGCCTTCTTGTCATCCCCCAAGAATACGTCACCACCATCACATTTCTCATACTTGTAGCATCACTCTCTATGGGGAGTGAAGTGAAAGGATGAACTTGAGTCAATCAACCATGCCTCATGATCTACATGTGTACTTGAAGAAGCCAAGTACACATCCCCACCTTCATCTGAGGTGGTTTTCGCCTCTGCAGAAGGAGCATCATCAAATCCCTTTCCTTTATCAGGAGATTTAGATTTATAGTCCCTTTTGTAGTGCCCTTCCTTTCAACATTTCTAGCACACCACCTTTATAGGTTTTCCTGGAGATTTAGATCTCCCTCTAAATTTAGATCTCCCACTCGATGACTTATTTTTGTTTCTATTCTGGGACCGTCCTCGTACAAACAAGGCATCACCATTCTGGCTCTCCATATTTTTCCGTCTCATCTCCTCTGTTAGCAAGGATGAGACTATTTCATCACACTGCAAGGAAGTTACATTGCTACCTATTGCAATAACAGACTATCTACGAATTTGGTAGAGAACACAACAAACTGATGCACTTATCTTCATCTAAAATTTTAATATCAATAGATAATAACTGACTTACCATAGCATTAAATGCATTCAGATGCTCTGTCACTGAGTCTCCATCTTTCATCCTTAGGTTATACAACTCTTTCCGCAGGAATAGTTTATTCACTAAAGACTTAGATTGGTACAAAGTCCCTAACTTGTCCCGCAAAGCCTTTGTCGTAGCTTCCCCTGATACATTTAGCAATAATGAATCTGAGACACACAATCATATTGTTCTCTTTGCATTCCAAACTAACTTCTTCCATTATTCATCGGACACTCCCATTGGTTTAGTACCTGGATCTACCATGATCCACTCATCGTTATCCACCAACAGATCCTCCATCTTGAGTTTCCACAACTCAAAACTCTAACCATTAAATTTATCGATCTCTATCTTTCCATTGCTCGTCATCTTCTTTCACCACCAGAATTGATCTCACAGATCTCCCATTGAAAAGGGTCTACTAGAGGCCCGAGCAAAACCCCTCAGCAACAAAGGAATCCCCTTGAAGCCAAAAACAACTCTAATACCAAATGTAGATTTTAACCCCATACAAAAATTACCTACATACGAATTCTAAAACACATAAAATAAAAAATGCGAGAGAATAATACATAAAACGCATATACACAAATATTTTCCCCTAGATCCCAAAACCGAGACTACCAGCTTGATTTTTCATTATGTTCCTTTCAATGTTACAATACATATTTATACATGTGGAAGCATCCAATACCATGGACCGAAAACCATCGCGTCTGTGCGAAAAATCATGCACAAAACCATAGGTAGGTCCTCCCAAGCTAATATAGGGTCCAAAAAAAAAAATTTCTGGGGCGCTGCCCTGGACCCCATAGAGTGGGGTTACCTGCACCCCTCAAACCCCCTATGACTCCCCCCACTATGCAATCAGAGCAATGAAGGGTGGGCTTTGCCCCCCTTCTAACCCCCTGGTTAACTACATGGGCTAGTCGTAGAAAGAATATAACACAAGACAATAACTATTTCACCAAATGGGTGGAAGCAATATCTTTGAAGGTGGCCAATTCTTAAAACATTATTGAATTTATCGATCAATTTATTATTACCAGGTTTGTTCTTCCTTTTGCCCTTATGTTTGATAATGCATCTTATTTTTCCGGAAATGCCATAATTGAATTTTCTCTTAAAAGAGGTTTTAAACTCAAATATTCTATGAATTATTGACCTTAAGGAAATGGCTTAGCAGAGTCTACTAATAAAAACCTCATCAGGACAATCAAGCGAAAAGTTGACCAAAATAAAAGAAATTGGCACAAAGCTCTAGTTTTTTCTTTATGGGCTGACATAATCACTAAGAAGGTCTCTATAGGAACTTTTCCTTTTCAGTTAGTATATGGAAAAGGGACTATCCTACATCCTATTATAACTCTTCCTTCACTAGCCCTAGTGCAATATATCGAAGAAAAACCTTCTTCTGCTTTGGAATTAAGGATGTACCAAATTATTAAGTTAGAAGAAGAGAGAGATATAGCCAAAAAAGTTCATGTTGACCATCAACAATTGGTCAAATCCTTGTTTGATGCAAGTTCATCTAATAACAAATTTTTTGAAATCGGTGACTTAGTTCTGAAATGGGACAAAGACCATGAAGAAAAAGGGAAACACACAAAATTCTAGAAGTTATGGCTAGGTCCATTTTAGATCATTGAGAAACTAGGCCATCAACCTTTATCCTCCAAGATTTCCAAGGAAAAAGGGATGCTCCTCCCATTAATGGATTAGTTGTAAAAAAAATATTTTTCTTAAGGATATCCACCCCCCTGTAAAATATGTAAATAATCACGTGTATATATCGGTGTCTTTAGCCCTAATAATGATTATGTAATGCACTTTTGACTTCATATTGGGGTATCTCATCATTTACATGAAATGTGACTAATTAAAGGAGAATTGTTAGAAAACAAATTATTACATTGAAGTTTAGTATTGCATCTATTACAAATCTCTGAAATATTTATATCCATTAAGTTGTAAATATTTCATAACTTGAAACCTTAAAAATTTGAGTTGTCCTATGATTGGTCATGATTTTTTTTTTAAAGTGAAGGTTATTTTTAATTTTTATCATATTTTGGCTTCAATTGTCATCCATGATTCTTAAGGAGTTAATATATCTCCCCATCCACTAACTTTAAAAAAATTTAGAGTGTAATTCAAAAATATATAAAACTTGAAAGATAGGAGGTCTCATCATGAGACGACTTACCATGATCATAGGAAACCAATGATATTGACATTATCATAACTGGTCACCAAACTAGGATAGTGGCTTGTGGTTGCATAACTATAAGACAAGAGGTCTCATCATGAGCCAAGTTATTCAATATCATTATAATGTGTGAATGGCATTGTCATCATCTGGTTACCAAGCCAGGACAATGGCTTTCAAGCAAGCTTTAAAACAAAAAACTTTAAAAGAAAAATTAATACCTCTAAAACATGGAAAATTTTAGGGGCTAATATTCGCCGAGTGGGCTAATTTTCCATGATTTTTCCAAAAAAAGATTCGCCAATTTCCAATTTTTATAAAATATGATTCACCCAAATTTTATAATATAAAATTATTTTACCTTAAAAATCCCCAACGTTATATAGAGACTATGTATAAAATCTTTATAAATTTGAATAATTTTACAAATATATCAATAAACATTTTATAGTTTGCATATTAGGGATTAGTGAGATTCACCAATGTTTTTAAACTTCAAGAAAATTTTCCATCCTTAAAAATTTCCTTGCTCTAAAATGCTACTATAAGTGGATGGGATACTGGTACATTTTGGTTAAATGGTAACCCTTTCAAGGCTATGGACACCTGATGGCAGCAGTGGCTCTACCAGTGAAAAAAATGTCTATCTTAAAAGCTAAGCTTCTATAGTTCTTAACTTTATTTTTATAATTGATTAAATGACTCACAAAGACAATAAAGATTCATTAATAACAAGTTGTAAGGTAATTTACAAAATAATGAGTTATTTCCTTTAGATTAATATTTACCAATCAAAACTTTAATTGTTTATACCTCTCTAAGTCATTTTCTTTAGTAGTTAAAATTTCATTTATATTTACAGAGATAACGGTTTCGCCTAGTATGTCACCAATTGTTGTAGTACTCAACAACTCCCCATTAATTTTTATGATAGTTGAACTAATAAATAATGGGGACCCTTTTGAGAATTGGTAAAGATCTTTATTTCTAATAAAATAAGGAAATTTTTAGTTTTTGACAGCAAACCACCTTTGAATAAGAAAATTTCTCTTATCAGAGTTTTCATATTAGAGATTAGCCTTATAAATTTAGTATTCACAAATGACCCGATAGGATTTTGCTTAAAATGTATTATCGGAAGAGTTCTATCGGAAATATTTAAATATCACAACATTACTTATAGTAAAGTCGCGATACAAATTTCACCCGATTAAAAATTTCCAATACTTTAAGTCTAAATTTATATGAAAACAAATTTATGGATATAATAAAGACAATACTAACCCCACAATACTACCATGTAGTATATCAGAGCTTCGATATATTGAAAATTTAAGAGCAAGTCCCACTTTAAAACCTTCGATATCCTCTGATCCTCCAATATGTAATACCATCGCTATCCTGCGATCCTTCGATATCTAACACCTTTGATATCCTCTGATCCTTCAATCCTATGATATCCTCTAATGCTTCTATATCCTTTGATCCTCCGATATTATGATATCCCTCATCCTCTGATACTTTGATGTCTCTCATCCTCCAATATTCTGATATCCCTCATCCTACGATATTGTCCTCCTATCCATATTGGATATTTTATATTGGGAGGAAACCTTTAAAAATCTCTAATATTGCACCCCCGATACAGAACCTCTGATGCCTCTTCCCGCTTACAACTTATAACCATTATATCTTTGAATAATACCTATGAGAAGGTGAGCATATCACAAGTTTTAAAAGTGTATCCCTAATATTTCCCTGATAAAATCTGCCGATATGATGACATGTACAAAGCCCGTGTGAATGCAAGTTTATAATTTAATGGCCAAAAGCAGCAAATTTATGTTTTTTGAAGTTTTAAACGATTTGATCATTGTAGCTTGATGTCACTGGGATTTGCTCATAAAAACATGAATTGTTATTGAAAATATTTATTTTCCCTAAAGAACTCTTTGGTTAAGGAATTTTTGCTTATTCTTGTGTTTTCCATTATAGGCCAATCCTGACAAGAAAAATTCATTACATGCGTCTAGAGAAACTAAAGCAAGGAAGAAACCCGTTGTTCAACAACAATTGATCACTCCTCCACTTGAAACTACCGAAATGTCTACATTATTCTCATATACAACCTATTCTCCAGATGTTGAAAGCTACCCTTGGGAAGCTATTTATAATATTTTTGAAGATGAAGGACTGAGGGTAATAGAGAAAACAACTATGGCTATAGATTTTACCCTGATCTCTGAAACTACCTACAATGATGTAACCAATTCATTTTTTCATAGGATTACAACACGACCTAAGATCCTTTGTTATACATATATGTTTAAATGGGTTATTGATCATATGAACATTGCACAAAGGAATTTCATGACTAAGAAGCAAACAATCATTGGATCATTCACGAGTAGCGATTTGAGAAAAATGTATCACCTGTCGCAACCTCGGCAAAAATATGATAAGATTTTTATAGATAAATTCATGAAGGAGAATAAGAACCAATCAAATCCCATCAAAAAATGAAGAAGAGATCCTAACAAACATAAGCAAGAAGATAAGGGTATGTATTCTATTGCCTCCCTTGCTGGTCCATACTATCAAATAGTCGCTATGTTATGTAGGATCTATGGTTACCTTGATACAACAAAATTCTCTGACCAATGGGTACCACTCATTGATGATGCCTCTGATGGATATATTATGGATTGGGGAAATATACTGTCTGAAAATATAGCCACTCAAATCATGAATTTTTGGAGCAAACATAGTTTTTCACAGAACATGGTTCCCCCTTTTTATATGAGCACCTATATAATGTATGCCATCTATTTCACCTCGATTTTACTGCTATGGGATGGATATGGAATATAGAAGACCCTACTCCCTATCCATATTTATCATGACATACTCTGGGAAGAAAAATTTCACCCTCATTCCTATAAAATTTTCCATAGAGTAATGTTGTCCATCCACCAAAGTTTCTTTGATGAGAAGACCCTAGGGTTTCACCTGAAGCTAACAATGTCTTTCTGTCAATTGATGATGCCTCTGATGGATATATTGTGGATTGGGGAAATATATTGTCTGAAAATATAGCCACTTAAATCATGAATTTTAGGAGCAAACATAGTTTTTCACAGAACATGGTTCCCCCTTTTTATATGAGCACCTATATAATGTATGCCATCTATTTCACCTATATTTTACTACTATAGGAGGGATATGGAATATAGAAGAACCTACTCCCTATCCATATTTATCATGACATACTCTGCGAAGAAAAATTTCACCCTCATTCCTATAAAATTTTCCATAGAGTAATGTTGTCCATCCACCAAAGTTTCTTTGATGAGAAGACCCTAGGGTTTCACCTGAAGCTAACAATGTCTTTCTGTCAATTGGGAACTAGTTTGGAGAAGAATCATTCACTTATGTATAGATCTTTGGTAGTCTTGCACATTCCCATGTTTTACCCCTATACATCCCTAATAAACTTCTTTCCTGATAAATAGCTTATCAGACCATAGGACATGGTCTTTCAAAGGACTTGAGTCATGCTAAAAAGACAATGTGGCCTACTTTTCCTATTAAATGTGGTGTGTATGCTCTAGATAATTATAAACATGCTAGTCTTGAGATTGAAGAGATTTAGAGTTTAAACTTCCCAACTATTCTGAATAGGCAATATGATCCTAAGGGAACTGCCAAGAAGGTCACTGCACGGTCAAGTATCAGGCTATTTATGAATGACCCACATAAGTTTTATGACTTATTTGAATCAACCTCTACCTATTCAATGGTTGTGAAACTAGCAGCAACAAACTTAACTCCATAGGAGATAAGACAATTTAATCAGTACATAGATAAATGGATAGCTCACTTACCTATGGATTTATTGAAGTTCCCTCAACAAAACATAAAGAAGGATAATGTCTTATCTATTTCAACACAGGTTACCGATGTACCCCAAGTAAAAGAGACAGGTACTTCCTCTTCTTCTCGGGTGGAAGAAACTTTATCAAATAAAAAAATTGATGCAATATGGGAACAATTTAATCAAGTCATTCAAGAAACAAGGCCTTGGGATCTAAAGATTCCATTACATGAGAAAGTTTCACATACTCTTGAAGGTATAGAAAAAACCCCACATACTATTTGGACTTTCGACAAGCCTTTGGACACTGATGACATAGAAATCATCCCGACGTTCCCGAAATCCAAGGTCATTTTGAGGGCCGAAGAGATTCCTCCTCTCGACATATTTTATAGTCCACAACATAAAGTTGTTGTAAAAAGACAAAGAAAAAGAAGGAATATTAATAAAACCTAGGCCCTAGTCCCTGAAAATACTTCATTTGAATTAGTATGAAAAGGCTCTCAATCTACTCTTGTAGAGGATCTCGAGAGGTTCTCACAGTTTGCAGGAACATATGCTTCTGCCACCATAGATAAGGCCACCGAAGTACAATAGCTTCTGAAAGAAAAGGATGAAATAATTATGTAGTTCGAACAAGGTATGGAGAATGAGAAGTAAATGATTTCTCAACAGTGACAAGCACAGCTTGCATAACTTCAAAATAATTTTGATGCCTTGAAGCTTCAACATGATTCCAATTTGAAAATTTGGGACACTCAAATCCTAGAGTTACAACACGTTATTGAAAAATTGAAGATTAATCTTGAAGTGGTTGAATTCAAAAAGGAAGTAGGAGAATGAAACACTCTCCTTGTTCAACAACAAATTACTTTATGTCAAAAATTAGCCACTATTCATGATTTATTTCAAACAACCAATACATTGGTGAATCAGTTGTCCGATCTCAAGACATACTTTGATGAAATTGAGGAGAAAATCTCAAATTATATAACATGGCAAGAAAGTGCTGAAGGGAGATTAGCCAATCTCCCTACAATTAAAGAGTTACAAAAGGAGATAGTCTTCCGAGATTGGAAAATTTGACTTAAACATGCAGAGACAACAATATTCAATGCTACGGATATTTCTAATGACCTCATTGAATCTATCAGTGACAATTTACTATACACCAACCTTATTCCATACTTCCCCAAGGGAAATCTGCCTGATATTAAATTATTGACCAAGACATGGTAGGAATTATCAAAGAATAAATCTGAAAGCATCGACAAATTGTCAAAGATTAACTTAGAATGCCATTGGCATTTCTTAGTTAAACCTCATAGTCAATGGTTAATGTTGAGTTGTCTATCCAACATGACCACTCATATGCTTCCAACACTCAGGGATGTGGTATTCACTGGAAACCATGGTCTCCACCTAAATTGAAGCCTATGAGAGATATCTATGAACTGTGACAACATATGGGAGAATAGTCTTTTGCAATGTCTTAGTAGGATTATTGTAACTAAATATAAAATTGTCTTACAGTTTTATTTTAAGCGGTGTTTGTTAAAACCACTCCAGACTTTTATTATTCTTTTCTATATTTTTATTTTGTTTGAAAACTACAAATCCCCTTCATTTGAATGGAGAAGGGGTCTGGATTTTTTGGAGAAACTTTTATTTGAACTATTGTAACTCAAGTGATCTTAATAGAGGGTTGGACCGATACTATTTTTCTCATTAACAAAGTTATAATAGATCGGGTACTATTATCTGTTTATTTTTCTTATGTTTTATGAGTTAAGTGGTTATTTAATTTATGTTTACTACATGCATGAATGAAAGAAATCTTAATTTTTTCACTATTGTTAGGTACAATTGAAATCATATACTATATGTACAAACAACGAAATCATATATATGTGATAAGTTTTATCAACAAAATTTAATTACCTATTTAACTAAATTTTAGCTATCATTCATTTTTATAACTTCATGATCATTTGATAATCTATATTGTGTTATTGTTTATGAAATTATATTTAGATCACATATACAGAATAAGCTTTCCTGGGATAGATTGATTAATAGCTAATTTATTTATTTTTATTCTCAAGTTTCATTAATCTTAAGTTTTACACATACATACTTCATCCATTTTTATCATTTATATTAAAGGAAACAAGTCCCATAATCCCCGATGAGAGCCACCAATCCAAACGGAAAAGGATCTGCTCTAAGGTCTCGACTGGGTGGTTTTCCCTGATGTTGAGGTAGACATTTGAAGCCTTCAATATGGAGGCAGAAATTGACTAAGTTTGGATCAGATCTTTTCATTGAGTAGAGAGAAAAATTATTCACTTGTAGGTTGAGTTCAGAGCAAACAAGCAATTGTAATAGATTATATATTCATCTAATTGATGCAAGCATGATTAAGGGGTTTTTACCATTTGGTTTCCCTTAGATAAATATGTGTACTTTTTTATTTGATTGATGCATGTTTGCAAATTTTATTCAAAATTGTGAATTAATTTCCGTAGAGCAGTAGAGTAGAATTGTGTCTTTTGATTTGGATTAAATTTCTTGAGCAGTTGCAATTCTATCACCAAATTTTTGCAACATGATCCGAATGAGTCTCCATACTAGAAAAACAAGAGCATTGATGTTGTTACACCCTTTTAATCTCATTCAAGGAATCTATAATGTCATTGCAGCTGTGATGACCCTTTTTTCTATCCCTCTTGTAAATATTGCTACGAATTATAATTTATATAAATAATGTGGAAATGTAAACATTGTCCAGTTGAGAGAAGTGGAAACAAATTCAAAGGTGCGAGGAGGAGTTTATTATAAACCCAAGCCACTATATTTATTTCACCACCTATCTCCCTAATTCATTTGTGGCAATGTTGGTGCAAGCATTGAATTCAGTTATGGGCTTCCTAAGTGAAGGATGAGCCCATGTTGTCTCGATTCTCATGGAATGTGTGGGGATGGTCAAAATGCAAGGAAGGGATGTGAAGCAAATGCACAGTGAGAGACAAGAGTGTGGCATTACAGAGTTTCAAGAGGTTTCACTTATAGACTATGTAGTGTGAGAGAAAGGAATGGCTCAGAGAAGAAGGAACAATGATTATTGAATGAAACACAGGTAGATTTTGGGAATTGCAGGGAATGTGGATTTGAAAGAGAAAGAGAAGAACTCTCCTAGAATGTGTTTTGTGATTGGGATAGAAAAGCCATGCATTTTTCTAATAGTAGTGGTGTTTTCCAATGGTTGGTTGGCCAATGAAAGTTTAATGGAGAAGATGAATCACACTGTGCTTGCCTTGGGGATGATAAAACATTGTGATTATTACTAGAGGGTTGATAACTTGACAAGCTAAGACACATAGGTTCTTACTAAAAGGATAGATAAACCACTAATTATTATCCTTGGGGATGATGAACAATTTGTGTGCTTGCTCAACAAATTGATAAACCACATGGATAATGGGCTCTTGAATCCTACAATGATTTTTTAGAGAATCCAATGAAAAAATCACCCATGTGGTGTATTCATTCTCCTGGAACTGAACAATACTCATTGGGTCTTTGATGAATTTCTGTGGTTTATTTCTACCTAGATAGAGAATAATTGTGGTGCTTACCACTAGAGGCAGTTGATACACCACATAGAAAGTAGAATCTTCTTCTTGATTATTTGGTTGATTGGTATTGGTGAGAATTGTAACACCCTCCTCCCACATTTACCCAAGCTAGCTAGTCCACTGGGGTAAACATGTGATGAAGAGTTACTATGATATGATTCAACTCCCCATGTAAAGTTAAGGAAGTTGAACCAACATGAAAAGACCAAATTGATCTCCCTCAGAAGCTATAGAACCTTTACGAGCCAACCAACCCCTTCAAGTGCCCAACCCTTGAGATAAATTTACCTTTCACTACCCTAGAGCCTCACCCACTCCCTTGACAAGGCATGCATGTGGCTAGGACCCTCCAAATGCTCCCACAATAAGGCATCCATGCGAATGTGTCCTTTTTTAGGCCGTTTTGTGCCAACAACCCTAGATTTTGTGCCAATGTTTGATCGAGGTGGATATTAGGGGCGACCCACCTATTCCACCTAAACTCTCCAGTCAGTTTCATCTGTTTCCTTAATCAAAGCACAATTTACTATTTTTGGCAATTTTTTAGGTCCTAAACTTCCAGAGCCGTTTTGAGGCCCTAAACGATATTTTTTTGGCAAAATTCCTTAGTGATTTCTATTGCAATCACGTCGAAAACCATAGCCCATGGAGAGGTCTTTCCAATGAGGCATCATACGCATCAAACAAAGATAATATGACCAAGTTATGACCCCATGAAGTTGGCTACCCAACTAACTCTAATGGGACCCATAAATTCTTTGTGTTACATCTCCTCGGGTTAGGGTTTTGGCTGTTTAGGGTTTTCTCTTATTGTTCAATAATAAAAAGGTCCTTGAGCCTCATTGTAACTCAATTTAGAGACATGTAGTAGCCACATCTCTTCTCATAAATAAGCTACCATTTCCTAAGCTATCTTATTTCCATTATGTTTGTAAGCATAGTTCACTATTTTCCTATTAATGAAATGAAGTGTTTTTATGATGCATCTATGTGTTTATGATTATATGTGTAGGCTGTTGCATCCCTATTTAAGTTTGGATCAGTGGTATAAGAGCAGTCTGATCTTTCTCTATTTTTTTTGCATGTCCCCAACGAGGTCATGATATAAGGAGTTAGGGCTCGATCTAGTTGAACCATTAGAGGATCAGCCTTGCAAAACTTGAAGACCTCCCACGCTAGAAGAAAAGAAAGACGAGGGAGTAGGAGATCCTTCCAAAACATTGCTCGAGGAAGTCCTTGAGCGACAGAGGGACGTGATGATGGGTAACTTCGATGAGATCCTTTGATGAGTACCCTCAGGCGATGCATCTTCATCCTACAACCACTCTGGAGGAGCCACTCATTTTAAGGTACAATTTAACATTGATATTCCCTATTCCAAGGCCCGATAGATGCAGATGCCATAGATAAATGGTTAAATCTATTGGAAGGATATTTTTTAGTTCATGACTTTTCCAATCGGGAAAAGATTACATTTTCACTTCTCAAAGCCGACCCACATGTCAAGGACTGGTGGGAAACCTACTGTGAACAAAATGATGATAGTGAACCCTTAATGTTTTTAGTTGCACCTACTTGGAATTATTTCCGAGACACTACCAAGGAACAATATTACCCTATTGGAAGCTATGAAGATAAATACATAAAGTGGACCATGCTACGGCAGTGAAGTTTTTTCTAGGTAAATCCTCTTTGCAAATAGAGATGATCCCTCTAGCCTAATGAGTGGGACTAGCAACCTACGTGACAATATACTAGACACTTTCCTAAATTACAATTGAAATGAGATAATAGGAAGATGGCCTAACTCGTTTTGATGCTATAACGTCCTCCTTTGTTGAAGACCTCGAATAAATTGCGCCTCGGGTTCAGTCCTACTGCTCACAACATTTGAATGCCTGCACAAGAGATCCTAGGCACACCAAAGCATACAAGCACAAATAGCATAATCTAAAGTAACCCAGTTAACAAATCAAGGAGAATTAAGATAAATGATGCTTTAACACAAACATTTATGGAAAGTGAACCAACAATTGTATATATTAATGAAGTAAAGGGGGAATCATACAACCAAGCCAAATGAGTAGCATGTAGGCACTATCTCAGCATAAGGGTGAAAATAATCAAAGACCAGCCATTTGGGAATGGGAGAGGGTGAATATATAGGCAGGTAGAGGGAGTTAGGATCTATCCAAACATAGGGGAAGACCCTCATCTCAAGGAGGTATCTCATAGGGATAAGATCAAAGGGGAAAATTGGGAGAATTTGACCGCATCCACACTGAACAACCTCCAACTCATCATTTTGGAAGCCTCTAGATCACAAAGCTTATTTTCCTCTTTGGGAAAAATTGCCTTTTAGGGATCAATGTGGTATCAAAGCCAAAAGTGGGCTGGCAGCACGAGTCTAATATAGTGAAACTAGTGATCAGCATGAGTTGTCAGTGTCAGGGTCACACTGATCCTAAAATTTGGGCTTTAGAGATATCTTCTTCAGGGAAGGCTCAATGAATTTTTCATTAGTGTTTTGGGGAGGATCTGAGTTGCGTATTAGGATGGGTATACTGCATGATATCTAAATTTTGGGAAATTTGGGGTATGACATAGGGAAGTGAAGCAGGCATGACAAAATACTGTGTAATAGATGCCCCCTAAAGCAAGAAGGCAGAACAGGGAGTGATAGATGAAATGCTTTATGAGATTTGGCAAGGATGAGAACAAACACTGTCAGAAGACCTACAAATCAACAATGCATATACATATGCATATCTGATATCAGAAAATGAATCCACGGTATGGACGCAGCCATCCAAATAGAAAGAACTATGAAAACAATCCATGGCATGGGTGCAGCCATCCGAATGAGAAGGATCATCTGTAAATCTAAGATCCAAGGTATGGACGCAGCCACTCGATATAGAAGGATCAACATCATCATAGATATAAACTCCCACGGTATGGTCACAACCATCCGTATAGAAGAAACATGTATACAATCATGAACAATACACAACTCCATGCAACCTGTGTCATATATGACAAAACTCAAGGTCTTGCGCTCCATCCCAACTTGATCAAAGTACAAATTTTAACATGTGAATGAATGTGTTGAAGTCAAACATGCTAGAAAACCACCTGATTACTGGCCAATGATGTGGACCATTAACAACCATGAAAGGAACCACCAACAATGGCAATGACCCTCAAGGTACAACAATATAATCTGTGAAAATGAAGCTGAAGTCGAAGACTAGTGGAATCATCTTATCAAAGGTCAATGGTGAAAAATTGTCGTCGGATGTGAAGAACTTGCCATTAGGGCATGCAAGCTCTAAGGTACTAAAAGGGAGTCTCTAAGTCACCTTCCTGGATAGTGAGATGGAGTCGATAGGAAGTGACCCGTCAAAGGAGGGCCATGATGATTCCCCCATCATCGACACGAAATGAGGAATAAAGTGGAATGAATGAGTAGGATCCAGGACTGTAGCAAAAGGTCAGACAATGTATAGGTAATAAACTGCAGATAGGACTTCTCTTGAACATCAACGACACGACTCTGGAGTGTGGCAACATTTGACTCAACATAAGACCAAGGGTCATGATGATGAAATGGAATAGTTAGATGAGAGGCAAAATGGATCACCCAAACCTGGAAGGACAAGTTATTGAGCGAGGATTTCCAAAACCCGACATGAGAAATAGATGAGTGTCATGTTCAAGAGCGACATGCTGCTTATATAAGAGATGTTTCACTTTCATTCCCCCCCCACTATTTCTATCGAGTACCCTAATTATTTTTAATCACAAGCTTGAAGGGGATAACATATGCTTTTCATATAAGTTTGTTCTTTGAATGAATCCATCCTAGTATGTTTTACGAGTCCTAGGAAGGAGAAACTCAGTCTCATCATGGTGATGAGTCTTTCGCCATTAAATTTTTAACGAGTCTGACGAAAGGATAACTCAGTAACTTTTTCATATTTAGAGAGTTTGAAAAAGAGACGAAAAAGAAAACTCCATCTTGTCCCTTTTCATAATTTGTCTCTCGAACCCGAAAAGGTAGAAAACAATATTTGAGAGAACCTCTTGACCATATCGACAAAGGTGTACCTTTTTCCTAAATAGTCAATCTTAGCTCCAAAAGGGGTAAATGTATACTGAGACGATGTCAATTCATTTAATTTAACGAGTTCGAAAAGACAAGTACTCGGTGATCTTTTCATATTTCGAGAGTTAGAAAAGAGCTTAAAGATGACTCTAGGGGGGTTCCTTTTTCGTGTATTTCTAATGAGTCTGAAAAAGAGATAAAACAAAAACTCGTTGAATCAATGAAAAATGATCATTGTATCCACCAAAAAGAACCTGTAACTGCACAAAGACAACCACACATCACTGATATCGAGGAAAATAATAAAATATTGGCACAAAATGTGTTTAAAACTTATAAATATACAAAAAGTAAAATCATTTTACCATTTCACTTGGAGTAAATTTGAGAGTGCATTTTACCCCATTTTCTTCGATTTTTTTGGGGAGCAGTGTGGGAGATCGAGGGTATCATTTCATGAACCGTTAGCTGCAGGTAAGAGCTCTACCTTTTCTATTATATTTTAGTTTTCTTTCATGTTGTTTCTTATGTTTTTTGCCTACCAGAAGAGAGGATTTCAAATTTTTAAATCAAGGGTGATCAACATGGGTTTTCTTATCGAACTCACGCTGGTTTCCCCTGAGCCCAAAAATCTCTCACACTACTAGCATGAGATTAATTAAAACAACTGCACTATCCACAGGGTAGAAAAATTGAAGAGAAAACTTTTCTTTTGAGCGAAATTTTGAGTTTTAACCCCATGGAAAATCATCTAATCATGGTTAATGGTTGTTTTGTAGGATATTTTGACAACATGGTCATCAAATGGATGAAAAGAGGCCATGAAGCAGAAGATCACCAGGCTTCCCAAGATCTTGAATGCATCAATGCTTTGAGGAACTGTGGGCTACTGAAATTATTCCGAACCCCAGGACTCAAAGCCCAAAACAAGCTTCTACACTACCTAATCAGTTTATGGGATGTCGATCGAGAGATCTTCCTCATTGGAGACCAAGAAATGGAGCTAGAAGTAGCGCACATTTACTTCATTACTGGATTGTCTAGAAAAGGGGAAAGGGTTCAACTCTTCGAATCTCATCGTGGAGGTGAGAGCACCAATTCCCTAATCAAAAGGCATTTCCTAGGTGCAGAGACAACAGTGAGCGAGAAGGTGAAGATACTGACTATTAGAAATCTTCACTTGAGGAAATCCTACACAGCATGGCCTATATAGTTGGGTCGCATCCTTTACACGAGATTTTGAAATCATAATTCCAGTATGCGGTAGACTGCCTTACTCTAACAGTGTTCAACTGGTGTGATGGGTTATTGGTCAACATGAAGAGGCAACTGACCAAAGGCAAGTGGGGAAACTTGAAGCAATTTAGTTTTGGTTCGATCTTGGTCACTTTCCTTTTGGAGCATGTGCCCCTATTTTGATTTCAATGGATAGAGGTGCCAGATCCTACTCCACAAGATTTGAGGCTACTCAGATGGAGTGAGCTCATGCCTCATGGAGGAGGGGGCCAACAGATGCATTTCCCTCCGGAGTTCTTTACTTGGTTGCACTGCCAAATGATCATTGTGGATGACTATGCCTACGTAGCCACAAACTTTAGATGGTATCCATATCTGCCTCTACCACCATGTGAACAACGGACTAATGCAAGTAAAACTTGTCTTTTGGATTTTTCAAGTTTTATGAGCTTTTTTATTAAAGTGTATCTGAGAGTTAACTTGTGATAACTATGAAGATGTGGGACCATAAAGGCCTCCTGGAATGTTACCAATAGCACAACGAGTAGCATGTCAGATAGAAGATGCACCATATGAGGAAGGATCAGATCCCATGGTAGAGATGGAACGAAATTTGGAAGTGATCACCTGAGGGATTCCAAAATATGGGACTATAGATGACGTGCCACTACGCTACCAGAGGCATACGGTAGGAGTGTCTTCGAGACTGCTTCGGTTATTAGGCCGAGTGATTAGAGTGGTCTTGTGTTATCGTAAGCACCATGTGGGCAAATAGGATTTCTAGTTGTGTTTTTTTCATTGTTGTAGGCTTGGAAAGTAATGTGTCTCGGAACACTTTATTTTTTGAGATTTTGATGAAAAAACTTTGATAGATGCAATATATATATATATATATATATATATATATATATATATATATATATATATATATATATATATATATATATATATATATATATATATATATATATATATATATATATAGATACACATATGCATGTTTTTATCTACTACTTATGTGTTCATGTATCACGATGATATGATTAGTTTTATAAATTACGCAATATGAATAACATAATTTTCTAATGCATCTATTAATGTATTCAAATTGTGTGGAATGCGTTGATATGTAATATAATCAAAATTTCTTTCCAGTAATTGAACACATAGATACATACGAAAAATTTGTGGATTTCTTACTGAATAATGACTATTCAATTGTAACACAATGAGTTGTGAATCTAACTTAACAACTAAATTTCTAATGCCAAGAGCAACTGCTTCTGATAACAGTTCAATGACTGCACTATACTCGGAAATATTATTAGTTGTTCGTCCCAGGCAAATACCTTGTAAATCAATCAACTCACCATCAGGGGAAAAAAGTGCCCAAGCTGCGGAAGATAAGTTCCATGTGCTACGACAAGCACCATCAGCAAAACCAACATAATGGTTTGCGAGATCTGCAAACCGAGTGGAACACAAGGTAAGTAGAGAAAACATGTCTGCAAAGAAAACAATTACACCAAAAATCAAAACCGCACACCAATGAATTCACACACTAATGTACAAAATGCATTTACACAGATGACCACATGTAAAATGTTCATAAAGATCTCATTTTCAGACTCACGTAATCGATCAACAAAGAATGAAACCGAAGTTTCACCTTTGGCATGTTATGTAAGCATCGACTCGGCCAAATAATGGAATAACGCTCATAAATGGCTATGCCCTCATGCCCCCCATGTGAGTGAGGGTTATGAGTCATAGGATTAATACCCCATTGAGATAATGGGATAATGGGAAAATGGTAAAGACTCGGTGAAAAAATATCATGAAAGGAGGCAAGAAAATCATAATCTCATGATGAGGAAAAGATGCCCCCAGTTGAAATATTTTGACGATTTCAGGTTGGAATGAAATGTCAATGGGTAAGGTTGTAGTAATATTCCCCATATTACCTTGGAACAAAACCTCGTGCAACAGAACAAGTGTTTGAGTGGATGCGTCAGGTTATGAGAAACAAAATATTCAAGACACGAATGAATCTCACTTAGGCTTGGAAGAAACGAGGAATGATGATGAATATCGTTCCAAGGAGTTTTGTCAAGAGACATAAACTCAACAATACTCTTGTCGGTGGGGAATATCTCGTTCAAAGGATCTGGGGAATCCCAAGAACCAAGCCAAGGAGATTGCGAATAGGTATCCAAGTACATACTGATAACAACATGACTTTCTGAAGAAGCCACTGAAGCTGAGACAATTTCATGATAAGCTTGTTCCAAAGGACTTAGCGGCATAACATCACCAAACGAATCAATCTCATCTGGAGAAGGAATGATCCATGGGTCTGTAGAAATAGATATCATGTTGATCAAGGCGACATGCAGAGCTGGGAGAGAAAGAGTTCCCATTAAAGAAGAATATTTCAAAAGACCTACCCCTAGGCTCTCATATGGAATATTGGTATTTCTCACATTTGGGACATTTCCATTCGAGGCACTAGAAGAGAAAAAGGACAATTCATTGAGAGTGACAATTTTTCCTTCATGAGGAAAACGGAGCACCCAAAACAAAGAGGAAACCACACAAAACATGGCATCGGTCCAACTTCACCCAAGTAGAAGGTTGTAATTCAGATTTGTGTCTACCACTTTCACTTCTAGATCGACAGTCTTCCCTTCTAAGGTGATGGGAAAAATTGTGAGAATACCATAAGAACGGGAGCCTCTGCCATCAAAGGCCTCCAAGGTGTTCATGGATTGGTTAAGAGGTGAAGAGATAATGGATTTCCAACATGAAACAGACATGATGTAGGTGGAAGCACCTTCATCAATGACAATATGAATTATCATCTTTCCTTTTATAATAACTTGAATCAAAAATGCAATCTGATGAGGAAGACGAGGAACATGGTTTTCAAGATCGAAGGTAATCAAGTTTGAATCAGTAGGATCGATGCCTCCTATACAAGACAATAATTATTTCTGTTGCATTGGACATGATTGGAGAACTTCCAAAGCAGACATCACCGAAGGCGGTTGGGCTAAATCTTCAACAATATTGTAGTGTTGAGCATCTCTAGCATTTGGATTATAGGATGAATTCTGAAGCATGCCTTTAGGAGGTGGTCAGATAACATATTCATTATTAGGTATCTCAATATGGAGAGGACCAAAAATAGGTGGAGAAGAAATAGAAGGGATATTAGTGGCTTATTTCTCCACTATCTACTTTTGAGGGGTCTGATAATCTTTTGATCGAGTGGCGACAGAGATAGGCAATGAACCCATCATCATGTAAACTTGAAAACCAAATGAGGTGGAGGACTGTGGTTGGTCTACCAACTGATTCTCCTGATATGGGAATGGCTCTTTCAAAATAGCTGGAGTCTCTTTCAATAAAGGAATAACTTCGGCACATCGGTGACAATCCTTGGTATAATGGTCTTCCTCACAAATGAGGCAAGGATATTTCGTCTTTCGTTTGGAGGAATTATCAGCAGATGACTTACGAGGATCCTGTTTTGGGGTCTCATATTTTTCTTTACCTTTACCCTTCTTCTTACCTTTAGAGGCTTTATCTTCCATGGTAGACTGAATGACATTGACCTCAGAGGTTTTACCAGGATTCGATGGATTTTTCGAAGGATTACTAGAACTAGTATCTGAAACACATTTTTTCTTCGAAGAAGCTTTGGTGGAAGTTTGAGACACTGATCCAATTATACCATCAATAGGTGGTACATTGGGAGACTTCAGAGATGTTGGATCCGAAGATGGTCTTGGAGCATCAGGTAACATCTCCTATAACGTGTCGGATTGGGAATAGACTAAATCCAAATACTAGCCATGGACAATAGCCTGATCCTCGGTAACACAACCACCCATTTCTACATCTTTAGAAATTTTGTTTATGAATGACTTGGTGAACCATTCAGTTAACAAATCATTAAGAATTTCAAATTTGGTGAGGTGATGATGACGTCTCCATTCATGGATGTGATCGTAGATATGGGTTGCAGTATCTTTCTTCATAGATGTGAGCAAATGCGTACCAGTTTCATAATGAACCAGCAACTTGAAGTGGGTGAGGAAGGCCATAGCCCAAGAATTGAAGTCTACATAGGTACCTCAAGGAAATTTGACATACCATTTCATGGCAGAACCTGTCAAGGGTCACTGAAAGAGGCGGAGACAAATAGAATTGTCAACGTAGGAATTGGAAGAACACCATAAGTGATATGTCATCCATGGGCCTGAGGGTCCTCTTTAGGTTTTCCTTTGAATTTGGGGAAATCGCTTGGAATTTTAATGGGAACGGGAGAACAATAAGGCGAATGAAGAATTGGATCATTATTAAGCCTTGAGACATCGGGCAGTTCCAACATAGCTAAAAATGGAAATCATGGATTAAAAGGCATATGAGGCCTTTAAGAAGGCCCAGCCTACAGGGGGTAGGGATTCTAACCATAGGGGGTTTAATTTCCCCCCCACTTACGGGTACCTTGACCATAAGGTGGATTATGTCAAGGGTATGGTTTATATTGACCTGCCATAGGCCATTGATAACCATAAGGAGGATAAAAATTATGTGTGACATATGGATTGTAAGGTTGTTGCACCTACTGACCTTGGATATGAAGTGATTGGCCTTGCTGCTATGGGGGTTGAACTTGTGTCTGCAAGGTTTGACCTTGTTGATATACAAGTTGAGCTTGTTGTTACAAGGGTTGAGCTTGCTACTGCAAAGGTTGGCCTTGCAGATACAAGGGTTGGTTGGGTTGTTGAACAAACTATGTTTGTTGTTGCAAAGGTTGTTGAAACTACTGCAAAGGTTGTCCCTACTACTCCAAAGGTTTCCCTTGCAGCTGTAACAGTTTTTGGACATTTCCTTGAGGGATTCCCTATGGGTACTGGTAAGTTCCAAAAGGGATTTGACCATATGCACCGAGAATAAAATTTTGACCAGCTTTCACATGAGGACCTGCTTATGGAATACAAGGTGGATTTTACAGTGCTTGTGAACCATATGGAACATAAGACTATTGGAGGGGTATCTGGGCTCTGTAGGCCTATTGATACTGGATATTGCCTGCCCCGGATAGACCAACGTGATTAGGAATATACAAGAGGAATGCTTGGATTTTGTCCCCTAGGTTGTGAATAAGTCGTTGGTACATTTTGTCCACTTGATGGAGGAACTGAGGAACTTACAGATGCATGAACCAAAACATTTGGTTGCACCATAATGGAAGGTTGAAATGATGGTAATGGTTGTGACGAAATACTCAATTGAATCAGAAACGATGTAACGACAGTTTGCACAGGTATCTGAGAGGTCACGTTAGCAATAAACAGACCAAAAGTAGGCACAACATCTGATGACCAAATAGGATTTTGGTATAAAGGGGAAGCACTGGGAGTTCCTGAAACTAATTGAGCTAAGGTTGTATAACCATGTGGAAGCATAGGCCCATTGGTTTTAGGAAGTGTTTGAGATGGAAATCTTCCTATAAAAGGAAATCCTTCTGGAGGAAAGTCACATTCAAACTCATCATCAACATGAGCAATGTGAGTAGCAGAGACTTTTGGAGGACCTAGAGGAGAGGTTGTAATATCACCTTCTGAAGCCATGGGTGGAAACAACTAGCAAGGAGGAATCTGAGATGTATGATGAGATAACTCCAAAGGAACACTAGGTCGATCATATGGACTGTAAGGATGTTGAGGAGATATCACAAAAGGATCAAATAACGAATTCTCAAGGTATAAAACAAACCTTTGCAAGCTCTCAAGGGTTTCTTGATCAGACTCCTGAGGTGACAAAGAATCTCGAGGTGGGGACGAGAAGTAAGGGGTTGGATGCTTGGGACAATTCCAAGTTCAAATCCTTGAGCTTCAAGTGACTGCAAAAGTTCTGGATGAACTCCTTATGATGACCCTTCAGTATTATACAATGAAGGGGAACTATGAGGTGAACTCAATGGTACATCCATGGTGAATTTCTCTCAAGAGCAGAAGAAGAGATGATTCATTGAGGGCTGATTAAAATTAAAACTTACAAGGAATTACTCAATATGAGGCCAAGAATCAACTTCATGGGTTTGAAATGTTATCATTGGCAGTTAATTTTATGACACCAAACAAGAAATAAATCAAAATGGGTAATACTAGGCAAGAGGGTTTTCCAAGTATATGTGAACCGTTATATACACCTTAGCCAAAACCAAGGGCTTGATGTGCGACAACCGATCTCCCCAAATGTTGTGTTCGGTGTATCACGTTTACAAGATTGATGACTCGGTTACCTATGGCTAAAGGATAGAAAACTAATGGGGTCTCCCAATATATACTCGAAAGTACGTGGAGAAAAAGTCCATGTTAGCATTGTCTAATGTAGAACCATTCGATGAGAGCGTTCTTACATACTTACCATATCAAAGTTCCTCCTATATACCTAAAAGTACTAGAGAACTTTCTATATACTCCCATACTGGGATGGGATTTCACCCCCAGGATACACTGCAGGTAGATAATGATAGCTGCTATGTTTAAAGACGTCGGAACACGTCTCTAACCTAGACCTCTAGATATTTGCATTAGGTGAAAAATTCTCCTTAGGTTAATTGAGGTAAATTTAAAGTTTATCTTGAATTAAGTTTCAATTTGATGGCTCAACGATGTCACCTGAATTCCTATAATGCAACTAAATGATGAGAATGAAATATTTTTCGTTTGATGAAGGCTAAACTACTGAAGGAAGAGAGACAACCAAATAATGCATCAAACAAGCAAAATGCATCAAAACACAACTCTTTATCTTCCAATGAAAAATGTAAAAATGAAATCTAATATTTCATTTCACTAACAAATGCAATGCCAAAATGCAATCCTATAAGAAATGAAAATCACTTTCCTTTCACTAAGATGCACTAATCATTTTCTTTCACTTTGATTTGACAATGCAAACTTAGATGCAATGAGAAAAGGAAAATGAAATCTAACACAATGAAAATGAAAATATATTTCACTTATGGTTTCGAATGAAAAAATGTTTCAAAAATACTTAAATGAAGAAATATTTTACTTTTATTTTTGAAACAAAAGAATTAAAACAAGTATTCACTTTCAGTCGTACCAAAGAAAACTATTGTAATCTATGCTTGACAATGGAGTAAAATAAATCTTCAAAGAATCAATATGAATCGATACTAATGAAAACAACTTCACACCTATGAACCGAAAGCAACTTGAAAAAGATATCTTGATTGCAAGAAGACTCCTGAATGGAAGAAATCAATCTCAGAGAAGAAGACCAAGCAATGAGTAGAGGGTGACCTAGACACCCTAGAAACCCTAGAAACCCTAGAAATCAATCATGCTTCAAACACATATTAACAAAGTCAAGAGACAATTGAAATCACACAAGCATAACAATCAAGACAAATACACTGTAGTCACACTCGAAAATCATTGACAATGGTCAAAAATACTGAAAACAAGAAACTCTATTTTTTCTTTTATCCTCTAGGATCAACACGCCTATTATAGGAAAAATGGGGATGCAAGGTAGATCAGTGCTGACAGCGCTTCTGCTGAAGCAAAAAATGCATTGGGTGAGAAAAATAAGGAAAAATGAAAAATCTTCAAGACCAAAGTAGACTAAATGTCCTCGAGCAACAACTAGTGATTGAAAATAGTTACAGTGATGCACACAAGCCAAAAAATTGACAGTTGGTCAAACTCATCAAAGAATCTGATTGAAGGAATGGATGGAAAGGGTTATAGCTTCCCCAGTGGAGTCACCATTTTGTTGTCTAGGTAAATTCTCTATGTGGAAAGAGATGATCCCTCTAGCCCAATGAGTGGGACTAGCAACCTACGTGACAATCTACTAGACACTTTCCTAAATTACAATCGAAATGAGAGAAGAGGAAGATGGCCTACCTCGTTCTGATGTTATAATGTCCTCCTTTGTTGAAGACCTCAAATCGCTTATGCCTCAGCCTTAGTACTACTGCTCAAAGTGTTTGAATTCCTACATAAGAGATCAAAGACACAACAAAGCATACAAGTACAAATAGCATAATCAAAAGTAATCCACTTAACAAATCAAGGATAAATAAGATAAATGATGCATTAACACGAACATTTATAAAAAGTGAAACAATAGTTTTATATATTAATGAAATAAAGGAGGAAGCATACAACCAAGCCTTCATGTCAATAAGCTCTCCTTGAGTGAATGTCCAAGTCCAAGCTCAAGCTCTCCAAGCACTCCTTCTCCAAGCCAAATGAGTAGCATGGAGGCACTATCTCAACATAAGGGTGCAAATAGTCAGAGACCAACCATTTGGGAATGGGAGAGGATGAATATATAGGCAGGGAGAGGGAGTTAAGATCTATCCAAACATAGGAGAAGGTGCTCATCTTAAGGAGGTAGCTCATAGGGATAAGATCAAAGGGAAAATTTGGGAGAATTCGACCACATCCACACTGAACAACCTCCAACTCGTTGTTCTAGAAGCCTCTAGATCATGAAGCTTCTTTTCCTCTTTGGGAAAAATTCCTTTTAGGGATCATCATGGGTATCAAAGTTAGAAGCACACTGGCAGCACAAGGCTAGTATAGTTAAACTAGTGAACAACACAATTTTTCAGTGTCATGTTCGCAGTGATCCTGAAATTAAGGTTTTAGAGCTCTCTTCTTCAGGGAAGGCTCAAGGCATTTTTCATCAGTGTTTTAGGGAGGATCTGAGCTGCATATCAAGATGGGTATATTGCATGATTTCCAAGTTTCGGGCACTTCAAGGTACAACAAAGGCAAGTGTAGGAGACATGACAAAATATTGTGTAACAGGAAGGGACCAAGATGTGCCAGAATTCATGAATAATTTCCATACCCTTCACACGAATCTAAGTATCAAGGATACTGAGAAACATTTGGTGCTCAAGTACCATGGTTGCCTACAAAAATACATCTACGATGAGATGGATTTCCTGGACATTTCCTTGCTAGACATGGCATATCGGTACACTGTAAAGATTGAGCAAAATTTTAAACACAAGAAGTGAGACTTTGGATTTGGGAATCAAAAGTAAGGAAAAGGTGCCCCAAAACCATAGAACAAGGGACCAAGCCAAGGCAGGGCTACCCAGGACAGCCTACCAAAGCCGCAAGAAAATAAAAACACAACGAAGATGAAAAGGACACAGGAAAATGGTGTGATTTCCATAAGAACTCCACTCACAATACAAGTGAGTGTGAGGCCAAGCAGTCACTAGTGGCCGAGCTGAAGGCTTCCGAATTAGAAGCGGGTTCTAAATTTGAATTAGAAGCCAATAAGGGGACTAACAAAGGGAGTAAGCTCATTGATGTAGATCCTAGTGCCACCATGGCTAAAACAAATATCCAAAAAATTGAGCCTGGAGATCCATAGGAGGGGGGACGCCTGTTCCACTCATTGATGTGGGTGAAGGGTTCTCCACTGCAGTTCATTATCGATAGTGGGAGAAAAAAGAACCTCATTTCAGCAAACATTGTGAGGTGGCTGGTCCTAAAGACTATATCACATCCAAAATCATACACCATCAGGTGGCTTCAGCAAGGATGAGATCTTCGCGTCAGCTAACAGTGTCGCCATCCCTAAAACATCAAGCCCTTCAAGGATAAGGTACTGTGTGATGTTGCTCCTCTTGAAGTTTTTGATGTATTGTTAGGAAAACCATACTTGTGGAAGCAACACATTGTATATGAGTCTAGACCTCACTCCATGATTATTACTTTGGCTAATAAGTTGTACATAATACCGAAGGTAGCCCCACCTACAACCATATCTTTGATCACTGCAAAGAAATGCAGTAAGATCATTTCACAGATGAGGAAATTTGTTTTCCTTATGATTCACTCCTAAGGCAAGAAGAAGGTTGTGGCCACAGCTTCTAGGCAAGCCTCTTCTACACAACAACATCAAATGGACAAGGTTTTGGAGGAGTACAAGGATATTTTTGCCTCAGCCACAGGGGTACCTCTGCATTTTCAGGTCAAGCACTCCATCGATCTGACCCCTGGTGCATCGCTTCCCAATGAACCGATCTATTGATGCTCTATTATAGAGAATGATGAGATCAAGAGGTAAATTCATGAACTAATGCAGAAAGGGCACATCAAGCAAAGCACATCACCCTGTGGGAACTTGATTGTATTGGTATAGAAGAAGGATAGGACATGGAGGCTCTATATTGACTATTAGGTGCTGAACAAGATCATTGTCTAGAATACATACCCAATCTCACAGATTAATGACATTTTGGAGCGGCTCAAGGGGGGAAATATTTCAGCAATATTGACTTGAAGTCAGGTTATCACTAGGTGCCTATTGAACCTTTTGATGTGTGGAAGACTGCCTTCAAATCGAAGGAGGGCCTTTTCAAATGGTTGTTCATGCTGTTCGAATTGACGAACGCCCCTGCAACCTTCATGAGATTGATGGACGACATATTGTGGCCTTTCACCAATGCATTCATGCTGGTATATTTAGATGCCATCTTGATCTTCAAACAGAGTTGGGAATATCACCTCCACCATATTCGACAAGTCCTTCAAACCCTTTGAAAACACAAGTTGTGTGCTAACTTGGAAAAATGCACCTTTGGCCTAACCCAAGTTCAATATATGGGGTACATCATTAATGAGTAGGGTGTACATGTAGACCCATCCAAGATATAAGTCATTCAGGATTGGCCAACCCCAACCACTCTAACAGAGCTCCGTAGATTTTTAGGTTTTGCCAATTTCTACCATAGGTTCATGTTGGGGTTCTCTCATTTCAATTGGACTTTAAGTCAAGTCACCAAGGGAGGAGTGAAAAAAAAGTTCTTTTGGTTGTAAACCCAACAATGAGTGTTCACCGAGTTGAAGAATCACCTCTATTCTGCACTAGTGCTCACATTACCAGACCTGCAACAACCTTTCTATATTGAGACAAATGCCTATGACTATGCTATTGGTGTAGTTCTTACTCAACATGGGCGTCCAATGACTTACCATAGTGAGAGACTTTCAGACACATTCTGAAAGTACCCCACTTATGACAACGAAATGTATTCCATTGTGCAGGGCTGCCATCAATGGAAGCATTACATTCTGGGGAAGGAAACGACCATCGACATAGACCACCAACCTCTTTAGTTCATACAGACACAAGGGAAGTTGTAGAATGATTGCCATCAGAAATGGTCCACCTATCTGCAAAATTTCCATTTGAACATTAAGCATAAGAAGGGAAACACCAATAATGTTGTTGATTGCCTCAGATGACCACCGGTCATGGTGCTAATAAATGTGCTCGACTCTTGTGGGCATGAGGCATTGGAGTGGTTGCATCTTTACAGGAGGAATCTAGAATTTTCCAACATATACCAGACACTCCTCGAAGGAAAGCAAGTTTCAAATTTTCACCTTTAGGATACACTGTTATGCCACCTGGGACAAATATGTGTTCCTTCATTTGAGTGTTCCAAGATGATTTTGGAGGCACACTATAGTCAGGTCATGGGACATTTCGGAGTAGAGAAAATAGTGGCAGTATTGCACAAGTACTTTTATTGGATGAAACTTCATCAAGATGTTGGGAAGTACATTAGATGTTGCATTAGTTGTGCCATTGCCAAACCAACCATCTAGAAGAAAGGCCTGTATACTCCTCTACCTACTCCTAGTCGTCCTTAGGAACCTATCTCCATGGATTATATGTCAGGCCTTCCTTCTACTGAGCACGACAACAATTGTGTTTTCGTGGTCGTCGACAGATTCTCTAAGATGGCCATCATGGTGGCCTACAAGAAGAATATTACAGCAAAGGCTATTGGTAAGCTCTTCTTTCAAAGAGTATGGGTACACTTTGGGATCCCACAGTCCATTATATTATATCGAGATAGCAGATCCTTGATTGCATTGTGGTCAAGTCTCTAGTCAATGCTGGATACAAAACTTACTTAGTCCATGACTTTCCATCCCCAAACTATTGACCAAGCAGAGTTTGTCAATAGGATGATCGTACAGATTCTGCGCATGTAAAACTCGAAGCATCCACACACATGGGATGAAAGTCTCCCCTATGTCCAACAAAACTACAACAGAGCTCTCCACAACTCAACAAGCCACAACCCCTTTCAGTTAGGGTTGGGATTTCATCCATTATGCCCCATTGATGTGGCCATACCATTTGCAGCCACTCAAGTAGATTCAGCTCACGTGTAGTCTGAAGCTGAAAGGGATAACAACTTCATTGTGTGCATTCAACACATCCGCCAATAGGTCCATGATATATTGGACAAAGCCAATTCTAAGTAAAAGCAACACCATGATCAACATCGAGTGTCTTACAAGTTCCATTTGGGTGACACAGTTTGGCTTCATTTGTAGAAGGATCGCCTTGATGGAGCCCACCGCAAGCTTTGTTTGCTCCAATACAGACCATACACCATCACCAAGGTCTTCGGTGACTATTCCTTCGAGCTCAACATCCCATTGTTCCTTGGTATGCACCTAGTGTTCAATGTAGATCACCTTCAACCATACTTTCTACCATTGTTGGACACATCTGACATTGCAGAATAGCTCACACCAACAGAACTCAACCCAGACTGCATGGATAGGCCATAACTAATCAGACCATGGAAACAAAAATCATGAACACTCAATAACAGAGGATATAACTATATTGAGTTATCAAAGTAGGCCAACTCCTTTACCAAGGCAAGTGGTTCACCAAGGACCAGGTTCAACAGAAATTTCCTCAACTCATGGAGGCTATGCACACAATGGGGACCATTGCTTCCTATGGGGGGAGGAATTATTTGGGTGGATATTGGGGGCCACTCATCTATTCCACCTAGACCCCCCAGTCAGTTTCATTTGTTTCCTTAGTTTTAGCGTAGTTTACTATTTTTGGCAGTTTTTCAGGTCTTGAACTTCCAGAGTCATTTTGAGGCCCTAAATGATGCTTTTTTGGCAAAATTTATGAACTATTACTATAGAAATTGCACTAGCAACCATATTCCTCAGAGATATCTTTCCAACAAGGTATCATGCACGTCAAACGAAGATAATATGTCCAAGGTATGACCCCAGGAAGTTTCCTGCCCAACTAACCCCAACAAGACCCATAAACGCTTGGTGTTACATCTCCTCGGGTTAGGGTTTTGGTTGTTTATGGTTTTCTCTTATTGTTCAATAATAAAAATTCCCTTGAGCTTCATTGTAACTTAGTTTAGAGGCATGTAGCCAACACATATATTCTTAGAGATAAGCTACCATCGCTTGAGCTATCTTATTTCCATTTTGTTTGGAAGAATAGTTTAATATTTTTCTATTAATAAAATGAAGTGTTTTTATGTTGCATCCCTATGTTTATGATTATATATGTATGTTCTTGCATTCCTATTTAAGTTTGATTCACTTTTTTTGAGCTAGGACTCAAGCCATTTCCTAGAACTTCATGAAACTTCCATAATGACAAATAACATCGAAACAAGGGTACTGATGCAAAAAATTGAACAGGGACTTGATCTGACCCCTACTATCCATGACATACATTTCGTTAAACATATCAGAAACATGTAATCTACAGGTCACAACAACAGATCTGAGCATAGGGGTCTCATACTTATTTGAGAGTCGTCAAAGAGGAATGATATCTCCTCACAATATCTACATTGTTATCTTTTAGGTCATTCATTCACTAACATTTCATATACCAACCAAAACATGATGAGATCCATATATCATAATTGTCATAAAACATACTTATAGCCAACAAATAACTAGATATATATTAATGAGGAATCAACCATTAAATCCAAATAATATCAAGAACATTTACTCATGAAAAGACTAAATAAAAGGAGCTCTTGTTAACGTATGAAAATCCAACTAAGTCAGGGACTTCCATATACCACTCGACCATAGATTGGGCTGAACCAAATATCTCTTTCATCCAATCACCCCTGCACCATATTCCAAGCATGAATGTTGGATCTCATGAAACAAATCAAACAAAACCAAACCAAGGCTTCCATAGGCCAAACAACCTCAACCCTCAACCAATGATTCCACCTCATGGTCAAACGTCACTAACCATCACCAGATCGATCTCTACTCAAGCTATTGAGGGCTCTAGAGCATTTGTTCCAACCAAGGTTTCTAGGACTAGTAACTCAACCTACAAAAGTTGTCAGGATCGAAAGAGTTTTTCCAACCAAGGCTTCCAATACTAGTAATTGAACCCACCAAGGACTCCAGAGCATTTTTCCAGCCAAGGCTTCTAGGACTAGGAACTCAACCCAAGGTGTTACAGGGCTTCCAGAGCATTTGTCCAACCAAGGTTCCAGGAACTAGTAACTCAACCCATAGCCAAAGGAACATGAGAACCAACCAGAAAACAAAAGGAAATAAACCCACAACACCATGGCTATCCAAGAAATGGAAAGGCAAGGAAAAACCACCATCAATCTAGGAAATCCTCCATGCCAATGACAGATCATAACCAAGAAACCACATGCATGTCCCATGGATGCCAAAACTAATAAGGAAATCATACATGCAACTCAGTACCTACAAGCAAAACCCACTGTAGCTATTGATCCTGTTGTCCTCTTTCACTTTCCTACTCTTCGTTTGACTTATTTCTCTGAATCCCAAGTATGCTACACTCCTCCAAGATTCCTCCAAGAAAGCTCTAAGTGTCCAAGAGTATGAGAGAGAGAGAGAAAAAAAATGAGAGCTCCAAAGTTGAACTGACAAAAAGCTTACACTAAAAAAAGCTATGAACTGATTCTCATAAGCCTTTTTATTAACTATGCTTCCATTTTCTTCATTCTCCCTTATTTTTCCTTCATCTTCCTCCTCTCATGCAACCTGCAACCTTTCACCTCCATTTTCTCCTATTTTCCATTATTTTCAGAAATAAAATGTCAATTAATGCCAGTTTACCTTTTGAAAGCCTTTTTCATTGCTTTTTCCAATTTCCATAGCCATTAATTAATAATAAGTGATCCCCATCACTATGTTTTTGCCCAACATTCAACTTAGAATACATGTCCCATGACCATAGTTATTATTTTTCCTTTATTAACTTTATTACATGGATGGTTGACCAAGGCTATTATAGAACCCTCCCCCTTGGGGGAACACTGTCCTTGGTGTTCAATTACACCTACAACCAGCAAGGCCGCTAAAAAAAAAAACATATTTCCCATGGAGCTTTATAACTTAGCTCGATGCAATATTTATAATGAACAACCTCCTAAGAAGAAAACCAACATAACAACATGATAACCATAACGACATAATGCCCATACCTCTTATTCGAGCGTTAAAATAGTCCTCATGGAATTATTTACATCCATATACATATATGCATATACCAAAACATCACACCAAAACACATCCCAAAAACATTCCCTTAACCTGCATCCGATCACCCATCTCCCATGTAACTTCATTGGGCCCAAATTGCTTTCACTACACTTTAATGTGCTTGATTGCTTGGTTTCAGAACATGAGCATCTTTCTCTCTAAAACAAACTAAGGTTTCAGATGGAATTCTCCTTTTGGCTCCACCTGCAATACAGAACAATCAATCACATTATCAACATCTTTAACATCTTAAGCAATCACACATGGAAAACATGATGGTCTTTCATTGTCGAGGTAGTGCAAGTCAATAGGCTATTGGTCCAATCCTCTCAAGAATCTTGAAAGGTCCACAATATCGAGGTGCCCGCGTGGCACATGATCTAATCCCCAAGGACCTCTTCTTGGGCTTGATGTGGAAATATGCTTGTTCCCCAACCTAAAACTCCTTGAACAACCTCTTATAATCTTCATAATTTTTTTGTATGTCCTATGATTCCTTCATATTCTTCTTGATTACCATCATTTCCTATCCCATCTTTTCCAACATGTCTGGTCCTATCAACACCCTATTAACTAGATCACTCCAACTGATGAGAGTATTACAACTTCCCCAATAGAGTGCCTCAAATGGAATCATCCTCAAATATTCCTGGTACCCATTTTTGTAAAAAAACTCAACTAATGGAATATGCTCTTCCTACCTCCATTGCTGATGAATCACATACATCCTCAACACACCCTCCAATATTTTTTTAACCCTCTTTGTATTTCCATCTATCTATGGATGACAAGTTGTGTTGAAGGCTAGCTCTGTCCCAAAAACTTTAAATAACTCTTTCCATAATCTATTAGTGAATGTGGCATCCCTATTTGACACAATTTTATTCGGTACACCATGCAACCTCACTACATCTCTTATGAATACCTATGCCACAACATTAGCTAAGTATGTAGACTTCAGTGGAATGAAGTGCGCTGCCTTTGTCAACCTGTCAACCACAACCATGATAAAGTCATGTTGTCTAGACATCCTCGACAAACCTATAATGAATTCCATGGAAATTACCTCCCATTTCCACTCTAGAATCAAAATTAGATGTAGTAGACCACTTGGATGCTTACACTCTACTTTTACCTATTGACAATCCAAGCACCTAGACACAAACTCTGCCACTTCTTTCTTCAAGTTTGGCCAATAATATAACTTCTTCACTGCTGTCAATGTCTTCTGATATCCTGGGTGACTTGAATATGGCTTAGCATGAAATTCCCTCAAGATAAACTTCTTAATCTCAATGTCGTCTAGTAAATATATCCTGTCCCTAAATATGACCAATCCATCTACTATGATATGGTAGTCCACATCTTGGTCACTTGTACCCTTCTATAACATGTGCATAAGCTGCCTATGCATGTCATCTTGTTGCATGAGCTCATAGCTACTATATGATTCACTTGTATCCTCCTACTATGAGTATCTACAACCCTGTTCTCCTTTATTTAATGTACTTGATCTCAAAGTCAAACTCACTAATCGTGGCCAACCATCTAACTTGCCTAGCATTCATATTTAGTTGTCCAAATAGATACCACATTCCACTGTGATCACTCATCAAGATGAACTTCCTGACAAGAAGATAATGTCTCCAAATATTCAAAGCATGGATGATTACTGCCAACTCAAGATCACATGTTAGATAATTCTACTCGCACTCATTCAGTTTCCCTGAATCATAGCATACTACTTATCCTTCCTCATTCTTGCAACAATATGTATATACCAAAAATTCTTTGTCCAAATATGCAATCTTTAGAACTAGAAAGAGAATTTATCAACAACTATTTCAGCTACTCAAAACTAGATGCACATTATTTTGTCCATTCAAATTTATTACCTTTTGTTTGCAATGATGTCATAGGATATGTTGGGCATGGAATCCCCCCAAGGCATGCTTTGGGGCTCAAAGCCCAAGTTTTTACCCGATAGTGTTGTAAAGACTTCGCGAGTTGCAGGCGCGGAGCGCGTAATGTATGATAGAGTCACATGGTTTTCTGCCCCAGTTTTGTAATGTAATGTCGGCCTACCCATCGTCCACGAACCATAGGATTGTATAAATAGACCAAGGCTCTAAGTGTAAAACAAAACTAAGCAGAGCGAAGTGGAAGCGAAGAGCGAGAGTCTAAGTGTCGAAGGGTGTCTTTGGTCGAAGGGTAGGAGAAGGCTCTGCAGCTGAGTGCGCAGAGGCATAGTAGTCCGCAGCTAAGTGCGCGAACCCCTGCAGCTGACTCCGCAGGGTGGACTCAAGTTTGTAGCCAAGGAAGAAAATAATAAAGAGAAGTTTTTTATTAATTTTGTGTATTTGTTCTTGGGTTATTTCATGTTTAATATAAATTGCAAATGTATTGTTTATTTACTGCACGCACCTATATGAATGGTTTATATTGTTAAGTATAACTTAAAGCATGCAAGTAGACTAAGATAATCAACTGACATTGGAATATCATTAAGGACTTGGGTAATAACATCATTCGTCCCCCAAGTATGGTTGCGCAAAAGGCAACATCTCAGGCTGCGAGGTACGGGAAAGTGCACATAGCGACGTGCATGCAAGGTCGAACCGTGGACCACTTGAACCCATCAGACATCTCTAGGGTGTGGAAACCTAGTTCTAGCACCCTCCCATACTACTTCGGGTTAGACCTTAGTCAGCGCTCCATGGATTTTTTTCGAAAGGGCCATTAGTATCGAGATTTTTTTGGCTAAATCACCTCTGAACTTGGGTCAGGACCCAACAAGCCAACAAATGGTTCGGTTGCTGGGACCGGGAATTGCATAAGAGATGTCTGATGTCATGTCACTAGAATTTGACAAAGAAAGAAATTGAAGAGTGGCTGGATGGAAAAATTCACAAGTTCGCGGCGTAGGAAAACAAGAATCCACGAGTATCTAAGGAAGAGTGGTTAGAGCGCTACTTATATATGGAAATCCATGAAATTTTATTTCCGTCCTTCCCCTCTGAGTTGTATGAGTGGATCACAAAATTAGTAGACAGACAAGGAAGGTGTAGGCTCAACAAACCTATTGTGTGGACTCCAGAGTTGGTGCACAGACTAGAAGCATCAGAAGATAAGATTACATGTATTGTGGACCATTGGCTTGATCAAATTATAGGAGGGTTTATCATTGAGTTCACGGTAGGTAGTGAAGTCAGCTACAACGAGGCGAAACAATGCTTCCTCAAAGGACCGCAAGGTAAGTACGTTAAATCTTTGAACACTTGGATTAAGATGCTACTATGTGAAAAGAAGGTTATGTGAATCAATTGATGTTTGGGGCTACGCGAAGTGGGAGGATTTATAGAAACGAAGGTAGCACAAAGATAGAAATGAGCCCCTTGATTTCACCTCGATGAGAAAGCAAGGAAGAGCTCGCGAAAGTTTCACCAAGAAGTGCAATGAGTCTGATAAGGCAGTGAATTCCGTGCATACCACCCCCACCTACACCACCACCAGTTTCACCATCTTCACTCCCATCTCCGCCCACACCACCTCCGCCACCACCACAGTTCAATATGGGGAGTGAAATAAAGTTGTTGGTGTTAAAAGGAGTAGGGAATGAAGATCCAGACCAATTTTGGTTTGTGGTAAAGGCTGTATGGGAAGCATAATGGGTCATGCATGATAACATAAAGAAAGAAACACTAGTCAGCACCTTGCAGGATCACGCACTGACATATGCTGGTCAGCGCCTTGCAGGATTTCGCACTGACATATGCTGGTCAGCGCCTTGTAGGATCACGCATTGACATGGTACATTAAGCATTCCAACAAAAATCCAAATGCAGGAATCATGGATATCTAAGATGCACTAAACAAGGAATTTAGCAGGCCAAAATTTGAGACACAGTCAATTATCAGGTTTAAGAAAATCACAATGCTTCCAGGTGAGACCCCCTGGGAGCTAGATCAGAGACTGAAGGGTATGATTCGTGAAGCCAATATGACCTTAACATATGGGCAACACTACACATGGTTCGTAGCGTCATTAACGCCACATCTAAGGACTGCGGTATCACAGTAGAAGCTATCCACTCAGGCTGAAGCGTTGGAGATCACAATGAGACTACACGAGACCCCGATACATGTTCCTAACCTGGGAGTTCAACAGATCCACTTGTAGTTGAAGAACTTGTGTCTAGAGATGTAGAGCTTGAAACAAGACAGGACAACCCACCCAGAAGCACATGAGGAGGTATGGTGCATAAAGTGCAAAGGCCAAGGATATGACAAGGACCATTGTCCAGTCTTCGCGAACTACTTGGCAAGAGGAGGGTCGATGCCATTGAGACCTTGGGCACAAGCAGGATCGAGCATGGTGCCTGCATTATGGTGTGTGATCTTTCAGTTAGGAGGGAAGCATGCTATGGATAACTACCACTCATTATAGAAGTATATGTAGAAGTCCCAGCAGTTGTTTTATAATTTCTGCAGGTCAGTAGGACATGATGAGCACACCTGTAGAAGTTATGAACTAATGATGGATCATACTCATACCTACAAAGTTCATATTGAAACACGAGTCCTCAATCAAAATACAGATATGGTGCGCACTATATTTCAGGGGCACGGATGAGGTCGAGGCAGAATGGGACCAGGAAGGCGTCACGGATAGCTGATTTGTTACAATTGCAGAGGGTCAAGGAATTACACCCACGATTGTACAAATCTGACTAGATCATCATGTCTATATTGTACCCAGTTTGATCATGAGACGGAGGACTGCCCCACACTGATAGCCAGGTTGCATGATAAAGGAACACTCCAGCCTCCCACGACTCAGAACTTGCAAATGATGAGGTTTGAGCCCCGCGAGGAGGACCTAAATGTAAACATTGTGCTCTGAAGCGGTATCACAATAGGAGATGACAAGGGAAGGTAGCCCGAAGAGAGTGCCTGGGTTCACATGGCTCCAAAAAAGGAACCAGAGTTCGATTTGGAGCATGCAAAGGAGACATTCATGGAAGCTAAGAAGAGCTTCACAAAGGCCTCCACTTTAGGTAGTAAAGACAAACTAGAATCAGAGATGGACCCATCAATGCTCACTACCTTTCTGGAGACATGCATGAAGCTACTGCGTGACAAAAAAGCGGTGAAAGGGCTGCAAGAACTCATCACTAGATGTGTTGGATCAAGGGAACCATGCGTAGTCCAGAAGCTTGGGAAACACACAATACGAACAGGAAGGGACATGAGATTGACTGCGCAAATCAGAGAATATGAAATGGATCAAGTGATTTCGGATCTAGGATCGAATGTGAATGTCCTACCAAAGTAGACATGGGAGCGCATGGGCAAGCCCGCATTGCAATGGTCTCTTACTCAATTGTCAATGGTGAACCAACAAAAGATCCTACCAATGGGAAGATTGCAGGGAATAATGGTAGATATTGAAGGAGTGAGTGTGCTTGTAGATTTTGAAGTGATAGAGATTGTTAATGACAACAATCTGTATCCCGCACTACTGGGAATAGATTGGGCCACTAACATGAATGGAGTGATAAATATGAAGATGCGCAAGATGATTTTTGAGAAAAAATCACTACACGTAGTGGTACCTTCAGACCCTATGGAAGGATCACACTACACATACCCAATGCGTGATGACAAGAGCGATGATGATATAGACTGTATCTACAAGATAACCTCTCAAGAGCAAGATTGGGTAAATCCTAGAGCGGATGGTAGGATTTCGTGGGAGCACAAAAGCTCCTGCACCTCAGATTCGGATGAGGACATAAAATGATGGCAAAACCAGTTACACGAGGTAACCACGCTCAACTCCAACATGATGACAAGGTCACTGTGCTGCATGACAACAAAGGTAAGAGATCTACCTATGTATGATGGGTTGATAGCAGTGGACGATTTCCTGAACATGTTTTAGAGAGAAGTACCAGGATAGCAGCGTTTCAACGCTTTGAAATGGGTACTGCATGCTACACCCGCAAAGTGGTGGGGCACACACCAGCAGAATTTTGAGGACTGGTAGAATGCAGAAGGATGGTTCTCATGTGGTTTGGAAAGCCTCAGAAGTGGATGAAAGCCAGGTATGATGGACAAAACAACGTATGCACCCACCTCTCCATATGGGTATAGGTGTATGGTACACCATCTGCACGAACGCACACCATCCTCATGATAGGAAAAGGGACCTACAAGTAGGTGCATGCAAAAGGATTGTGCGAATGATGAAGTATGATAAGACCAAGTGCACAAAATATTATCCGCATGGAAGCCTTTGACAAAATGTACGAAGTACTGAACACAATCCACCATGTGAGACGCGTCTGATTGGGACCTGTGGGTATGAATGGTTTTATGGGCTTATAAGACCATGTGCAAAACCCTGACTACGCAGGCACTTCCGACGCTGAAGTATGAAGAAGATGCTGTAATTCCTATGGAGAATGCAATGCTTGGTCCGCGCATGGAAGCACCCGTAGATACAATGGTTCACGAAGCCCGCAAAGAAGGAATCACACAGTCGTCAAGGACAAAACACATGCGACTTGAGGAAGAAATCCAACTGGGAAACCTTAGACTTCACGAACTCAAAAAGAAAGGGTACGGTTAAGAGAGAAAAGTGCTTTGATGGACGTGAAGGTCAAGAAGCTAGAAGATGAGATAAAGGAAGAGTTTTTCGCTGAAAGAACTAGGATGGTAAGGCAAGGTGCATATGATCATACTAACAAGTTTGAGAACTATCGCCGTGAATTGGTTAGTCTGATGCCTTGGCTTGGACCACATATTGCTATGCGTAGGGACTAGGGTAGCACATTGCAAGTGAGGAAGTGTGCAACCATAGAGGGTGGGGATCCTCCAAGAACTGGGATGGAGGATAGGATGAATCCCTACATGGGTGGGCCAGCTATCTGACTAGCTGGCAGAAGCACAGTCTTCATGCTCCAAGGAGCTGGACAAAGACACGGGACTATAAACATATGCAGCAGATACCAGTATGGATGTATGGAAGAAGTTCAAATACAGAAGCCTCAAAAGTGCAGATGCAACAAATCCAGCAAGCGGCAGCTCATTGTGTTGCAGACCTCAGCATAGTTCGAGAACAGTTGGAGGGACTCCGCACCAAGATCACCGCATCGACCAAGTGACTCAAGGGCGAGTCACAATGTTTGTGCTGGGGGCCTATTGGGCATGGAATCCCCCCAAGGCATGTTCTGGGGCTCAAATCCCATGTTTCAACCCAATAGTGTTGTAAATACTCCACGAATTGCGATCGCAGAGTGTGAATTTTATGATAGAGTCATAGGGTTGTCCGCCCTAGTTTTATAATGTAATGTTGGCCTACCCATGGTCCATGGACCATGGGATTGTATAAATAGAGCAAGGATCTAAGTGTAAAATAGGACTAAGTGTGAAGTGGAAGCAAAGAGCAAGAGTCTAAGTGTCTAAGGGTGTCTTGGGTCGTAGGGTAGGAGAAGGCTCTACAACTGAGTGCGCAGAGGCCTAGTAGTCCACAGCTGAGTGTGTGGACCCCTGCAGCTGAGTATGCAGGGCGAAGTCGAGTCTGTAGTCGAGGAAGAAAATAATAAAGATAAGTTTTATCTTAATTATGTGTATCTATTCTTGTGTTATTGCATTTTTGATATAAATTGCAAATGTACTATTTATTTACTGTGCGCACCTGTATGAATGGTTTATATTGTTAAGTATAACCTAAAGCATGCAAATACACTAATATAATCAACTAACATTGGAATATCAGTAGGGACTTGCGTAATAACAGCGTTCTGCCCCCAAGTAGGGCTACACAAATTCATCATCTCAGGCTGCGAGGTACAGGAAATTGCGCATAGCAACATGCGTGCAGGGTTGAACTGCGAACCACTTGAACTCATCAAACATCTCTAGGGTGTGGAAACCTGGTTCTAGCACCCTTCGATACTACTTCGGGTGAGACCTCATTCCATGCTCCACAAACTGTTGTTGAAAGGGCCAGTAGTACCGATATTTGTTTGGCTAAATCACCTTTGAACCTAGGTCAGGCCCCAACAAGTCAATAGGACAAGAAATTTCTGAGTTCCTTATGAACCTCCTATAATAAATTTCTAATCCCATGAATGATATTACCTCATCCACATTCCTAGGATCTACCCACTCCATGATAGCCCTTATATTTTCTGTATCCACTACTATGACTTCCTTGGAAACCACATGTCGAAGTAGTGTACCTTTGTTTGAAAGAAACTGCATTTAGTGAGCATATAATACAATTGATGATGTCCTAAAAATTTCAAAATTTCTACTAAATGTTTGGGATGTTCTTCCTCATTCTTTGAATATAATAATATATCATCAATGAATACAATAACAAAGTTGTCCAAATAAGGACGCAACACACTATTCATCAATCACATAAAAGTAGCTGGAGAATTAGTCCAACCAAATGGAACTATAAAAAAAATCATAATTCCCATACGTAGTATGGAAAGTAGTCTTGTAGATGTCCTCTTCCTTAATGTGTACCTGATGGTATCTTGATCTTAGATAAATGTTTGAGAACATTCCTTCTCCCTTCAACTAATCAAATAAGTCATCAATCCTAGGTAACAAATACCTTTTCTTGATGGTTACCTTGTTCAACTACATGTAATCAATGCATAACCTGAGAGTACCATCCTTCTTCTTCACAAATAACACTAGTTCATCCCATGGTGACACACTTGGCCTAATGTATCCCTTGTTAAGAATTTCCTTCAATTGCAACTTTAATTCCACTAACTCTAGTGTGCTCATCTTGTAAGATGTCTTTGATTCTAGCATTGCCCTTAGTACCAACTAAATAGAAAATTCCACTTCTCTATAAGGCGGTGTTACAGGGAAAAGTGTCTACTCAGAACTGCTTATCCCACTAAGGTGTGACAGCTACCTTAGAAACAAATAGAGTAAAGCTACTTTCATTTTTCCTTTATGAATTATAGATAGAGAGGAACAGAAAGACCAACCTCTGTCTTGCGCTAATCTCCTGATTTGATTCCTCTCTTCCTTGATAGTCTTTCGCTACTTGTTCCCTTGCATGCCCAGCTTCACAAAGTACCTGTAAGATCACAGTAGCATAGCAATATAAAAATACATGGATCTATAATCATAAACAATCTAGGATCAGATGTAAATTGACCATACAAATGCAGCAAACATCAATGACACAAGAGTATGGAGGAAAACTTGAATAGCTTTTATTGATAAACAAGAAAGAGCCAAGAGGAGTTACAACCAGTTGTTCTAACCCAGCATCAACCTCTCAACAAGGAATCCCCTCTTCACCTCACACAAAGCTTAGATCACCCAACAATCTGATGTTTGTCTCAAGAAACCAACAACAATTCCTTACAATATGCAAAATTCCAGCCTCTGGATCTCTGGGATGAGGGATCCATATGTAGATATCTGTAATGGAGATGAGTCAGCTTATGATTTGATTAGTGTCTTCCCTCTGATAGTTCTTGCTTCCACTTGGAGATTGATGATCTCTTATTCATCCTTGGTCGAATTCAGAGAGGCAAGTGTCACAGGAGAAGTTTCTGGAAGCTTCCATTGCCTCTCCACCTCACGGAATGACACTACCATTTGTCATTTCTCGCCCATCGCACCCCATAGAAGGGATTTTTGAAATGCAACGCACCCACACAGTGTATTTAGGTGAGATGCAACGCACCTGGCCAGTGGAGCACCTGAAATGATCCTGTTTTGACCAATTCTTAGCAGTTTTTCATGGAGAACTTCTGGGAGAAGCTGTAATATGTTGACCTTGTTCCTTTAGGGGTTAGATCAACACTTTTAGGGATTTAGGATCCCTTGGTTTATGGACATTTCATGCTTGGGATTGTAGTGCCCAAAAATGTCTATAACAGTTGCCCCCTAAAGCATGAGGTCGTTAATCTTTTGATGTCGGGTGAAATGATTTATTATGAGGATCTGAAGTTCTTTCAAGCTGGGAGGAGACCTGTAATAAGATACAATACAATACATTATCTTCATAATATTTTCATGATCTAGTTGAGGCGGGCATTCCCATGCTCAGCTTTATAAATTCATTTTCATGTACATAGGACAGACAATCGTTTGAGTGTAGACTGATGATTCTGATAGAGCCATCATCCCTTTGATTGGATGATTATCTGTGCAGCAATGATATACATTTGATGTTTTTATTTTCCTGAATGTATATCGCAGCCCGGATGGATGAAACTAGATACAGGGTCTTCAATCTCATTCGATCTTCACTCGAAGTACAAGTCTATCCATGTGAGAAATGTTCTGAAGTCGAACATGGAAAGACATCGCTTGATTACCAACCAATGATATAAGCTGTTAACAAGAGCGAGAGGAATCACCGATAATGATAATGACCCTCAAGGTACTGTAGTACAATTCACGTGGTGTGAATAAAGGACTTGGCGTCGAACACCACGCAAAATCTTTTGGTCGAAGTTCATTGATGTAAACATGTCGCCGGAAGTGAGAAACTTGCCATTGAGGCATGCAAGCTTCAAAGTACTGAATGTGGTGTTCCTAGATCAACTTCTTGGATAATGAGCTGATGTCGACAAGAAGTGATCCATCACAGGGGGGCCTTAATGAATCCCACATCAATGACACGAAACGAAGCAAATGATTTTAATGGAGGCGAAAACGATCTGGTGATATAAGGTTCAGGGTGGCGGTCATGAAGGAATGGAGTATAAATGTATTGTAGTGGGTGAGACACAGGTGAATTCTTTGAATGACTTCTCTTGAACATATCGGCGACACTGATGTGATGGATTGGTAGCATTAACCCCAAATGTGGATGGTATGATGGGACCATGGTGATGTGACCGGTGAATGAAACAACCCAACCCGACTTGGATGCGGAGTGAAAGTGTCATGTTCAAGAGTGACTTGCTACCAACAAAGTTTCTTCAAGTTTTCTTCCCAATTTTTCCCCAGTCATTGCTAACCAGTACCTCTTTATTTTTATCAAGCTTGAGGAGGATAACATATGCTTGTTCTATAATTTTCCCTTCGGGCAAACCCATCGCTATGTTTTAACGAGCCTAGCGATAGTGAAACTCGTTCTCATCTATAGACAAGTTTGTCGCTATTAAAATTTTAACGAGTTTAACGACAAAGATAACTCGGTCCTTTTCAATTTTAGAGAGTCTGAAAAGGAACGTAAAGGAAACTCCAAAATTCCTTTTTTTTTCATCTAATCCCTAAAGTCTGAAAAAGTATAAAACAATACAGAAGGGATGAATTTTCGATACTTTTAACAAGCCGAACAAAACAAGCGCTCGATATTTTTGTGTAATAATCCCTCATGTCCAAAAAGATTAAAATTTAGAGGAGGGATAGCACTTCCAGTCCCTTTAACGAGCTGGAGAGGCCAATGGCTCGGAAATCTTTTCATATTTTACGAGTCAGTTGAAAAGAGCTTAAAGGAGACTTGTATTTTGAGGAACGAGTGATAAAATGGGTAGCAGCTGATTCCAGGTAAGGTTTGGAATTTTCCAATCATGGCAGTGTTACAAGTATGGCTAGTGAGATTGATGTGGGAGCATTCAGCCAAAAGGAAATTATTGTAAATAATAGACATAGGGGTCATGCATTAGTTTCCTAAATTCCAAGTTAATTAGATATTCTCAAAATAAATAAAACTAGGAGAGCTTTTAGGCATAAAGGAGTGGATGTGGATCTTGCTAACTCATTATCGATCTGAACAACCTTCAAGTTCAACTCTTCTTCCACAAACTCTAAAGATTTTTTATCTTCATGTTATGTACCTGCAAACATGTGGCCTGGGAGCGGCCTGGGCTGCATCAGAGATCACTCTTCGCAGCTGTTCCTCAAAAGGGGTAAACAATCAAATGGAGGTGAATGATCGGCCAATACAGAGTGGAGGTGACGGTGCAAACATGACCAAGGCTTTAATGGCTGAAGTACTACATTCACGATGGTTATTTACCGGGGAATAGTTCATTTTTTAATGAGCTTAAATGTGGGGGGAAACATTTGCTCATGGATTATGTTTATTTTTAACGAGCTTGAACTATGCGCTAAAACTGCTCGATTAATCCAGTCGTGTGATAAGAATGTCTCATATATAAAAACGGCAATTTTTAGAGTTTTGCCCCACATCCTTTCTTTATGCAAGTTAGGAAACGACCAATCCTATGAGTTTAAAGGGTTAGAGGACCTACAAATTTAAAAAATAAATAGTCGCTCTTCGCTTGCATGCCAAAAGGTTTGCATGCCCCCAGGTATAAAATAAAGTTTCAAGGCTACCTTTTGTTCAAACTGACAAAACATTTGTTTTATCAGGAAAGGTAATCCTCTTTCAGGTTACCAAAGATTGTTCTATTCACAGCGTAAACAAAACACTTCTTCAGCGATGTCTACCGAAATAGACAAAGGTGAGTGGAGGAGGCTACTTCACTCATGTAACTTTGACAAAAGAATCTTGCTCCAGAATAACTCCCTCTTCCAATCACAGACGGGAGTACAGACTAGTCATATTCTCTCGCGGAAACCTACCCTATACCCGAAGTTTTCTTGCCGAAACAGACCAGGGTGCATGCCCCCTGGGTTTCAGTCATGTCCCTCGAATCACTCGCGCTCATCAGGTGGGCGGACTGGAGATTGAGACATTTCTTGCATGAAAAGACCATTCAAGGATGGTATATGACTATTTGCTATGCGTGAACTGGGGAATGAAAGCTGGTCTACGAGCTTAACCACTCTTCCTTCTTACGGAAAACACATTACTCTAAAGAGTGAGGAGACAATGGCTCCCATGCAATAAATATAGTCTCGTCCAAGGAGTATATTATAATCCAGGGGTCCTTGAACTACCATTACGTTCATTTGAATGGTTTTCCTTTTCAATGTTATGGGCACATTGGGAAGGATCCCTAATGGTCGACTGGTTCCTTTGTCAAAGCCTGTTAGATTTCTCATCTCAGGCAAAAGCGATGGCAAACCAAGCGTTTTCCAAGCAGTCGAGGAAAGGATACTCACAGAAGCCCCTTCATCTATGATGGTACCAGCCATAATCATTCTATATATTTGAACAATGATTGGGAATGGTATACTAGCTGGTAAACGGGGTCTGTCTAGTTGATTCCAATCAAAGGAGACAACTAGGTTGCTTGGAGGTGGGACCGAATAGACGGCCGGGTATGACTCTGACAAACTTCCTTCCTGCGGTAAAGGAACGGGTAAATTTCCCCTATGTTCATTGGAGTCTGTGCTTATGAAAAGAATTTGGACCGTGTCATCCTTGTTCTCTTCGGTGGCTGTATCATCTGAAGATGGAACCTCTGAAGGAAAGACAGGGTCAACTGCCACCTCGACCTTTTGACTTTCATCTGGTATGGGTTCAGATGGTTTGTCTTCAATGATAGATGCTTCAAACCGACCACTTGAGCGGGCCAGCTGGATTTTCAACTAGTGACGGACTTGGCAAGAGTTTTTTATATCCAGGAGGAAGTCGCAACGGAGAAACCGGACGATTTTCCAAAACTCTTTTAGCCTCATCTAAGAAGGGACAATGGTGGACGGCATGATCGCCTTCACACAGTTTACAAGGAAATCTATATTTTCCTTTTTGTCCTGGGGCTTCACTTTCACTAGTCGACGGTGTGTTTTCAACATGATCACCAGAGGTTGACGACACCAGGTTGTGCAAATGAGGAGACTAGTCCCTTAAGATCCGAGGGATGCAAGGACAATCTCTATGATAGTGGTCTCCTTTGCAAATGACACATGGCGATTTAGGCCTGGTCGGTGCAGTGTGTGGATTTTCACTAGACGACGCTCATTTGCCCCCATTCGCTTTTGGCTCCTTCTTCTTCTTCTCTTTCTTCTTCTTTTCCTTCTTCTTCTCGGGTACTTGACTTTTGGCTTTACCAGCCCTATCAAGCGAAGAGGAAGGAGGAGAGGAAGAATTAGAGGAAGTAGAAGTTTGGTGTATAACTCTGGACTCGTCTAGTTGTTGATTCGATTGTTTAGGAATTATGGTGTTCTGAACGACAGAGGTTGAGAAGAGCCATACAGGCAAGCCAATTGTCAGTCCTGGAAGTGACAATGTGGCCATATGGGGTGCACCAACATCTCCCCAAGAGGAGAAGGGACTAGGATTTCCTCCAAGGGGAATTCCTTGGTTGGTGGATTCCATTTCCTCAACCCAAGATCAATGTAGGAAAGGGTAATGAATATTCCGTTTAAAATAAATTTTAGACGCTTTGACACAACTTGTTTTTTCAATTTTTAAGAGTCAAGAAAAAACAAAAGATGACTCTAGTCTCCTTCGATTTTTAATGAGCCTGAAGTGACAAGTGCTCAGATGGACCTTTTCTTTTAAAGAGTCTGAAAAGGAACGAAAGGGACTGCTCTGGAAATCTAGGTAGAGGGATTACCAAACCAATCGCAAAACTACAAAATACTTTTTATGGTATGGCAGTCAATCTTCCCGAATGCTGTGTTCAGTGCATTGTGATCGATATGGCAGTAGACATGGCTTCCTATGGATAAAGGATTAAGCCTATTGGGGTCTCCCAAAATATACTCGACGGTACGTGGGATCACAAGTCCATACTGGCACTTATCGTCTCAAAGTGGAGGAATCACCCAACCATCAGTGAGAACAACAGTTACTAGGCTTTACGACGCTGGAATACGTCTCTAGCCTAGAATTCTAAATGTTGTGCGTTAAGTTCCAAAGCGTTGTTAGATTCATTGAATTTATTTTATAGTTGATCTTGTTTATGAAGTTTGCCTTTCAGGTTCACCGTGAGATGTAGATGTAATTCCTAAAATGCAATCTAAGATGATAAACAATCTGTTTATCTTCTTTGTGCAATGAAAATACTAGCTACTAAGGAAAGAAAGACATAATCTTTTCACAAAGAGCAAAGAGCACACTCTAAATGGACTTTTCTAAATCAAACCAATCAGACTGTCTATATGCAAATGCACATGCATATATTTGTTTTCGACTTTCTTAGTATATGAATGATAAAAAGAAATTTGATGCACAAATCTGAATTTCTTTTCAAGCGACAAATATCAACAAGTTTCTTTTCGAAATAAAAAATGGAGACGATCACAACACCTTACGACTTTGAAATGAATACTTGTTCTTGACACTAGAAAATTACAAATTCAGACCAAAAACAATAGTAACAGGATAATCGACCATCAACAGCAATCAAACTCTTTCCTACGATTGAAATCGAAACTTGCGACAGTTTCAAATCAAAGGACGACAGTACGATTACGCTGCTTTTGCAAAGGAGAACTGAAAATGACTCAACAAACACACAAAAACATTTACAGTTCTTTTGTACAAAGAAGGCGGAGTAACAGCAAGGAAAAAGGGTTTCAAACAGACATATACTGATCACAGGCAGCAAAATTCAAGAATAGAACTGGAAAGAATGAATCATAGAAACCAAAACTGCACAAAGCCTAGTCTGATCAGCGCACCTATAACAGAGGGAATTTGAAATGCAGCGCACCTTCTCCACTTGGGAAGTGCGATGAAGTTCAGATTCTCTGAACAGTACCTACGCTGGGCCAGAAACGAGACTCTGTTTGGGTTCCGGGTCACAGTTTGCAGTTCAGTTCATGGGTTTTGGCCGAGCAAAAGGTAATCAGTAATGCAACAATCAGGGGTAAATCTAAGGAGGATCTAAGATCTATCACGAGGGCAATCAGAGAGTTTGTGAATCAGTTTTTTAAATCATAAACAGATCCCGTAGATGGACTGAAGTAGCATTTATCTTCTTTGCATTTGCTATGGCAAATGCAGTTCGAATGCTACTTGTAAGGTTATGAAATAGACAACAAGGAAGATAAACAAACAAACTAACACTTCCCCAGTGGAGTCGCCATTTTGTTACAGGGAAACGTGTCTACTCATAACTGCTTATCCCACTAACGTGTGACAGTTTCCTTAGAAACAAACAAACAGAGTAAAGCTACTTTCGTTTTTCCTTTATGAATTATAGATAGAGAGGAACAGAAAGACCAACCTCTATCTTGCGCTAATCTCCTGATTTGATTCCTCTCTTCCTTGATAGTCTTTCGCTACTTGTTCCCTTGCACGCCCAGCTTCACAAAGTACCTGTAAGATCACAGTAGCATAGCACTATATAAAGACATGGATCTATAATCATAAACAATCTAGGATCAGATGTAAATTGACCATACAAATGCAGAAAACATCAATGACACAAGAGTATGGAGGAAAACTTGAATAGCTTTTATTGATAAACAAGAAAGAGCCAAGAGGAGTTACAACCAGTTGTTCTGACCCAGCATCAACCTCTCAGAAAGGAAGCCCCTCTTCACCTCACACAAAGCTTAGATCACCCAACAATCTGATGTTTGTCTCAAGAAACCAACAACAATTCCTTACAATATGCAAAATTCCAGCCTCTGGATCTCTGGGATGAGGGATCCATATATAGATATCTGTAATGGAGATGAGTCAGATTATGATTTGATTAGTGTCTTCCCTCTAATAGTTCTTGCTTCCACTTTGAGATTGATGATCTCTTACTCATCCTTGGTCGAATTCAGAGAGGCAAGTGTCACAGGAGAAGTTTTTGGAAGCTTCCATTGCCTCTCCACCTCGTGGAATGACACTGCCATTTGTCATTTCTCACCCATCACACCCCATAGAAGGGCTTTTTGAAATACAACACACCCACACCATGTATTTAGGTGAGATGCAATGCACCTGGCCAATGGAGCAGCTGAAATGATCCTGTTTTGACCAATTCTGAGCAGTTTTTCATGGAGAACTTCTGGGAGAAGATGTAATTTGTTGACCTTGTTCCTTTAGGGGTTAGATCAACACTTTTAGGGACTTAGGATCCCTTGGTTTATGGACATTTCATGCTTGGGGTTGTAGTGCCCAAAAATGTCTATAACAGGCGGAAAATCTTAAATCTATTCCGGAAACACATTTTTAAACTGTTGTAAAAGTGGGTACCTTCTCAAGACATTTGCATCCTCAACTTCCTTACCTCTGTCATTGGAAATATGCACTGCAAATAACACACACCCTTTCCTATGGTTGCGCTTTTCCTGCATAGTTTTCACCATTCTAACTGATGTTGCCTTCTTCTTACCCTAAAAGATCCTTTGTTCCCCATTGTCATCGAAGCACTCAATGGCTTTGTCATAACAATCCACCTTAGACCTATGAAGATATATCCAATCCATACCCAAAAGAATATTATATGATCCCAATGGAAGTACTTTCAGATGTATCGATGTAGTCATACCATTCAACTCAAATGCACAAGCTCTACGTAGTCATGAACTCTCTTCCATATACTTGTGGCCAACTTCACTAACCAAGATTCTGCATGCACTTATTTATTCAAAACACACTTTTCCATTAGGTCAAGGTTAACATAAATATAATTAGATCCAAGGTCAGTAAAAATAGAAACAACTTGATCACAAATCTTACTATCCATCTCGATAATAGATGCCTGGTTATCTTCCTTCGTGTTATCCAATGTTGCATAGGTCTATGGAATACTCTATCCGACATCCCCCACTATCTGCGCTTCTTGTGCACTATAGATCTGTGGTCTACCACCCTGATGTTGTGGAAAACCTCTTATGTGATGATATCCTCCACAAGCCTAACACTATAAGGGCTTACTATCATCACCCTTGTTCTACTCCTCAAATTGAAATCTGTGTCCTCTATCAGATGCATTGAACTTATTAGATGGCGTTGCATTGTCTTTGTTGCTTGTGTCATGAGGTCTTGTTCACTCTTATCCTGTTTTCATTTATTCTTCTCATTACCTTTACAAACCTTCTTAGTCATAGATCTGTGCTTTGATTTCTCATAACAATGCTTTATCTTCCTAATGGATTCCTCCAATGATCTAGGCTCATCGAACTCAATATTGTCCTTAAATTCTATGGGAAACCCACTGATGAATCTTTGAATCTTGGCCTTCTCCTCCTTGAGGTAAGGCACATATCTCAATAACCCGAAGAATCTGCTACTGTACTCCTCATCGATCATAGATCCCATCTTCAACTCATAGAATTCTTTTGCCTTGTCAGCATAGTATCTCTTTGATAGATACTTCTTCCTAAATAGTCTCTCGAATTTACTCCAAGTAAAATCCTCTTTCTGAATACCTATAAAATTCTTTACATCTTCCCACCAAATATATGCTTTACCTTTAAGACCAAATGTATCTATTTTTGCCTTCATGTTCCCTGAATAATCATGCAACCTGAAGAACTTTTTCATCACAGGAAACTATGCTTCGTCATCTTGTGACTTCTTCATTTCCCCATCAAACGTAGGTGGCTTTGCTTCCTTGAACTTATCTGGAAAATATCCCCTGTCACTCCTACTATAAGGATGATAGCATTGGTGACCATGATACTTGTTTGAACCAGAACTAGAGTAGAGCCCGTGTCCATTGCCTCATCTATCAAGTGTATCCAGGAATCTACCATCTGTAATTGTGTCATCTATTTCCAACCTATTCCCACCATGTGACTTGCCACCATATCTTCCATTAGTCCTATCCTCATGTCCATGACTAATTTTAAGCTTTCCTTGTCTCTGCAAGTTTGACAAGCTCTAAAGAATCACCGCAATAACCTCTACTTGTTTCTCTTGTGCCCTAGCAAGTCCCTCTTGTGATTAAATGACTCGGTCATTATCTTCTTTCCAACTCCTTATTTCTTCCTTCAAACTTCTCATACTGTTTGTTATATTAGGATAATATTCCTCACCATGTTGCTCATTTCATCTATAGGGAGAGTATCATGAGTTGTATTCTACCATCTTGCTAGTCATCATTGATCTTCTCTTTTTGCAAGGTATATCATGTAAGATAAACCAAATCCTAAACAAACCAACATGCCTTAATGTAGTTTAGGGGAGGATATCTCATTTGTGAGATCAACCAGATTAGCACAATACATGTATAATCACAAGCATCACAATATATAGACATCATCTAATTCATCATCCATTTACCATGCATGATTCCACAAATACACGCCAAATAGGTATCATTCATGCATAACAACATATGTACAACACACATACATACACAATACAAATAAACAATGACATGCGTTCATGCTAAGCACATCCTAACAACAACAACATCAACTTCTACATGAAATCACAACAGAAACCATAACCACCACCATGCACACAAAATGTGCACATAAACCACAAGAATAAGGAAAACTATGCAACTAACATGTACACATGACAACACATACATCCAAGGAGAACAAAAACCAGAAATCACCCAAGGAAAATAGAACCATGCTTTGATACCAACATGTTCCTCCCACATTTACCCAAGCTAAGTGGTCCACTGTGGTGAACATGTGATGAAGAGTTACTATGATATGAATCAACTTTCCACATACAGTTAAGGAATTGAAACCAACTTGACAAGATGAAACTGACCTTCCTTAGAAGCTACAAAACCTTCAGGAGCCAACCAACCCCTTCAGGTGCCAAACCCCTGAGAGAACTTGTTGTTTCGCTACCCTAGAGACTCATTAGCTCCCATGACAAGGAATGAATGCAACTGATACCCTCCAGTCACTTCCACAACAAGACATCCATGTGACTATGGACTTTTTTAGGTAGTTCTATGTTAGCGACCCCAATTTTTTACCAATTGTCCATGGCCAAGACTCATGCCACTGCCTAGAACTTCATGAAAATTCCATAAATGACAAATAGAATTGAAAGAAGGGTACTAATACAAACACTTGAACAAGCACTTGATTTGACCCCTACTATCCATGACAAGTATATCAAAAACATGTAATCTATAAGTTGTAACAACATATCTAAGCATAGGGGTCTCATACTTATCTAAGAATCATAAAAGAGAACTGGTATCTCCTCACAATGATTGTATTGTTATCTATTACATCATTCATTAACTAAAATTTTATATACTAACCAAAACATGATGAGAGCTATATATCATAACTATCATAAAACATACTTATAACCAACAAATAACCAAAGCTATATCAATGAGGAAACAACCATTACAACCACATAATATCAAGAAAAGTTACTCATGAAAATACCAAGGAAAAGGAGATCTTATTAACATATGCAAATCCAACCAAGTCTGGAGTTCCATGTACAACCAAACCATAGATTGGGCTGAACCAAATCTCTCTTTCAACCAATCACCCCCATGCCATATTCCAAGCATGAATGTGGTATCTCAAGAAACAAATCAAACAAAACCAAAAAGAGGGCTTCCAGAGGCCAAACCACTTCAAACCTTGACCAATGATTCCACCTCACAATCATACATCATTAACCATCACCAAATCAAGCTCTACCCAAGTTATCCAGGGCTCTAGAGCATTTTTTCCAACCAAGGCTTCCAGGATTAGTAACTCAACCCACAGCTATTTCCGATCTCCAAAGAATTTTTCCAACGAGGGTGTTAACACTAGAAAATCATACACAAATTTTCACAATCCAAAAGACACCAACATGCGTCCAACAGAATGCACAAGTGAAGATTTTCCACATGAATACATCATGATGTGTAAAAAAAAAAAATTTCTCTTAAGGTCCAAATTTTATAAGGATAAAAAATTGAGGATGCCAAGACTATTTCTTCGATAGCTACACGCAAGTGGAATATCCTTCCAAGGCCATGTGGTCGAAGAAATGGATTACTAAGTGAATCCAAGACCACTCTACACACTTGGAGATGATTCCCTGATAGGTTCTTAGTCTAGAACAACCAAATTCGAGTCACCCTGAAGATATGTATCCCTCAATGGAATCATATTGTCCTACTCATTTGTCATTATCTTGCATGAACCAAGAGATGGAAGAAGGATTCAAAAAATTCTATTTAAATAGACCATGGGAGAACCAAAATATGAGACATTGTTATTTTGGCCAAATTTCTATTAAAGCAAACCAACATTCCATTGTTTAAGCCAAAGAAAGTAAGAGCACTAGCATGTTGGCTATATTTCTTCTAAGAAATCCACCATATTAGTGAGAGAAGAGGAATCCACCATTGGGGACTCTTCATACTTCTTTGAAATAGAGGAGAAACTTGCAAAGAGATTGAGGAAAAGAAACCCCTATGTTGAGGACTTTTGAGCACCATAGCTCAAATAATTCTCTTCAAGTGTCTAAGATTCATCTATTGTATTCAACCTCTACTACCAACAGTCAATAAAGGGAGATTTTTCCATTATTTTGTTGACTTGTTTGCTCCATTGAGCATTGTTTGTGTATTTACCTCTTTGTTTTAGTTTATGTTTATGTATGCATTGCTTCCATTATTTACAATGTTTTATTTATATAACTCTATCCACTAACAACACCAACTCTGTCTACGATCCTTTGCAAGGAAGAATCAATTGTTAAGGAGGTTTCTTTTGGTACACCATTACCACAAAAATACTACCACAAGAATGGAGACCATACTGTTGTCTTTTCATTAATCTAAATATTGTGTTTGTAGGATATTCTCTCTTCATAACCACTCTACAAGGTTCTCAACAACTCTCTGGAATTTTTGTAGGACCTCTGGCACTTGTTCTAAGCCCACAAAGTTGAGTTATCATTTTCTCTACTCGCCTACACGACTTTTTCTCTACCAGACGTGCACACGTCTGTGTGTGGCTAAACTCGCGTGGTCACCAAAAATATAAAAATAGCCTTGTATTTTCTCTTTTCTCATGTGATTGGCAGCCTTTAGTGAATTGCCTTCACCTCTACATTTGTTATTATCTGTTTAGTTTGCCTTGTTACTTTACTAACCTCAATTAGTGGAGAAATTAGAGTATTTTTTCATTTGTATTTGCAATACACACATAGCTTAATTAGGAAGAGAAGTAAGTGGCCAAATTCCACATATGTTTTTCAAACTATTTTGCTAAAGTTTTATGCAAATCAAATATCTTGACTAGTAAAGAAGTAAGTGGCCCATCATCCACAAATATTACTAGTAACCAAAGCAACCATTTTTTCATTTTATGGGACTAGTAGCAAGTGTCATTATATAAAGTAAATAATCTCTGCTTCCCTTGTGTCTCTTATATGAACCTGGGTTTTCATATGAGAACTTTCTTAAAGCATTTGAATTTCCATCTCCCTTTTTGAAATTCACATAGTTTAATAGGAAAAGAGTAAGTGGCCCATGATCCACAACATATTTATTTTTCAGTATAAGGAACAATCAACACTTAGTTTAATTAGAAGTATATTGTAAAGGATCATAAGATATCCACATCTTACCACACTTTGTATGTTCACTTGCATCACACACTAAGCTTACATAAGCTTTGTACTAGAAGGCATCCAATTTATGGAGCTTTGTGTACTTTGTTTATTTTTTCTTACAAAATCACTCCATAAGTGAATTAAGACTCCTTAAAAACAACCATAACTTGAACCAACTAAGTTTCCCCATAGGGGCCACCAAAAACTTTACAGTTCAGGTCAGGACAATTGGGAGTAGGCATCCCTTAAGCCACCATGGTCATGTTACACCTTTGAAACATAGTTGTTGAGTTTTTAGGGAGCTTAAGATCCTTCAATCTGTAACAGCTCAAAATAAATATCTAATTAACATTAAATTTAAATAAGAGTGGCACTTACCTATGTAATTAATTAACTAAATTCAAATTTAATGAATAGTGCTTACCTGTTTACTTGTGGTAGAAGTAGGCTTACCGCAACAAGGTTTTGGGGACAACTCTCCACCCAACCGTAGGCTCAATTGTGCATAGTCTTGCTACAACTGGCCACCCCCGAGCCCTCAATCAACGTACTACTGCCAGTGACTCCTAAGTCTTAGAACACCATTCTCCCAAGAGAATGCAAGATAGAATCTCGGAATGATGGAATGCAGGAATGCCTCTCATCTTCCTCACCATCTATTAAATAGAACAACATTGGAAGGGAAACCACATGCACACACTCCATGTGTCTACATGCAACTTTCTTTTGATTTTTAGCTTTCTTGTTTTATTTCTTTACTTTTCTTTTGATTTTTAGCTTTCTTGTTTTATTTCCTTCTTTTTGATAGTTTTCTTGTTTTATTTCTATTTATTCTGATTTAGAGTTTTAGTATAGTTATTACTATTTTTATTTTTATTATTTTTATTTATTTTCTTGTATATTTTTAAATATCATTTATTATTTAACATTTATGATTTATTATTAAATGATTTATTATTTATTATTTATATTATTATTATTTATTTGTATTATTTATTATTTTTATTATTTATTATTTATTATTATTTATTATTTATTATTTTTATTATTTATTATTTATTATTTTATTTACTTCCTATTGCCAACACCTCTGCTGAACTAGTATAACCAGCAGGCATCGAAAGTCCCCAACACCCCGGGAAATCTTAAGGAATCTCTGTCTTTTTTCCCACTTTTGGCATCAGGCTAAGCCTGACCCAGTCTGTATCCTAGTCCAAGGCTGGCCCCAAGGCTCGCGCCTAACTCAGACCTCATCTGCCCCAAGGCAGGCATCCGATCCGGTACTCAATGACCCAGGGAATCTGGCAAGGCTAGCCCACTCCCTCCACAACTACTAAGGCGCACAGCCCCAGGCATCGAAGTCCTATACAACCCTTCTAGACTTCGGCATCCCAATCCAATAACAGGCACCAAGCCTAGAACATCAGGCACTTGGCCTCCTCAAGATGGTCTCATAGCTCTTCAAGAGCTATCCATCAAGAGCTGTACACAAGACAAAGGAACCACTGGCATATGTAGTGTTGATTGAGTTTTGTCCCCAGCCCATATGGTGTTACGTATTCTCCCTCGTGCGTATGGGCTCGCACGAGATCATCAAATAAACCGGCTCTCTCGGCCCATTTGTGGAGTCCTGTGAATCATCACATCTCAACATGCATCCAATGCATTAACCATACCATCATAGTATCATAGGAAATAATCCACATGCCAACTCTTGCATGTCACCATGAGAACGTTCATCTTTGTTAAGCGCAGCATTATCACTAATAACGAACTGCATGCTCATGCATATCATAAATTTGTAGGCAATTATTGCATACTTCACCTTATGAATACCCTCGTAAGTTAGATCATCAACGTATTTGCATCAAAGACATATCGGAACTTCACATAAATGAATCACATGTCAATAAGCCTCATAGCATCATAACTCTTAAGCCCCATTGTGCATATCATATTCATCATGAGTATTGAACATTAAATGCCTATCATGACGTAGTAAATGAATATGTCAATATACCTTGTCATAACGTCATAATGCCTATGCATATTGCTATTATCATATGGATACATTCTCACTATAAGAACCATATGTAAATCATTATCTTCCTACCATGAAACATTGTCAATATGGTTTCATCAAGTTGTCAATTACTTTTCAATAATCATTTCGACTTCTTTTTACTAGGTAGTTGATCATTTACACCAACGGTATATCGTTAAATTTCACATGAGCCTCATCATCTTGAGTGTTAATCTCTCGTCATGTATTCTTCCTTCCCCAAGGAAATTCTGGTGAATTTCATTGTTTAAGATATTACTAGTGGTACCATCATTATTTAAATCAAAATCCCTTGATTTTACATCCATTTACCCTTTGGCTTACTCATTCCAATACCGCTATGTGCAGTTGCATATAAATACTAGGTCATCATGATTTAATTTTATATCATGCGTAATTTACTTGCATGAGGGTTTGTTGATCCATGTTGACTTATACCTACATCATTTAACAATTATCATTTTCATCTAAAAATATTTCCTTATCTCGTCAAGTTCCTATCTCAATACCACTTGATTGCTTTATCATAAATTCACTCTTCATCAAGTTGGACAAGAGATTCTTGCTCATTGAATATTATTTTTATTTTAGATTTTGAAATAGTTGGAAATACTACTAATAGTCCATGAAAAATTTAAATGTGTGGTGTTATGTGGAAACAATCCTCTTTTAACGCTTTGGGAACAAACGTTCTTCACATTTTGAACTATGTAGATTATCACTGCTACCCTTACCAATCACATTTCTCACTATCCCTTCAATATTAAATGGATACTATTTTAAGGGCTATAATTATTTCTTCCAATTTGACTTCATTTGACATGAACTCCTTAGGGGAGTGTACTTCTATTCTCATAGTTGTGTCAGTAATCAAGTATTACTAATGTGAAAAATATCTTCATAGTTTAAGATGTATTTCCATGAATTCATCACTTGATCTTAATTTCATGGAAACGTCATCAATCTATTTCCTTTGTTCTATGTTTATATCTTTGTTTTAAACCCTCATAAAAATATTAAAATCCAACTTTTACCAATTTCCAAAGTTCACAAGAATTTGAATAAGTAAGATAATTTGATTTATAGTAATTATGCTATTCTTGGAAAAATATAATTCTAATAATTTATCAATTATAAAAGTAAAATAAAAACTACATAAATATATGTGATTTGTATCTGATCCTCCCAATATTGTCATAAACTTACTTGTTGAGATATTTAAAAATCTGAAAACATCTACAAACATCTACAATTTTTGGTAACAACAAAGGAATACAGTAAATCAAGAAAATGGAAATCAACGTAAAATGATTAAAATGATCAAAGGTATATTTGAGTTTCACCTCCTATATAAGTGTTATGCCTCATAGTATGTGGACGAAACCTTTTGGCTTTCTCACCCTTCCCAACTTCATATGGTAGAAGGAATGTAATGAACCAAATTTGTGCTGAGTCTAAAAGGTACCTACAATGAAATTTCTCGCCTTTGCAAGCTTCATATGGTAGAAAGAATGCAGTGAACCAATTCTATGCTGAGGTTAAAAGGCAAATGCTATGTTTTATAAGAATTTAGAGTAGGCTTTCACAAGTTAGTATTTGAGAGAAAACATCTTGCAGAAGACATATGTACCTATAAAATCCCACTAAGGATGGACTTTACTTATCACTAAGTATTGTTCATCGTGATTACACCATATTTAACATGGAAATAATTGTTGTGATTACTTAAGTAGTATATTTATGCAGTCATATTAGTACCAGTGTAGCAGATCTATACATGTGATTACAGTGATAGGCAGCCTGGTTTCAACCACCACCTTCCAACAAGTCTAAAGTCTATGGGGATGCAACTTGCAACATGCATCTGATGCCATTACCCACTTCGTTGTTAAACTGCATGTTTGTTTTCAGGTATGTATATACAAAATTAAATTTGTAAATGAAAATTTGTCTGGGCAGTACACAAATGCATATCAGCAAATCAATATCACTTTACTATATATTAGCAACTTGAACAACTTGCGAATGCTATGTATTTTTTATTTTTTTTGTTGATGCACATGTTGACAACATTTCTCGATTCTAAAAATAACTTAATTTTTTTTTTTTTTTTTTTTTTTTTTTTTTTGTCAACCAGAGTCAAACCAGTTGCCCAGCCGATTGCCCAAGTAACCCCCATATACAACAGATCGTCTGCCCTTTTTTTTTCAACCGAAAAAGGAATCTACATTAATAATGATCATAATGTATTATTAATATCACTAATATGATAATGTCATACATGATTAATGTATCATGACACATCGTTAAATCATATTAATGATAAATTACTAATGTTACCATTAATATTATTAATGTACTGTTAGTAATGTAGATTAGTAAGCATGTACTATATTATTGAATTTTTTTTCTACATACTGCATTTGCCAGTTAAACTCACCAGTCACTTCCCCTCATTCCAAGGGAAGTTTTTCAGGCAATTTTCAGCATTAATGTTGGATATTAAGGACATGCAGAGGAGAAAAATCTGTTCAATTTTATGAACATGCTACAGAGCCCAGAGTGAGTTGAGAAGACAAAAAGTGCAAATCCTCACAAAGAGGTAAGACCGAAAAATTTGAAAATTTTGGTACATTCAAAATCTTCCTTTATAAAACCATTAACATATTTAGATTGAAATGGTCAGTAGTGAGCGAGCATCACATGAGAATACACACATAAGATAAATTATAAAAATTAGCCTACAATGATGACAGTGGAATTAGGGGTTTTCGAATTAGTACCATTTCTAAGAATGAATAACTAGTTACATCTACCATTCAATGATAAGGCCATGGTGCCTTTTAAATTTGATATCTCTGTCATTAAAATCACAAAGAAGTCATTTACTCGGCAGCCTTCATGGACTTCTAGTTATCAGGGAATAAAAGGGAGCTTTTAAGAAATTTCCATTCATCATATCACATATACACAAAGTAGTGTAAGCAAAGAATCTATGTATCTAAATAACATTTATTTTCTTCTAGAAACTGGTAGAAGTTAACTAAGAGTATTGAAGCAAACAGTGCATAACCAATATATATAACATATCTGAATCATTATTTATTTTTATTTTTTTTATTTATTTTTTTAACTGGAGCATAAATTCGTTGATTAATCCAACCCAAATGTTGTTAAGAATACTTTGGAACTATAGTGGTAGTTTGATTTTCTAGCCTTCAAATTCAAATGACGTTATGGCTTATCAAATCAACATTAAAAAAAAAACAATATAATAATTCTGCTTCTTTTATAAGAGTGGCACTTACCTATGTAATTAATTAACTAAATTCAAATTTAATGAATAGTGCTTACCTGTTTACTTGTGGTAGAAGTAGGCTTACCGCAACAAGGTTTTGGGGACAACTCTCCACCCAACCGTAGGCTCAATTGTGCATAGTCTTGCTACAACTGGCCACCCCCGAGCCCTCAATCAACGTACTACTGCCAGTGACTCCTAAGTCTTAGAACACCATTCTCCCAAGAGAATGCAAGATAGAATCTCGGAATGATGGAATGCAGGAATGCCTCTCATCTTCCTCACCATCTATTAAATAGAACAACATTGGAAGGGGAACCACATGCACACACTCCATGTGTCTACATGCAACTTTATTTTGATTTTTAGCTTTCTTGTTTTATTTCTTTACTTTTCTTTTGATTTTTAGCTTTCTTGTTTTATTTCCTTCTTTTTGATAGTTTTCTTGTTTTATTTCTATTTATTCTGATTTAGAGTTTTAGTATAGTTATTACTATTTTTATTTTTATTATTTTTATTTATTTTCTTGTATATTTTTAAATATCATTTATTATTTAACATTTATGATTTATGATTTATTATTTATATTATTTATTATTAAGGGAAGGGATATTACACAATCATCCCATGGAAAAGAATACTTGAGCATGGGAAAGACTTGATTCATAGGGGGTTCGACTTAGGTCTAATTCATGCGGTACTCTTTGGGGCTACCTAACCCATCTAGTGCTTGGTACTGGTAAAGGACTACCAAGAAGCTAAAGAATTCAATGCTCACATGGGACGAAGGTACTTAGTGGAAAAAATCTAGGGAATCCTTTCCCTATAGGTGATGGTGCAGGCAAAACTTAAGCCTCATTTCCATTACCTTGGTTGATTATTCGATTGTTGGAAGGCATCGGAAGTTCTTTTGGGACGTTGCCCCAAGACCCATCAAAAGATACCTTCAGAAGGCCCAGATACTTTGTGAGTGGTAAGGACAATTAGGTATGCATAGGATTTTTTATCATACGCAAAAAAGGAAAACCATTTTTTGTTTTATTGATCGCATAGCTTAATTGTAAAAGGAAAGTAACAAATTTTTTTTTGCTTTTTTTTATGTATATGATTTTATTGCATTGATATTTATCTCCTTCCCTCACCATACACAAAGTAGAACACAATCTAATCGGCACCATAGGGGACCCCATGTCTCCCCGTCGATCTAGACGTTTTTTAAACCTCCCCCAATCACTGGGAGGTGTGTCAAGACTACTGCCATTTAGGTGTAGAGGACTTCACGTAGCCACCATTATTGGATCTTCCTTTATTGGTGCATCTTTTCTGGGGATGCCTTCTCATCAAAGTACACCATTCACCACCCCACAAGGGTCCCTGATGAGCCTCATCATTGGGTAATTATATGGGACTTAATTCACCTCCTAGCTTATTCAAACCAACAATTCTCATAACTTATTGCATACTTTTGATTATATTTTGTTTATGAGATGAGTTAGAGTTGGATATTTTGATTTGTGGTCTAATGTGAATTTAATGCAGGATTAAAGGATAAAAGTGAGGAATTTTGGCAAATACCATGGTCAAAACTTGAATGGGACAAGGGAGAGGGATTATATGAGGCCAATCCTCCTCATCTACTACCCCTCCATTTGAATATTCCTCCATCAGCTCGGAGTGCTAACAACCAAATCATGAGGACTAGAAGGAAGTCGAGCAAGTGAAAGAAAAAGCACCAGTTTATCTCAAGTTTGGGATCTGAGATTCCCTAATTTTATGGAAGTCATTGGAGACTTCAGAGGTATAAGTAGAGAGGCCTAGGACCTTAGTAGGATTCATATTTTTTATTGTAAAACTCTACTTTATTTTTGAGCTACAAGACTTGTGACAATTTTTGATGTAATCCATTGTTTTGGTAAAAAGAATGAGTTTTGTTTTGAGCCAGCACTGAGTTAACTCAAAGGGCTGAAGCTCTTGGGTTAGGGACCAACACTAGCAACCAAGTCTCTTCTTTATTGTACATGTATGCTAATATAGATTCATAATTTAATTGTTCATTTGCTTAGTAGATGCATTTCCATTACAACAATGTAGATTAAGATTGGTTGCATGATAGTTTTCTTCCATTTGTGCCTTCTTTCAAGTAGAAAGTTAGCAAGGATAAAAAGGATCCCCATAAGGTTTTCAGCAGGTGTCTCGACCTCACTTCCTCCCTCTGGGACCATGACTGGAAGAAGGGACCCTTTAGCAGCCCCAAAAACACAGATTTCTAGTTCTTGCATGAGCTTTGTAGTTTATTATCTTTGATTCAGTATTTGGTTCATGTTGCAAGGTAGATTTTGCTGTCATATTTTTCCATCTCCATCTCTACAATAAGATCTCACTCATGCTTTCATTCCCTTCAACAACTCTCTTCATGCATAATATAGGCAATTGATTCATGCTTTTCTAGTTTATGAAAATGTATCTTGTTGCATAGTTATTGGAGGACACACATGTTTTAAGAGAAGTAGGAACTTCAGGAGGAGACCCAGACTTCATCACCAACAACCACCTTCCACTTCATCCACCCTATCCATCTCTTGCTCCACCATCACCCTCACTAGTTTTTTTTATCATTTTTCATTGAAATTCCCTTAGTTACATTGAGCGAATCTAACCATCTCTTATCCTGGATATTGACTCTTGAGTGCTCCTAGACTTTCTAACTGTTATAGACATTTTCGGGCACTGCAACCCCAATCTTAAATGTCCATAAACTAAGGGCTCTTAGGTCCCTAAAAGTGTTGTTTTGACCCCTAAAAGAACAAGGTCAACTGATTACATCATCTCCCAGAAGTTCTCCATGAAAAACCACTCAGAGCTAGTCAAAACTAGACCATTTCACCTACTCCATAGGCAAAGTGCGCTGCATCCCACCTGAATACACTTAGTATGTGCGATGCATCTCAAAAAACCCTTCTATGGGGTGCGATGGGCGAGAAGAGACAAATGGCAGGGTCAATCCGCAAGGTGGAGGAGCATGGAATCTTCCAGAAACCTCTCCTGTGACACTTGCCTCTCTGAATTCGACCAGGGATGAGTAAGAGATCATCAATCTCCAAGTGGAATCAAGAACTATCAGAGAGAAGACACTAATCAAATCTCAAAAGCTGACTCACCCCCCTTGCAAATATCTATATATGGATCCCTCATCCCAGAGATCCAGAGGCTGGAATTTTGTATCTTGTAAGGAAGTGCTGTTGGTTTCTTGGTGAAATATCATAGTGTTGGGTGGTCTAAACTTTTCATGAGGTGAAGAAGGGCTTCTTGCTGAGAGGATGATGCTGGGTCAGAAAAATTGGTTGTAATCCTCTTTGCTCTTTCTTGATTATTAATAAAGCTATTCAAGTTTTCCTCCACAGTTTGTGTGGTTGATGTTTTATGCATTTGTGTGGTTAATATACATCTAATCCTATATTTCTTATGATAATAGATCTATGTTCTCATATAGTGTTATGTTGCTTTAATTCTACAGGTACTCTTTGAAGTTGGGTGTACAAGGAAGCAAGTAGCAAAGGACTATCAGAAGGGAGAATAACCAAGTAAGGAACCAAGCGCAAGATGGAGGTTGGTCTCCTTTATTCTTCTCTCATCTATCTCTCATAAAGGAAAATGAAAGTAGACTTAATGTGTTTGTTTCTAAGGTAGCTATCACCCTTAGTGGGACTAGCAGTTCTGTATAGACACTAGTTTTCCCAGTAACAAAATGATAACTCCACTGGGGAACGAATAGATTGTTTGTTTATCTACATTTGTTTACTTTATAAACTTACAGACAGAGCCTGAAGCCAAGCCAGCTAGCCTTCGAACTGCATTTGTTTTACGAATGCAAAGTAGATCAATGCTGCTTCAGTCAATCTCCAGGTTCGTTTATGAATTGAACAATTGATCTACAAGCTCTCTAATTGCCCTTGTGGTAGCTCTAGTAACCTCTTTGGATCTACCCCTGTGATTGATTTACTGATTACCACTTGCTCGGCCTAAATCCCTGAACTGAACTGCAAACTGTGACCTGGAACCCATTCAAAGTCTCGTCCCTGGTCCATCGCACTCTCTGTTCTGTGAACCTCAAATGCATCACACTTCCCGAGTGTAGTAGGTGCGCTGCATTTCAGTTTCACTGTGTTACAGGTGCGCTGATCAGACTAGGCCTTGTTCCTAAATTTTGGTTTCTGTGTTCACTCTTTTCATATCTATTCAGGAGTTTTGCTGCCTGTAATTAGTACACCTCTGTTGAAACCCCCTTCCTTGCTATTATTCCACCTCCATTGTGCAAAGAAGACAATCCCCTTGTTTTGGTAGTCGATTATACGAGTTACTATTGCATATGATTTGAATTTGTGAGTTTTAAAGTGTCGAAAAGCAATTTTTCATTTCAAAATCACTAAGTGTCTCTCTTACCCTCACTTCGTTTTGAATGGAAATTTGTTAAGTACTGTCGCTTTAAAAGTAATTCAGATTTGCACTTAGCTTTCTTACTTTCACATACATTAAGGAAGCTGTAAAACAATACATGCATGTGCATTTGCATTTAGACTTCTTTTCGTTTGATTTAGGACAGTGCATATAGTGTGTGCTCTTTGCTCTTTGTTGAAAGAATGCTATCTCTCTTTCCTTAGTAGCTAGGATTTTTATTTGCAAAAAGAAGACTAAACGACTATTTATCATCTTAGATTGCATTTTAGGAATTGTACATATACATCACGCGGTGAACCTGAAAGGAAAATTTCTTAAGCAAGATCAACTGTAAAATAAATTTAATGAATCTAAAAACGCTTTGGAACCTAACACACAACATTTAGAAGTCTAGGCTAGAGACGTGTTTTGGCGTCGTAAAACGTGGTAACTGTTGCTTTCATTGTTGGTTGGGTGATTCCTCCACTTTGAGACAACAAGTGCCAATACGGACTTGTGCTCCCACGTACCGTCGAGTATATATTGGGAGACCACAATAGGCTTTATCCTTTATCCATAGGAAGCCGTGTCTGTTGCCTTATCGATCGCAATGCACTGAACACAGCGTTCGGGAAGATTGACTGCCGTACCGTAAAAAGTATTATGTAGTTTTGTGATTGGCTTGGTAATCCCTCTGTCTAGATTTCCAGAGCAGTCCCTTTCGTTCCTTTTCAGACTCCTTAACAGAAAAGGTCCATCTGAGCACTTGTCACTAGAGTCACCTTTTGTTTTTTTTCTCGACTCTTAAAAATTGAAAAAACAAGTTGTGTCAAAGCGTCTAAAATTTATTTTAGTCGGAATAACGTCACTGTTCCCTCGTTGGTCTTAGAAGTTAGTCTCCCTTCATCGCAAGTTCTTGTAGAATCGCTAGGAAATCTTTTGGATAGACTAGATATGTCTAAACAACAGTCAACATCTAGGAGTGTGCCATCCGACGCAGCAGTGGCAGAGCCCCCTGCTGCTACTACAACGACGTTCGCCGATATACCATCTGTCCCGACAAGTTATCAATAACAAGCCGGAGTCCAATCAGAGACTGTTTTGACGACATGGTTAGTTCCTATTTCTTCATCCGAATTCTCATCTGGTATTTCTCATGTTGAAACTCAACAAATTGATCCAATGTGTCTTCAAAGGCCAATCTACCCTTTAAGTACTGGATTTCCACCATATGGAGGGCAGTATGCCTTTTCATTGTTCCCTCCCGGAGAACAACCATATGGGAGTTTACAACAAAGTTCAGGTCAAACTGGAATTACATCCAACGGTTGGGTGCCAATACTGCCTTAGCAACCAAGGGTTGTATACTCAATGCAACCAGTCCACCCTGTGTCAAATATTCCCACTATACCTGCTATGGTGACTACGTCACAAGTACAAGTGCTACCTGTTGTATGTCAACCTCAAGTTTCTCACGTTTCAATACAACAGCCTCTTGTCTCAACGACTCAATCGCAACCTCAGGTTAGTGCCTCCCTATCTGGAGCGACTTAGGCCCAAACAAGTACTATAACTCCTCATCTTGGTCAATCATCCAGTATTGGAAAACGGAAAATGGTCCAACAACCATGACTGGTTCAATCTCAACAACCGCAATTCCAAAAATCATATCAAGGACCTGAGCAACAAGTCTTTGTAAGTAATGGGCAACCGCATTTCCAAAGCAGTTATCAACAACCATACTATAATGGTTATGCCCATCAACCTTATCAAGGTTACCAGCATCAAATAAATTATGCTGGTATGCAAAGACCCACTACTCAGGTGATTCCATCTTATCCTGGGTATGCTTCACCTAACCTGAATCAATAGTTTCGCTTTGTAGCAACTCTAGAATTACCAGATCTAAACCGGCTGACAAATGATCCAATTGCTTACGCCCCTTGGTGGCCAGCGATTCCGCATAAACTTCCGTTAGATATTCCTAAATTTAATGGAAATCCGGGTGAAGACCCATCGAATCATGTGATGACATTTCATCTGTGGTGTTCATCTAACACTCTAAATGATGATTCAATCAGGCTACGCCTCTTTCAGAGAACGTTAACAGGTCCGGCAGCAAAATGGTATATCGAATTACCTAGAGCTTCGTTTGATAACTTCAGTACCCTAGCCACAACCTTTTTAACCCATTTTCAGTTACCTATAAGGTACGAAACAGGAACAGAACTTCTTACCAATTTCAAGAAAACGACGGCCACTCACATATCTGATCATATTCATGAGTGGCGGTGCCATCGTAGAATGGTAAAAACATATATTCCAGATAAGCTTTTAGCTGAATGGTTTATCAAGTCATTGTTACCTTCCATTACGGAAGATGTGGCAAAGGGAGGAGTCGTCACTGAAGAGCAAGTTATTGCTTGTGGACAGTACTTGGACTTGATTTATACTCAGTCTGGCACGCTTTACGATAAAATCCCTGACGCTCCCAGACCGGAATTTTCCATTCCTCCTCCTCCTAAATCGAACAATGACTCTCATGCCAGCGATGGCGTGATAAGTACGATAAGAACGAAATCGACAAAGGCTACATCTAAGAAAGCCCGTAAGATTTCTTATCAAAATGCAAATGAAGAACTTCCTGCCTTAGAGGTAAATGCCGTGTCGATCGACAAGGGAAAACAACTGAAGCAACCAAGGGGCAAGAAGAAAAAGAAAGGGAGAAAGAAGAAGCAGGATGAATCATCTCCTGTAAAACCTTCTGCAAACCCTTCTGGGCAAAGAAAATCCCCTGTGAGGTGTCATATATGCGATGAGGATCATCAGACAAGAGATTTTCCACATAAAGCTGAAGTTAAGAAATTCTTCAAGAGCTTAAAAACCTCGGCAGTATTGACTGATCCATATCCGAACCCAGGAACAAATCTGGTTACTACCGACAATGCTTCCCCATCCCAAGTTCTAATGTTGACCATTTCGAAGTAGCAAAATGATGCTTTGATATCGACAAGTGATAAAGATTACGAGAATCCACAACTGTCAAAAAACAAGGCTAATGATCAACCTAATAGTTCGACAACAACTTCGACCGAAGTTGTGCCACCCATCATTCCTGAACCAATGATAAAGCTGCCAAAGGGAGTAGTACACAAATCGACATTTAATTCTCGTGCCAAAGTAGCACAGAATTATAATATAGTAAAGGACCCGGCCCAATCGCCGTCCGCTATGTCGACGCTTGAGGTACCGCGAAATTGCCTCTCCCAAAAGCAGGATCTATTATCAGTAATAGATGGGATTGACCCAACCAATTCCAATCTTGTACCCTTTAATCACAAAGGATATGACCCTCAGTTACCAGCTCAACTAGCTTTCCTTATTCAAGTGAAATCCCTCAACAAAACTGTTCATCGAACAATTATTGATGAGGGGGCATCTACATGTATTATGTCGATGAGTTGCTAGAAAAATTTAGGCTCACCACACTTGTCGTGATCGTCAACAATGTTAAAATCATTTGATGGATGATCATACACTCCATATGGGATTTTAAGTAACTTGCAAGTTGAACTAGGGGTCAAAACAGTAGAAATTGATGTTGAAGTAATCGACGGAAGCCTTGATTACAACATTCTACTGGGAAGGCCCTGGATATATGCCATGGAAGCAGTTGTGTCGACCTACTTCAGGAAGATTGAATTTCCCTTTCAAGGAGGAATTACGATCGTCGACCAACAAACATTTCTCCCCAACAGTTCACAAGTTACGGGAAGCATTCCAATGATCCATGGAAGCAATCATTCGCTTCAAACTATCGGAGTAGGTCTCCTAAAAGACCCTACCTTAATGGGTACTTTTTCCCTACCGCCTCCGAGTAATCTGGCGGAAGTGGCCACGGTGAAAACCCGCAATATGAAATCTTCTATATCTAATGGATTCATAAGATTCCTAAACATTTTGTCAACATGGATCATCGCCATTTTAGAAATATTGTAGCAATCAATTTTCTTGGCCTAGGGGGCAAACCCAAATCAATGCTCATCGAGTGTTTGGATAGATAGGTCTAAGGAATATGGTACCTCTTCAAATCCTTGGTCGCATGTACACTCTACAGACAAAAAAAATCTTTCAGTCAATGATGATAGGAGAGACACCATGGGAATATCACTACCATCATTCCCATCTTCCAAATTACCACGAAGATTATTCCAGCGACCTTAAACATCCTTTAGTTTTTTATTTTCTATCAAATACTGTAAAGATGGTGAATTCTGAGGAAAATTATTATCTCGTGTCAACCTCGTTAAAAAATGAAACAAGGAGTCATGAGGATAGTTCTTTTACTATGTCAACCTCATTAAAATATGAAACAACTCCCTTTCTAAATCGAGTCTTTGATCCTGTAAAATCCAAGTCGAGTCTTTCAAAGATCTGAGAGGTAAACCTTCATTCCAACCACCATGTTGAATGCAACGAAGCTTGGGGGGCATGCACCACGATTTGCATTATTATACTGGGGGCATGCAAACTTATCATGAGCAGTGTTACCGCAGGGTTCAAGCTCTTTAAAAAATAAACCCGCATTGAGCAGTTTTAGTGCACAATTCAAGCTCGTTAAAAAATAAAAATAAGTCATGAGCAAATGTTCCTCTAGAGTTTAAGCTCATTTTAAAAAATGAACCAATTTTCGGTAAATAACCATCGTGAATGTAGTACTTCAGCCTCTAAAGCCTTGGTCATGTTCCCATCATCACCTCCACTCTGTATTGGCCAATCATTCACTTCCACTTGATTGTTTACCCCTTTTGAGGAACAGCTACGAAGAGTGATCCTGTTAGCCATCCTTGTGACACCGCCGTGATTGGAAAACTCCAAACCTTACCTGGAACCAGCTGCTACCTGAATTTATCACTTGTTCCTCAAAAATGAGTCTCCTTTAAGCTCTTTTCAACTGAGTCGTAAAATCTGAAAAGATTGTCGAGCCATTGGCCTCTCCAGCTCGTTAAAGTGACTGGAAGTGTTATCTCTCCTTTAGATTTTAATCTTTTTGGACCTGAGGGATTATTACACAAAACGTTCGAGCGCTTGTTTTGTTCGGCTCGTTAAAATTACCGAAAATTCATCCCTTTCGTATTGTTTTATACTTTTTTGGACTTAAGGGATTAGATGACAAAAAAGGATTTGTGGAGTTTCCTTTACGTCCCTTTTCAGACTCTCTAAAATTGAAAAGGACCGAGTTATCTTTGTCGTTAAACTCGTTAAAACCTAATAGCGACAAACTTGTCCACAGCAGGACGAGTTTCACTATTGCTAGGCTCATTAAAACATAGTGATGGGTTTGCCCGAAGGGAAAATTATAGAACAAGCATATTTTATCCTCCTCAAGCTTGACAAAAATAAAGAGATACTGGTCAGCAATGAATGGGGAAAAATTGGGAAGAAAACTTGAAGAAACATTGTTGGTAACAAGTCGCTCTTGAGCATGACACTTTCACTCCACATCCGAGTCGGGTTGGGTTGCTCCATTCACTGGTCACATCACCATGGTTCCGTCACACCATCCACATTTGGGGGTTAATGCTACCAATCCATCATGTCAGTGTCGCCGATATGTTCAAGAGAAGTCGCTCAGATAATTCACCTGTGTCTCACCCACTGCAATACATTTACGCTCCATTCTTTCATGACCGCCACCCTGAACCTTATATCACCAGATCATTTTCACCTCCATTAAAATCATTTGCTCCATTCCATGTCATTGATGTGGGATTCCCTAAGGCCCTCCTATGATGGGTCGCTTCTTGTCGACATCAGCTCATTATCCAAGAAGTCAATCTAGGAACAACCCTTTTAGTACTTTGAAGCTTGCATGCCTCAATGGCAAGTTTCTCACTTCCGGCGACAGGTTTACATTAATGGTCTTCGACCGAAAGATTTTACGTGGTGTTCGACGCCAAGTCCTTTATTCACACCACATGAATTGTACTGTAGTACCTTGAGGGTCATCATCATTATCGGTGATTCCTCTCGCGCTTGTTAACAGCTTACATCATTGGCTGGTAATCAGGCAATGTCTTTCCATGTTCGACTCCAGAACATCTCTCACATGGATCGACTTGTACTTTAAGTGAAGATCGAATGAGATTGAAGACCCCGGATCTAGTTTCATCCATCCGGACTGTGATATATATATTTAGGAAAATAAAGACATCAAATGTACATCATTGCTGCACAGATAATCATCCAATTTAAGGGATGATGACTCTACCAGAATCATCACTCTACACTCAGACGATTGTCTGTCTCATGTACATGAAAATGAATTTATAAAACTGAGCATGGGAAATGCTCGCCTCAGCTAGATCATGAAAATATTATGAAGATAATGTATTGTATTGTATCTTATTACAGGTCTCCTTCCAGCTTGAAAGAACTTCAGATCCTCATGATAAAGCATTTCACCCGACATCAACAAATTAACGACCTCATGCTTTAGGGGGCAACTGTTATAGACATTTTTGGGCACTGCAACCCCAATCATAAATGTCCATAAACTAAGGGCTCTTAAGTCCCTAAAAGTGTTGTTCTGACCCCTAAAAGAACAAGGTCAACTGATTACATCTTCTCCCAGAAGTTCTCCATGAAAAACCACTCAGAACTGGTCAAAACTGGACCATTTCACCTGCTCCATAGGCAAAGTGCGCTGCATCCCACCTGAATACACTCAGTAGGTGCGATGCATGTCAAAAAACCCTTCTATGGGGTGCGATGGGCGAGAAGAGACAAATGGCAGGGTCAATCTGCAAGGTGGAGGAGCATGGAATCTTCCAGAAACCTCTCCTGTGACACTTGCCTCTCTGAATTCGACCAGGGATGAGTAAGAGATCATCAATCTCCAAGTGGAATCAAGAACTATCAGAGAGAAGACACTAATCAAATCTCAAAAGCTGACTCACCCCCCTTGCAAATATCTATATATGGATCCCTCATCCCAGAGATCCAGAGGCTAGAATTTTGTATCTTGTAAGGAAGTGTTGTTGGTTTCTTGGTGCAATATCATAGTGTTGGGTACTCTAAGATTTTCATGAGGTGAAGAAGGGCTTCTTGCTGAGAGGATGATGCTGGGTCAGAACAATTGGTTGTAATCCTCTTTGCTCTTTCTTGATTATTAATAAAGCTATTCAAGTTTTCCTCCACATGTTTTTGTGATTGATGTTTAATGCATTTGTGTGGTTAATATACATCTGATCCTATATTGCTTATGATAATAGATCTATGTTCTCGTATAGTGTTATGCTGCTTTAATTCTACAGGTACTCTTTGAAGCTAGGTGTACAAGGAAGCAAGTAGCAAAGGACTATTAGAAGGGAGAAGAACCGAGTAAGGAACCAAGCGCAAGATAGAGGTTGGTCTCCTTTATTCTTCTCTCATCTATCTCTCATAAAGGAAAACGAAAGTAGACTTAATGTGTTTGTTTCTAAGGTAGCTATCACCCTTAGTGGGACTAGCAGTTCTGTATAGACACTAGTTTTCCCGATAACACTAACACCCCATTCCACTCATCATACACCTTTCCCAAGCTTCCCAACACCTCCAAGACCTCACAATTAGCTCTTGGTTGTATCCTGTAGGTTTCTTGTAATTCCTACAGGATCATCCTATAGGTTTCTAGTACATCCTGTAGGTTTTCCTGAAACAGCCTGTTTTGAGGTTGAATTGATGGGAAACCTCTAGGAAGTCACACAAAGCCTCCTAGGACCCTTCCACACCATCCAACCACTCCATAAACCTTCTAGCCATCCTCCATCACCTTTCATTCAAGTGCCACATCCTCAAGAACAATTAATTTGCATACTTGATTTTGCCTAAAAAACAAAAAAAGTGAAAACATATTTAGTTTATTTTTTTTCTTACACACTAGTATGGTTTGATGCTCTTGACTTCTATAGCTTAGATAGTATCATTTGTTTAGTTTTGATTTAGCAATTCTTCTTATCATAGCTATTTAAATGGTTAATTAAGATATGGTGTGATTTAACATTACATGTTGTTTTCTTCATTACTACAGTAGAGTAGATTTTATCTTCTTCCATCAAACAATCAAGCTTCTTATAACTCTATAGAAGTCTGTCTTGGAACCCCTAGGGTATCTCACTGAATGAATAGTGACAACAGGCATGACCTTCACTTTTACTTATGCATACAACACTGTCACCTCCAAGTTTGTACGAACCCTAGGTTGATGATTAAGGTTGTTAGCCCAGGAGTTTCAACATCCTTGTTGCAATACTTCTACTCATTAAAACCCACATTCTACCCTTTTGGGGAACCCACACACCAATCCTCCAGATAGTCTGCAAGACACTCATTGAGGTAGTTCTCCTGAAACTTCCCCACAGAGGACCCTTTTGCATATATCTATCCAAAATCATTTCACAATGGCAGATAACCCACAGATCCCATTCCTAGCTTGTTTAAAAGTACCATATTTAGTTAAGCTAAGCAATGAACTAGTTGCTAATGGCCAAAATTGGCCAGCTATGCTCACCAAGATCCCTTCAAACATTCTAAAGCTCGAAAGGAAATAGGGCAAAGACCCAGGAAACCATGTCATGAATTTTTACCTATGGTGTTTTTCTAATAGTATCACCGAAAATACTATTAGATTAAAACTATTTCAACACACGCTTACTGGTCCTACAATGAAATGGTATGTTAACCAGCCTTTTACCTCGCATGGAAACTTCATCTCACTAGCTAAAACTTTCCTCACTTTTTTCCAACTCACGATTTTTCATGATTTGTGCCTACAACTCCTCATCCACTTCAAACAAACACCTTTTACCCACATATTAGATCATATACATGAATGGCGGAAATTTCGTAGCTTATGTAAAGCTCAGTTTGAAGATAAATCCCTCATGGACTTGTTTTTTAGATCCCTCACATCATAAATCTCCAAAGACGTGGCAAATTATTCCCCACATAAAAAGGAAGAAGCCATTAGTAAAGCTCAATAATTAGAGCTTATCTACACCCAGTATGGATATATTTATAATGTGCTTCAAAAGGCCCCACACCTGTAAACTTATAAATAGATACCAGGCACATCCCAATGCCGCTGATGGATTGATTGGGTCCATAACCCAAAACCAACTCATAAATAACTATCAGTACCCTGGATACTCGTTAAATGACCAAGAATTTGATGCTATGAAAAACACACCACCATTGCAGTAGTCAAGATACTACCCCATTCAACCCACATCGATGTAGAATACAGTCAATAGGGTTAACCAATACCATCCCCCTCATGGGGGCTCATATCTTCCCCTACAAGGAAACAAATACTCCTCTAGGAATATGGACATAATGTTCTCTTCCCATAATCCATTTACCAATAAATATACCATCTGTCCGGGGAAATTATCAATAACACGCCGGAGTCCAATCAGAGACTGTTTCGACGACATGGTTAGTTCCTATTTCTTCATCCGAAATCTCATCTGGTATTTCTCATGTTGAAACTCAACAAATTGATCCAATGTGTCTTCAAAGGCAAATCTACCCTTTAAGTACTGGATTGCCACCATATGGAGGGCAGTATGCCTTTTCATTATTCCCTCCCGGAGAACAACCATATGGGAGTTTACAACAAAGTTCAGGTCAAACTGGAATTACATCCAGCGGTTGGGTGCCAATACCACCTCAGCAACCAAGGGTTGTATACTCAATGCAACCAGTCCACCCTGTGTCAAATATTCCCACTATACCTGCTATGGTGACTGCGTCACAAGTACAAGTGCTACCTATTGTATGTCAACCTCAAGTTTCTCAGGTTTCAATACAACAGCCTCTTGTCTCAATGACTGTTACACTAAAAAATGTCACCATGGCTATTTACAGTCAGTATGGCTCAATCAACAGTCATACTACCCTTTTGAGCAAGTCTTAGGCCTCTGCTATTCATGTCAAAATCCAAGAAAGAGAGAAAGTCCTTATAAAATATGTTTATCTCTGGGTAAGCAGGTTCTCTCAAGCCTTACCTGCGGGTATGCACCTTTTGTTCACAAGGTCTGCGTCCAAGGACGCTCTGTATCTAAAGGGGCAGGTGCGTCCCTCTGAAAAGGTTAAAATGCGCGAGTTTCATCTTTAAAAACTTACTTGTGGTCACTTCTAGAGCTTTCTAGAAGATTCTTGGATGAATATTGAGCGCCTCGAGATGGTTCATGCACTCCTATCAAAGAGGAACTTATCCCATCAATAAGGGAGTGATCCCATCCAAAGAGGGGACTATCCCATTGATGGTGGACCTGATTAACTTCCTCTTGAGCACTATAAAAAGAGGCATTGAGCCAGAAGGAAGAAGGTTGAAAGCTATAGATTTCTAAGGGTAAATGCTGCAGGAATTAGGACTCCCATTTAGAAGTTTGTGAGGAGAGATTGTCACCCTTACTTGTTCTATTTGGAAGTGGGTGAGCTTTGTCAAAGTAGAGGAAGACTCTTGTGGACCCTGGAAGGAGCTTGCACAACACCAAGGCTCAGGTTGTAATGGTTCCTTTTGATTACCTTTAATGCAAATTGGTCCATTCTTCTCAATAACTTGTTGTTAATGGGTTATTTCATGTACTCCTTGGTCTATATGTTGAATATGCTTTGTTTTATGTTATAATCAAGTGCTATTTAATTGTTTGACTGTTGGTGATTGCAGGTTTTGGAGAAAGGGAGGAGCTCATCCGGATCAACAAATCTTGGACTTCTACAATAGCGTTTGGACAGAGGTAAGAACGAAACACCTTGATTTCTCATATCATAATGTATGTTTAGAGAAGGATAGCTCCAGTTTGTTTTATTTGTCATTAGAATGTCTTAGACTTATAGGAAGGTCAGCTGTGTCCGCACCCTTGACCGATTCCGTGTGACAAATTGGCGACTCCACTGGGGATAGTTTCCATTAATGAAAAGAGTCCTTTCTTTTGTTTGAACTTTGCTTTGAGAAAATTGATTTATTTTTCTGGTTTTGGCTCTGTGATCTTGTCTCTGGGTGGGTTAGCTTAGGATTAGTTTTATTTGTGGTTTTCTTGAGTTTTTCGGTAGGACGCACCCTCTGAGTGCTACACAGTGCATCCCTGGACGCACTTTTGCTGTGTGCACAGAGCGGGTCCGCACCTGTGCTAACGGGTTGCCTGCGTCCCCTGCCAAAATTTAAGAAAATTCCATTTTTTGCCCTTTTTGCTCTTAGATTTTGTTTTTTCTTAGTTTTTTCTGCCCAGATTCATCAGTCCCTTGTCCAGAATCTTCACCTGAACTGATTTCATTAGTATTCAGTGTTTTAGTGGATTTCATCGAAGTGTAAGCCCTAGGGTTTGATTTTTAGTAGGTCTTGTAGTGACTTTAGCGGTAGGAATTGTCAAAGCCTTAGATCTCTCTGGTTTTGTCAACTTTCTAAGAAGTCAGACCTGTTCTAAAAGCCTACCTATAGAAGTAACTTACCATCAAGTTGTCTTTTGGGCCATTTTCGAAGTACTTGTTATTTAAGTCTTGAATTCCATTTTACGAAAAGAACAAAAAGATTTGAGTTTTGTTTTGGCTAGTCTTTTGATTCTGCATTAGCTAGCCCTTGATTTGTTTTTGATCAAGTAAAACATCCTAGAATCGCCTTTATGAGATTTTGCCTTGTTAGGTTTACTTAGAGTAATCTCTCTTTTGGTTTGCTTGTGAGTCAAAATTTCATAGTTTTATAGCTTTTGAGATTGTTTTTTTTGTTAAAGGTAGGTTTACATGCTTTATTGAAAATAGAAAATACAAAAATATCTCCTTTGAAAAGTTTTGTTTCAAGTAGCTTTAAAAGTTTTTGAAAGAAAAAGAGTTTTTCGTGCAAGTAAAGAGTGGTTATGTTTGTGTGCTCGAAAAGAAAAAGAGAATTGTTTCTTTGATTGTCTTTTCTAAAGAAGTTGTTTTCTCTAAAAAATTGCATTCTCTCAACTCTTTTAGTTAAAGATTTTCATTGAAAAAGCAAAAGTAGTATAGATCATCTTAGGTACATTTTTGTAGTGGTTGGAGTCGAGTCTATACACCATTGGTTTCACTTCCATCACCTTGTGACTTTAAAGAACAACCTTAAAAGCAACGCTTAAAGTAAAATTGAACTAGTAACTTTTATTTTCTAGGGCTCTAAAGCACCAACATAGCTTAGGCTAGTGTCTTGGAGTAGGTGAGTACTTAACTCTCCAAGGCAGTAAAACAAACAAGTAGTCGATCTTGTGATAGAATCAAATCCAATTGTTACATTTACACTCTGGGAAAGCTCCTCTTAAAGGAGAAGCACGAGCTCGTGTCCGAACCAGTGAGGGGATCATTCCCCCCTCGTTGGGAACGACGCCAAGCAGTACGTATTACAAACGGTAAACCTCGGATTAACCATTGTCGAGGAGCCAGGGGTCACTTATCGGTAAACCTTGGATTACTGTCAAGGAGCCGGTAAGGGGATTGAGCTTGCTACTCTGCCCTTGCGTGCTGTTGGAGTTTAGACTGTTCCCCCAGGTGTACTTGTGGCCATTGATAACCTTAGTGACCATAATCTCTAGGATTCTACCCAAGGTGACGGTGGAGGGAAGGTCCCACTGTACCTGGAGCAGACGTCGGCTATACTCACTTGGATTTTCTGGGGGGTTCACTTCACTTCGAGACGGTTAAAGTGGAGGAACTTGGTCCAGTCTATTCATTAAGCAGGTTGTCGGCGTAACTGTTCCACCCACCATTTCTGTACTGAATCCTGCGAGGTTGGACCTAATCACCAACTAGCGCTTTTGGTCCGGAAGATACTGTTTGTGTTTGGTTTGACGCTCTAGATTCTTTAGGCGTGTGATTCAATTTGTTTGGTTCTTTAGAGGCTTTAGGTGGTTTGATTTGAAATTTTATTTTGTTTTCTTGTGTAGTAGTTAAAAGTTTTTAGCTGTGGCGGAATTACCGAGACAGTCCCGTAGAATTCGGGGCCAGTCTCCTGAAGTTGTTTCTGTGGCCGAATTGTTGAGAAGATCCCGTAGACTTAGGGGTGAACCTCCTCGAGACGACCCCAGTAATTTAGAAGGTTTAAAGGTCCTTGTAACTCCTCCTAGTGGCAGTAGAGTAGGTTCACCTGAAGAAGGAGAATCTTCCTTGGTAGTCCATCCAGATTACCAAAGTTTAGAGACAGGTTATAATCCTGAAGCTGTTACAGTTTCTGAACTTGTTGGTAGTTTTTCGTCTGCTAGCGATACAGGCGAAGAACCAGAAATATCCGAACCTATTACTTCGACTCCTAGTGTTCCTGATTCACCGAGAATAGAAAGAATTATCACCGAAAATCTTCCTGTTGGTTTGATTGTTATAGAAGAACTTGTTCCAGAGGAAGAAATAGGCGTCTCTGATCCTGAAGATCAAATTACCCTTGATCTAAGGGAGCGTGAATCCATCTTTTATAGTCCTCCTAGAAGTACCACTTGGTACCTTTCATTAACCAATTATTTAGACAACTTTGGTTTTTCCACACCTCGAACTCCTTTTCCACCTGGAGGAATTCATACTCCTGTAAATATGTCTGGTCAGTCATCTGTGTTTACACAAAGTCCTGAATCTTTTTTACATGGCGGTCCTTCTGTTCCTACTGGGTATCAATCTCTTTCTGGTACCTTTGCGGGAGCATCTCCTCAACCCATTGATCATGGGTTATTAGTTGGAAACAGTGGTAATGTACCATTGAGTGTAGGAGACATTTACATGATGTCAGGTTCAGTTCCCATTACCCAACCTCAAGGTGGCCAATTACCGCCTGGGGGGCAGCCTTCGTTAATGCCTGGGGGGCAACCTCAAGGTACTTCATTCATGTCTGGGGGGCAACCTCAAGGTCAGTACACTCCTATGGGGAAATACATACCTCAAGGTCAACCCCAGCCTCAATATGTACCCCAAAGTCAACCTCAGTATCAATATCAACCTCAAGGATGGCAACCTCAAGGATGGCAACCCCAAGGGTATCAACCCCAAGGGTATCAACCTCAAGGATACCAACCTCAAGGTCAAGGTCAACCCCAGTACCCATATTTACCTCAAGGTTATCAACCTCAGGGTCAATACCCAGGTCAAAGTTATCAACCACCTCAAGGGCAATCATATGGGACTGCACCTTACAATTATCAACCCTATCCTCAATCCGGCTATGGATCTCAGTACCCTCAACCTGTTATGGGTCAATACCCTGGAATGTTAGTATGGGATCCGTCACAAGGTCAACAGATGTTGCAGCCAAGTATACAGTCGGTACCCCAAGCAGGACAACCTGTAGTTCCTGGTCCACCCCAGCAACCGCAACCTGTCCAGTCAGGTGTTCAAACCCCTGTAACTTCGCTAGTTACTCAGCCGCCGATTGCACCTAGTACTCCATCTCAAACGGCTGCAGCAACTACCGCCACATCTACCATACTTACTTCTGGAGTATCGACGGCTCCGGTTTCTACTGTCCCTGTAACCACTCCTCAGACATCTGTACCGTTGTCTGGATCTACGATTAAAACCACAGTCCAGATGCCTGTAGGCCAACCTGGTATAAGTACGGTTGTTACTACTCAACCTCAATTTGTTCAACCTCCGTACCAGGGACAGTATCAACCTGGGCAAGCTGTCCAACAACCGGTTTACCAGTATCAACCGTATCCTGGGTACACTTATCAACAACCTCAGCAACCCCAGTACGGTCCGGTTAATCTTGGTTTTCCAGGAGGATATAATATCCCAAATGCGACTCCTGTTCCTAGTTATCCTGGATATCCTCCTCCTGGGGCCGGTATTGTGACCCAGAGTTTTAGAGATCCTAACCGGCAGTTACCGTTTATCGCAACTTTGGATTTACCAGACTTGACACGCCTAACGAACGATCCAATTCAATATCTTCCGTTCTGGCCGTCAATGCCAAATAAGTTGCCCAGCGATATACCCAAGTTCGAAGGTAAGTCTGGAGAGGATCCGTCCAATCACGTGATGACTTACCACCTCTGGTGTGCTTCAAATTCCATCTCGGATGATTCGATCCGTTTACGTCTTTTTCAGCGTACACTCATTGGTCTCGCGGCCAAGTGGTACATTGAGTTACCACGGGCCTCTTTTTACAATTTTAGCCAGTTAGCTACTTCGTTCTTAACTCATTTTCAGTTACCAGTCAGATACGATAACGGTACAGAGTTATTAACTTCACTAAAACAATCAACCTCCACGTATATTTCAGATCACATTCATGAGTGGAGACGTCGAAGAAGGTTAGTGAAAGTTTTTATCCCGGACCAAATCTTAGCTGAATGGTTTGTTAAATCATTATTACCAAGAATTACTGAAGATGTAGCTAAGGCCGGAGTAGTTACTGAGGAGCAAGTCATTGCTCAGGCACAATACCTTGACTTAGTTTACATGCAGTCGGGTACATTACACGAGAAGATTCTGGATCTTCCAAAGTCGAACCAAATCGCTGCTGCTCCTTCGGGATCTCATGCCGCTGATGGTATGATTGGTATCGTGAATACAAAGAGCAAGAAGAAGTCTTCCAAGGCTTCAACTACTCCTATTATCACTTTGCCCGATTCCCCGACAGGAGAGTCTTCTCCTGAACTTACCGCCGATATTCACGCTGTAGAGTCATCTACGGCCAAATCAAAAAACGGTGGGAATAAGAAAGGAAAGAAGAAGGCTAAAGCAGACAAGGCTCCAAAGGAGAAAACTAAAAAGTCAGAAACCAATGATGAAAAGTGCAAACCTCGATATCCTTGTCTCATTTGTGAAGAGGATCATTTTACGAGAGACTGCCCTCATCGGGCCGAGGTAGTGAAAATAGTCAAAGGTTCTCCCACTCCTGCTGTGTTAAAAAATCCATTTCCGGAGCAGGAGAATAAGATGATAGGTTCTTCCTCGAATGCCAGTGAAGAACCCATTTTGATGATGTCTCATGTGAGGATTGCGACTCGATCGCAAGATTATGGTAGTAAGAATCCTGTTGATGGCAAGGAAGCAGAATCTTCTCACTCTAACCCATCAACCTCAGCTCCTGGTTCCGATCCACTACAGATCGAGAAACCTAACCCAGACTTAGTAATTAAACCGCCCGCCAAGGGTGTACTTCGAAGGTCTGCTTTCAATCCACATGCGAGAGCGGCCCAGAATTACAACATTGTTGAGGACTTAGCTGTTTCACCCTCAGCAATGTCGGCATTAGAAGTGCTGCAATCATGTCCAGCACAACGAAAATTGCTTTTGTCGGCTATAGGAGCTGTTGACGTTCAGGATCCGAATCTAATGATCTTCGATTTAGAAAATAGTACACCACGACTCCCCCATCAAATGGCTTTCCAAATTCCAGTGATAGTCAAAAACAGGCCTATTCATCGCACTGTGATTGATGAGGGAGCTTCTACGTGTATTATGTCCATTCAATGTTGGAGATCCCTTGGTTCTCCTTCGTTGAACCAATCCCCCACCATCCTTAAGGCCTTTGATGGCCGTGGGTTCCGTCCGTTTGGTATTTTACAAGAATTGCCTATAGGGGTAGAAGGTAAAACCGTTAGTCTGGATGTGGAAGTGGTTGATGCCCCTCTAGACTACAACCTTCTTTTGGGTCGAAGTTGGTCATATGCTATGACAGCGGTCGTTTCATCGGTCTTCAGAGTAATTAAATTTCCACACAACGGTAAGATCGTGACTATTGATCAGTTGACATACTTTTCATCCGACCCAGCCTCTTCAGAGAGTATCCAGCATGTCGGTAAAACGACAATCCCTTATAAGGATGTTGGTGTAGGTTTAGTTAAGGATTCCGGTTTACTGGGAACTTTTCCTCTCCCTCCACTCAGCGTAGAACCTTCGTTTGCAACAATTCATATGATCACATCAGAAAACATTATTTATGATGATCCTTGGTATGTTCCATCTGACTCTGAGTTAGACTCATTCGGTGATGTTATGCCGTTGAGTCCGTATGAAATTGCTTATGAAGCTCTTATGTCTTTTACCGACTTTCATTCAACCGAAGTCGACCAAATGAATGTGGTCAGTGAAGAGTCACTTTTCACCTCAACCTTAGAACGGATAACGTTTCCCGAAGTCGTGTCATCTGACGAACAACTTCGCGAAATCCTAAGTGTAGACGATCTACCATGGGAAGATCTCCATCACAGATCTTCGTTTTTACCTAAGGATGATGCATTTGAAAATGATTTTTCATCTATCTTTACCGCTGAATATGTCAAAGACGCTCAGGATCCAACGAAACATTCTGATTCAGAGTTGAATTTAGGGAATATTTCTCGTACTATTCCCATTGATATTTCAGTGAAACCCGGAATTGAGGAGAACATTCATATAGGTGCCTCATGTACAGAAGAAGAAATCCAAACTTACAAGGCCCTATTCCAAGAATTTCGCGATGTGTTTGCATGGTCTTACGAGGAAATGCTGGGAATCGATCCTGCCATTGTTGTTCATGAAATCAAAACCTACCCGGATGCTAAACCCATTCGGCAACGGTTGCGTCAGATTCACCCTCGAAAAGCGGCTGCGATTAAAGCAGAAGTCGAAAAGCTGTTGAAAGCAGGTTTCATTTATCCGATCCCGTTAACGGATTGGGTATCGAATATTGTTCCCGTCAATAAGAAACAAGGAACAATAAGAATCTGTATCGACTATAGGGATATCAATCGAGCTTGTCCAAAAGACAACTATCCTACGCCTTATATCGATCAAATTATTGATGATTGTGCCGGAAGTGAAATGTTTTCCTTCATGGATGGTTTTTCGGGCTATAATCAAATCAATATTCTACCTGCCGACCAACCAAAAACGGCATTCATTTGTCCATGGGGAACATTTGCTTATTGCAAATTACCTTTTGGGCTTAAGAATGCCGGAGCCACTTTTCAACGGGCGATGTCTTACGCATTTCATGACATCAAGCACATTGTGCAACCGTATCTCGATGATTTGCCTGCTCATTCTTTACGACGAGCTGATCACCTTGACCACCTACGAGCAATCTTTATGAGGTGTAGGCATTATCGAATTCGTTTGAATCCCCACAAGTGTGTTTTCTGTATAGAAACAGGTCGATTGCTGGGATTTGTTGTTTCAAAAGCCGGCATTCGCGTCGATCCCTCGAAAGTCGAAGCGATCATCAAATTGCCTCCTCCTTCGAGTTTGCGCCAACTCCAAAGTTTGCAAGGGAAAGCGAACTTTTTACGTCGATTCATCCCAAACTACGCCGAGGTCACTAAAGGTTTTACACGGTTGTTGAAATAGAACGTTCAATTCCAATCTTTTGATGCACTTAAACACGCGTTAACCCATGCACCGTTACTGCATCCTCCCAACTACAACCAGGACTACTTCTTATACCTCGCAGCTTCACATTCCACCATTGGGATGGTGTTAGTTCAAGAAGATGAATTCGGAGCTGAACATGTGATATATTATCTTAGTCAAACCTTAAATCCCACTGAGTTAAAATATTCACATGTGGAGAAATTGGCCCTGGCAGCCGTTCAAGCTGTCCAGCGTTTTCGTCACTACATTCTTCTCCGTAAAACTACAGTCATTTCGGATTGCAACCCTATGATTTACATTTTGACAAAACAATTGCTAGGGGGCAAGTACTCTAAATGGATCGTTATCCTGCAAGAGTTCGACTTGGAGTTCGAGAAGTCCAAGTCTAAGAAATCTTTAGTTTTTGCGGAATTGATGTGTGATTTCCCGCGTACTGACACAGAGACTGTGGCAGAAGAGTCCATTGCGGACGAATCTTTGTTTCTTATCAGTACTTTAGATCCGTGGTTCGGGAATATAATCATCTATCTCCAAACCCAAACCTTTCGGCCTGAAGCTTCCAAAGAGGAACGACGAAAAATTAGGTTTCAATCCCAGCAATACAAAATTATTGGAGATACACTTTATCGCCGGGGGGCAGACTTAGTTTTTCGACGTTGTCTAACTCACGAAGAGGCTGAGAGAGTTTTGAATGATTGTCACTCTGGAGCATGTGGCGGTCATATGTCTGGGTATGCCACAGCTCAGAAGGTGTTGCGCGCTGGTTACTTCTGGCCATCTATGTTTAAAGATTGTATCATTGCAGTCCGGAAGTGCCACAACTGCCAAGTGTTTGATCGAAAGATGCGCGCACCACCTGCTCCTCTCCACCCTATAATTGCCGTTGGTCCATTCGCCAAATGGGGTATCGACTTTATTACTTGTAACCCTCACTCGGCCGGGGGGCATGCGTATATCATCCTCGCGGTTGATTATTTCACTAAATGGGCCGAGGCGATGCCTACATTCGACGCAAGCGGCAAAACAGCTGCAGTTTTCATATTCAATCATATAATAACTAGGTTTGGTGTCCCACAAGCAATTATTACTGACCATGGAAGCCATTTTCGAAACACCATGATGACTGAACTTACAAGCCAGCTTGGTTTGCGCCATGACAGCTCTACTCCTTATTATCCGCAAGCCAACGGTTTGGTTGAGTCTATCAACAAAGTTCTGGTTATCATGATCCGACGAACCATTGGTATTCATCGGTCGAATTGGCATAACATGTTATTTTCGGCGCTATGGGCATACCGAACCTCAGTGAAAAACTCAACAGGGTTCACTCCTTTCCAGCTAGTTTATGGCTTAGAAGCAGTGTTACCCATTGAATGTGAAATCCCATCACTTCAAATGGCTGTCGAATTACTTCCAGCTACTTCCGAAGAGGAGAAACGTTTATTGTACTTAGCTAAATTAGATGAGACTCGACGTGACGCTACATTGGCAATCGAGACTCACGCGAAGCGAATGAAAGCTCAGTATGATAGAAATGTGACCCCTCGAAGTTTTTCGGAGGGAGACCTAGTGCTTTTATATGATCAAGCTAACGATAAGCTAGGTGCTGGAAAATTCGTTCCTATGTGGCATGGACCCTATATTGTAAAGCGAAAGCTAGCAAAAGGGGCTTATGAGCTAGTAGATTTTGATGGGGACTCTTTGGATAAACCCAGAAATGGGCTTTACCTAAAGAGGTATTATGCTTAAATGGTGGGTATGGAGATTTTTAGTTAGGTTAGGTTTTCTTTCTAGCTAGTTTGATTGTTAGTTAGTCAGTGTGCTTAGTTTAATGAGTGTGTTTCGTCGTTATTATGGCTTATCTTGGTTTTGCTCTTGATATTGTAGATGTCGACGCCCCTCCAAACATACATTGGATTCGCTGATGGTGCTTGTCGTAGTACACGGAATATCTCTTCCGCAGCTTGGGTTATCTATTCACCCTCTGACGAGTTAGTTTCTATGCATGGGGTAAGCCTCGGTCAAACAACGAATAACATTGCAGAATACAGTGCAGTGGTTGAATTATTATCCGAATCTATTTCATTTGGAATTCGACGTTTGATAGTGAGGTTAGATTCTGAACTTGTTGTATTACAGCTTAATAGAGTTTATGCCATTAGAAATCCTGTGTTATTAAGGTTGTTTTTGAGAGTGCGTCTCTTGGAACGTGAATTTGATTACATTGAATATCAGCATATTCCAAGGTCCTTAAATACATTAGCAGATGCAATTGCTTCTCGAGTGTTGGACAGACATTTACGATAATCATGCAAGTAAATTTAAAAAACATTTCATCATACATGTTAAACAAGATAAGCCGGTAATAATGATATATATATAGATAGGAGTGTGTCAAAAAATATACATCGTCTTCGATCATAGGTTGAAAAACACCTTATGATCGGCAAAATGATAAGTACAAAAAGTCAAAATGTCACATGTGTCCACAAGTGACTAGCTAATCACTGGTGGTGCTCCCTGTACGACACCACTGCACGAGCTACCTTGCGCAAAAATCTCCTCAACGGTCCAGGGACCGCGACTACGTAGCGCTGCAGTCTGATAGGAATATCATCCATAGATGTCTCTGGTATATCCGCCGTCAGACGCTGTAGATCATGCTCCAACTCAGTCAGTACCTCCGCAGCCGCCGCGTCCTGTGGGGCCGGTAGCGGTGCAACTGGATGTCGCCTCTCAAAAAGCCGGAGGTTGGCTGGACGCTGTGGACCAACATCTGCATTTTGAAAATTTTACTGTCAGTTTGAGACGATATATATATAAAAAAACAAAAAAATACATAATTTGAAAACTTGTGAAAAATAAAGTACCTCTGTCATCCCATTGTTCTCCCTGTGGAAGAACCATGTCCGGATCACCTCGAAAATCTATTCCGGCATACGGAAAATCCTGGATCGCGAACACCTGGTCCTCTAACCAGTGAAAATAACTGTCAGTGAATCGAACAACTGCCGCACCCTCGTCCGGATGCCGGGCCATCACAGCAACCCATCGTACCAGCTTTGGCTCCTGAGGACCCGAAATATCAACAGTGAGATGCTGAGGGATCAGCATTGGTATCCTCTCTAAGGCAAAGCTCACGACTATAGGCCCATATCCAAAGGTCTTTAGTCTGCCGGTCTTTGCCTTGGTCAGTTGGACTTTCAAGTTAGCCAACAGTGCATCACACCAGTTGAAAATGGTGCCTTGGAGACAATCAATTGCCATCCGAAATTGAGACCCAATAGCAATATGTAAAGTGGCTGAGCCACAAATTCTGGTCACAGTGAAAGCCAAGACCATGAGTTCACGTTGAGAGACATATTTGATCTCTATGCCTTTCTTGTGCTCTCGATCAGGTAGGCACCAATCTGCTCGGAGACTATCAAGGGATTGGCCACCCGGCCTAGTCCCAGCCAGATTGAGTTGCTCACCTCTGTTCGGCAAGCCAGTAAGAAAGTAAATGTCAGCAGGCTCTATCTCGAGTTTTTGCCCGCCGATATAAAAGCATTGTTCTTGAACGTTCCATCTCTCAACCAGCCACTCCAAGAACCTTACCTGAGCTTTCATTTCGGGAATGGACCAGTATTTGTATAAACCACATCCTCTTAGGGCATCGAGGGAGGGTTGATGATTGATTGCAGCTTCATCAACCTCCTCATGCTCTCTTTCTCTCCAATCCAGCATGATAAGTGCCCTATACATGATTACACAGGCATTAAAATTAGTTTTGAGAAATTTCATTGGTTGGTTTGGGAGTTTGGGGTTTCAAAACCCGCGTTTTGCGGAGGACGCACCCCGCGTTTGGCACACAGTGCGCCGGGACGCAGGTGGCCTGAAGGCAACCTGCGTCCCTCGACCTTTTCCCTGTGTAGGAAAAAGTCGGGGGACGCAGGTCAGCCTTTAGGAAAGCTGCGTCCCCCGCAGGGCGGTTTCCAAAACCCAAAACCCCCTAAAAATCAAAAATGAAACTTGAAACAAAATTCTAAACGGATGAAATTGACAAGGAGGATGTTGTGAAATACCTGGAAGAGACGGCGTTCGATTCTAACGGTCAGATTTTCCGCAGCGACCACGGGAAGTTTCTTGTCAAAAGCTCCTTTTTCAACCTCAACAGTCAAACGGTAAAAATGACATGGTAAAAAGTCTTTTTATAGGTTTTTTGGATGAATTTGTTCATTTTTCACCATGAAAAGATGTTTTTCGATGAATTTTTGCCTATCTTAAACAGGTATGAGTAATGTGTCGCTTTTGTGCAGGACAAAGGGACTTAGAGGGAAAATTGTAATTTTTCACAAACAAAATATCAGAGTCATCTTTTAAGCCCTTTTCTGACTCCTAAAACATGAAAAGATTGCCGAGCGTTTCTTTTACACTCGTTAAAACGGAATTAAAAGACGGTCCCCTTATAGCTCTTTTCTGACCGTAAAATCAGGAAAAGATTGTCGTGTTTTTGTCGTTTCAAACTCGATATGGAAATAAAACGACGTGTCTTTGATCGCTTTTTACTTTTCAGGTCAATGACACTAACTATGAAAGTACTCCTTGGTCGCAAGATCAAGCGGTTCCCCCAGGTATTATTTTATACTTTTTCGGGCTTGAGGGACACAAATTTACGAAAAAGTTCAACTTGGAGTTTCCTTAAGTTTTTCAGACTCTCTAAAATTGAAAAACGCCGAGTTTCTCCTATACTGGGCTCGTTAAACATTTCACAGTAAAGGACCTGTTCAATTACAAACAGGAACGAACCACTCCTTCCTAGGGTTCGAATCAAAACTAGGTTGGACTCGTCCGAAGGATGAGCTTATAATCAAGCATATGTTATCCTCCTCAAGCTTGTTAAAAATAAAGAGGTACTTGCCAGAAATGGTGGGGGAAAAGAGAGAAGAATGAGCCTATTTGTTACCTTTTGTCTCAAAAGAAACTTTATTACCACTCTTGGACACGACACTTTTCATTCACCTGGGTTGGGAAATCTTTTACCTCACAGTCAATCAAACCACTTTTGAAAGTCTTTAACCGGGTTCTGGGGATTAACTTTGAGTTATTTAGCACCAAACCATCTGTCGTGTCGTTATGTGTTCAAGAGGTCTGCAAACAAAACTTTCATCTGCAAAATACTTGTCATCCATTTGACCATCCCTGAGTCAGTCCTTAAAGCAATATTTCTTCAACTTGAACAATGATTTCGTGTTGTGGGCTTGCCTGCAACGAGTCTCTTTCTATCGACATCAACACATTATCTAGAGAGATGACTTAGAAATCGTCAGTGCCTTGAAGTCTGCATGCATCAATGGCAGGTTTCTCGCCTTTGACGTCAGTTTACATCATTGACTTTCGATCGAAGGATTCCGTGAAATGTTCGACACCAACTCATTCATTCACATCTCATGGATTGTACTGGGTACTTTGAGAACCATTGACATTACTGGTGGTCTCTCTCACGCTTGTTAACAGTTCACATCATCGACTGGTAATCAAGTGGTTTCTACCATGTTCGACATCGACTCATTTATTCGCATGGCTAGAATCGTACCAATTCGAGAAGTAGGAATGAAGACCCTGGATCAAATCTTTACCGTCCAGGCTGCGAGGAGTTTTGTATTCATTATCTAAGTAGACTAATCATAAAAAGATGGCTGCGCCCATACTGTGTCTACAAAAGTCTATGATTATGATGTACTACAAAATCATTTCTGTATCAGAGTAGTTTAGTCTGTTAGTTAAAATTTTTATCTGAGTATGGGAATGCCTACCTCAGTGATGATATAATCTTATCCATGTATTTTGTGTTGAAAATTGCAGGTTCCAACCAGGTTCTCCACGAGATAATCCTCAAAATGATAAAGCGCTTCACCCTTCCTAGATAATACAAAACCCTAATCTATTCCAGGCTTCGCACTTTAGGGGGCAATCTGTTACACTAAAAAATGTCACCATGGCTATTTACAGTCAGTATGGCTCAATCAACAGTCATACTACCCTTTTGAGCAAGTCTTATGCCTCTGCTATTCATGTCAAAATCCAAGAAAGAGAGAAAGTCCTTATAAAATATGTTTATCTCTGGGTACGCAGGTTCTCTCAAGCCTTGCCTGCGGGTACGCACCTTTTGTTCACAAGGTCTGCGTCCAAGGACACTCTGTATCTAAAGGGGCAGGTGCGTCCCTCTGAAAAGGTTAAAATGCGCGAGTTTCATCTTTAAAAACTTACTTGTGGTCACTTCTAGAGCTTTCTAGAAGATTCTTGGATGAATATTGAGCGCCTCCAGATGGTTCATGCACTCCTATCAAAGAGGAACTTATCCCATCAATAAGGGAGTGATCCCATCCAAAGAGGGGACTATCCCATTGATGGTGGACCTGATTAACTTCCTCTTGAGCACTATAAAAAGAGGCATTGAGCCAGAAGGAAGAAGGTTGAAAGCTATAGATTTCTAAGGGTAAATGCTGCAGGAATTAGGACTCCCATTTAGAAGTTTGTGAGGAGAGATTGTCACCCTTACTTGTTCTATTTGGAAGTGGGTGAGCTTTGTCAAAGTAGAGGAAGACTCTTGTGGACCCTGGAAGGAGCTTGCACAACACCAAGGCTCAGGTTGTAATGGTTCCTTTTGATTACCTTTAATGCAAATTGGTCCATTCTTCTCAATAACTTGTTGTTAATGGGTTATTTCATGTACTCCTTGGTCTATATGTTGAATATGCTTTGTTTTATGTTATAATCAGGTGTTATTTAATTGTTTGACTGTTGGTGATTGCAGGTTTTGGAGAACGGGAGGAGCTCATCCGGATCAACAAAGCTTGGACTTCTACAATAGCGTTTGGACAGAGGTAAGAACGAAACACCTTGATTTCTCATATCATAATGTATGTTTAGAGAAGGATAGCTCCAGTTTGTTTTATTTGTCATTAGAATGTCTTAGACTTATAGGAAGGTCAGTTGTGTCCGCACCCTTGACCGATTCCGTGTGACAACGACTCAATCGCAACCTCAGGTTAGTGCCTCCCTATCTGGAGCGACTCAAGCCCAAACAAGTACTATGACTCCTCATCTTGGTCAATCATCCAGTATTGGAAAACAGCAAATGGTCCAACAACCATGACTGGTTCAATCTCAACAACCGCAATTCCAAAAATCATATCAAGGACCTGAGCAACAAGTCTTTGTAAGTAATGGGCAACCGCATTTCCAAAGCAGTTATCAACAACCATACTATAATGGTTATGCACATCAACCTTATCAAGGTTACCAACATCAAATAAATTATGCTGGTATGTAAAGACCCACTGCTCAGGTGATTCCATCTTATCCTGGGTATGCTTTGCCTAACCTGAATCAATAGTTTCCCTTTGTAGCAACTCTAGAATTGCCATATCTAAACTGGCTGACAAATGATCCAATTGCTTACGCCCCTTGGTGGCCAGCGATTCTGCATAAACTTCCATCAGATATTCCTAAATTTAATGGAAATCCGAGTGAAGACCCATCGAATCATGTGATGACATTTCATCTGTGGTGTTCATCTAACACTCTAAATGATGATTCAATCAGGCTACGCCTCTTTCAGAGAACGTTAACAGGTCTGGCAGCAAAATGGTATATCGAATTACCTAGAGCTTCGTTTGATAACTTCATTGCCCTAGCCACAACCTTTTTAACCCATTTTCAGTTACCTATAAGGTACGAAACAGGAACAGAACTTCTTACCAATTTCAAGAAAACGACAGCCACTCACATATCTGATCATATTCATGAGTTTCGGCGCCGTCGTAGAATAGTAAAAACATACATTCCAGATAAGCTTTTAGCTGAATGGTTTATCAAGTCATTGTTACCTTCCATTACGGAAGATGTGGCAAAGGGAGGAGTCGTCACTGAAGAGCAAGTTATTGCTTGTGCACAGTACTTAGACTTGCTTTATATTCAGTCTGGCATGCTTTACGATAAAATCCCTGATGCTCCCAGACCGGAATTTTCCGTTCCTCCTCCTCCTAAATCGAACAATGACTCTCATGCCGGCGATGGTGTCGTAGGTACGACAAGCATGAAATCGAAAAAGGCTACATCTAAGAAAGCCGGTAAGGTTTCTTATCAAAATGCAAATGAAGAACTTCCTGCCTTAGAGGTAAATGCCGTGTCGATTGACAAGGGCAAACAACTGAAGCAACCAGGGGGCAAGAAGAAAAAGAAAGGGAGAAAGAAGAAGCAAGATGAATCATCTCCTATAAAACCTTCTGCAAACCCTTCTGGGCAAAGAAAACCCCCTGTGGGGTGTCATATATGCGATGAGGATCGTCGGACAAGAGATTGTCCACATAAAGCTGAAGTTAAGAAATTCTTCAAGAGCTTAAAAACCTCGGCAGTATTAACTGATCCATTTCCAAACCCAGGAACAAATTTGGTTGCTAGTGACAATGCTTCCCCGTCCCAAGTGTTAATGTTGACCATTTCGAAGTAGAAAAATGATGCTTTGATATCGACAAGTGATAAATATTACGGGAATCCACAGCTGTCAAACAAGAAGGCTAATGATCAACCTAGTAGTTCGACAACAACTTCGACCGAAGTTGTGCCACCCATCATTCTTGAACCAATGATAAAGATGCCAAAGGGAGTAGTACAAATTGACATTTAATGCTCGTGCCAAAGTAGCACAGAATTATAATATAGTAAAGGACCGAGCCCAATCGCAGTCTGCTATGTCGACGCTTGAGGTACCGCGAAATTGCCTCTCCCAAAAGCAGGATCTATTATCAGTAATAGATGGGATTGACCCAACCGATTCCAATCTTGTATCCTTTAATCACAAAGGATATGACCCTTAGTTACCAGCTCAACTAGCTTTCCTTATTCAAGTGAAAACCCTCAACAAAAGTTTTCATCGAACAATTATTGATGAGGGGGCATCAACATGTATTATGTCGATGAGTTGCTGGAAAAATTTAGGCTCACCACCCTTGTCGTGATCATCAAAATGTTAAAAGCATTTGATGGATGATCATACACTCCATACGGGATTTTAAGTAACTTGCAAGTTGAACTAGGGGGCAAAACAGTAGAAATTGATGTTGAAGTAATCGATGGAAACCTTGATTACAACATTCTACTGGGAAGGCCCTGGATATATGCCATGGAAGCAGTTGTGTCGACCTACTTCAGGAAGATTGAATTTCCCTTTCAAGGAGGAATTACGATTGTCGACCAACAAACATTCCTCCTCAACAGTTCACAAGTTACGGGAAGCATTCCAATGATCCATGGAAGCAATCATTTGCTTCAAAATATCGGAGTAGGTATCCTAAAAGACCCTGCCTTAATGGGTACTTTTTCCCTACCGCCTTCGAGTAATCTGGCGGAAGTGGCCACGGTGGAAACCTACAATATGAAATCTTCTATATCTATTGGATTCGTAAGATTCCTAAACATTTTGTCAGCATGGATCATCGCCATTTTAGAAATATTGTAGCAATCAATTTTCTTGGCCTAGGGGGCAAACCCAAATCAATTCTCATCGAGTGTTTGGATAGATAGGTCTAAGGAATATGGTACCTCTTCAAATTCTTGGTCGCATGTACACTCTACAGACAAAAAAAATCTTTCAGTCTATGATGATAGGAGAGACACCATGGGAAGATCACTACCATCATTCCCATCTTCCAAATTACCACGAAGATTATTCCAGCGACCTTAACCATCCTTCAGTTTTTGATTTTCTATCAAATACTGTAAAGACGGTGAATTCCGAGGAAAATTCTTATCTCGTGTCAACCTCGTTAAAAAATGAAACAAGGAGTCATGAGGATAGTTCTTTTACTATGTCAACCTCATTAAAATATGAAACAATTCCCTTTCTAAATCGAGTCTTTGATCCCGTAAAATCCAAGTCGAGTCTTTCAAAGATCTGAGAGGTAAACCTTCATTCCAACCACCATGTTGAATGCAATGAAGCTTGGAGGGCATGCACCTCGATTTGCATTGTTATACTGGGGGCATGAAAACTTATCACGAGCAGTGTTACCGCAGGGTTGAAGCTCGTTAAAAAATAAACCCGCATCGAGCAGTTTTAGCGCATAGTTCAAGCTCGTTAAAAAATAAACATAAGTCATGAGCAAATGTTCCTCCAAAGTTTAAGCTCATTTTAAAAAATGAACCAATTTTTGGTAAATAACCGCCGTGAATGTAGTACTTCAGCCTTTGAAGCCTTGGTCATGTTCCCATCATCACCTCCACTCTGTATTGGCCGATCATTCACTTCCACTTGATTGTTTACCCATTTTGACGAACAGCTGCGAAGAGTGATCCGTTTAGCCATCCTTGTGACACTGCCATGATTGGAAAACTCCAAACCTTACCTGGAACTAGCTGCTACCTAAATTTATCACTTGTTCCTCAAAAATGAGTCTCCTTTAAGCTCTTTTCAACTGACTCGTAAAATATGAAAAGATTGTCGAGCCATTGGCCTCTCCAGCTCGTTAATGTGACCGAAAGTGCTATCTCTCCTTTAGATTTTAATATTTTTGGACCTGAGGGATTATTACACAAAAAGTTCGAGTGCTTGATTTGTCCAGCTCGTTAAAATTACCGAAAATTCATCCCTTTCGTATTGTTTTATACTTTTTCGGACTTAAGGGATTAGATGACGAAAAAGGATTTGTGGAGTTTCCTTTACGTCCCTTTTCAGACTCTCTAAAATTGAAAAGGACCGAGTTATCTTTGTCTTTAAACTCGTTAAAACCTAATAGTGACAAACTTGTCCACAGCAGGACGAGTTTCACTATCGCTAGGCTCATTAAAAGATAGTGATGGGTTTGCCCGAAGGGAAAATTATAGAACAAGCATATGTTATCCTCCTCAAGCTTGACAAAAATAAAGAGATACTGGTCAGCAATGAATGGGGAAAATTTGGGAAGAAAACTTGAAGAAACTTTGTTGGTAGCAAGTCGCTCTTGAACATGACACTTTCACTCCGCATCCGAGTCGGTTGGGTTGTTCCATTCACTAGTCACATCACCATGGTTCCGTAACACCATCCACATTTGGGGGTTAATGCTACTAATCCATCATGTCAGTGTCGCCGATATGTTCAAGAGAAGTCGCTCAGATAATTCACCTGTGTCTCACCCACTGCAATACATTTACGCTCCATTCTTTCATGACTGCCACCCTGAACCTTATATCACCAGATCATTTTCACCTCCATTAAAATCATTTGCTCCATTTGTGTCATTGATGTGGGATTCCCTAAGGCCCTCCTATGATGGTTCGCTTCTTGTCAACATCAACTCATTATCCAAGAAGTCGATCTAGCAACAACCCTTTCAGTACTTTGAAGCTTGCATGCCTCAATGGAAAATTTCTCACTTCCGGCGACAGGTTTACATCAATAGCCTTCGACCAAAAGATTTTACGTGGTGTTCGACGCCAAGTCCTTTATTCACACCACGTGAATTGTACTATAGTACCTTGCGGGTCATCATCATTATCGGTGATTCCTCTCGCACCTGTTAACAGCTTACATCATTGGCTGGTATTCAAGCGATGTCTTTCCATGTTCGACTCCAGAACATCTCTCACGTGGATCGACTTGTACTTTAAGTGAAGATCGAACGAGATTGAAGACCCCGGATCTAGTTTCATACATCCGGACTGTGATATATATTCAGGAAAATAAAGACATCAAATGTACATCATTGCTGCACAGATAATCATCCAATCTAAGGGATGATGACTCTACCAGAATCATCAGTCTACACTTAGACGATTGTCTGTCTCATGTACATGAAAATGAATTTATAAAACTGAGCATGGAAAATGCCCGCCTCAGCTAGATCATGAAAATATTATGAAGATAATGTATTGTATTGTATCTTATTATAGGTCTCCTTCCAGCTTGAAAGAACTTCAAATCCTCATGATAAAGCATTTGATCGGACATCAACAAATTAACGACCTCATGGTTTAGGGGGCAACTGTTATAGAAATTTTTGGGCACTGCAACCCCAATCTTGAATGTCCATAAACTAAGGGCTCTTAAGTCCCTAAAAGTGTTGTTCTGACCCCTAAAAGAACAAGGTCAACTGATTACATCTTCTCCCAGAAGTTCTCCATGAAAAACCACTCAGAACTGGTCAAAAATGGACAATTTCACCTACTCCATAGGCAAAGTGCACTGCATCCCACCTGAATACACTCAGTAGGTGTGATGCATGTCAAAAAACCCTTCTATGTGGTGCGATGGGCGAGAAGAGACAAATGGCAGGGTCAATCCACAAGTTGGAGGAGCATGGAATCTTCCAGAAACCTCTCCTGTGACACTTGACTCTCTGAATTCGACCAGGGATGAGTAAGAGATAATCAATCTCCAAGTGGAATCAAGAACTATCAGAGAGAAGACACTAATCAAATCTCAAAAGCTGACTCACCCCCCTTGCAAATATCTATATATGGATCCCTCATCGCAGAGATCCAGAGGCTGGAATTTTGTATCTTGTAAGGAAGTGCTGTTGGTTTCTTGGTGCAATATCATAGTGTTGGGTGGTCTAAGCTTTTCATGAGGTGAAGAAGGGCCTCTTGCTGAGAGGATGATGCTGGGTCAGAACAATTGGTTGTAATCCTCTTTGCTCTTTCTTGATTATTAATAAAGCTATTCAAGCTTTCCTCCACATGTTTTTGTGATTGATGTTTTATGCATTTGTGTGGTTAATATACATCTGATCCTATATTTCTTATGATAATAGATCTATGTTCTCGTATAGTGTTATGCTGCCTTAATTCTACAGGTACTCTTTGAAGCTAGGTGTACAAGGAAGCAAGTAGCAAAGGACTATTAGAAGGGAGAAGAACCGAGTAAGGAACCAAGCGCAAGATAGAGGTTGGTCTCCTTTATTCTTCTCTCATCTATCTCTCATAAAGGAAAACGAAAGTAAACTTAGTGTGTTTGTTTCTAAGGTAGCTATCACCCTTAGTGGGACTAGCAGTTCTGTATAGACACTAGTTTTCCCGATAACACTAACACCCCATTCCACTCATCATACACCTTTCCCAAGCTTCCCAACACCTTCAAGACCTCACAATTAGCTCTTGGTTGTATCCTGTAGGTTTCTTGTAATTCCTACAGGATCATCCTATAGGTTTCTAGTACATCCTGTAGGTTTTCCTGAAACGACCTGTTTTGAGGCTAAATTGATGGGAAACCTCTAGGAAGTCACACAAAGCCTCCTAGGACCCTTCCACACCATCCAACCACTCCATAAACCTTCTAGCCATCCTCCATCACCTTTCATTCACCTGTCACATCCACAAGAACAATTAATTTGCATACTTGATTTTTCCTAAAAAACAAAAAAAGTGAAAACATATTTAGTTTAGTTTTTTTCTTACACACTAGTATTGTTTGACGCTCTTTACTTTTATAGCTTAGATAGTATCATTTGTTTAGTTTTGATTTATCAATTCTTCTTATCATAGCTATTTAAATGGTTAATTAAGATATGGTGTGATTTAGCATTACATGTTGTTTTCTTCATTACTACAGTAGAGTACCTCTCTTAGAGTAGATTTTCTCTTCTTCCATCAAAGAATCAAGCTTCTTATAACTCTATAGAAGTCTGCCTTGGAACCCCTAGGGTCTCTCGCTGAACGAATTGTGACAACAGGCATGACCTTCACTTTTACTTATGCATACAACACTGTCACCTCCAAGTTTGTACGAACCCTAGGTTGATGATTAAGGTTGTTAGCCCAGGAGTTTCAACATCCTTGTTGCAATACTGCTACTCATTAAAACCCACATTCTACCCTTTTGGGGAACCCACACACCAATCCTCCAGATAGTCTACACCCAGTATGGATATATTTATAATGTGCTTCAAAAGGCCCCACACTTGTAAACTTATAAATAGATACCAAGCACATCCCAATGCCGTTGATGGATTGATTGGGTCCACAACCCAAAACCAACTCATAAATAACTATCAGTACCCTAGATACTCATCAAATGACCAATATTTGATGCTATGAAAAACACACCACCATTGCAGTAGTCAAGATACTACCCCATTCAACCCACATCGATGTAGAATACAGTCAATAGGGTTAACCAATACCATCCCCCTCATGGAGGCTCATATCTTCCCCTACAAGAAAACAAATACTCCTCTAGGAATATGGACATAATGTTCTCTTCCCATAATCCATTTACCAAACAATATTCCATCTGTCCCGGCAAGTTATCAATAACAAGCCGGAGTCCAATCAGAGACTATTTCGACAACATGGTTAGTTCCTATTTCTTCATCCGAATTCTCATCTGGTATTTCTCATGTTGAAACTCAACAAATTGATCCAATGTGTCTTCAAAGGCCAATCTACCCTTTAAGTACTGGATTGCCACCATATGGAGGTCAGTATGCCTTTTCATTGTTCCCTCCCGGAGAACAACCATATGGGAGTTTACAACAAAGTTCAGGTCAAACTGGAATTACATCTAGCGGTTGGGTGCCAATACTGCCTCAGCAACCAAGGGTTGTATACTCAATGTAGCCAGTCCACCCTGTGTCAAATATTCCCACTATACCTGCTATGGTGACTGCGTCACAAGTACAAGTGCTACCTGTTGTATGTCAACCTCAAGTTTCTCAGGTTTCAATACAAGAGCCTCTTGCCTCAACGACTCAATCACAACCTCAGGTTAGTGCCTCCCTATCTGGAGCGACTCAGGCCCAAACAAGTACTATGACTCCTCATCTTGGTCAATCATCCAGTATTGGAAAACAACAAATGGTCCAACAACCATGACTGGTTCAATCTCAACAATCGCAATTCCAAAAATCATATCAAGGACCTGAGCAACAAGTCTTTGTAAGTAATGGGCAACCGCATTTCCAAAGCAGTTATCAACAACCATACTATAATGGTTATGCCCATCAACCTTATCAAGGTTACCAGCATCAAATAAATTATGCTGGTATGCAAAGACCCACTGCTCAAGTGATTCCATCTTATCCTGGGTATGCTTCGCCTAACCTGAATCAATAGTTTCCCTTTGTAGCAACTCTATAATTACCAGATCTAAACCGGTTGACAAATGATCTAATTGCTTACGCCCCTTGGCGGCCAGCGATTCCGCATAAACTTCCGTCAAATATTCCTAAATTTAATGGAAATCCGGGTGAAGACCCGTCGAATCATGTGATGACATTTCATCTGTGGTGTTCATCTAACACTCTAAATGATGATTCAATCAGGCTACGCCTCTTTCAGAGAACGTTAACAGCTCCGACAGCAAAATGGTATATCGAATTACCTAGAACTTCCTTTGATTACTTCAGTACCCTAGCCACAACCTTTTTATCCCATTATCAGTTACCTATAAGGTACGAAACTATTGTAGGGAAAAGTATCCGACTCGGATGACCCTATCCCACTCTAAGGGTGATAGTACCTCAGCAACAACTGTAAAGAAAACTACTGAAGGTTTACTTCTTTATGAAAGCAAAAGAGAATGAAAGAATGCACTAACCGTTGCCTTGCGCTTAATTTCGAATCCAAACTCTCCTCTATGGCTGCTTGCTCCCAGCTCCTTGCTCTATTGCTGGCCCAGCTACAATGAGATCCTGCAAAATAGCAAAGAAGGAAACTACAAGCAACATGCAATCATAACTGATTCAGAGATTAGTGTAAATCAAATATACAATCATCACAATATATCATTGAAACAAGAGCATATAGAAGAACCTCAATAGCTTTTATTAATGAAGAAGTAAAGGTTCTGAGAGTGTTACAACCATTGAAGGTCCTAATCCAGCAACACCTCCCAGCAGAAAGAATTTCTCCTCTTCACCTCCCTCAAGCAATCACCCAATAGCTCTATAGTGAAACCAACAGCATATCATTACTTTGCACAAAATTCCAGCCTCCTGAGCTCATAGGAGAGAGCTCAATATATAGATGAATTGAGAAAGGATGAGTTAGCTTGCAACTGATGTGTAGTTGCCTTGTGTCCTCTCTCTCTTCAGTTGATCTTCAGTTCTTGAGTCCACTTGGAGAACCTTGCTTCCACTTGGAGAAACAGAGCCTCTGACTCATCACAAGGCGAAATCCCTGATCCAAGTGTCATTTTTGGAAGATTCCAGAGAAATGACTCAGTGTGCCACTTGTCCCATATCGCTCAGCACAGGTGGCCTTTGTTCCACTTGCTTTGCAACGTAGGTGCACCATGGAGGAGTTGAGTTTCAGCGCAGAAGCCTAGTGGAGCACCTGCTTTGATTTCAGGATTGCTTGTTTTTGAGTGTTTTCAGGTGGAGAACTGATCTGAGAGCTGTTGGCTTGCTGACCTTGTTCCTCTAGGGGTAGGAACATCATGTTTAGGGACTTTGGATCCCTTGGATTATTGACAATTCATGCCTGATGCTGCAAGGCACAAAATTGTCTATAACAGATGCCCCCTAAAGTATGAGGTCGTTTATCGGGTGAAATGCTTTATTAGGAGGATCCGAAGTTCATTCAATCTGCTGAGAAGTGTCCTGTAATAAGATACAATACAATACATTATTTTTCATACTTTTTCATGATCTAGCTGAGGCGGGCATTCCCATGCTCAGCTTTATAAATTCATTTTGGTACATAGCACAGATGATCGTCTGATGGTAGACTGATAATTCTCTGCTGTAATTATCATCCTTTGAGAAGGATGATCATCTGCTGCAATGATGTACATATCAAATGTCTTTATATCCTGAATATATATCGCAGCCCGGATGGATGAAACTAGATCCGGGGTCTTCAATCTCTTCCGATCTTCACTCAATGTACAAGTCGATCCATGTGAGAATTTCTTGAAGTCGAACATGGAAAGACATCGCTTGATTACCGGTCAATGATGTAAACCGTTAACAAGCGCGAGAGGAATCACCGATAAGGATGATGACCCTCAAGGTACGGCAGTACAATTCACATGGTGGGAATAAAGGACTTGGCGTCGACCACCATGCAAAATCTTCTGGTCGAAGGTCATTGATGTATACATGTCGCCGGAAGTGAGAAACTTGCCATTGAGGCATGCAAGCTTCAAAGTACTGAAGGGGTTGTTCCTAGATCAACTCCTTGGATAATGAGCTGATGTCGACAAGGAGCGATCCGTCAAAGGAGGGCCTTAATGAATCCCACATCAGTGACACGGAACAGAGCTAGTGATTGTGGTGAGGTGAAAACAAACTGTGATGTATGATTCAGGGTGGCGGTCATGAAATGGATGAAGGACAATGTATGGCAGTGGATGGGACATGGTTGACTCTCTACAGAACAACATCTCTTGAACATATAACGACACTGATGTGATGGATTGGTAGCATTACCCCAAATGTGGATGGTGTGGCGAGGACCATGGTGATGAGACCGGTGAATGAAACAACCCAACCCGATGTGCTACGGAGGACAAAGTGTCATGTTCAAGAGCGACTTGCTACCATTAAAGCTGTGAGGTTCTCCCAATTTTTCCCCAGTCATTGCTGACCAATACCTCTTTATTTTTGTCAAGCTTGAGGAGGATAACATATGCTTGTTCTATAACCTGCCCTTCGGGCAAGCCCATCGCTATGTTTTAACGAGCCTAGCGATAGGGAAACTCGTTCTCGTCTAAAGACAAGTTTGTCGCTATTTAATGAATTTAATGAGTCTAACGACAAGGATAACTCGGTCCTTTTCATTTTTAGAGAGTCTGAAAAGGTACATAAAGTCAACTCCAGAATTCCTTTTTCGTCATCTAATCCCTTAAGTCTGAAAAAGTATAAAACAATATAGAAGGGATGAATTTTCGATTGCTTTAACGAGCCGAACAAAACAAGCGCTCGATCTTTTTGTGCAATAATCCCTCAGGTCCAAAAAGATTAAAATCTAGAGGAGGGATAGCTTTCCGGTCGCTTTAACGAGCTGGAAGGCCAAAACTCGGCAAACTTTTCATATTTTACGAGTCAGTGAAAAGAGCTCAAAGAAGACTCGTCTTTTGAGGAACGAGTGATGAACAGGGCAGCAGCAGATTCCAGGTACAGGTTGGAATATTCCAATCACGGCAGTGTCACAAGGATGGCTTAGTGAAATCACTCTTCGCAGTTGTTCCTCAAAATGGGTAAACAAACATATGGAGATGAACGATTGGCCAAATGAACGGATGGAGGTGAGACTGCAAGAACACGACCAAAGGCTTTAATATGGCTGTCAAAGGTTACATTTACCAAGGTTATTTACCGGTTCATTTTTTCTGGGTGAGCTTGAACTCTAAGGGAAGATTGCTCACAACTTATTTTTATTTTTTAACGAGCATGAACTATGTGCTAAAACTGCTCGGATCTTGCGTTTATTTTTTAACGAGCATGAACTGTGTGCTAAAACTGCTCGATTCTTGCATGCCCCCAGCATCATAATAACACATGTCAAAGGAGGGTGCCCCCCAAGCTTCATTGCATTCAACTTGGTGGTTGGAATGAAGGTTTACCTTTGAATTTTGAAAAAGGGGATTTGTTTCATTTTTTAATGAGGTTGACATAGTAAAAGAACTATCCTCATGACTTCTTGTTTCATTTTTTAACGAGGTTGACACGAGATAAGAACCGTCCTCGAGGCCCACTGTATTTACAGTATTTCCATTAGGGCGACGATCCATGCTGACAAAATATTTAGGAATCTTCCGAATCCGTTGGATATAGAAGATTTCATATTGTAGGGTTCCACTGTGGCTACTTCCGCCAGATTACTCGCCGGCGGTAGGGCAAAAGTACCCATTAAGGCAGGGTCTTTTAGGAGACCTACTCCGATATTTTGGAGTGATTGATTACTTTCATGGATCATTGTGCTGTTTCCCGTAACTTGAGAACTGTTGGGGAGAAATGTTTGTTGGTCGACGATTGTAATTTTTCGTTGAAAAGGAAATACAATCCTCCTGAAGTAGGTCGACACAACTGCAGCCATGGCATATATCCAAGGCCTTCCCAGTAGGATGTTGTAATCGAGGTTTCCGTCGATTACTTCAACATCAACTTCTACTGTTTTGCCTCCCAGTTCAACTTGCAAGTTACTTAAAATCCCGTATGGAGTGTATGATCGTCCATCAAATGCTTTTAAGGTCGTTGACGATTTCGACAAGGGTGGTGAGCCTAAATTTTTCCAGCAACTCATCGACATAAGACATGTAGATGCCCCCTCATCAATAATTGTTCGATGAATAGTTTTGTTGAGGGCTTTCACTTGAATAAGGAAAGCCAGTTGAGCTGGTATCTGAGGGTTATATCCTTTATGATCAAAGGCCACAAGATTGGAATCCATTGGGTCAATCCCACCTATGGATGATAATAAAGCTTGCTCTTGGGAGGTGCAATTTTGCGCTACCTCAAGCGTCGACATAGCGGACGACGATTGGGTCAGGTCCTCTATTATATTATAATTCTGTGCTACTTTTGCACGAGGATTAAATGTCGAGTTGTGTACTACTCCCTTTGGCGAGTTTATTATTGGCTTAGGAACGATGGGTGGCACAACTTCGTTCAAAGTTGTTGTCGAACTACTAGGTTGTTTATCAGCCTTGTTATCCGACCGTTGTGGATTTCGGTAACCTTTATTCCTTGTCAAAGCGTTATTCTGCTGCTTTGAGGTTGACAACATAAGCACTTGGGATCGGGAAGCATTTTGATTCGCAACCAGATTTTGTCTTGGATTAGAAAATGGATCAGTCAATACTGCCGGGGTTTTTGAACTCTTGAAGAGTTTCTTAACTTCAAGTATATGTGGACAATCTTTTGTCCAATGATCCTCATCGCATATATGACACCCTGTCGGGGGTCTCTGTTATAGACATTTTTGTGCCTCGCGACATGGAGCATGAAATGTCAATAATTACAGGGATCCTCAGTCCCTAAACATGTTGTTCTTACCCCTAAAAGAACAAGGTCATCAAACAACAGCACTTCCAATCAGTTCTCCACCTGAAAACACTTCAAAACAGGCTAATTTTGGATCATGTCAGCTGCTCCACTGAGCATCTGCGCTGGAATGCAACTGCTCCTCCTTGTACCTGCGCTGGAAGTCAAATCTAATGAAGGCTACCTGCGCTGGGCGAGATTGGCCAAGTGGCACAGTCATTCTGCAAGGTGTCAACTACCCAGGAAGCTTCCAAACTGACACTTGGTTCATGAGATTCGCCCTGTGATGAGTAAGAGGTACTTGATCACCATGTGTAAGCAAGGATCTCCAAGTGGACTCAAGAACTGAAGATTAACTGAAGAGGGAGAGGACACTAGTCAGCTCTATGCCAGCCTCAAGCTGACTCATCCTCTCTTCTTCTCTCCTATATATAGAGCTCTTCTATGAGGTCTAAGAAGGCTGGAATTTTGTGTAAAGCAAGGAGGTGCTGTTGGTTTACAGTTAGAGCTATTGGGTGATTGTTTTACTAGAGGTGAAGAGGAGAGTTCTTGCTGCTGGGGAGGTGCTGCTGGATTGGAGCCATCAATGGTTGTAACCTTCTCAGAACCCTGTTACTTCTATCAATAAAGTTTTGCATGTTCTCCTATATACTTGTATTGCATTGATGTATTGTATTTACTTGTATATTTGATTCACTCTAATCCATGCATCAGTTATGAGTACATGTATCTTGAAGTTTCCTCTCTTGTTTTGTGCAGGATCTGTGTGTAGCTGGACCGGCAAAGAGAGCAAGGAGCTGGGAACAAGAGACAAAGAGAGAGGATAAGGATCGACTAAGCGAAAGACACCAGGTTGGTTAATCTTTTCTTCCTTCTCTCTGTACTTTCATAAAGGAAAATATCAAAGCTTTACTTTCAGTTGTTGCTAAAGACTGTCACCTTTAGAGTAGGGATAGGGTCATCTGAGTCGGATACTTTTCCCCACAACAAACTGGCGACTCCACTGGGGATCCTAGTATCTTGTTGGTGTTTGTAGTATTTTGCTATTCATTTCTTGAAGAAAAGAGTACCAAATCGAAAAGCTTTTGACTATATCAAAAGCGAAGTAGAGGGACTGCTACTCTTGCTCATTTGCTGAGAAAATTCAAGATTTGAAGAGCTTATCTACAAAAGACTCTTTACTCTTTGTGATAGCTTTTCATCCTCTTGATCATCCCTTAGCTTGTACTTGACCTATAGCTTTTTATTTCAGCAAAAACAGTGCATTTTTGAGCTTTTTATGACCCGGAAATCCTTGTAAACGCAACTCTCGTGTCCCAGAGCAGGCTGTCCACAGGCAGTCTGCATTACAGCGCAGGTACTCCCTTCGGGAACTGCACTGGAAGTCAATTTGACAGACCAGAGCCTGCGCTGGACCTGTTAGCCAGTGTCTCCCAGAGGTTTTCCACTGTGTCTTAGCCCTGTTTTCACTGATTTTTGCTGCTGATTGCTGGTCATTGTACTTGCTGTAAACCAACTTTCCTTGACATTATTCCGCCTCAGTTGTGTGATGAAACTGTGAATGTTCTTTCAGTATTTCTTGTTTCAGTTACAGTTTCCCATTGTGAAAAGCGAACCAGTATAGCTGTGGCCTCTTAGATCCTGAACTGTAAAAGTGTCTTTGTGATCTTATGAGCTAGTTTTTTTACTGTTCATGGCTGTTTGAGTTTGTTTGTTTTTCATATTATGGTTTGAATTCATATATTTTTAGTGTTGAAACAAGTACATGTAAGGTGTCTTTTCATTTTAGACGAAACTTGTTTGTTTACGCTTCAAATTGAATTCGAAAATTATACAACAATTTCCTTTTGTCTACATCAACATTAAAGGAAAAGAAAAGAAATACATGCATCTTGCATTTGCATTTTTGATAAGTTTGCGTGTCTGATCTAGGAAATAGTGCATTAGTTTGTGCTTTGTGCTTTGTGTGGAAAGATAGTGTCTTTTCTCTCCCCTCAGTAGTTAGGATTTTCAAAGCTAAAAAGATTGTGAAAGCTTGCTTATCATTTTAGCTGCATTTAGGAATTTGTACCAATACATCTCGTGGTGATCCTGAAAGACAAACTGATAAACAAGATCAACTTAAAATATATTGAATGAATCTAAAAATGCATTGTAACATAACGCTCACAATAGAGGTCTAGGTAGGGACGTGTTCCGGCGTCGTTAAACGTAGTGACTGTCGATCTCTACGAAGGTGGGTGATTCCTCCTGAGGGACGATAGCACTAATACGGATTTGAGCTCCCGCGTACCGTCGTGTATATTGGGAGACCCCTATAGGCAATTATCCTTTATCCTTAGGAAGCCGTGTCGACCGCCCTACTGATCGCGATGCAGTGAACACAGCATTCACGAAGATCGACCACCCGTACCATAAAACGTATTCTGTGGTTTCGCGAAAGGTTTGGCACACCCTCTGCCTAGATCTCCAGAGCAGTTTCTTTTGGCCCTTTTCAAACTCTATAACTGAAAAGGTCCAACCGAGCATTTGTCACTTTGGGCTCGTTAATACATTGAAGGCGACTAGAGTCATCTTTAGCTTTTTCTCGACTCTTAAAACATGAAAAAGCAAAGTTGTGTCTAAAAGCGTCTAATAAAATTCATTCAATACGGAAACATAATTCCCCTTTTTGTATTTTAGTTGATCAAGTAATCCGCAACCGTGGAGGAAAGTCAATTAAAACTCTGTCGTTCGGGGAGACTTGCGAGTCAACCGCCTTTGTCTCCGGAACCGAGAGTAGTACGGACGAAGCGAACTCGCTGGACCAGGTCAAAATCTCCTGTTAAAGTTAGAATGGAAGTTCCAACAACATCTGAGATTCTGGTCACTCCCAATATTTCTGGAATCCCTGCCTCTATTGAAGAAGTTCAACAGCAACAGAAGGATAGTTGTACTGATCCTAGTCTGAAGACAAGTACTTGTATAACTGAACCAGTTCCATCTGAAACCGGTCCACAGAGTCTTGTTGTTCAAACAACTGTCGCTGTCGAAGCAACCCCTTCTTCGGCACCAGAAATCTTTTACGGACCTGACAGTCTTCCTCTTCCTCCTGGTCTGATTGCAATAGAGGAAATCGTAGAGGACCAGCAAGCAAATACTCCAACTCATTTTGGAGTAGGCACCACTCTTTTTCCTTCTGCATCAGAAGTTTGTCCATCGCCACTGGAAGTTCCTGAAGAATCGTTAGGAAGTTTATTGGATAGACTTAAAATGTCTGAGCAACCGTCGACATCTAGGACTGTGCCAAATGACACAGCGATAGCAGAAGTTCCTGCTGTCACTCCAACGATGTTTGCCGGCATACCATCTGTCCCAACTAGTTCTCATCAACTAGAAGGAGTCCACCCAGGGACTATTATGACAACTTGGTCTGTTCCAGTTTGTTCTTCCGGTATAATACCCGGTAATTCTTATGTTGAAACTAGACAAATTGATCCCTTTGGGAATAAGTTTAGACCATCCAGTCCTCAAAGGCAATCTACACCCTTGAGCTCCGGATTGTTACCGTATGGGGGACAATATGCCCTTTCACTTCCTCTTCCGGGGGGATACCCATACGACAGATTTCAACCACATTCAGGTTTGACTGAAGTAACGACGAGTGGTTGGGTACCTATGTTACCCCAACAACCAAGAGTTGTATATTCCATGCAACAATGTGTACCTATGTCTAGTATCCCGACGACGCCAGCAATTGTAACCGTGTCGCAAGTTCAATCGATGCCTGTTGTATGTCAACCCCAAGTTGTAATGCAACAGCCTATTGACCCTGCAACACAACCACAATCGCCGACTGCCGGGACGACACAGATACAAACGGGAACCATAACCCCACATCTTGGTCCGTCGGTTAGTGTCGCACAGCAAAACATGGCTTCACAACCATGGATGGTGCAATACCAACAACCTCAGTTTCAACAGGTGTACCAGGGATCTGAGCAACAGATCTTTGCGAATAGTGGGCAACCCTATATTCAGAACGGGTTAAATCAACCACTTTACAGTGGCCAAGCCCACCAACCATATCAGTCATATCAACATTAGTTGCATTATGCTGGTGTGCAAAGGCCTACTGCTCAGACGATTCCATCGTATCCTGGGTACGCCTCGCCAAACCTGAATCAGCAGTTGCCATTCGTGGCGACCTTAGAATTACCAGACTTACATCGATTGACGAACGATCCAATCGCCTATGCCCATTGGTGGCCAGCGATCCCTCACAAACTTCCTTCGGACATTCCTAAATTCAATGGAAATCCGGGCGAAGACCCGTCAAATCATGTGATGACATTCCATCTGTGGTGTTCGTCGAATACCTTGAATGATGATTCGATAAGGCTTCGCCTTTTCCAGAGGACATTGACTGGTCCGGCGGCTAAATGGTATATTGAATTACCTAGAGCCTCGTTCGACAATTTTAGTTCCCTAGCCACGACTTTCTTAACACACTTTCAGTTACCTATAAGGTACGAAACTGGAACATAGATCTTGACCAATTTTAAGCAGACAACGGCCACACATATATCAGATCATATACATGAGTGGCGTCGTCGGCGCAGAATGGTAAAAACCTATGTTCCAGATCAGCTATTAGCTGAGTGGTTTATAAAGTCGCTTCTGCCTGCTATAACAGAAGATGTGGCCAAGGGAGGCGTCGTAACAGAGGAGCAAGTTATTGCTCGTGCACAATATTTAGACTTAGTATATACTCAGTCGGGCACGCTCTATGATAAGATACCTGACGCCCCCAGACCAGAATTCTCAATCCCTCCTCCTCCCGGATCGAATAGTGACTCTCATGCCGGTGATGGCGTGATTGGAACTGCAAACGCTAAGTCGACAAGGGATTCGAATAAGAAAGCCCGTAAGACTTCGAATCAAAAAGCAAATCAAGAGATTCTTGCTTCGGAGGTAAACGCTGTATCTACGGATAAAGACAAAAACTCCAATCAACCAGGAAGCAAGAAGAAACAAAACAAAGGGAAGAAGAAGAAACAAGGTGGGTCATCCCCTCAAAAAACTTCTTCAAACCCTCCTGGGCAAGGGAAACAATTTTATCCATGTCAAATATGCGATGAAAATCATTTGACAAAGAACTGTCCGTTCAAAGCTGAGTTAAAGAGGTTCTTTAAAAGTTCCCAAACTTCAGCTATGTTAACTGATCCATTTCCCGCCCCAGGTCAGAATATGGTTGATAGTGGAAATGCTTCCCCGTCTCAAGTGCTTATGTTGTCGGTTTCTAAGCAAAATGATGCTTTGATCTCGACAAGGAATAAAGATTATGGGAATCCGCCGGTGTCGAACGACAAAGGGAAAGATCAACCCAGTAGTTCGACAACAACTTCGGCAGAAGTTGTACCCCCCCTCACGCATGAATTAACAATAAAGCCACCTAAGGGAGTAGTACACAAGTCGACATTTAACCCTCGCGCCAGAGCGGCGCAACACTATAATATAGTGGAGGATTTGGCCCAATCGCCATCTGCTATGTCGACTCTTGAGGTACTACAAAATTGTCCATCCCAAAGGCAGGCATTGTTATCAGCAATTGGTGGAGTGAATCCTAAAGATTCCAATCTTGTATCCTTTGATCACAAAGGATATGATCCTCAGTTACCAGCACAACTAGCTTTCCTTATTCAAGTGAAAGCACTCAACAAAACTGTTCATAGAACAATTATTGATGAGGGAGCATCGACATGTATCATGTCGATGAGTTGCTGGAAAACTCTTGGATCTCCAACCTTGTCGCGATCTTCGATGACATTGAAAGCATTTGACGGTAGGTCGTACACTCCGTACGGAATCCTAAATAACTTTAAGGTTGAACTAGGAGGAAAAACAGTGGAAATTGATGTTGAAGTCATTGATGGCAATCTTGACTATAACATCCTACTGGGAAGACCATGGATATATGCCATGGCAGCTGTAGTGTTGACATATTTTAGGAAGATCGCATTCCCATTTGAAGGAGGGATTACGATCGTCGACCAACAGAATTTCCTCCCTAATGGTTCACAAGTTACTGGAAGCATTCCCCTGATCCATGGGAGCAACCATTCAATAAAAGATATCGGAGTAGGCTTGCTAAAAGATCCCACAATGATGGGAACTTTCGCGTTGCCACCTCCTTTCCATGAAGGGAATGTCCCATTTGTAGCAACATGCAACATGGTATCTTCGTTAAAGGTCGCAGAAGACAAAGTCGTCATGGATTATCATGTGGTTTTGCCACCTAGCCCTATTGAAATATTGTAGCAATCAATGTTTCAGGCATGGAAGGCGAGCCCAAATCAACGCTCGTCAAGCGTTTGGGTAGATAGGTCCGAAGAATATGGTACCCCATTAGACCCATGGTCAAAAGTTCATGGGACTGACGAAGGGATCTTACAATCATTAATGATTGAGGGGGCACCATGGAATGATCACCACCATCGTTCCCTTCTTCCAGAATGTGAAGAAGAAACTCATCACGACCTATATCACCCTTCAGTGTTTGAATTCCTAACAAATACTGTAAATACGGTGGATTCAGAGAGAAACCTATCCAATATTGAAGAGACCGTAGCCGTAAACATCTCGACAAAATCTGATGTTGTAGAGAATATTCATGTCGGCAAAAGTTGTTCCCCTTCAGAACTGGAAATATATAGCGCTCTCTTTCGCGAATTTAGAGATGTCTTTGCATGGTCATATGATGAAATGCCAGGCATTGACTCGAGCATAGTTGAACATGAGATTAAAATGTATCCTGATGTCAAACCAGTAAGACAACGGCTTCGACAGGTACATCCGAAGAAAGCCGCTGCCATTAAGGCGGAAGTTGAAAAACTTCTCCATGCTGGATTCATCTACCCGGTTCCTCTAACCGATTGGGTATCGAATATTGTCCCTGTTATGAAAAAGCAAGGGACGATAAGAGTGTGCGTCGACTATAGGGATGTAAACCAAGCTTGTCTAAAGGACAACTACCCTACACCCTTCATCGACCAGATAATTGATGAATGCGCCGGATGTGAAATCTTTTCCTTTATGGATGGATTTTCCGGGTATAATCAAATAAATATCCGCCCACAGGACCAGTCTAAGACTGCATTTATTTGTCCGTGGGGCACATTCGCTTATCGAAAATTACCCTTTGGTTTAAAGAACGCAGGGGCGACGTTTCAGAGGGCCATGAATTATGCCTTCCATGACATCAAGAACATCGTTCAACCTTACCTCGACGATCTTCTGGCTCATTCGCGGAAGCAGACTGATCATCCGCGTCATTTGAGAGCAATATTTCTACGTTGCCGACATTACAAGATAAGACTCAATCCGCACAAGTGTGTGTTTTGCGTCGGTTCTGGTCGTTTACTTGGCTTTGTAGTCTCTAAGGATGGGATTCGTCTCGACCCCTGTAAGGTTCAGGCAATCATTAATTTGCCTCCACCTTCAAATTTGTTTCAGATTCAGAAACTCCAAGGGAAAGCAAACTTTCTGAGGAGGTTCATTCCAAATTACGCAGAACTTGCCAAAGGTTATACTCGACTTTTGAAAAAGGATGTACCTTTTGTCTGGGACCAGGTTGCGCAAGCTTCCTTTGACGCTCTGAAAGATTCTCTAGTAAGAGCATCATTAATGTACGCCCCGGACTATCAAAGAGATTTTAACCTGTATCTAGTTGTAGCAGATACGACCATTGCAATGGTCTTAGTGCAAGAAGTCGATGGAATTGAACATCCTATTTATTATTTAAGTAAAAACTTAAATGACACAGAAAGTAAATATTCCTATGTTGAAAAACTAGCGCTTGCTGCTGTTCAAGCGATTCAAAGGTTTCGACATTATGTCCTCTTTAGGAAAACTACCATTCTGTCAGATTGCAACCCCATGACGTATATACTGTCGCGACAGTTGCTTGGGGGCAAATATTCGAAATGGATAGCGATCCTTCAAGAGTTTGATCTAGATTTTGTAAAATCCAAATCGAAGAAAGCTCTAGTTTTCGCGGAATTATTATGCGATCTCCCATCGTCGTCCAACGATGAAACATCAGAAGAGTCAATCGTGGATGAAAATTTGTTTCTGATATCGGTAAGCGATGAGTGGTATGGAGACATCATTGTTTATCTCCAAACCCAAAAATTTAGGCCTAATACCTCACACTCGGAACGGAAGCGTATACGATACCAATCTAAAGACTACATGATCGTCGGTGATACACTTTACCGTCGTGGTGTCGATACGGTTCTGAGGAGGTGCCTTACCCATGAGGAGGCCGAAAAAGCCCTGAATGATTGTCATTCAGGCGCGTGCGGGGGGCATCAATCTGGATATGCAACAGCACAAAGAATCTTACGAGCAGGATACTTCTGGCCAACTATGTTTAAAGATTGCATAATAGCTGTCAGAAGTTGCCATGCATGTCAGATCTTTGATAGCAAAACCAGGAGACCACCCGCACCCTTGCAGCCTATAGTTGCTGTTGGGCCTTTTGCCAAGTGGGGCATCGATTTCATGCAATGTAACCCCACCTCGACCGGGGGGCATGGGTATATTATAGTCGCTGTTGACTATTTTACCAAATGGGCCGAGGCGATGCCTACATTGGATAACACTGGTGAAACAGCTGCCCTTTTCTTCTTCAATCATGTAGTCGCCAGGTTCGGCGTTCCGCAAGCTATAGTGACAGATCATGGATCGCATTTTCGCAATCACATGATGGTTGAATTAGCTGCCAAACTAGGGCTATCTCATGACAGCTCTACCCCATATTATCCACAAGCCAACGGACAAGTTGAGGCAATCAACAAGGTCCTGAAGCGTATGTTGCAAAGGATGATCGGGGTTCACAAGAGAAGATGGCATCTAATCCTGTACTCAGCATTATGGGCTTACCGAACCTCGGTAAAAAACGCCACTGGGTTCACACCGTTCCAATTGGTGTATGGCCTAGAGGCAATATTACCGATCCAGTGCAAAATTTCGTCTCTTAAACTCGCAATTGACCTCCTCCCCGGAACCTCAGAAGAAGAGGCTCGTTTCTTGGAGTTAATCCAATTGGATGAAAACCGTCGTGACGCCGCTTTGGCGAACGAAGCCCATAAGAAACAAGTCAAAGCACAGTTCGACAAGAATGTCAAACCTCGCATCTTCTCTGAGGGTGACTTGGTTTTGCTTTACGACCAAGAATCCGACAAATTAGGAGCAGGAAAATTTCAGTCCTTATGGATGGGTCCCTATATTGTTAAAAGGGTGTTAGCAAAAGGAGCCTACGAGTTAATGGATTATGACGGAATACCACTGGCGCAACCCCGTAACAGGTTGTACCTCAAGCGTTACTATGCCTAAATAGTAACCTGAGTGCTTTTGTTGTATTTTGTTTTCGCTAAAATGTTTGTTTCGGTTAAGTAATCCGCCCTTCTCATTTATTGCAGATGTCGAATTATTCTGAGACATATGTGGGATATGCTAACGGAGCGAGTCGTAGTACGCAGAATTTGTCCTCCGCAGCCTGGGCCATTTTTGATCCAAGCGGTGAGTTAGTGAGTTTCAGAGGTGTGTGTATTGGGCGGTCAACGAACAATATCGCTGAGTATAGCGCGTTGATTGAACTCCTCTCTGATACCATCGCTCATGGTATACGCCGACTAATTGTTAGGCTAGACTCACAACTTGTGATACTACAACTCACTGGTATATATTCAGTCCGCAATCCAGCTATTTATTGTATGTTTCTAAGGGTTAAGATTTTGGAAAGAGAGTTTGATTTAATTCAATACCAACATATTTCCAGAAACTTGAACACATTAATAGATTCATTAGCAAACTATGTATTAGATAGACATTTACAACATATATAAAAAGAGATGCATCGGTGCTATGCAAGTGGATCACAAATAAACTGAAATAAACTCCGAAAATCAAAATATATAAAGCTGTTTATAGTTTGTACATAATGTGCTGTAATCAAAACAAAATTGGTCATATGACCTAGAACTCAAAAAGATGCTAGGGGGCACCCTAGCCTAGTGGTGCTCATGAAAGTACGTCACCGTTTGTGCGATCATGCGCAAGAGACGAGTCCATCGTCTAGGCACGCCAATAGTGTGCCACTGCAACTGTAAAGGTAACTCGTCAATCTGTACATCTGGAAGACCACGAGTAAGGCTCTCAACCTGCTCCTGCACAGCTGCAAGTATCTCAGTATCACCAAGGTCGCGAATAACAACTCTCCTAGCAGGCTCTGCTGCTGGGGCAGCAACTGGCGATCGTGGACGAACAGGACCAACATCTGCATGCACCCAAGAGTTTGATCAGTTTTGAACAGTAACATCATGAATAAAAACAATAAACAGTGATATGGTCAGAGATTTTACCAATAGCACCCCATTGCTCGCCATCCGGAAGCACCAAGTCCGGATCACCTCGGTAGTCCATACCCACATATGGATACTCAGAAAATGCCATCTCCTGACGCTCGAACCACCTAAAGAAGGACTCAGTGAAAGTAATATGAGGTTGACCAGCATGCCGGGACATATGGTCAACCCACCTCTGCATGCGTGGCTCGGTCGGAGAAGGCAAATCAAGCATGATGTACTGAGGTTGCATCAATGGGATTTTCTCCAAGACAAAGGCAGTCAGAATAGAACCAAATCCAAAGTTCTTCAGCCCCCCGTCCTTTACCTTGGTCAATTGACTTTTCATCTGAACAAGTACTGCATCACACCAGTTAAACACTTTCGGTTGGAGACACTCCAAGGCGTGCTGCATATAAGATCTATTGGCAACATGTAAAGCTGCGCTACCGGCCATCCGACCAATGGTAAACAGAATGGACCTGAGAGACCTGTCAGTGATGTCACGGATATTGATCTTGCCGTCTTTGCTCGGCTGTGAACCTTCCCGGCAATACTGACGAATGTAATCTCTGGTGGAATTAGTCCCTCGGACCGTACCTGACAAAGAAATGGGGGCACCCCGCCTTGACAACCCAGTCAAGAAGTACATGTCCTCTATGGTCAAGGGGATGGTCTTCCCCCTAATCTGGAATACTTGGTTAACAGGATCCCAAGCATCAAGCATATACTGCAGTAAAGAAATCTGTGCTCTCATGCTAGAGATACGGAAGAACTTCAGTAGGCCACAGTTCCGAAGCGCGTTCACCGTGACCGGGTCGTGGAGCGCAACCATGTCTTCTGCTTCATGTTCTCGTTCTCGCCATGTAAGGGACATTTTGTCCAAAGTTCCCTACAATCAAACAAGAGAAAGAGTAAGTTCCTGATTTTGATGAAAATCTGGCGAAAAATCATCAAAAAACTCATGCAGGATCAGCTTTTCTAGGCCCAGCGCAGGCAGAGAGCCTTCCCCTTGCGCTGAGAGTCAGTCTGCCATAAGGCTGCCTGAAATACAGCGCAAGTTTCGAAAGGGGAACCTGCGCTGATGCCAGGGCGCCCTGATGAAACCCCTGGGGCTCAGAAACCCTGAAAAACATGCATGAAACTGAAAAAGGAAACCATGAAAGTGAAGGGCTAAGGTTTAGCTCCTACCTGGTCCAAACGGCACCGAAAATCGTCCACAGAATCTCCCGGAATCAGCTGGTGAAAATCAAGGAAGAAGAGGCACCTCCAGAGCTCCAACAAGCAAAATGCAAATGAAATGGTAAATGAGAGGTAAAAACCCCTTTTTATGACTTTTTACACAGTTTAAAGTTAAATATTAGGGTTATAATCTCGTTTTCATGCAAATATTGTCCATTTCTAACAAAATTTGTTGCAGCAATTGAAGATGAAGTACTACATTTGAAAAGAGAAAAGCTAGTAAAAGTAAAAAATTAAATTTGACCATGAATCGAGCAGTTTTACCACAGAATTTATGCTCGTTAAAAAATAGAAAAGTGTGAGCAAAGTTTCCAGCAGAGTCCAAGCTCATTAAAAAATGAACTTATCCCGGTAGACAACCATTGCGATCGTAGAGTTATCAGCCTTAAAAACCTTGGTCGTGTTTTCATCCATCACCTCCACTGTCATTTGGCCGGTCGTTCACCCCCATATGTGTGTTTACCCATTTTGAGGAACATCTGCGAAGAGTGATTTCACCTAGCCATCCTTGCAACATTACCGTGATTGGAAAATTCCAATTTGTACCTGGAATCTGCTGCTATCCCTGTTTATCACTCGTTCCTCAAAAGACGAGTCTTCTTTGAGCTCTTTTCACTGACTCGTAAAATATGAAAAGTTTGCCGAGTTTTGGCCTTCCAGCTCGTTAAACGACCGGAACGCTATCCCTCCTCTAGATTTTAATCTTTTTGGACCTGAGGGATTATTGCACAAAAAGATCGAGCGCTTGTCTTGTTCGGCTCGTAAAAGTACCGAATAGCCATCCCTTCTGTATTGTTTTATACTTTTTCGGACTTAAGGGATTAGATGACGAAAAAGGAATCATGGAGTTGACTTTCTGTACCTTTTCAGACTCTCTAAAAATGAAAAGGACCGAGTTTTCCTTGTCGTTAGACTCGTTAAAATGATTAAATAGCGACAAACTTGTCTTTAGACGAGAACGAGTTTCCCTATCGCTAGGCTCGTTAAATCATAGCGATGGGCTTGCCCGAAGGGCAGGTTATAGAACAAGCATATGTTATCCTCCTCAAGCTTGACAAAAATAAAGAGGTACTGGTCAGAAATGACTGGGGAAAAATTGGGAGAACATCAAAGTTTAATGGTAGCAAGTCACTCTTGAACATGACACTTTTCCTCCGTACCACATCGGGTTGGGTTGTTTCATTCACCGGTCTCATCGCCATGGTCCTCGCCAAACCATCCACATTTGGGGTAATGCTACCGATCCATCGCATCAGTGTCGTTATATGTTCAAGAGGGGTCATTCTGAAAGTGTCAACCGTGTCCCATCCACTGCCATACATTATCCTTCATCCATTCATGATCACCACCCTGAATCATATGTCACAGTTTGTTTTCACCTCCACTAAAATCATTAGCTCCGTTCCGTGTCATTGATGTGGGATTCATTAAGGCCCTCCTTTGACGGATCGCTTCTTGTCGACTTCAGCTCATTATCCAAGAAGTTGATCTAGGAACACCCCCATCAGTACTTTGAAGCTTGCATGCCTCAATGGCAAGTTTCTCACTTCCGGCGACAGGTATACATCAATGACCTTCGACCAGAAGATTTTGCGTGGCGTTCGACGCCAAGTCCTCTATTCACGCCACGTGAATTGTACTGCAGTACCTTGAGGGTCATCGTCATTATTGGTGATTCCTCTCGCGCTTGTTAACGGTTTTCATTATTGACCGGTAATCAAGCGATGTCTTTCCATGTTCGACTTCAGCGAAATTCTCACATGGATCGACTTGTACTTAGAGTGAAGATCGAACGAGTTTGAAGACCCCGGATCTAGTTTCATCCATCCGGGCTGCGATATATATTCAGGAAATATAAAAGCATTTTCCATGTACATCATTGCAGCAGATGATCATCCTATTCGAAGGATGATAATTTCAGCAGAAAATTATCAGTCTACCTTCAGACGATCGTCTGTCATATGTACCAAAATGTATTTATAAAAGCTGAGCATGGGAATGCCCGCCTCAGCTAGATCATGAAAATAGAATGAAAAATAATGTATTGTATTGTATTGTATTACAGGGCGCCTCCTCAGCACTGGAATGAACTTCGGACCCTCTAGATAAAGCATTTCACCCGATAAACGGCCTCATACTTTAGGGGGCAACTGTTATAGACATTTTTGTGCCTCGCGACATGGAGCATGAAATGTCAATAATTACAGGGATCCTCAGTCCCTAAACATGTTGTTCTTACCCCTAAAAGAACAAGGTCATCAAACAACAGCACTTCCAATCAGTTCTCCACCTGAAAACACTTCAAAACAGGCTAATTTTGGATCATGTCAGCTGCTCCACTGAGCATCTGCGCTGGAATGCAACTGCTCCGCCTTGTACCTGCGCTGGAAGTCAAATCTAATGAAGGCTACCTGCGCTGGGCAAGATTGGCCAAGTGGCACAGTCATTCTGCAAGGTGTCAACTGCCCAGGAAGCTTCCAAACTGACACTTGGTTCATGAGATTCGCCCTGTGATGAGTAAGAGGTACTTGATCACCATGTGTAAGCAAGGATCTCCAAGTGGACTCAAGAACTGAAGATTAACTGAAGAGGGAGAGGACACTAGTCAGCTCTATGCCAGCCTCAAGCTGACTCATCCTCTCTTCTTCTCTCCTATATATAGAGCTCTTCTATGAGGTCTAAGAAGGCTGGAATTTTGTGTAAAGCAAGGAGGTGCTGTTGGTTTACAGTTAGAGCTATTGGGTGATTGTTTTACTAGAGGTGAAGAGAAGAGTTCTTGCTGCTGGGGAGGTGCTGCTGGATTGGAGCCATCAATGGTTGTAACCTTCTCAGAACCCTGTTACTTCTATCAATAAAGTTTTGCATGTTCTCCTATATACTTGTATTGCATTGATGTATTGTATTTACTTGTATATTTGATTCACTCTAATCCATGCATCAGTTATGAGTACATGTATCTTGTAGTTTCCTCTCTTGTTTTGTGCAGGATCTGTGTGTAGCTGGACCGGCAAAGAGAGCAAGGAGCTGGGAACAAGAGACAAAGAGAGAGGATAAGGATCGACTAAGCGAAAGACACCAGGTTGGTTAATCTTTTCTTCCTTCTCTCTGTACTTTCATAAAGGAAAATATCAAAGCTTTACTTTCAGTTGTTGCTAAAGACTGTCACCTTTAGAGTAGGGATAGGGTCATCCGAGTCGGATACTTTTCCCCACAACAGTCTCCCTTTCCTTTTCTTTTTCTTCTTGCTCCCTGGTTGCTTCAGTTGTTTGCCCTTGTTGGTCGACATGGAATTTACTTCTGAGGCAAGAAGTTCCTCATTTGCATTTTGACTAGAAATTTTGCGTTTGCCAGTCACGCCATTACTGGCGTGAGAGTTAGTATTCGATTCAGGAGGGGGAGGAATTAAAAATTCAGGTCTGGGGGCGTCAGGTATTTTGTTGTAGAGCGTGCCAGACTGAGTATATACTAAGTCCAGATATTGAGCACGAGCAATGACCTGCTCCTCTGTTACGACCCCCCCCTTGGCCACATCTTCCGTTATAGCCGGAAGTAACGACTTTATAAACCATTCAGCTAACAGCTGATCGGGAACGTAAGTTTTCACCATTCTACGACGACGTTGCCACTCATGTATATGATCAGATATGTGAGTGGCCGTTGTCTGTTTGAAGTTGGTAAGGAGTTCTGTTCCCGTTTCATACCTTATCGGTAATTGAAAATGGGTTAAGAAAGTCGTGGCTAAGGAGCTGAAATTGTCGAAAGAGGCTCTTGGCAATTCAATGTACCATTTAGCCGCTGGACCTGTCAATGTCCTCTGAAAAAGGCGAAGTCTTATCGAATCATCATTCAGGGTGTTTGATGAACACCATAGATGGAATGTCATCACATGATTCGACGGGTCTTCTCCTGGATTTCCATTAAATTTAGGAATGTCTGATGGAAGTTTGTGCGGAATCGCTGGCCACCAAGGGGCATAAGCAATTGGATCATTCGTCAGCCAGTTTAGATCTGGCAATTCTAGAGTTGCTACAAAGGGCAACTGTTGGTTCAGGTTCGGTGAAGCATATCCAGGATAAGATGGTATCGCCTGAGCAATGGGTCTTTGCAGACCAGCATAATGCTGACAACTTTGACAAAGTTGATGGGCATAACCATTATAGCATGGTTGCCCATTACTCACAAAGACTTGTTCCTCAGGTCCTTGATATGATTGCTGGAATGGCGGTTGTTGAGATCGAACCAGCTCTGGTTGTTGGACCATTTGCTGTTGACCAATACTGGATGGTTGACCAAGATGAGGAGTCACAGTACTTGTTTGAGCCTGAGTCACTCCAGATAAGGAGGCACCACCCTGAGATTGTGATTGAGCCGCTGAGACAAGAGGTTGTTGTATTACAACAGGTAGCACTTGTACTTGCGACGCATTCGCCATAACAGGTGTGGTGGGAATATTCGACAGAGGGTGTACTGGTTGCATTGAATATGCAACTCCTGATTGTTGAGGGAGTATTGGTACCCAACCGCTAGATGTGATTCCAGTTTGACCTGAACTTTGTTGTAAACTCCCACATGGTTGTTCTCCGGGAGGGAACAATGAAAGAGCGTACTGCCCTCCACATGGTGGAAATCCAGTACTTAAAGGGTAAATTGGCCTTTGAAGACACATTGGATCAATTTGTTGAGTTTCAACATAAGAAGTACCAGATGATAATCCGGATGAAGAAATAGGAACTAACCATGTCGTTGTCCCTGATTGGACTCTGGCTTGTTGTTGACAATTCGCCGGGACAGATGGTATACCAGCGAACATCGTTGGAATAGAAGCAGGAGGTTCTGCTGCTGCTGTGTCGGACGACACAGTCCTAGATGTCGACGGTTGTTCAGACATATCTAGTCTATCCAAAAGATTTCTTAGCGATTCTACAGGAACTTCCACTTGTGGTGGACTAACTTTGAAGATCAACGAGGGAAGGGTGATGATTATTCCGCTTAAAATAAATTTTATAACGACCCTTTAGACACAACTTGCTTTTTCAGTTTTAAAGAGTCGAGAAAAAGCTAAAGATGACTCTAGTCTCCTTCGATGTTTTAACGAGCCCGAAGTGACAAATGCTCGGATGGACTTTTTCAGTTATAGAGTTTGAAAAAGGCCAAAAGAAACTTCTCTGGAGTTCTAGGCAGAGGGTGTGCCAAACTTTTCGCGAAACCACAGAATACGTTTTACGGTACGGGTGGTCGATCTTCGTGAATGCTGTGTTCACTGCATCGCGATCAGTAGGGCGGCCGACACGGCTTCCTATGGATAAAGGCTTTGTTCCTATAGGGGTCTCCCAATATATACTCGACGGTACGTGGGAGCACAAGTCCGTATTAGTGCCACCGACTCTCAGGAGGAATCACCCACCTTCGTAGAGATCGACAGTCACTATGTTTAACGACGCCGGAACACGTCTCTACCTAGACCTCTATGTGTTTGCGTTATGTTACAAAGCGTTGTTAGGTTCATTCAGTATATTTTAAGTTGATCTTTTTAAAGTTTTCCTTTCAAGGTTCACCACGAGATGTATGTGACAAATTCCTAAATGCAGCCTAAGATGAGAAGCAAGCTTTTCAAATATTTTTGACTGATGAAAATCTTAACTACTGAGGGAGAAGAAAGGCATATCTTTTCACACAGTTCATACAGCACAAACTAATGCACTTTCTCCTAAATCATCATGCAAACTTTTTCAAATGCAAAATGCACAATGCATGTATTTTCTTTTCCCTTTCTTAATGTTGATGTATTACAAAAAGAAAGTTGTTATATAACTTTGATTTCGATTTAAAGCGAAAACAATCAAGTTTGTCTAAAATCAAAAGACACCTTAAGATTTACTTGTTTAATCACTGGAAATGCATGAAGTCAAACCATAATGACGAAAGTAAAATGACTAATCAGCTATGGACAGCAAACAAGCTAACTCTTTAGACCAGCAAAATGCCTAACACAGGTTCAGATCTAAGAGGCCAAAGCAAGACTAGTTTACTTTTCGTTATGGGAAATTGTAAATGAAATAAGAAATACAAAAGAACAAGTACAATTTCATTATATAACAGAGGCGGAATGATGGCAAGTAAGGTTGGTTTCAGAACAGGTACAAGACTGGTAACTGGCAGCCAAATCTATGGTGAAAACAGGCAAGAGAAAGGGAGGAAACCCCAACAGCACTAGGCAAAATTGGGCCAACGCAGGTGCTGCTCAGCCAGTCTGGCTCTCAGCGCAGGTAGCCCCTTCGGGACCTGCGTTGCAAAGCAGGTAGCCTGTGTACTACCTGCTTTGGAAAACAAAAGTTGTGTTTTCTCAGTTTCCGGGTCACAATTTTCTCAAAAATGCACAGTTTTTGCTCAAATCAGAAGCAATCAGTCAAGCACACTCAAAGGGATGACAAGGAAGGTGAAAAGCTATCACTAAGAGCTTACAAGGATCCTTGTAGATCAGCTCTTCAAATCATGAACATGCTCAGAAAAGAGCTAGAGTAGCTGCCCTCTACTTCGCTTTTGATATAGTCAAAAGCTTTTCGATTTGGTACTCTTTTGTTCAAGAAATGAATAGCAAAATACTACAAACACAATCAAACAGATATGATCCCCAGTGGAGTCGCCAGTTTGTTGTAGGGAAAAGTATCCGACTCGGATGACCCTATCCCACTATAAGGGTGATAGTACCTCAGCAACAACTGTAAAGAAAACTACTGAAGGTTTACTTCTTTATGAAAGCAAAAGAGAATGAAAGAATGCACTAACCGTTGCCTTGCGCTTAATGTCGAATCCAAACTCTCCTCTATGGCTGTTTGCTCCCAGCTCCTTGCTCTATTGCTGGCCCAGCTACAATGAGATCCTGCAAAATAGCAAAGAAGGAAACTACAAGCAACATGCAATCATAACTGATTCAGAGATTAGTGTAAATCAAATATACAATCATCACAATATATCATTGAAACAAGAGCATATAGAAGAACCTCAATAGCTTTTATTAATGAAGAATTAAAGGTTCTGAGAGTGTTACAACCATTGAAGGTCCTAATCCAGCAACACCTCCCAGCAGAAAGAATTTCTCCTCTTCACCTCCCTCAAGCAATCACCCAATAGCTCTATAGTGAAACCAACAGCATATCATTACTTTGCACAAAATTCCAGCCTCCTGAGCTCATAGGAGAGAGCTCAATATATAGATGAATTGAGAAAGGATGAGTCAGCTTGCAACTGATGTGTAGTTGCCTTGTGTCCTCTCTCTCTTCAGTCGATCTTCAATTCTTGAGTCCACTTGGAGAACCTTGCTTCCACTTGGAGAAACAGAGCCTCTGACTCATCACAAGGCGAAATCCCTTATCCAAGTGTCATTTTTGGAAGATTCCAGAGCAATGACTCAGTGTGCCACTTGTCCCATCTCACTCAGCGCAGGTGGCCTTTGTTCCACTTGCTTTGCAACGCAGGTACACCATGGAGGAGTTGAGTTTCAGCGCAGAAGCCTAGTGGAGCACCTGCTTTGATTTCAGGATTGCTTGTTTTTGAGTGTTTTCAGGTGGAGAACTGATCTGAGAGTTGTTGGCTTGCTGACCTTGTTCCTCTAGGGGTAGGAACATCATGTTTAGGGACTTTGGATCCCTTGGATTATTGACAATTCATGCCTGATGCTGCAAGGCACAAAATTGTCTATAACAAAAACAGGAATAGAACTTCTTACAAATTTCAAGCAAACGACGACCACTCACATATCTGATCATATTCATGAGTGGCGGCGCTGTCGTAGAATGGTAAAAACATACATTACAGATAAGCTTTTAGCTGAATGGTTTATCAAGTCATTGTTACCTTCCATTACAAAACATGTGGCAAAGGGAGGAGTCATCACTGAAGAGCAAGTTATTGCTTGTGCACAGTACTTAGACTTGATTTATACTCAGTCTGGCACGCTTTACGATAAAATCCCTAACGTTCCCAGACCGGAATTTTCCGTTCCTCCTCCTCCTAAATCGAACAATGACTCTCATGCCGGTGATGGCGTGATAGGTACGACAAGCAAGAAATCGACAAAGGCTACATCTAAGAAATCCCGTAAGATTTCTTATCAAAATGCAAATGAAGAACTTCCTGCCTTAGAGGTAAATGTCATGTCGATCGACAAGGGCAAACAACTGAAGCAACCAGGGGGTAAGAAGAAAAAGAAAGGGAGAAAGAAGAAGCAGGATGAATAATCTCCTGTAAAACCTTCTGCAAACCCTTCTGGGCAAAGCAAACCCCCTGTGGGGTGTCATATATGCGATGAGGATCATCGGACAAGAGATTGTCCACATAAAGCTGAAGTTAAGAAATTCTTCAAGAGCTTAAAAACCTCGGCAGTATTGACTGATCCATTTCCGAACCCAGGAACAAATCTGGTTGCTAGCGACAATGCTTTCCCATCCCAAGTGATAATGTTGACCATTTCGAAGTAGCAAAATGATGCTTTGATATCGACAAGTGATAAAGATTACGGGAATCCACAACTGTCAAACAACAAGGCTAATGATCAACCTAGTAGTTCGACAACAACTTCGACCGAAGTTGTGCCACCCATCATTCCTGAACCAATGATAAAGCTGCTAAAGGGAGTAGTACACAAATCGACATTTAATGCTCGTGCCAATGTAGCACAGAATTATAATATAGTAAAGGACCCAGCCCAATCGCCGTCCGCTATGTCGACGCTTGAGGTACCGCGAAATTGCCTCTCCCAAAGGCAGGATCTATTATCAGTAATAGATGGGATTGACCCAACCGATTCCAATCTTGTATCCTTTAATCACAAAGGATATGACCCTCAGTTACCAGCTCAACTAGCTTTCCTTATTCAAGTGAAAGCCCTCAACAAAACTGTTCATCGAACAATTATTGATGATGGGGCATCTACATGTATTATGTCGATGAGTTGCTGGAAAAATTTAGGCTCACCACCCTTGTCGTGATCGTCAACAAAGTTAAAAGCATTTGATTGATGATCATACACTCCATACGAGATTTTAAGTAACTTGCAAGTTGAACTAGGGGGAAAAACAATAGAAATTGATGTTGAAGTAATCGAAGGAAACCTTGATTACAACATTCTACTGGGAAGGCCCTGGATATATGCCATGGAAGCAGTTGTGTTGACCTACTTCAGGAAGATTAAATTTCCCTTTCAAGGAGGAATTACGATCGTCGACCAACAAACATTTCTCCCCAACAGTTCACAAGTTACGGGAAGCATTCCAATGATCCATGGAAGCAATCATTTGCTTCAAAATATCAGAGTAGGTCTCCTAAAAGACCCTGCCTTAATGGGTACTTTTTCCCTATCACCTCCGAGTAATCTAGCGGAAGTGGCCACGGTGGAAACCTGCAATATGAAATCTTCTATATCTAATGGATTCGTAAGATTCCTAAACATTTTGTCAGCATGGATCATCGCCATTTTAGAAATATTGTAGCAATCAATTTTCTTGGCCTGGGGGGTAAACCCAAATCAATGCTCATCGAGTGTTTGGATAGATAGGTCTAAGGAATATGGTACATCTTCAAATCCTTGGTCGCATGTACACTCTACAGACAAAAAAAATCTTTCAGTCAATGATGATAGGAGAGACACCATGGGAAGATCACTACCATCGTTCCCATCTTCCAAATTACCACGAAGATTATTCCAGCGACCTTAACCATCCTTCAGTTTTTTATTTTGTATCAAATACTGTAAAGACGGTGAATTCCGAGGAAAATTCTAATCTCGTGTCAACCTCGTTAAAAAATGAAACAAGGAGTCATGAGGATAGTTCTTTTACTATGTCAACCTCATTAAAAAATGAAACAACTCCCTTTCTAAATCGAGTCTTTGATCCCGTAAAATCCAAGTCGAGTCTTTCAAAGATCTGAGAGGTAAACCTTCATTCCAACCACCATGTTGAATGCAATGAAGCTTGGGGGGCATGCACCTCGATTTGCATTATTATACTGGGGGCATGCAAACTTATCACGAGCAGTGTTACCACAGGGTTCAAGCTCGTTAAAAAATAAACCCGCATCGAGCAGTTTTAGCGCATAGTTCAAGCTCGTTGAAAAGTAAACATAAGTCATGAGAAAATGTTCCTCTACAGTTTAAGCTCATTTTAAAAAATGAACCAATTTCCAGTAAATAACCGTCGTGAATGTAGTAATTCGGCCTTTAAAGCCTTGGTCATGTTCCCATCGTCACCTCCACGCTGTATTGGCCGATCATTCACTTCCACTTGATTGTTTACCCCTTTTGAGGAACAACTGCGAAGAGTGATCCTGTTAGCCATCCTTGTGACACTACCGTGATTGGAAAACTCCAAACCTTACCTAGAACCAGCTGCTACCTGAATTTATCACTTGTTCCTCAAAAATGAGTCTCCTTTAAGCTCTTTTCAACTGACTCGTAAAATATGAAAATATTGTCGAGCCATTGGCCTCTCCAGCTCGTTAAAGTGACTGGAAGTGCTATCTCTCCTTTAGATTTTAATCTTTTTGGACCTGAGGGATTATTACACAAAACGTTCGAGCGCTTGTTTTTTTCGGCTCGTTAAAATTACAGAAAATTCATCCCTTTCGTATTGTTTTATACTTGTTCGGACTTAAGGGATTAGATGATGAAAAAGGATTTGTGGAGTTTCCTTTATGTCCCTTTTTAGACTCTCTAAAATTGAAAAGGACTGAGTTATCTTTGTCGTTAAACTCGTTAAAACCTAATAGCGACAAACTTGTCCACAACAGGACAAGTTTCACTATCGCTAGGCTCATTAAAACATAGTGATGGGTTTGCCCGAAGGGAAAATTATAGAACAAGCATATGTTATCCTCCTCAAGCTTGAAAAAAAAAGAGATACTGGTCAGCAATGAATGGGGAAAAATTGGGAAGAAAACTTGAAGAAACTTTGTTGGTAGCAAGGCGCTCTTAAACATGACACTTTCACTCCGCATCCGAGTTAGGTTGGATTGTTCCATTCACTGGTCACATCACCATGGTTCCATCACACCATCCACATTTGGGGGTTAATGCTACCAATCCATCATGTCAGTGTCGCCGATATGTTCAAGAGAAGTCGCTCAGATAATTCACCTGTGTCTCACCCACTGCAATACATTTACACTCCATTCTTTCATGACCGCCACCCTGAACCTTATATCACCAGATCATTTTCACCTCCACTAAAATCATTTGCTCCATTCCGCATCATTGATGTGGGATTCCCTAAGGCCCTCCTATGATGGGTCGCTTCTTGTCGACATCAGCTCATTATCCAAGAAGTCGATCTAGGAACAACCCTTTCAGTACTTTAAAGCTTGCATGCCTCAATGGAAAGTTTCTCACTTCCGGCGACAGGTTTACATCAATGGCCTTCGACCGAAAGATTTTACGTGGTGTTCGATGCCAAGTCCTTTATTCACACCACGTGAATTGTACTGTAGTACCTTGAGGGTCATGATCATTATCGGTGATTCCTCTCGCGCCTGTTAATAGCTTACATCATTGGCTGGTAATCAGGCGATGTCTTTCCATGTTTGACTCCAGAACATCTCTCACATGGATCGACTTGTACTTTAAGTGAAGATCGAACAAGATTGAAGACCCCAGATCTAGTTTCATTCATCCAGACTGTGATATATATTCAGGAAAATAAAGACATCAAATGTACATCATTTCTGCACAGATAATCATCCAATCTAAGGGATGATGACTCTACCATAATCATCAGTCTACACTCAGACGATTGTCTGTCTCATGTACATGAAAATTAATTTATAAAATTGAGCATGGGAAATGCCTGCCTCAGCTACATCATGAAAATATTATGAAGATAATGTATTGTATTGTATCTTATTACATGTCTCCTTCCAGCTTGAAAGAACTTTAGATCCTCATGATAAAGCATTTCACCAGACATCAACAAATTAATGACCTCATGCTTTAGGGGGCAACTGTTATAGACATTTTTGGGCATTGCAACCCCAATCTTAAATGTCCATAAACTAAGGGCTCTTAAGTCCCTAAAAGTGTTGTTTTGACCCCTAAAAGAACAAGGTCAACTGATTACATCTTGTCCCAGAAGTTCTCCATGAAAAACCACTCAGAACTGGTCAAAACTGGACAATTTCACCTGCTCCATAGGCAAAGTGCACTGCATCCCACCTGAATACACTCAGTAGGTGCGATGCATGTCAAAAAACCCTTCTATGTGGTGCGATCGGCGAGAAGAGACAAATGGCAGGGTCAATCCGCAAGTTGGAGGAGCATGGAATTTTCCAGAAACCTCTCTTGTGACACTTGCCTCTCTGAATTCGACCAGGGATGAGTAAGAGATCATCAATCTCCAAGTGGAATCAAGAACTATCAGAGAGAAGACACTAATGAAATCTCAAAAGCTGATTCACCCCCCTTGCAAATATCTATATATGGATCCCTCATCCTAGAGATCCAGAGGCTGGAATTTTGTATCTTGTAAGGAAGTGTTGTTGGTTTCTTGGTGCAATATCATAGTGTTGGGTGGTCTAAGCTTTTCATGAGGTGAAGAAGGGCTTCTTGCTGAGAGGATGATGCTGGGTTAGAACAATTGGTTGTAATCCTCTTTGCTCTTTCTTGATTATTAATAAAGATATTCAAGTTTTCCTCCACATGTTTTTGTGATTGATGTTTTATGCATTTGTGTGGTTAATATACATCTGATCCTATATTGCTTATGATAATAGATCTATGTTCTCGTATAGTGTTATGCTGCTTTGATTCTACAGGTACTCTTTGAAGCTAGGTATACAAGGAAGCAAGTAGCAAAAGACTATCAGAAGGGAGAAGAACCGAGTAAGGAACCAAGCGCAAGATAGAGGTTGGTCTCCTTTATTCTTCTCTCATCTATCTCTCATAAAGGAAAACGAAAGTAGACTTAGTGTGTTTGTTTCTAAGGTAGCTATCACCCTTAGTGGGACTAGCAGTTCTGTATAGACACTAGTTTTCCCGATAACACTAACACCCCATTCCACTCATCATACACCTTTCCCAAGCTTCCCAACACCTCCAAGACCTCATAATTAGCTCTTGGTTGTATCCTGTAGGTTTCTTGTAATTCCTACAGGATCATCCTATAGGTTTCTAGTACATCTTGTAGCTTTTCCTGAAACGGCCTGTTTTGAGGCTAAATTGATGGGAAACCTCTAGGAAGTCACACAAAGCCTCCTAGGACCCTTCCACACCATCCAACCACTCCATAAACCTTTTAGCCATCCTCCATCACCTTTCATTCACCTGCCACATCCACAAGAACAATTAATTTGCATACTTGATTTTGCCTAAAAAACAAAAAAAGTGAAAACAGATTTAGTTTAGTTTTTTTCTTACACACTAGTATGGTTTGATGCTCTTTACTTCTATAGCTTAGATAGTATCATTTGTTTAGTTTTGATTTAGCAATTCTTCTTATCATAGCTATTTAAATGGTTAATTAAGATATGGTATGATTTAGCATTACATGTTGTTTTCTTCATTACTACAGTAGAGTACCTCTCTTAGAGTAGATTTTCTCTTCTTCCATCAAAGAATCAAGCTTCTTATAACTCTATAGAAGTCTGTCTTGGAACCCCTAGGGTCTCTCGCTGAATGAATAGTGACAACAGGCATGACCTTCACTTTTACTTATGCATACAACACTGTCACCTCCAAGTTTGTACGAACCCTAGGTTGATGATTAAGGTTGTTAGCCCAGGAGTTTCAACATCCTTGTTGCAATACTGCTGCTCATTAAAACCCACATTCTACCCTTTTGGGGAACCCACACACTCATTGAGGTAGTTCTCCTGAAACTTCCCCACAGAGGACCCTTTTGCATATATCTATCCAAAATCATTTCACAATGGCAGATAACCTACAGATCCCATTCCTAGCTTGTTTAAAACTACCATATTTAGTTAAGCTAAGCAATGAACTAGTCGCCAATGGCCAAAATTGGCCAGCTATGCTCACCAAGATCCCTTCGAACATTCTAAAGTTCGAAAGGAAATAGGGCGAAGACCCAGGAAACCATGTCATGAATTTTTACCTATGGTGTTTTTCTAATAGTATCACCGACAATACTATTAGATTAAAACTATTTCAACACACGCTTACTGGTCCTACAATGAAATGGTATGTTAACCAGCCTTTTACCTCGCATGGAAACTTCATCTCACTAGCTAAAACTTTCCTCACTTTTTTCCAACTCACGATTTTTCATGATTTGTGCCTAGAACTCCTCATCCACTTCAAACAAACACCTTTTACCCACATATTAGATCATATACATGAATGGCAGAAATTTTGTAGCTTATGTAAAGCTTAGTTTGAAGATATATCCCTCATGGACTTGTTTTTTAGATCCCTCACATCATAAATCTCCAAAGATGTTGCAAATTATTCCCTGCATAAAAAGGAAGAGGCCATTAGTAAAGCTCAATAATTAAAGCTTATCTACACCTAGTATGGATATATTTATAATGTGCTTCAAAAGGCCCCACACCTGTAAACTTATAAATAGATACTAGGCACATCCCAATGCCGCTGATGGATTGATTGGGTCTGTTAGCGCTTGAAATTTCACCTCAGGCTGAGAAAGGTAAACCTCAAGGCTACATCAAACCATTCAGCCTCGTAGCTAGCCCTACGGGGCAGGAGAAGGCTCTCTCCGGTCAATCTCGATAGATTTTCAATGGGATGAGATGACCAACAACGTAACATTGATATTAGGCTATTAAACTGATCAAAAGGGTTGATTTGGGGTTTTTTGGGTTTTTGGTGGCAAATTGAGGAGCTGCAATTTAGGGTGCGGGGATTTGACACAGTTTCTGCAGGGGGGTCTTTGGAGCGAGGTAGGAGCCTGTATTGATGCCTTTAACTGAAATGAATGGTTAGGAAGAAAGATAAGAAGGCTAAAGAGAGCAAATAATGAATTTGAATTCTCTTTAGACAGTAGAAAACATAGAAATTAAACAAATTTAAAAGTAGAGCATGGGAAGCATGAATTCTTACTTTAACACTTCATTTGTTTAATATGCAGCAATATAGAAAGGAAATGACTCACATAACAAAGCTTACAATAACATGGAGAAACAAACCATCAACACATGAGTCCACAAGAATCCCAAAGATGACTGCAAAACCCTGGTCTTCCTTAGCCAAAATTGCATAGATATAAGTGAAATAATACAGTGATAGCTTCTCCCTCAAGAGTCCAACCATGAAAATGAGAAAGAAAGTACATAATATAGATGATCTAACCTCTTTCCCTGCCTCCATGGGTCGAGCTCACTATCCTAGGAGCTGTTTAAACTACTTCTAAACTAAGCACTAGAAAATAGGCAGTCAAAACAACTTGCCTCTATAAACTCGGAAACCAGTTCATACATTCAATTTTTACCCTTTACATGCAAGAATCTTCTAGAAGAGTTAAACAAGAGTAAAAATATCCAAAAAGTATCACAATTACATCCAAGAGGACCACCATCCACCTCAAAAAGTCAAACTAGAGCCAAACTGCGTTTTCTGGGCTGAACTGGTCAAATCTGGCAAAGTTTCCTCAACGGGTCGCGCACTTTGGAGCTCTATTTGGAGGCGTTCCCGGTGTCAGAATTAGGTGCAGGATAGCTCGTTAGAACGGTCTCTGAGTCTACTTTCCAACCCAACTAGAATTTGTCGATTTGGAGGTCATTTGACTAGTAAAAAGTCAATTCTCCCAAGCCTGCTTCTGCAACTCAAAAAAGGGGTAGAAAGTCAAATTTTGCATGTATTTTGACCTTTTGGAGGCCCAAAACTCCATAAAAACTCAATTCCATCCATAGGCATATGTAACTTTGCATGAAAAATATAGAAATGTTGAGTTTCTGCAAAACGGAGCCACGATGACAAAGGGTCTCACCGGGGGTGAGACCCGTTGAGAAGCCAAAACCTGTAAATTTCCCAAAAATACCAAAAATACCAAAATTACCCAAAATTCTTAAAAAATTTTGGGATTTGTGCTGTAGCTGATGCTAGTGAGTGCCCTGGTCTTTGAGGGATGCCTCAGCCAAGATACAGAGTGGATTGGTCTTCTTCCTCCGCCTAAGAGCCTCGGACAACCTCCTTTGGAACATTTTCATCTTGGCTTTGCATACATGCATTCTTGCCCAATAGTGATTCTTCATGTTTCTCAACAGCGTTTTCTCTTGGTTGGCCTTAGCCAACAGCCTCTCCAAGTGGTCATTCTCCTGAATGAGCAGTGACTCTCGGTCAGCAGGCAATGGATCACCGGGCCTGCTACGGTTCAAGACTCGGTCGCTACGAATCCTCCATAGCTCATCAAGTGCCTTCTCCTCCTCTAGTTGTGTGTTCCGCTGGTCCAGGTAGGTGATGGTCCATTGGGCACCCTCAAGTCTCCTCTGTAAAACATCATTTTCAGCCCTAAGATGCTGAATGATCTCCTTCGCCTCTTGGCTAGGAGAACTGGCCTCGAGATCAATCACCGGATCCTCATGAACCATGGGCTCTTTGCCCCTCTGCAGTACCTGTGCTGGTGAAGAAAGCGAGGCCCCTTCCACCTGATGTGGAGATAACACTCCCTGAGCTGAAGATGAAGGCGAGACCCCTTCCCCCTGATGTGGAGATAGTACTCGCCTAGCTGCTGCAAATAAGGCCCTTGGGCCTTTCTGATAAGTGACCAGAGGAGTGGAGCTGACATGTCTGGTCTCAAGAATATCATGCTACTGTGATGGCCTTCCCTCCTCATGAACAAACTCAGGGGGTGAAAGGGATAATCTTGAGAGCAGCAAAACAAAACCCTATCTCTACTTGCATTTTGACATTTTTAAAGCAAATATACATGAACTTCTCATTTCAACTTGATGGCATTAAAACACATTTCCCATGCTCATGTTTCCTCTATCAAGCAAAATAATTTGATGATCAGAGGCCTACCTGCAACCTTGAAGAGATTTTGGGTCATTTGGCAGCTTACTGGAAAATGTCTGTGGAGAAATCCCCAACGGGTCGCGCCCCTCCCAACGGGTCGCGCACGTTGATTTTCTGAACTGCAGAAGGGCTCTCAACGGGTCGCGCACCACCCAACGGGTCGCGCTTTTGCAGGAGGCTTTTGGAGGCCTTCCTGGTGTCGGAATTGGGCGTATGATAGCTTGTTGGAAAGTTATTTGAGTCTAATTTCCAACCCAACTCGAATTTGTTAATTTGGAGTTCATTTGACCTATCAAAAATCAAATCTCCCAAGACTGGTCAAAAAGTGCCAAATGAGGCTGCCTCAAGGAAGAGTGCTGTTGCAGTCAACTTTTGAATGCCTTCCTCAACCCCAAATTGAGCTCATGATAGCTAATTGGAAATATATTGGTGTCTATCTATCATTTTACCCATCAAGTAAATCATTTGGCCAACCAAGCTAGGAGAAAACTTGATTTTCCCAAGGTCACTTCAGAGGTGTCTTTGATTCTCCTGAGGCAACGATATTCTTGACATTTCTCTCAAACAGTGACATCTGTGAAAAACGTGAAGGAGGTTTTTCTTATTTGGCATGTTCTGGACAAAAACATCTCTTAGTTTTCCAAAATTAATCTTTTATTGCTCTGAAACATCATTTGAGTGAAACTTGTCCCAATGTGTGAAACAAGGAATTTCGTCGAAATGAACCGAAATGAAGGGGATAGGGGGCTTCTAAATTCTTGAGGAAATTTTTGGAAGTAGGGAGGGATGTTAGGAAGTAGGGGAAAGTAGAATCTCAGAGATTGAGTGAGGGGAAGGGGTCCAAAAGGGCAAAACACAGGCCAAACCTAGAAAATTGCCAGGTTGAAGCTAGAAACTAGGGTTTGTGCAAAAATGAAGAATTTGGGGGATCCAGCGGATGGGAAACATTTGATAGGGTATTTTAAGGATATGGGAAGGTGTATGAACATTAGGAAACAAGTTTTGCCGATAAATTGACCGTCCAAGAGAAATTGGCTTTCAAAACCCTAGGAGAGGGAAATGACCTTGCCAAGGCGCAACTGAAGCATGAATAAGGTGTAACACGACTCATTAGACACTGACATGATAATGAAAACCCTATGAATGATGATAGACTCAGCTGAATGATGACATGGACTGACATTTGGGCAAACCCTAGACCTAATGCCTAGTGACCAAATTTTGCTTGAAAACTCTTTGAAATGACAAAATTTGACTTGGAAACTCTGAGACCACTTTGTAAGAGCATATTTGATCACTGGAGGAAGGCTGGGAAGACTGACACTAACAAGGTCCACAACCCAAAACCAACTCATAAATAACTATCAGTACCCTAGATACTCGTTAAATGACCAAGATTTGATGCTATGAAAAACACACCACCATTGCAGTAGTCAAGATACTACCCCATTCAACCCACATCGATGTAGAATACAGTCAATAGGGTTAACCAATACCATCCCCCTCATGGAGGCTCATATCTTCCCCTACAAGGAAACAAATACTCCTCTAGGAATATGGACATAATGTTCTCTTCCCATAATCCATTTACCAATCAAAGACAAGGAAACCAGTATTGTTCCTTCCCCTCACAACAATAGAATAGCCCACCAATGCAAAATAACACAAGGGTTAATCTAGTGCAACCTTCTCTCACTCCACAAAAACAATCGGATGAGCAGTTGAACCCAGATAAATCCAAACCAAAGATAAAACCAAAGGGAGAACCCGAATAGGGGGGAAGCAACCACTAGCAACCCCCTTGGGCACCGAGAAGGGGTAACCCTAACCAATATCAAAACCAGGGATCAACCAAAAATAACCCATAGAAACAAAGCAAGAACACAAGTCTATGGACTAATAATTCATTCACTATCTATAGGGAATATGATCATTATACCCATCATTGTCCTCAACTCCTCGAGTTAAAAAGAATACAGGACAATAGGGGGCAAGGAGGTCAAAAAACTGCAGTAATGCAAGACCCTTTCCCCCATCATGGAGTGGTTAACACTCAACAACAAACATCCCACTCTCATCCTCCTAGAGGGAAACCCCATTAAAATTATAATCATGAAATTTTCATGAAAGGAGAATATGTCCTCCTACAAATGTGAAATATAAGTTATGAAGCTCCCTTAGAGCCCAACTCATCCAGCTTGACCACGAAAATACCTACAGGGTCATTGACCATTCCTCGACCTTCTATTAAACCTATGCCAAAAATGGTCAAAGGACCTTTACAATGTGTAGGACATAACTCAAAAGTTGCTCATATCTATAGCATAGTTGACAACTTAGCACAATCACCATCAACTATGTCAGCATTAGAGGTCCTACAAACATTCCCAACCCAACAAAAAGCCTTACTTTTGTGCAATCAACCCATTTAATTCTCTCCTAATGGTCTCTGACTTGGATAAATCTACCCCGCGACTACCATCAACCCTTTCTTTCCAAATTCCAGTCTCAGTCCAAAACATTAACATTCATCGTTTCATTGTCGACGAAGGGGCCTCCAAATTTATCATGTCCAAATATTTTTGGCAGAAACTAGGATCCCCCGAACTCAAGCCTTTTGACATCATGCTTAGAGCATATGGTGAGTGACCTTCTGCTCTTGTTGGCCTATACCCTAGTGTATCAGTTAAGTTGGCTGGGAAAAATGCATTAATATATATAGAAGTACTAGACATCCAATTGTATTACAATATCTTGTTGGGCTGAAGTTACATGTATGAGATGTTAGCAGTCACCTCATCGGTGTTTAGGATAATGATGTTCCCCCATGATGAAAATATCATTACAATAGATCAACTCACATATTATGCAAAGACAACAATACCCACACCTGATGGTGTGTTACCCTTAGTCTCATCTTCTCACGAATTGATCACTACTTACACTGAGCTCAGCCCTGGTGGGTTTAAGCCAACGACACTCCTAGAAAAATTCCCAAGAGACCCTCTAATGATAGAGGAAATTTCCCAAACCACTGAATCATTGGTGTGGATGATGACCTCATCCAACTCCTTCATAAATCAAGAACCAATTTTGGACACTAACAACAATGTTGTTACTGATCTGAATTTCTTACCAAATTACATCACTCATTTGCCCTTCTTATACCCCCCACCTTGTTTTGTCTCACACCAAGTCATCGCAATGCTCTTGTTTCCCCATATGGTTCTCACGATACTGGTCTGGTATTTGGACCCTTAGGCGATGTCAGCAAGTACAAGAATCACTGGAACATGCATCAGTCATATTCCTCCTTAGGATAGGACAACACCACAAATAATTCCTACTCAAGTAGCACCTACACCACAAGCAGTGCCTACATCGACACCAATCGGTGCAAGAACAAGGCATAAGAAAAAAGGTAAAAAGGTGGAAGATTCAAAATATCCCTCCTCTAGGGTCCCTTAATCTTCTGCATTGTGTGAAATAGTGGGGCACCCCACCAATAAGTGCCTCGAGTTAAATGAGATCAAATCTCTTTTGTATTCCCCAAAAGCGCCAGTGAAACCTCCTCCCCCTCTTAGAGAAAATATCACACCCATGCATCTTAAGGCATTGTGTACTGACGATGCATGCACCATATGTGCAAAGTATGGGAATTACACTCATAATTTCCATGAAACCCCTCGATATCGGGATGTGTTAGGTGCACTCACCCAATATAATACCCCATTACTCTTAACAAAGGATGAATCCAAAAACATTTTTTATGCTATAAGGGAAGAATATTATTTCTCTTATCCCTCATCCGGTCCATCAATCTCCCTCCATGATCAGAGGCAATCCGAACTAGAAACCAACCTACCATCACCCACTTGCGCTTTGTGCGATGTGCTAGATCACTTGATAAGCCAATGCCTTGAATTAAGGGCCTTTAATCAATTATATGTGGTTCCCCATGTCACTCAAAGCACGAGACCCAAGCACAGACATCACACTTTCTAGATTTGTGCAGGAAACTATCATGTGTGACATTGTCCCCACATTTCCTGATTTCATTCTTTGTTAGGATTCACGCGCTACCAAAGTCTAAGCCATTAAGGAGGTACCACCTCCAAAAACATTAAAACAATTACAAATCTTGTCGACTAAGGCCAATTTCTTATGACACTTTGTCCTCGATTATGCTACATGCACACAAGGTTTCCTATGCCTCCTTCATCAGGATATTCCCTTCCATTGGGATGATCAAGCTCAAAAATCATTTGAAGCTTTAAAAGATACATTATCTCAAGCTCCTTTGATTAACCCACCTGACCACCACAAAAACTATAACTTATACCTATCAGCATCAGAGGTAGCCATCACTAGGGTGTTAGTCCAAGATGGACCAAATAACAAGGAGCATGTAATTTATTACGTCAGAAAGAACTTGTCCAAGCCTGTGATGAAGTATGCACTAGAAGAAAAAATTGCCTTAGCCCTTGTACATTTTGTAAAAAAGCTTCAACAATATATCATCCTTCCGACCACTACCATAATAGCAGCCATTAACCCCATGAGGTATCTTCTCAGTCGCCGTATGATGAAACACAAGTATGCTCGGTGGACTTTTATTCTATAATAAATTTATCTACAGTTTAATTCTCCTAAGTGTAGGTTTTAACCTTGTACAGAAATTACCTGCATACGAATTCTAAAACACAGAAACTAAACAATGTGAGAGCATAACACATAAAACACATATACACAGAGATTTTCCCCTGGATCCCAAAACCGGGACTACTAGCTTGATTTTTCATTATGTTCCTTTCAATGTTACAATACATATATATACACTCCGAAGCATCCAATACCATGGACCAAAAACCATCATTCCCAAAACCATGTGCAAAAACCATAGGTAGGTCCACCCACATAATATAGGCTCCAAAAACAATTTTCCCGGGGTGTTGCCTTGGACCCCATAGAGGGGGGCTAATCGTCCCCCATTACACGGTTGGTGCAACAAAGGGGGGGCTTCGCCCCCCCTCTAATCCCTCGATTTGACTAGGGGTGCTAGTCATGGAAAGAATATAACACAACCTAACATTCTCCCACTTGTTGGTTTCTTTCCATAGGGGGCCATAGGAGAGCTTAGTCATTTATCCAGTCTTGCAATGCCCATTGTTTCTCTACACTAAGAAAACTTCTCAAAGCTCACAAATTTTGTCAATGCATCTGCAGTATTCTTCAAAGTGTCCACCTTTACCAGCAACACCTTTTTGTCTTCTATCATATCCCTCACAAAGTGATACTGAACATCAATGTGCTTTGTCTTTGAATGATAAGAAGGGCTCTTTGCCAAGAAAATTTCACTTTGGCAATTAGAGTCTATCCTTATAGCTCCCTGTACTAACCCCATACTTGAACACAATCTCTGCAACCAAACTCCTTCCTTGCTTGCATGAGTGGCTGCCATGTATTCAGCCTCTATAGTTGATAGTGCTAGTAGAGATTGTTTCTTACTCATCCAATTGACTGCACCTCCAAATAGGTTAAACACACACCCACTTGTAGATCTTCTCTGATCTAGATCTCCAACCCAGTCTACATCAACAAAGCCATGAATATCCAAAACTCTATCCAATCCTGGTCTTCCTTGGTAGCAAAAACCATAATCACTAGTGCCATGCAAATACCTGAAAACCCGCTTCACTATTGTCCAGTGCTCCTTCCCTAGTTTTGACATAAACCTACTCAATACTTCCATTGCATGTGCAATGTCTGGTCTAGTACAAACCACCGCATACATCACGCTACCAACCTCACTTGCATATGGAACATGGGACATGTCCTCTTCCTCTTCTTGTGTCTTGGGACACTGTTCAGCAGATAACTTCACACCTACAGGAATAGGAACCTTCACCAGTTTACTATCCTGCATATTAAACCTCTGCAATATTGTCTCGACATACCTCCTTTGGTTTAATCAAAGCTTCCACTTTCCCTGATCTCTTTTAATTTCCATGCCCAAAATATATTTTGTAGCACCAATATCTTTCATGTCGAATTTGGAGGACAATTGGATCTTCAAATCCTGAATAATTTATTTGTCATTTCTAACCAGCAACATATCATCCACATACAAGACTAGATAAATAACACGGTCACCAATTAATTTAAAATACACACAGTGATCTTCTTTGCTTCTGGTGAAGCCAAGTCCCTATATAAATGTATCAAATTTCTGATACCAAATCCTTGGTGAGTATTTTAACCCATACAGAGACTTTTTTAGGTTGCATACCAATTCTTTCTTACCCTTCACCGCAAAGCCTTTAGGTTACTTCATGTATATCTCCTCTTCCATATCCCCACGAAGAAATGTTGTCTTCACATCCATCTATTCTACTTCAAAATCAAAAGTAGCAACTGTTAGCTCTACAACATCTCTTTGATATTGGAGGATCATAAATAAACTCGATTGGTTTGGTGATGCTTCAAATGAGCTCCTAATGGTCATTCTTGCCCTTTTCCTTTACCCCGCTCATCCTCCTATCATCTCCTTTTCCCGTTGTTTTCAGTTAAAAACCATATAAAACCCCTGTTTCTTAAGCCCTAGGCGTTAAATCCCACAACCTCATAAAACCGTGTCCATACGACCTTGTACCTCCCCAAACTCATCACCCGTAACCTCTGTCATCGATCTCCACCTCCTGATCCAATGGCTTCCTGTCGCACCCGATGAAAAACCTGCACAATTAAGTCTTTGCCGTCCAATCATCTCCACTGGAGATCCAACGACGATCACTATCCCAATGCCCACGAAGTGACGAAACGTTAACGCGTGATGGAGAGTGGTTTTCCTCTCTCCTTCACAGCCACGTGTCACACGCTGAATGGGATCGCGCGCCATCGCCCTTTACTGCCCAACTCCCCAACGGCAGTGCGACCGATACTGCTTACCACTTCACCTTATGATCCCGCCCAGTAATTGTCGCGCAACTTCGCCACCCGATCACCATTGGATCTAGCCACCTGAGATCCAACAACCCACGATCATTCCGCTCCCACCTCCTCCGATATTCACGCAAATCCATCTCTACCATCTATCCCCCCGATCTGATGACCAATCTAGCTCCTTCATCCAAGCTCATACATTTTCCACGCAGTCCACGTCCCTTGACCATTCCGTACGCCCAAAGGATGAAGGCGACCGGCTCACCAGTACCAATTGCAGTTGCTCCTTAACAACCATATTTAATAAACAATATAGCTGAGAAGGAAAGGGACAGAGCTCGATCATGTAACCACATTAAACAGTTATGGAACTTCATGGATACGAACACTCCAGCTGCATGAGGGGATAGCAGAGCAACCGAGGAGATCAGATTCACCCACTAAGACAAGTAAACGCAGTTAGAGGCTCCATCAGGCAGTTAAATGTAGTTGGTGGTCAATTATGACCCCTCCATACCTAAATTGGCCAAGTGCCTTTGTAATGAAACTCTATATATACCCAAAACCAAGAGGTAATTAGGGATGATGGTTGATGTTTTGATGTAAGATTCAACTTCTGGAGACTGTAACTATTTTGATACTTGCAGCGTCTCATCTTCATTTTCAGCCAATACAAGCTTCTTTTGTTGTTAATTGATCACTTTTCATTCTTCTTTTTTTCCAAGCTGTGCCTGATATGTTGTATTCTTGAACTCTTGATGTTTAGCATTAGAGTAGCTGTCATCCTAGCTCTGTGTTAAAATCTTGTATGTATCATTGAATAAGTTATTTAGGTTTCTCTTCTTCTAGTGCCAGAGAGCTGTCATCCTGTTTGTGCATTGGTAGATTAGATTTGTAGACTTCTTCATTGGTTGCAGCTGGCCATCACAAGGTCTTATGCATCTGCTGGTGTGGTCAGTATTCTCCATATTCACCCAATCCTTAAATTGTGAGTAGTTGGTGGTGTAAAGCCTTGTAGTCTAGGGGTTTTCATGCATGTCTATAGTTAAACAAAGTAGAAGTGGTTATCTGGCTTGGACATGCATCATTCCTTCCATTCATCCATTTGCAACAATAAGTTGAATTTATATGTTCCCAGGCATCTCTGAGGTACAACCTAGGAGATTTTATTGGGGTGATAACATAATTGGCACCATTTCCGGGGACAGGGGATTGAAGCTCAGCTTCCCTGGGAGAACGACACAACTCCGGCTTTGATTATAGACAAATTATGGACACATTTTTGGTTGTAATCATCTATCTGGCGACTCTACTGGAGGACCAACCCAGTGGTGACTCCACATTACAGTTCTGGCTCAGTTTGTGAGACATACTTGGAGAAATCCTTAGAAATCACCAGCTTACCCATTTCTTGACCCTAAGAATATTTTCAAACAAAGAAAAGCATCACAAAAAAGAGCATCAGGATTAGGTAATCCTAAACAATCTTATGTATCTCTGCAAGAGAGGCTTCTAACTGAGCATGTTTAGGATGAAGATATAGAGCCTAGCATTGTTAGTGAAGAAATGCCCTCAGAGATTCATAAAGCTCCTTATTCATTAAATCCCCCTTTGGATCTCAGTCCAAAGAAAGCCTCCCATACAGTCCATCATTTTCCTTTATCTTTGTCATTCGTTCCCCAATCTTCTGTCATCCAAATGACCAGTACTCCTCCATCTACCCCAGTCATGGTAGGCCAACAAGCACCCAAAAAGATGGAAATAATCATTGCTGCTAGGTATGGACCCTTGGTCCTGCCTATTCCTTTGAATGCCATGCTTGCAAGAGAATACCAGAAATACATGCCTAAATCCACTGGTACATAGGGAGTAACTAATGAAGAGCACCTTGAATATTTTTATAGTTATGCTGATAACCTAGATATCAGTGCGGATGATGTGTGGATGAGAGTATTTGTCCAAAGCCTTGATGGAGAGGCTAGAAAGTGGTTCAAAGAACTAGCCCCTAGGTCTATAGCAGACAATGAAGTATTAGATGATGTATTTTTGAAGCCTTGGGGAGATAAAAAAGACCTGCTGTATTACCATACTGAGTTTGGAAATCTCAAGAGGGAAAATGGGGAGTCATTGTCTGATTTTAATAAAAGATTTAATCATATGTATAGCAAGATACCAAATGAGGTAAAGCCTACCCCCACCTCTACCCAACTCACCTATGCCAATGCTTTTGACTCTGATTTTTTCCTGCTATTGAGAGAAAGAAGATGTGCCACTCTAGCTGAAATGTAGGATGCAACCCTAGAGGTAGAATCTAATATCATGGCTGTAGAAAAGCTCAAGGGTCATACTGATAGAAGGAGGCAAAGAGTTGAAGCTTCCTCCTCTTCTCCATCTTCAAAACTTAAATTAGACAAAATGACTAAAATGATAGAGTCATTGGTTGCTGAAGTATCTAAGCTGAAGATTGAGCAGAGTTCTAGGAATGCAAGGCTTCCAAACACATTTCCTCCAAGAAATTCAAATCCATTCAGAAGAGCAAACGCTCAATTGCAGATCATTCAGAGAGGAAAGGAGACCAATGAAGAAAAAAGAGTTAAGACTCCTTTTCAAAATGTAGTCATGGAGGAGGAGTAGTTTGAAGAAGAGGATGAAATTCATTGCATGGAAGATAAGGGAAGTGATGCCTTTTTGACAATGGTCGCCTATGAAGAATAATTACTCCAGGACCAAACCAGTCAAGAGTGGGACAGAGAGGCTGTTCTATAGACTGATGAACAACAAAGATACAATCTGAGGTCAAGAACAAGCAATGTCAAGGAGAACCCTATCGAAAGAGATGTTGTCCCCACAGAGCATCAGAACATCAAACAAAAAAGACTTAGACCTTGATATCACCAGACCATATCATGATTGATTCTCATTTGATTCAAGGAAGGTGAAATGTCCGGGATTAATCAAAGACTTGGCTATTACCCTAACTCAGCTGCCCATGAAGAGCATGATGATGCATATTGTGGTGGCAGACGTTCCCCCTAAGTTTGGCATGCTGCTATCTAGAGGGTGGATTAAGAGGCTGGGTGGAACATTACATAATGATTTATCTTATGCCACTTTCCCAGTCTTTGGAGGAGAAAGCAGGAGATTATACAGGGAAGCACAACTGGCCTACATCATCAGTGACGAGAAGAATCCTACTAATAATCCTATTTATGTTGTAGACACTGATTTTGGGGCATTCATTCTCCAAATTGAAGAATCCCAGAATGCCTCAATGCAGATCAAAAAACCAGTAGGCCAGGCCGTGGAAGAGCAAGGAAGTCAGGTTTGGGAGATGTTCTTTGATGGAGCATGTTCAAGGGAAACTGTAGGAGTAGGGGTGGTGTTGATATCTCCAAAACAAGAAAGCGCACATCTGTCTTTTAAGCTGGCTTTACAAGTCGCCAACAATATAGCAGAGTATGAGGCTCTAATATTGGGCCTTAATGCAGCTAAAGATAGAGGAATCAGAAATATAAAGGTGTTTGGAGATGCTGATCTCATCATTCAACAAGTAAACAAAACATTTCAAGCAAAGCACCCAAGACTGAAAGCATATAAAGACGAGGTATGGAGACTCAAAGACTCTTTTGATAGTTTTTGTATCTCATATATCCCTAGAATAAAAAATCAGCTTGCTGATTCCCTTGTTGTGTCTGCTAGTATTTTTATTCCTCCCATGCCTCCTAGACTAGCTTATGAAGTTCATATGAAATATAGACCATCCTTGCCTGATAATGTCTAGCATTAGAAATTTTTTGAAGATGATGATGAAGTGAATAGGTTTCTGCAAGTTATTGGTGTATTCTTTGAAATGCAAATTGACCAAGAGAATGAAACCTTGGAAGAAAGCCCCCAATGCCAGCTAAAGAACAGAATTGGTAAAAACAACATTGTCCAACTGCCCAACAATCATATACCTAAAGGCCTTGTTCCCTTAGAAAAGTTGTTTAACCAGAATGATTTTCCTTATAAGGTTGCCCAAAAAGAATATCACTCTGTAGTCCATAATCATAACATAAGGAGCCCAGATCATCCAAAGTATATAAATATTTCCACACATCTATCTACTGCCCAAAGTTCTGAGTACTGCAATTTAATGAAGCAATTTGCTGATGTTTTTGCCTAGGAATATAGTGACCTGAAGACATATGATAAGAAGATCATCCAGCATAAGATCCCCTTGGAAAAATACACCATCCCTTTCAAGCAGAAGCTGAGATCCATAAATCCTTTGCTCATCCCTTTGATTGAAAAGGAGATCAAAAAATTATTGGCTGCCAAAATCATAGTCCCTCTCGGATATTCAAAATGGGTAGCCAACATGGCAGTTGTGAGGAAGAAAAGTGGAGAAATTGGGCTCTGCATTGATTTTAGAAACTTAAACAAATTCTCCAAGAAAGACAATTATCCTCTACCCAAGATGGAGCATTTGCTGCAAAAGGTCTCAAGAGCCAAAGTGATGTCTTTCCTGGATGGATTTTCAAGGTATAACTAGGTTGTTGTACATCCAGATGACCAAGAGAAGACTGCATTCACCACTCCTTGGGGCACTTTTATGTATTCCAAGATGCCTTTTGGGCTGATGAATGATAGAGCCACCTTTCAGAGAGCTATGGATATAGAATTTGTAGGAGAGAAGGATAAGTTTGTCCTTATCTACCTAGATGATATAATAGTATACGCCAGTAGCCATCAAGATCATTTTCAGCACCTGAAGAAAGTATTTCTGAAGTGCAGGAGGTTTGGGATATCAGTCAATCCTAAAAAATCACAGTTTGCTTTAGAAGAGGGCAAGTTGTTAGGACACATTCTTTATGCTGCAGGTGTCAAAATTGACCCAGAAAGAGTGAAAGAAATACAGACCTTGTCTATCCCGAGATCAAAAAGGGACATCCAATCCTTTCTGGGCAAGATAAATTTTCTAAGGAGGTTTATCCCAAATTTTGCAGAACTTGTAAAACACATCACCTCCATGTTAATAAAGGGGTCAGAATTCAAATGGACTGATACAACAACAAGATATTTTGAATCCATCAAGAGAGATATCATGGAAGCTCCTACTTTGATCAGTCCAGATTACAGCAAGGAATTCCATATATTTTCATTTTCCTCTGATGACACCCTTGCAGCAATTTTATTACAAAAAAATGAGGAAGGTTCAGAACATCCAGTGGAATTTTTCAGCAAAACCTTAAGGGATGCTGAGCTGAGGTATGATATCATTGAAAAACAGGCATATGCTCTTATCAAATCTTTGAAAGCTTTCAGAATTTACATTCTGCATTCCAAGGTAATTGCATATGTGCCCTCTGCTTTGGTAAAATATGTCCTAATGCAGCCATATGCTGATGGAAGAAGGGCTAAATGGATTGCAAAGCTTATCGAATTCAACATAGAACTGAAGCCCACTAAGCTTGTCAGAGGCCAGGGCCTTGCTAGATTAATGGCTAAAGAAAATTGCAAAATGCTGGACATGAATTTTGTAAGTACGAATTCGGAGGATGGTCAGAAAAAAGAAGAAACAGTTGAATCAGGTCAGAGCTAGTCTTTGGTAGAAAATATAGCTTGTTGTGAATGGTACTCTACAATAGCTCAATTCTTGCTGAAGCTAGAAGTTCCTCCAGGCCTTAGTTCAAGCAGAGCTAGAACCGTCAAACTCAGGGCAGCCAAATATTACATTCACGAAAACCTACTTTACTGGAGGGACCCCTCTGGGATCCTTTTGAGGTGTCTAGACAAAGAACAATCCTTGGAGGTAATGCAGCAGTTTCATTCCAGCATGTGTGGAGGACACCACTATTGGAAAACTATAGCCCACAAGATCCTCAGAGCTGGGTATTATTGGCCCACCTTATTTTTCGATGTCTTTTCATTTGTTAAATCTTGTGATAGGTGCCAAAGATTTGAAGGAAAACATCAGTTGAGGTCCCTACCCTTAAAGGCAATACATGCCTGTGGCCCTTTTCAGCAGTGGGGTTTGGATTTCATACGAGAAATCAACCCACATTCTAGTGGCTAGCATAGATGGATCTTAGTAGCCACTTATTATTTCATTAAATGGATTGAGGCCATCCCTACCAAAAAGGTTGATCACCATGTGGTCATAAAATTCTTGACAGAAAATATCTTCACCAGGTTTGGTTGTCCACATAAATTGGTCACAGATAATGCAGCAGCCTTCAGGGAAAAAGAATTGGTGGACATGTGTGACTCAATGGGCATTAAACTAGTTCATTCCACCTCATATTACCCTCAAGGAAATGGTCTAGCAGAATCTTCCAACAAAACCCTGATAAGGACAATTAAAAAGCTATTGGAAGACAACAAAAAGAATTGGGATTCTAAGCTCAAGTATGCACTGTGGGCTAACAGAGTAACCACCAAGAAATCCATAGGAATTCTCCATTCAAGCTATTATATGGCACTGAGGTTGTATTCCCAATTTAGTTAACCCTCCTTGTGGAAAAGTTCTTGCAAGAAGGGTAGAATGAGGAAGAGGAAATGGAAAAAAGGATCACTGATTTAGCAGAGGTACATCAAATCCGGGATCAGCTGGTTGAGAAGCTACAACAAATCAAAAGAGAATCAAGGAAGCCTTTGACAGGAAGGCAAAGGTAAACAGTTTTTGAGTTGGAGATTTGGTTCTCAAGTGGGATGCACTGAAAGAGAAGAAAGGCTACCATGGGAAGTTTGATGATCTATGGATGAGACCTTTTGTCTTCACTCAGATCCAGGGGAACAATACTTTCATGTTGAAAAGCATGGAAGGAGAGACAATATTTTATGGCCCAATTAATGGGTAATTTTTGAAAATCTATGTTGTTTAAGGTCTTCAGGCCTTAAAGTTGTGAATAGGTTGTTTGATTGGTTTTAGAGTATGCTTAATCAGACTCCATGCCCAATGGAACACTAGGAAATTTTGTTAATCTGGTTTTGACAGGAAAGGCATTGGTCTACAATTCTTGAAACCTCACAAGGAGGATATCATCCCCAGAATGAGCCAGTGTTAGCTCTGCAACATATCTTTGATATTGGAGGATCAGAAATAAACTTGGTTGATTTGGTGATGCTTCAAACGAGCTCCTAATGGTCATTCTTGCCCTTTTCCTTTACCCCGCTCATCCTCCTCTCATCTCCTCTTCCCATGCTTTTCAGTTAAAAGCCATATAAATCCCATTTGTTTTAAGCCCCAGGTGTTAAAACCCAAAACCTCATAAAAATGTGTCCATACGACCTTGCACCTTTTCAAACTCGTCGCCCGTAACCTCCGTCGTTAATCTCTACCTCCCGATCCAATGGCTCCCCGTCAATGAAAAATCTACACAATTAAATCTTCGTCGTCCGATCATCTCCATCAGAGATCCAATGGCGACCACTTTCCCCGCACCCACTAAGTGATGGAATGTTAATGCGCGATGGAGAGTGGTTTTCCTCTCTCCTCCACCGCCACGCATCACGTGCTAAATGGGATCGCGTGCCATTGCCCTTACCGCCCAACTCCCCAATGATGGTGCGACCGATACCACTTACTGCTTCACCTCATGATCCCACCCGAGAACCACCGCGTTCCTTTGCCGCCCGATCACCGTTGCATCTAGCCCACAAACATTCTACTTCCGCTTCCTTCAATATTCCTGCAAAGCCATCTCCGCTGTCTATCCTCCCGATCCGACGGCCAATCTTGCTCCTTCATCCCAGCTCGTACATTCGCAACGCAGTCCACGTCCCGTGACCATTCCATACACTTGAAGGACAAAGGTGACTGACTCACCAGTACCAGTTGCAGTTGCAGTTTCTCCTTAACAACCATATTTAACAACCAATATGGCCGAGAAGGAAAGGGATAGAGCTCGAGCATGTAACCACATTAAACAATCATGGAATTTCATGGATACAAACACTCTAGCTGCTTGAGAGGACAATAGATCACCCAAGGAGATTAGATTCACCCATTGAGACAATTAAACGCACTCAGAGGCTCCATCAGGTAGTTAAATGAAGTTGGTGGTCAATTATGACCCCTCCATACCTAAATTGGCCAAGTGCCTTTGTAATGAAATACCCAAAAACAAGAGGTAATCAGGGATGATGGGTGATGTTTTGATGTAAGATTCAACTTCTAGAGACTGTAACTATTTTGATACTTGCAGCATCTCGTCTTCATTTTCAGCTAATACAAGCTTCTTTTGTTGTTAATTGCTCACTTTTCATTCTTCTTTTGTTCCAAGTTGTGCCTGATATGCTATATTCCTGAACTCTTGATGTTTAGCATTAGAGTAGCTGTCATCCTAGCTCTGTGTTAAAATCTTGTATGTATCATTGAATAAGTTATTCAGGTTTCTCTTCTTCTAGTGCCAGAGAGCTATCATCCTGTCTGTGCATCGGTAGATTAGATTTGTAGACTTCTTCACTGGTTGCAGTCAGCCATCATATGGTCTTGTGCATCTGCTGGTGTGGTCAGTATTCTCCATATTCACCCAATCCTTAAATTGTGAGTAGTTGGTGGTGTAAAGCCTTGTAGTATGGGGGTGTTCATGCATGTCTGGAGTTAAACAAAGTGGAAGTGGTTATCTGGCTTGGACAAGCATCATTCCTTCCATTCATCTGTTTGCAATAATAAGTTGAATTTATATGTTCCCAGGCATCTCCGAGCTACAACCTAGGAGAGTTTCTTGGGTTGATAACAGCAACAACATATAAAAGTAATCTAAAAGAAGCTACCTTGGCAATAGGAGAAAAAATATCACCAAAATCAATTCCCAACACCTAGTAATAACCTTTTTCTACCAACCAAGCTTTGTATTTCTCCACCTTTCTTTCTACATCTTTTTTCTTCTTGAACACCCATTTGCTGCCAATGGGTTTCCTTCCAGGCAAAAACTCCATCAAGTCCCAAGCCTCATTTTTGTGCAAATATGTCATTTCATCAACCATGGCCTCTTACCAGAGTTTGCCATCCTTTGAATCTACTACTTCCTTCACAATTCTGGGATCATCATCAATAATAGATAAAGAAAAATTTGAACAGAAAGCAGATGGACTATACCGTTTCGGCTACCTTCTTTCTTGAATTGATCTTCTCACAACTGTAGTTTGTGGATGTTCATCTTATGATTCCTCTTTTGCTGTAGAGTCTGATTCTTCCTCCTTTAGCTCAAACTCTATCTTCTCAAGTTCCTTTGGTTGGACTTCATGTTTAAGAACATCTTTCACCTCTCTGAACACCACATCTCAGCTATACACAACCTATTTTGTTACTAGGTTCCAAATTTTTTAACCCTTTAAACCATTCTTATAGCCAATAAAGGTGCACTTTTTAGATTTACTATCGAACTTTGTTCTTTTCTCCTTTGGAACATGTACATATGCATCATATCCAAATTCCCTTAGATGTGAAAGAGAGGATTTCTTACCAGTCCATACCTCTTTTGGAGTCTTATCCTCCAACGCTGATGAAGGTGATCTATTGACCAGGTAGCATGCATTCTCCACCGCCTCTGCCTAGAATTCCTGTCCTAACCTAGTACTGTTAGTGTCGGTATCTTCATCCCTCCATCAGTGATCGAATTTCTATTTCTGCATGCATATTAGGTGTCCCATACGATCAGCTGCATTCCATTAGGTCATGGATCAACTGATGGTAGTGGTTCATTATCAATTTCCCTCATAGTATTTACTTTCTAGCCCATTTTCACATGTTCAGGTCATTTACTATCATTTTGTTTCATTCCATGTACAAAAATCAGTTTTAGGGTTTTAGGTCTCACTAGGTCTAGGGTTTGCCACCATGGTCATCCAAAACTCAATAAAAGGTCAGCAGGCACATGAGGAGGTTTTATAAGTTCATAAGATTATAAATTTACTGATGATATGCTCAATAAATGGTTTTTACCTCAAAACTCTATTTTGAGGTGAAAACAGATTTTTTATTTCCATGTACAAATTTTATGTAATTTTAAGTGTTTTCTATATGTAATAAGTTCCAGCTGCTGCCCTTGGTCACCTTGCCAACTCCAGCCACTACAAGAAACAAAAACATCAATGCATTAGTTCATCAAGTGATCAAGAAGAGTCAAATTTCAAATGCAAAACAGAGTTTTTAAAGCAAAGTGACTAAGACTTTAGAAAAGTGGGTTTGTTAAATGAAAAAATTAAAGCCAAGGGGATATAAAGCTCATCTATGTGTTTGAAGTCTTCATTTTTTGCAAGTGAGTGAGCTAAAAGGCAAAAATCATGTTTTTGGGAGAAAGAGGTGAAACTGAGCAAAAAACTCAAAATTTCACTGGTGCTGCGCACCTGGGCTCTGGCGCTACGCACCTGGCGCAGGTTTTACACTGAGTTTTGTTTGGGCGCTACACATACAAAGTGCGCTGCACACTTGGGGGGCAGCGCTACGCACTTGCCTATTGAGTTTCAAATCGATTTTCATCACCTTCCTCTGCTTCAAATTTCATAATTGACATCTTAACAAGTAAAGCTTCTCATCTAGTCTAGCAAGAAGTTTTCCATCAGTTGTCTCTAAAACTAAAACCCTAGCTATCCTCCAAATTGTCTTGTAAATTTGCATAGGGTATTGTCTTCTGTTGTTTTTATTCCCTTAGATTATCTTCCTACACCCCATTCCCTTACACTAAATTTCCCTAAATCCCTTCCTCTTTCCCTTTCCCAAAATCATTAGCACTCACTACCCAAACCCTATTCCCATTTACCAAACCCTAACCCTTTATTCTATCCCCAAAACCCTAACTCCCATTTCCCATTTCCTCATCTACATTCATAATATCAGCTATTCCCTCATTTCCCAAAAGAAAACAGCAGTCACTTCCTACATACATTACTCACCCTCATACTTTAAAAATCTCTTCATACTCATCAGTTTTCACTCCAAATTTGTAAGTATGGAGACAGATTCAGACTATGGGAGGGAAGATGAAACTTCCAGTGATTCCTCCCGAGAGGTTCATGTGCTAAGAAAACCACATAAAGGAGGAAAACATATCCGGGAGGAGCCCACCACTCTCACAGAATTACTTGCTTTCCCTCTTGCTGTAACTTGTTTTCAACATCAATCTTGTTATCAGTTTTGTGAAATGGTAGAAAGGGTGAAGTATCATCATGAGCTGGCTAGGTTGTTTGTTCTTCATCTTCACAATGGCCAGGTGAACCTAGCTGGTGTCTCTTTCACCTTGACACTTGAAACCATTGCAGCAGCAACAGGCATCCCTAATGTAGGTGAACAGTGGAATAAGGGGCAACATGTGGGCAAAGAGAATTATGAGCCTTACATTAAGGCTGGTTTTCAAAGGCAAATCAGCAGGGCTTTTCTTTTCAAATACTTGCTACACACTTATGCTCCTCTCATGAAATTCATCATCAAGTATTTTACCTGTGAAGGGAGGTTTTCCCATCTATATACATACCATGTCATATTGTTGATGCATTTCACAAGAGTGAGGATGATGAACCTCCCATACTTTATATGCATGAATATTGAGGAGATGGCTCTATATGTGCAAAGGAAAACTTTTCCTCAACAATTCAGCAACATTTACCATTTCTCATTGATTAAAATTGTTGTTTTGCATCAACTAAACTTGTTGAACATATCATGGGATACCTTCATTGCACATGAGATTTTCAAAGGGCCTCAGGTGACTCCATCGGTGCTTCAAGAGGAAGGAGGGCCTTCAAACTAGCCAGATGTTCATGAGACTGAAACTATAGGTGTGTCAGTGTTTGTCACTTATGATAAAGGCACCAAGAGACTTTTTTCACCTACCAAACGAGTACTATCTCTACCAGGGGTGGAAGGGGTCTCGTTTTCTTCACCGGACCACAGGAAAATGATATCTTCACCAGCGGTGAAAGGGGATTTTCCTTCTTGTTCAACTGAATGGGTACATGACAAAGACAAAGGAAAGAAACAGGTGCATGATGAAGGCCCTACTGAAGGGCAAGACATAGATTTTGTCTTGGTTGAGGAGGATGACATTGATTTGGGCCCTCAAAGCTCAAGACTCAAAGATATGATCATCAAAGAAAAAGAGGTTGAAATCCAAGCCTTCTCACTTGACCTTGAGAGGGCCAAATGGATCATTAACTTCCTTGAGCAGGAGAACAAGCAACTGGAGGACAAACAAGCTATTATGGAGCTGCAAACAATTAGAGAAAATAGGCAAGTGGCAAAAAGAAGAAAAATCAAAATGACACCCCTTGAGCAAGAAATTGAGGCTAACCAGGAATCATGGTTAGAGAGGACAAACATTCACCTAGAGAAATTTCTTGAGAAAGCTAACAAAGAGAAGAAAATGTTGCACCATATGGCCTATCACTACTTAACCCAGAATAAAATTTGCAAAACAAGGGTGAAGAGGTTAAAGGCTAAGCTAAAAAGAGTTTTGAGAAGCAAAAAGGAGCAAGATAAGCTCAAGATCTTGGCCGAAGCATCATTGGCCCAGAAAAGCACCTAAAAAGGATCACTCATGCCAAATTTCAAGGAATTTGGAGCATTTTTTGTCATTTTTGAAAATTTTAATGAAAAAACAGGTTTTTTCAGCAGGTGGCGCTACGCTTTTGATGGGGGCCTCCATTTGTAAAAAATTTTACATTTTTGGAATCAGCATGAAAAGTTATGCATGCTCAAAAATGGCTAAGAAATCTTGACAAGTTCTGGACCTCCATAAGGGCCAAAAAGTGCCCTCTCTGCCACTTTTTTTCCACACAGGAAGCAATCTTGGGATATTTCATTTTTGGAGGGGCAAATGGACTCCAAATCAAAAAATTCAAGTTGTTCCAGAAAGTAGACTCACCAAGATTTCTAATGAGCTATTCTACACCTGATTTGGACATCGGGAGGCCTTCCAAAACTGGCCTGGAAAATTCACTACGCATAGGATTAGTGGCGCTGCGCATAGGAGGAAAATTTGCTAGTTTTGCCTATTTGTTCAAAATTTCACCCAGTTTGCTGTCAATTTGACTTTTTCTTCTCTCTTGGTCAATTAATGATGTAATATGATTTAACTTGATGTAATATGATGAAAAGTGACTTGAGGAGGTAGATACATCAGTTAGAGTTGGTTTGGGGATGAATGAATCAATTTCCATAGTTTTAGAGGCAAGCTGTTCCACTGCCTATTTTTCAGTTCCTAGTTTAGATCTTGTTGAAATAGCTCCTTGACTCATGGATTCGACCTTTTATCGCTAGCATAGGTGGGGATGAATGAATCAATTTCCATAGTTTTAGAGGCAAGCTGTTCCACTGCCTATTTTTCAGTTCCTAGTTTAGATCTTGTTGAAATAGCTCCTTGACTCATGGATTCGACCTTTTATCGCTAGCATAGGTGGTTTGATGCATACGTCTTATACTTTCTTGGTCATTTTTCAACTTTGGACTCTTGTGGATGCATTGAGCACTATTGTAAATCACTTCTGTAGTTTGGCAAGGAAATGAACCAGGGTTTTGCAGCATTTTGTGGGATTCTTGCGGTAATGTGAATTAGCATTGTTTTGTCCTATATTATTTAGTTTATCTTATGTGGATATGTGCCATCATCTCTCTTTTTCTGCATAACTAAATGGATCAAGATTAAAGGGTGGAATCCATTGATGTTCGGTGCTCTGCCTTAGGGTTTTATTCAGTTCTAAATGTTTTATGTTGTTTGAAGAGGACTCATGAAACTTGCGTGCCCTCTCTAACTCTTCACCAATCTTTAGACTCACCATCACATTCATTTCAAAGTGCTAAAACACTTGCCTACCTCACCCCACAGAAACCTCTGCAAATTTTTGTTGATTTCGCAGACCCAAAGATGCCTTCCTCATTTGATCTAGCAACCAACCATTAAAATCAATCAAAATCCTTAAAGAATATACCTAGCCTAAAATTAGTATTCATACCAGTCATCTCAAACCTTCCTTGCCATATTTTCTTTGAGATTGACAAGGAGAGAGCCCTCTCCTAACCTGGTAGGTCTAGCTACCAGGTTAAGCATGGTTTGATGTTACCCTAGACCTGCCTTTCTCAGCCTGAGGTAGATTTAGGCTATAACAGGTACCACTGAGCATGCTTCTTGCCCTTTCCATCAACATCTTGTTCATTCTTTTTGCAAGTCCATTTTTCTCAGGTGTGTATGGAGTACTCTTCTGTCGTGCTATAACACACTTCTTACAGAATTCTTAAAATTCCTTCTTGCAAAACTCTCCATCATTATCTATCCTCAGTACCTTTATCTTAATCTCTGCTTGGTTTTCCACCATGGCCTTAAATTCTTTAAACCTGTCAAAGACTTTAGATTTCTACTTAAGGAAATATATGCATGTATTCCTTGAGAAGTCATATATAAATGATACATAGTACATAGACTTACCCAGTGATGGAACCTTCATAGGTCCAAACACATCACTGTGCACAAGCTCTAATATATGTTTCACCCTCTTACCACCAGAGGGGAAACTCACCTGATTTTGCTTCCCATATACACAATTTTCACAGAAATGAAAATCCATAGAGCTATTAGCCATACCTTACAACATACCTTTACCATGCAGTATTCAAAGGCCCTTCTCTCCAATATGTCCAAGCCTTTGATGCCATAGCATGGTCTTTTCTCCAGAGACCACTATATTTTCTGCTCCACTTTGAGGAACCACAGAACTATTGCATCCATCAACAACAGTGCTACCTAGAAGCTTGTACAAAGCTCCAATCCGAACTCCCTGCATCAATACCAGTGCTCCCTGAACCATCTTGTAGGTATCCTTCTCGAACATTGTTTTTACACCCACATCATCTAGCGTGCTTACATAAAGCAAATTTCTAGCCAATGCAGGAATATGCAGAACACCTCAAAGTGTTCTAATCCTTCCACCTTGCAAATTCAACTTAACTTTTTCGCGACCAATGATTTTAGCCTTTCTGTCATCCCCCAAGAAGACATTACCACCATCATATTTTTTACACTCACAGAACCACTCTCTATTGGGAGTTAAGTGAAATGATGCACCTGAGTCAATCAACCATGCCTCATGATCTACATGTGTACTTGAATTAGCCAAGTACACATCTCCACCTTCATCTAAGGTGGTTTTCACTTCTGCAAAAGGATCATCATCAGATCCCTTTCCTTTGTCAGGAGCTTTATATTTACTGTCCCTTTTGTAGTGCCCTTCCTTTCTGCATTTCCAGCACACCTTTATAGGTTTTCCTGGTGTTAGAGTCGGTATTGTCATCCCTCCATCAGAGATCAAATCCTCTTGTTGCATTTCATGTTAGGTGTCCCGCCCATTCATTTGCATTCCATTACGTGCATAGATCGTCTGATGACATTGGCATTCCTCCAGTGTCCCTCATGTTATCGAACTGCTGGCTCATGTTTGTTCATTTAGAAACACACACAGTCTTATTTTTATCCTGAAAATTGCAAAAGTTGTCTTTAAGGTTTCATGGTCAATTAGGTCTAGGGTTTCATCAGGGTTTCGTCAAAAAATGTGTTAACATGTCCAATAATTGCCAGTAGGCCGTGAGGAGGTTGCAACAAATTTTATCACCAAGCATTTGAAAACAGCGTATTTAGTATTTATTATACAAAATCATGAAAGTTTTTGCTTTCCTCATTGTAAATGCATTCATCTGCATCCTGGTTTCTTTCCTTAGCCCCGGAAGCTCCATTACCTGCAAAACAAGCAAAGCTTAGGTCATTAAATTCATCACAAAGTGAAAAAGTAGTGAAAAAGTTCACAAACAAAGTTTAAAGATAAAGTCAAATACAAAACATTATAAAATTGGGTTTCATGAGCTAAAATTTCAAAAGCTCTTGGTTTATAAGCAATGCCTTCATTTGTAAAGTTCATTTGCAAAATACAATTAAGACAAACTGATTTCATTGAGCAAGAGGAAAAAATTGGGTGAAAATTGCTCTTGGTGACCGGCACGACGCAATGGGAAGGAGGCGTGGCACATTGGTCAGGCGCGGCGCACTGGGCCTCAGAACATAGTGTATTTTTGCAAAGGCGCGGTGCATTGGGCATGTTGCGTGGAGCATACAGCTAGGAAGTCCGAAAAACCTCCAAACTTCCTCCAATCAGCCAAAATCACGTGAAATGGTCTTGATTCAAGTAGGTAGCATCTTCAAAGCTGTATTTCATCTAAGTTTGATGATGGTTTGATGGTGTGTTTTTTATGGTGCTTGTGAGAAGCAATCAAACCCTATTTTTTTTTTAAAACTTGCTACCTAGGGTTTGAAAACCTATTTTGCTACCAAGTTCATCATCCCTCCATTACTCCCCTATCCCATTTATTCTTGGATTTCATTGTTCCCTAAGTTCCCCAACCCCCATAAATTGACTAATCCCTTATCCCAAGTTCCCTTTCCCAAAATCCTAATTGTAAAATCCCAAACCCTAACCTTATACAAAACACCCATAATATCCCATTTTTCCCTAGCTAAACTCTGTCCCAACAGTCCCTAAATTCCCATTATTTTTCCCTCTCCTAACAGTCCCTTGTTTCACTATTTTCCCTTGGTAGCAGAGGTCAAACAATCATCAAAGGTAGTCCAACACAGTTTCAGCACCTATTTCTCCAAGCCAATTTGTCTATCAGCAGTTATGGCATCTGATCCTTCATATGATTATGAAGAAGAGACCCAAAGTGATTCACCCACGGAGGGACATGCACCTAGGAGGCCTCATAGAGGTGGCAGACATATCAAAGAAGAACCTACCACTCTTACTGAGTTGCAGGCCTGCCCTCTTACCCTCTTTTGTTTCCAGCATCAGTCATATTATGAATTTTGCGAGAAGGTTGCTCATATTCAGTTTCATCGTGACTTGGCCCACTTATTTGTGTTGCATTTGCATGGTGATCAAGCCACTCTTACCGGTGTTACTTTCACATTAACACCAAAAACCATTTCATTGGCAACCAGCATACCAAACATTGGAGAACCATGGAATAAGAGATAGAAGATTGACTGGCAACACTATGAACCATACATCAAGCCTGGTTTTCTGAGGCAGCTTAAGAGAGTGTTTCCTTTTTGGTTTCTCAAGGTTGAGTATGCTCCTTTAATGAAACTCATCATGAAGTATTTCACCTGTGAGGGCCGGTTCTCCCACTTGTATGCTTATCACATCGGGCTGCTGATGCATTTCACTCAGGTTCGAATGATGAGCATTCCTTATTTCATATGCCAAAACATAGAAAGGATGACCACTCTTGCGCAACACAAGACCCCTCACCAGCAGTTTAACAGTCTTTATCATTTTGTTCTCATCAAAATTGTGGTCGTTCATCAGCTTGGTTTACAGGGCATCACTTGGGATGACTTCATCTCTCGTGAGTATTTTAGAGCTTCACAGGGACCTTCAAAGGTTGGGCATGAGACAAGTGGACCTCCTTATCAGCAGGGCCATGAGACCGCTAGTATGTCGGTGTTCATCTCCTATCAGAGGGGCAATAGACGGTTTTTTACAGCAGCGAAGCGAGTGTTATCTCCACCTGGGGTGGAAGGGGCCTAGCTTCCTCCATCAGCACAACAGGTTTAGGACTGAGGCAAGAGGCTTCTACAAGAGGAAGGACCATCAGGTGAGCGAGAGACTGATTTCATCCTCATTGAGGGTGATGATACTGACATGGGCCCACAAAGTGCAAACCTTAGACAGGCCATCAAGGAGTAGCAGGCAGACATTGATGCCTTGTCCACCAACTAGGATAGATCCCAGTGGAATATATATTATTTAGAGCAGAGGAACAAGCAGCTTGAAGATCAGCAAGTGGTGATGGAGTTACAGAACATTCGGCAAAATGGCCAAAGTGCCTGAAGGAGGATAGAGTTCACTGCATTGGAGCAAGAGACCAATGCTAATCAAGAGTCATGGCTTGAAAGAGTCAATACCCACTTGGAGAGGAAGCTGGAGAAGGCAATAAATGAGAAGAACATGCTTAGAAATTTTTCATATCATTATTTGTCCCGGAACTTGGTGTGCCAAGCAAGAATCAAGAATTTGAAAGCAAAGCTAAAGAGAGCATCAAAAAGGAAAAAAGAGGATGAAGGACTTCAAATATTGGCTGATACTTCCTTGGCCCATCAAAGCACTTAATAGAGAAGACTCAGCCCAAATTTCAGGAAATTTGGAGCAATTTTTGCATATTTGTAATTTTTTCGCACAAAAAGCAAAGTTTTCCTCCCTATGCGCCGCGCCACGTGGCGCTTGCTTTTGCTAGAGGGCTCTAAATCACAAAAAATTTGCATTTCTAGATTTTTCATGGAAATTTATGCTTGAATACCTATGGCCAAGAAATTTGGGCAGGTTTTGAGCCCTCAAAAGGTAAAAAAAGACTCTAAAAATGACCTCACTGCCCCTATTTTGACACACAGGAAGCAATGTTGGGAGAATGGACTTTTGGAGGGGAAAATGGAGGCCAAATTGAAAAATTCCACTTGGGTTGGAAAGTAGACAGGAAAAAATTTCTAGCAAGCACACTTAGAGATCATTTGGACACAAGAAAGGCCTCAAAAAGTGGATCCAAACAGGCGCTATGCATAGAGAATCAGGCGCGGCTCATAGAGGAAAAATTGCCAGTTTGACCAAGTTTTGCTTTGTTTTTCGCCCAGTTTCACCTAGTTTGACTTTTTCACTTTCCTAATGGAAACTTTATGATGTAATTTGATGAAATTTGATGGATAATGATGTAAATATGTTGCATTTTCACTTGTAGAGGTAGATTCATCAGTTTACAGGTTGTTTCAAACTGAATGGATCAGTTTCCTTGTTTTTAGAGGCATGTTGTTATGTTGCCTAGTTTCTAGTTCTCAATTTAGAATCAGTTGGATCAACTCCTAATCTCATGAGCTCGACCCCTAGAGGCAAGGATGAGATATGTTTTTCTATATTATGTATTTTTTCAATCATTAGCATGGTTGTACTCTTGATAAAGCCTTGAGCTTCATTGTACATTCACTTAGTATTTTGGCTAAGGAACTCAGACCAGGATTTGCAGCACTCTTTGGGATTCATGTGGCAATTTGTATTGGTACAGTGCTTCTATTTTTAATTGTGAATTTTGTTAATGTATGTCATCATCTATCTTATTTATTCTGAACTAAGCAAACAAGAGTGTAAGTAGAATTCATTGAAAGTGCAATGCTCTACTTGAGGTTTGTTGTAGTTGTTTGATGTTTTCAGCTGTCTGAGGAGGATTCATGATTTCCCTTTCCCTCTTCAATACCTCACCTATCTTTTCCACCCATCTCATTAAAATTTAAGTGCCAAAACGATCGCCTACCTTGCCCCAATGAGATCTCTGCAGAACTGAGCCTCAATCCTCGCACCCCAAAATTTGCTTTCTCCTTGATTCCAACAAAACCCCCAAAAAATCAAATCAAAGCCTTGTACTTCATACCTAGCCTAAAATCAGCTTTTATTTCAATCATCTCAAGCCCCATCGATTATCTTTTGCTGATATTGATCTGGAGAAAGCCCTCTCTTGTCCTCATAGGGCTAGCTATGAGGCTGAGCATCATTTGATGTTGGCCCTGGATCCTACCTTTTCAGCCTGAGGTAAATCTAGGCTCTAACATAGTGGTGACCATACGGGGGAACTAAAAAAAAAAATTGTTGGTATTCTTCGTTTTATAAACTATAGACGGAGCTTGAAGATTAGCGAGGTAGCCTTCGAAACGCTTTTGCTTTGCATTAGCGCAAGTAGATAAACGCTACTTCAGTCCATCTCCGGTCTAGACTTATAAACGGAGTATCTAACTTGCAGATCACCCCAATACATCTGAGAATTCTAAGCTTTTGGATGATAAGTTTAGGATTTGATAGGATAAACAAGTTGTTAATGTCCATCTGATTTCTTGAAATAGTAACACACTGGCTTCCAGAAGAAATACCAGAGCAAATCCAAATCCTGATCCCCCTCCTGTCTATGAAAATCCCAATCTTATTCCAAGAATCATCCACCAAGCAAGCTCTATCATTCCCGTGTTCAAAGCTCAATCATGTCCTGTTGGTTTTGAGTATCTCGAGGATCAATATTTTCATGAGCAGTTTGAGTTATCTTTGTTTGAAACCAAATCTGAAAGCATTGTCGCTTCAACTATCTTAAATCTCAAGTTTGTTCGAAATCTTGAAACTGAAAGGGCCAATAAATCCATTAATGATTATATCCTAAATCAACTCCAGACTTCCATCTTGGCTTCTAATATCTCTGATTTTTTAGAGACTTCTTTTGCAACCCTTGGGTCATCTGCAATTGCATCTAGTTCAAGAATCCCCGTTGAACCTCCTTTCATTCCTACCATTCCGGTGCAGCCTACTGTTTCTCATTCAAAATCTGCAGTTGTGTCGTCTCCATCTACTCCTTCTACTCCTAAAATAGCCAATATTGCTTCACCCCCACATACACCTCCTCATACTCCCCATACATCAGCTCCACCTACTCCCCAACATCACCAAGACCGATTGCAAATCCACCAAGAGAAATGGCTGCTCGTTTTGTACCTCTTGTACTACCTCAAAGTTTGGATGATATGCCCACCGACTACCAAAGCAAAATTCCTTTGTTTGATGGCACTCCTCATGGTATCATAGCTCAGCAACATGTGGACAGAATGTCTAATTTCTTCAATCTTCATGAGATTGATGCAAAAAATGTAACCATGAGACTGTTTGTACAAATATTTGGAGGTGAAGTAAGGAAATGGTTCAGGGCCTTGCCGGCTGCAAGCGTCACTACATTGGCCGATCTACAGAGACAATTCTTAAACCACTGGGAAGTGAAGAAAAATCCCCTTTAGATTCTTTCTGAGTACAAGCACATCGAATGAAATGTGGGTGAGTCTGTTCAAGATTACTGCATTAGATTCAATTCAGTTTATAATGCAATCCCTGATCACCTAAAGCCACCCATGGGGCTAGCCTTGATAAAGTTTCTGGATGGTTTTGACACTGATATGGCTTACCAATTAAGAGAAAGAGATCCAACTACTTTAGAAGACATGCAGAAGATTGCGGTTAGCGTTGAAGCAAACTCGCTGGCCAAGAGAGCTAGAGAAAGAGTTGAAAAGAAAGCCACAATAAAAGAAGAATCTTCCTCATCAGATCAAGTGCTCTGAAGGGTGGAACAGATGTTGGATAGACTGAAAGTTGACAATTCTGAACCGTAGATCAGAAATCCTAACTTTTGTGGCCAACAGCAGCCCCAATACAGAATCAAACAAAGACATCAGCGAGCCCAAGATCAAACAGCACAGCAGCAAGTGCAGACACCTTTACAACAGAATGTTGTGCTTGGTCCGGAATCAGAAGAAGAAGAGAATGTGATTGGAGAAGAAAATAATTTCTTCACACCCGATGACATGCCAATTTACATCACTGAAGATGAGGAGTACTCCGAGAATCCAGCTGAATGAGGGGATGCAAATTTTATTTTAGCAAATGAGACGGTACTTGAGAAAGAATTCGATGATTACCAAAGAGGATACATGAATGCTTTGTCATCTCACCAGTGGTAGTATTCACTTCGAAATAGAGATGTGCCAACAAATCCAATTCAAAAAAGGAAGGAGGCAGCATCGTCAAAGAATGATCCTCCCAATGTGAAAAAAAAGGGAAAAGAGACAGCTGATCCTAGCAGCAGGAAAACTACATCAGCAAGTGAAATACCAACCCAGCCAAATGTGTCAAAGGAGAAAACCAAAAAGAAGGATGTTCCAGCAAAAGAGGTAGAAAAAATTTCAGTTTTTAACTTAGAAAATGAAATTGCTAAGTTGAAAATATCCATTCCTTTAACCGAGTTGATGAAGAACAGTGATTATAAAGGTCAGGTGTCTAAAAGTTTGAGCTTAGATCCATCATCAGACATGGTAAATGTGGAGGATGACAGTCCCAAATTGATCTTTGGGCCAGCGTTGGAAGGTCAGTCCCAAGATAGCAATGTTGCTCCTTTTTATATCAGTCTCAAGGTGCATGATTTTGTTTTACATAATGCTATGTTTGACTCCAGAGCCTCTCATAATCTTATGCTAAAAGCTATCATGGAGAAATTGGGATTGGACGTCACTAGAAAATACCATGACCTATACTCTTTTGATTCCAGTAGAGTAAGGTGCATCGGTCTTATAAAGGATTTGGTGGTCAGTTTGGATCAGATTCCGGCTAAAAATGTTTTGATGGATGTGGTGGTGGCGGATATACCTCCTAGATTTGGCATGCTTCTTTCCAGATCTTGGGGAGCAAAGATTAAGGGGACAATGCAACTTGATTTATCCTATGCTATGATTCCTGTGTTCAATCAGATGAGGAAATTATACCAAGAGTAGAAAATGAAGTAGATGATCACTAGCAAGGAGAAACCAGTGAATCATCCGATCAACTATTTACATACTGATCTAGAGTCATTTGTTTTGTATTCAGATAGTTTTAATGATGTAAATAGCTAACTAGTGGAAGTAGAAGACATTCCTGAGATTACTGAAAATTTTAGAGAAGTCTTGAGACAAGAGCGGAAAAGATTTGATGGCATCACCGAAAAATCAGTAGTCCGACAACAGTGATATATTGATGGATAGCAAGGTAAAGAAAAAGAGTTTCAGCATTTAGAAGAGGATGAAACAGGCCTACGAAGTATGGACTTTGACAGTGCTATTGGAAGAGAAGGTGCTGGCATTGGTATATGGATACGCAGCCTAGTTTTCGCCCCAAACAAAGTGCCAAGCAATGTAAGGGTCCACTCTTATAAATTAGCTTTTGACTGATCAAACAATGAGGCTGAATATGAAGCTTTGATTGCTGGTTTGAAAGTTCTTAGAAAATTAAATGCTAATAGGATTTCAGTGTATGGCGACTCCAAGTTAGTTATCAAGTAGGTGAAAGGCAAGTACCAAGCAAAGCATCCTCGAATGCGGGCCTACCGCAATGTCATGTTGGATATCTTGAAGGTATTTTCTAATTATACTATCACTTGTGTGCCCCGTGCTCAGAATGTCATAGCAGACTCACTTGCAATAGCAGCAAGAAATTTGAAGATTCCTATGAACTCAAGCAACAAGCTCGAGATTCACGTAAAGCATCGCCTGACTATGCCCGACAATCAAAGGTATTGGCAAGTGTTCCAAGATGATGATGAGATTGATGAATTTCTGCAAAATAAAGGTAAATTCAAGGAAATTTCTATTGACATGGAATATGATGATGGTGATGAGAATTTGGAAGTCAATCAAATGGAAGTATTGCAGCTCAAAGATAACATCATTCCAAAAGGTTTAATACCTTTAGAGGAGCTTTTTGATCAGGATGATGTGGCTAAAAAACCAACCTTGCTGCCAACTGAAAAAGGAGTTGAAGATGTGAACATTGGATCAACTGAAAATCTGAAGATGGTCAAATTATCAAAAGCATTGTCCCCACAGGTGAGAGTGAAGTATATCAATTTTTTATCCTCTTTTACTAATGTATTCGCTTGGGATTATTCAGATTTGAAAGCTTATGACACGAGCATAATTCAACATGTGATCCTGATCAAGCCAAATCAAAAGCCTTTCCACCAAAAGCTAAGAAGAATAAATCCAAAGCTACGACCCTAAATCGAAAAGGAGGTGAATAGGTTGTATAAAGTTGGTATCATAGTCCGTATCAGATTTTTAGATTGGATTTCGAACTTGGTTCCCGTCCATAAGAAAACAGGTGAGATTCAGTTATGCATTGATTTTAGAAATCTGAACAAAGTTTCCTTGAAAGACAATTATCAATTGCCCAAGACGGATCACATACTTCAGCGAGTAGTTGGAGCATCACGAATGTCACTACTTGATGGTTATTCGGGTTATAACCAGATTTTGGTCCATGAGGATGATCGTGACAAGACAACATTCACCACTCCGTGGGGAACTTTTCATTATGCAAAGATGCCATTTGGATTGAAAAATGCTAGTGCAACCTTTCAGCGGGCGATGCATATAGCATTTGCCAATGAAAAAGATTATTTTCTAGTTGTTTATCTTAATGACTTAACAATTTTCTCCAATACAGATGAAGAGCACCTCTATCATTTGAAAGTTGTTTTTCAACGGTGTAGGAAGTATGACATCTTGCTCAATCCAAAGAAAAGTTTGTTTGCCATGGATTAGGGAAAACTTCTCGGGCATAGTATCTCAAAGGAGGGCATCCGAATCCATCCAGCATGGGTGGAGGCCATTCAAAAGATTGATTTCCCATGAAGTAAGAAAGAAATCCAATCTTTCAATGGTAAGATCAATTTCTTACGTCGCTCTGTGCCCAATCTTGTAGAACACTTAAGACAAATCACAAACATGATGAAAAAGGATAGTGCAGTAAGGTGGACCAAGGAAGCAGTTAAGTCTTTTAATTTGGTGAAACTAGCTCTTTCTTCAGCTCCAGTTTTGATCAGCCCGGACTATACTCAGGATTTTATTTTGCTTTCCTTTGCCTCGGATCATACTATGGCAGCGGTCTTGATGGAGAAAAGAGACCAGCTCGAAAAACCAATTGCATTCATCAGTAGAACTATAAGGGATGTTGCATTGAAGTATAATATTATTGAAAATAGGCCCTTGCATTGGTTAAAGCATTAAAATATTTTCGAGTTTATATTTTGCACTCTCACATCCTTGCTTATGTTCCTAATGTTGTTGTCAAAGATGTCCTAGTGCAAACAGATCCGGAGGGAAGGAGAGGCAAATGGATTGTTGCCTTGCTAGAATATGATATAGAAATCAAACTAACAAAGCTCATTAAAGGACAGTGGTTGGAAAAACTTATGGCTGAGTCAAATCTACACACTTTGGACATTAATCTAATTAATGCTATGTCCGAGGGAGACGAAGAAAATTTGCCCACTCAGGTATCAGAAATTTTCCTCCTTTCTCCTTGGTATTCGGACATTGTTTTTGTGCTTCAAAATTTGTCATCACCTCCCGGAATGGCCAAGAACAAAAGTAGGACATTGAAATTGAAGGTTGCAAAATTTTGTATCATGAATTGTGCACTTTATTTGAAAGATCCTAGTGGTGTCCTACTAAATTTCTTGTTAGAAGAGGAGGCGAAACAAGTTATGGTAGACTTTCACAAAGGAGATTGCGAAGGCCATCTTTTCTAGAAAGCAATAGCCAATAAAATCTTAAGAGTGGGCTACTATTGGCCAAGTCTATTCGTTGATGTGTACAAAACAGTGGCCAGCTATCACAAATGTCAAATTTTTCAAGGTAAGCGGAAGTTGCAGCCTTTACCACTCAAGCCCATTGAAGTGAGCGCTCCATTTCAGCAATGGGGTTTGGATTTTATTGGTGAGATTCATCCTTCTTCTTCAGCACAGCATAAGTGGATCCTCACGGCGACGAATTATTTCACCAAATGGATTGAGGCAATTCCAACAAGGCAGGCCACCGATTTGGTAATTATTTCATTTCTTGAAAACAACATTTTGTCTCGTTTTGGATGTCCAAATAAGTTGATCATTGACAATGCAACAACCTTTAAATCAAAAAGAATGATTGACTTTTGTCATAAGTATCAAATCACTTTGGGGCATTCGACCGCTTATTACCCACAAGGTAATGGTTTGGCGAAATCCTCCAACAAATCTCTTGTCAATATCATCAAAAAGCTGCTAGAAATTAACAAGAAGAGTTGGCACAAAAAGCTGGTCAATGCACTTTGGGCAGATAGGGTAAGTCAAAAGAAATCCATTGGCATGTCTCCTTTTGAGCTTGTGTACGGTGTGGACACAGTCTTCCTGACATCTTTGGTAGTCCCAGTGGTCAAATTGTTGCAAGAAGCTGGCAGCGAGGATGATGGTTTGCAGCGGAGAATCAACCAAATGATACATTTGCAGCAAACAAGAGAAGAGGTATTTCAGCATACTTCCAAGCTGCAGGAAAGAATTAAGAGGATATATGACCGGAAAGCCAAGGTAAACAGGTTTGAAATTGGAGACATAGTGTTGAAATGGGATGCAAGGAATGTAGAGAAGGGTAAGCACGACAAATTTGAAAATCTGTGGAAAGGATCGTACAAGATTGCTACACATCGAGGCTAGAATGTATTCATTTTGCAAGAGCTGAATGGCGAAGACTAGCCTGGTGGGCCGGTCAATGGTCAGCTTCTCAAATGGTACATTGTGTAAACTGTTTTCTGCTGTCCTATTCATCATTGTATATACCCGCTTGTTTAAATTCCATTGCAAGAGTGTGCTATCTTCCTTCTTCAGCTTGGGGTTCGAGGTGAAGGCTATAAATCTGAAGTTGGATTTCATTTTTGGTTTGGTTTGTTTGAGTTAAATCTTTTGGTCAATTTCGGTCTTGAAAATGAGTCAATTTGAGTCACGTTTAGTCCTGAAATTGAGTCTTTCAGTCAAGAGTTCAGTTTTGTTGTGTCAAAGTGATTGACTCCATAGCCCAATGGACGAAGGCACTGCCTGCTTTCCCAGAGATCCGTAGTTCTTGGCACCTCCAAGGAGCTACCATCCCCATTGGAGCCAATTTTAGAGTCGGTATTGTCATCCCTCTGTCAGAGATCAAATCCTCTTGTTGCATTTCATGTTAGGTGTCTCGCCTAGTGATTTTCATTCCCTTAGGTGCATAGATCATCTGACGGTAGTGGCATTCCTCCAATTTCCCTCATGTTATCTACCTGCTGGCTCATGTTTGTTCATTTAGAAACACACAGTTTTATTTTTATCCTAAAAATTGCAAAAGTTGTCTCTAGGGTTTCATGGTCAATTAGGTCTAGGGTTTCATTATGGTTTCGTCAAAAAATGTGTTAAAATGTCCAATAATTTCCAGCAGGCGCTGAGGAGGTTGCAACAAATTTTATCACCAAGCATTTGAAAATGTGTTTTTCCTCAAAACTCTATTTTGAGGAAAAAACAAAGTATTTAGTATTTATTGTACAAAATCATGAAAGTTTTTGCTTTCCTCATTGTAAATTCATTCATCTGCATCCTGGTTTCTTTCCTTAGCCCCGGAAGCTCCATTACCTACAAAACAAGCAAAGATCAGGTCATTAAATTCATCTCAAAGTGAAACAGCAGTGAAAAAGTTCAAAAACAGAGTTTAAAGATAAAGTCAAATACAAAACATTATAAAAGTGGGTTTCATGAGCCAAAATTTCAAAAGCTCTTGGTTTATAAGCAATGCCTTCATTTGTAAAGTTCATTTGCAAAAGACAAGTAAGACAAAGTGATTTCATTGAGCAAGAGGAAAAAATTGGGTGAAAATTACTCCTGGTGATCGGCGTGGCACACTGGGCAGGAGGCGCGGCACACTGGGCAGGAGGCGCGGCACACTGGGCAGGAGGCGCGGCGCACTGGGCCTCAGAACACAGTGTATTTTTAGACAGGTATGATACACTGCTGAGGTGCGGCACATTGGGCGTGCTGCATGGTGCAAACAGCCAGGAAGTCCAAAAAACCTCCAAACTTGCTCCACTCACCCAAAATCACGTGAAACAGTCTCGATTCAAGTAGGTAGCATCTTCAAAGTTGTATTTCAACTAAGTTTGATGATGGTTTGATGGTGTGTTTTTTATGGTGCTTGTGATAAGCAATCAAACCCTATTTTTTTTTTAAAAACTTGCTACCTAAGGTTTGAAAACCTATTTTGCTACCAAGTTCATCATCCCTCCACTACTCCCCTATCCCATTTATTCCTGGATTTCATTTTTCCCTAAGTTCCCCAACCCCCATAAATTCACTAATCCCTTATCCCAAGTTCCCTTTCCCAAAATCCTAATTGTAAAATATCAAACCCTAACCCTATACAAAACACCCATAATATCCCATTTTCCCTAGCTAAACTCTATCCCAACAGCCCCTAAATTCCCATTATTTTTCCCTCTCCTAATAGTCCCTTGTTTCACTGTTTTCCCTTGGTAGCAGAGGTCAAACAATCATCAAAGGTAGTCCAACACAGTTTCAACACCTATTTCTCCAAGCCAATTTATCTATTAGCAGTTATGGCATCTGATCCTTCATATGATTATGAAGAAAAGACCCAAAGTGATTCACCCACAGAGGTACATGCACCCAGGAGGCCTCATAGAGGTGGCAGACATATCAGAGAAGAACCTACCACTCTTATTGAGTTGCAGGCCTGCCCTCTTGCCCTCTTTTGTTTCCAGCATTAGTCGTGTTATGAATTTTGTGAGAAGGTTGCTCATATTCAGTTTCATCGTGACTTGGCCCACTTATTTGTGTTGCATTTGCATGGTGATCAAGCCACTCTTGCCGGTGTTACTTTCACATTAACACCAAAAACCATTTCATTGGCAACCGGCATACCAAACATTGGAGAAACATGGAACAAGAGACAGAAGATTGATCGGCAACACTATGAACGATACATCAAACCTAGTTTTCTAAGGTAGCTTAAGAGAGTGTTTCCTTTTCGGTTTCTCAAGGATGAGTATGCTTCTTTAATGAAACTCATCATGAAGTATTTTACCCGTGAGGGCCGATTCTCCCTCTTGTATGCTTATCACATCAGGCTGCTGATGCATTTCACTCGGGTGTGAATGATGAACATTCCTTATTTCATATGTCGAAACATGGAAAGGATGACCACTCTTGCACAGCACAAGACCCCTTAGTAGCAGTTTAACAGTCTTTATCATTTTGCTCTCATCAAAATTGTCGTCGTTCATCAGCTTGGTTTACAGGGAATCACTTGGGATGACTTCATCTCTTGTGAGTATTTCAAAACTTCACAGGGACCTTCAGAGGTTGGGCATGAGATAGTGGACCTTCTTATTAGCAAGGCCATGAGACCGCTAGTATGCCAGTGTTCATCTCCTATCAGAGGGGCACTAGACGGTTGTTTGCAGCAGCGAAGCAAGTGTTATCTCCACCGAGGGTGGAAGGGGCCTCGCTTCTTCCATCAGCACAGCAGGTTCATGACTGAGGCAAGAGGCCTCTACAGGAGGAAGGGCCATCAGGTGAGTGAGAGACTGATTTCATCCTCATTGAGGGTGATGACACTGACATGGGCCCACAAAGTGAAAACCTTAGACAGATCATCAACAAGCAGCAGGCGGACATTGATGCCTTGTCCACCAATTTGGATAGAGCCCAGTGGACTATACATTATTTGGAGCAGAGGAACAAGCAGCTTGAAGATCAGCAGGTGGTGATGGAGTTACAGAACATTCAGCAAAACTGCCAAAGTGCCCGAAGGAGAAGGATAGAGTTCACTTCATTGGAGCAAGAGATTAATGTTGATCGAGAGTCATGGCTTGAAAGAGTCAATACCCACTTGGAGAGGAAGCTGGAGAAGGAAATAAATGAGAAGAACATGATTAGAAATTTGTCATATCATTATTTGTCTTGGAACTTGGTGTGCCAAGCAAGAATCAGGAATTTGAAAGCAAAGCTAAAGAGAGCATCAAAAAGGCAAAAGGAGGATGAAGGACTTCAAATCTTGGCTGAGGCTTCCTTGGCCCATCAAAGCACTTGATAGAGAACACTTAGCCCAAATTTCAAGAAATTTGGAGCAATTTTTGCATTTTTGTAAATTTTTGGCACAAAAAACAAAGTTTTTCCTCCCTATGCGTCGCGCCACGTGGTGCTTGCTTTTGCTAGAGGGCTATAAATCACAAAAACCTTGCATTTATAGATTTTTAATGGAACGTTATGCTTTCCTACCTATGGCCAAGAAATTTGGGCAGGTTTTGAGCCCTCAAAAGGTCAAAAAACACTCAAACAATGACCTCACTGCCCCTATTTGGACACACAGGAAGCAGTGTTGGGAGAATGGACTTTTGGAGGGAAAATGGAGGCCAAATTGAAAAATTCCACTTGGGTTGGAAAGTAGACAGGCATATCTTTCCAGAAAGCACACTTAGAGCTCATTTGGACACCGGTAAGGCCTCTAAAAGTATATCCAAACAGGAGCTATGCATAGAGAATCAAGCGCAGCGCATAGAGGAAAAATTGCCAGTTTGACCAAGTTTTGCTATGTTTTTCACCCAATTTCACCTAGTCTAACTTTTTCACTTTCCTAATCGAAAATTTATGATGTAATTTGATGAACTTTGATGTATTATGATGTAAATATGTTGCATTTTCACTTGTAGAGGTAGATTCATCAGTTTAGAGGTTGTTTGAAACTGAATGGATCAGTTTCCTTGTTTTTAGAGGCATGTTGTTATGTTGCCTAGTTTCTAGTTCTTAGTTTAGAATTAGTTGGATCAGCTCCTAAACTCATGAGCTCAACCCCTAGAGGCAAGAATGAGCTATGTTTGTCTATATTATGTTTTTTTTCAATCATTAGCATGGTTGGACTCTTGAGAAAGCCTTGAGATTCATTGTACATTCACTTTCAGTATTTTGGTTAAGGAATTGAGACCAGGATTTGCAGCACTCTTTGGGATTCATGTTGCAATTTTTATTGGTATAGTGCTTCTCTTTGTAATTGTGAATTTTTTTAATGTATGTCATCATCTATCTTATTTCTTCTGAACTAAGCAAACAAGAGTGTAAGTAGAATTCATTGAAATTGCAATGCTCTACTTGAGGTTTGTTGTAGTTGTTTGATGTTTTCAGTTGTTTGAGGAGGATTCATGATTTCCCTTTCCCTCTTCAACACCTCACTTGTCTTTTCCATCCATATCATTAAAATTTAAGTGCCAAAACAATTGACTACCTTGCCCCATTGAGATCTCTGCAGAACTGAACCTCAATCCCCGCACCCCAAAATTTGATTTCCCCTTGATTCCAACAAAACCCCCAAAAAATAAAATCAAAGCCTTGTACTTCATACCTAGGCTAAAATCAGCTTTTATTTCAGTCATCTCAAGCCCCATCGATTATCTTTTGCTCAGATTGACCTGAAGAGAGCCCTCTCCTATCCTCGGAGGGCTAGCTACGAGGTTGAGTGTGGTTTGATGTTGGCCTTGGATCCTACCTTTTCAGCCTGAGGTAAATCTAGGCTCTAACACCTGGAGATTTTGATCTCCTACTCGGTGACTTATTTTTATTTCTGTTCTAGGACCATCCTCATATAGACAAGGCATCACGATTCTGGCTCTCCATATTTTTCCCTCTCATCTCCTCCATTAGTAAGGATGAGACTATTTCATCAAACTGCAAGGCAGTTGTATTGCTAGCTATTGGAATTACGAGACTATCCCATGAATCTGGTAGAGAACACAACAAACTGATGCACTTATCTTCATCTGAAATTTTAATATCAACAGATAATAACTGACTTACCATAGTATTAAATGTGTTTAGATTCTCTGTCACTGAGTCTCCATGTTTCATCCTCAGGTTATAAATCTTTTTCCGTAGGAATACTTTATTCACCAAAGACTTAGATTGGTACAAAGTCCCTAAATTGTCCAACAAAGCCTTAGTCGTAGCTTCCCCTAATACATTCAACAATACTAAATCTGAGACACACAATTGTACTATGCTCTTTGCCTTCCGATCCAACTTCTTCCATTCTTCATCGGACAATACCGTTAGTTTAGTACCTGGATCTACCATGATCCACTAATATTATCTACCAACAGATCCTTCATATTGAGTTTCCATAACTCAAAACTCTGACCATTAAATTTATGGATCTCTATCTTTCCACTGCTCACCATCTTCTTTCACCACCATAGTCGATCCCGTAGATCTCCCACTGAATGGGGTCTACCACAGGCTCGAGTGAAACCCCTCAACAACAAAGCTGTCCCCTTGAAGCCAAAACGACTCCGATACCAAATGTAGGTTTTAACCCCATACAGAAATTACCTGCATACGAATTCTAAAACATAGAAAATAAACAATGTGAGAGAATAACACATAAAACACATATACATAGATATTTTCCCCTTGATCCCAAAACCAAGACTACTAGCTTGATTTTTCATTATGTTCCTTTCAATGTTTCAATACATATATATAGATGTTGAAGCATCTAATACCATGGACCGAAAACAATTGCACCCAAAACCATGTGCGAAAACCATGCACAGAAACATAGGTAGGTCTGCCCACCTAATATAGGGTCCAAAAAAATTCCCTGGGGCGCTGCCTCAAACCCCATAGACGGCGGGTAACCACCCCCCTCAAACCCCCTGTGACCCCCCCTCTATGTAGTTAGTGCAATGAAGGGGGGGCTCCACCCTCCCCTCTAACCCCCCGGTTTGACTAGGGGAGCTAGTTGTGGAAAGAATATAACACAACCCAACACTAAGAGAAAAAAGGCACTCACCCTTTTCGAGTTCATCACAGATCTCCAAACAGAGACCAAGGCTCTCACATTAATGAGGCTCTTCCAAATGAACATCTATTTTTAGTATCAACATAGAACCCTTAGTACAGTGACATCCTCCTCATCGGAGGCCCATCTGCCACCAAGCCCCCTGTTACCTCCTTTTGGAGGATTTCCTCTATCGACGAGGCATCAACACCAATCTACATCAATGCCTCAACCACAAACAAGCTGACAAAGCCTTAATGATTTCCACAATGGGGCTTATGGTGGCCACTACCCAAAACATCCTTCGCGATGGTTATTTCTAGCCCACCCTCTTACACAATTGCATACAGGAAGTCAAATGATGTGAGTGATGCCAATGATATGATCATAAGGCATAAGCACCACCCACTCCCCTACATCCAGACATCGTGGTCAGTCCCTTCTTCAAGTGGGGCATGAAATTCATGACCTGCAACCCTTCATCACCTAGAAATCACATATACATTATGGTTGTCATCGACTACTTCACCAAATGGGCAGAAGAAATGCCCATGTATAATAACACCACAAAAACCAAAACACAATTTTTCTTCAACCATGTCATAACATGGTTCAGTGTTCCCAAGGAGTTGGTTTCATACCACGACAAACATTTTGAGAATGAAATATTTCAAGAGCTAGCCCAGCAACTTGGTTTCTCTCATGAGTTTGTGTCACCATACTACTCACAGTCCAACAGACAAGTAGAAGTTGTGAAAAGGGTTCTCAAACCCATGTCACAGAGCATAGTGAACATTCACAAAACAAATTGGGACCATATGGTGTTCTTAGCCCTGTGGGCATACCACAGAGCAGTCAATATGTCTACAGGGTTTACACCCTTCCAATTAGTATATGGCGTTGAAGTAGTACTTCCCATTGAGTGTGAGATCCCTACCTTACACTCATCCATTGATATTTTAACTGACACCAAACCTTTAGAACAAAGTTTTGTACAACTAGAGCTTGTCGATGAAATTCAACGAGAATCCCTCCAAAATAACGAAGCACACAAGAAGAGGGTCAAAGCCTCATTTGATCACAACATGACCCCTCAAACATTTACTGAGCGGGAGTTATTCTTATGCTACGATGTTGCCCAAGAAACGGTAGGACCCAGGAAGTTCAAAACCCTATGGAAGGGCCCATACATCATCAAACATTGCTTCCTCAAGGGGTCATACATCTTATCATAGGCCGATGGAACTTGCCTAAAAAATTTCTTCAATGGTCTCTACCTCAAAAAATTTCACCCATAAAATTATAGAATGTACATGTATGCACCATGAATTATTTTTATGATGATTACCTGATCATGGATTCACTCAAAAAATATCTCTCTCATCATGTGTCACAAATGGATCATCTACCAGCCTACCATCACGAATTTTTTAATGGCGCATCTTAATGGTCGCAAAACCTCGCTATCACAGCCTGCGCCATACACTATGTTAAACGACATGTTGTCTCTCTAATGGACTTTGTATCAAGTCAGCCACCAACAATAAAGTTGAATAAGACATCGTCATAGGTCTCTTAGCTGATGCCTTAGGTATCTATCATCTGCATGTATTCCTTGATTACCAGCTGGTTGTATCACATTTTAACAAGACCTTTCAAGTTCATGATTCACACCTTTTTCAAAATTATCTACATGCACAAAGGTTAGCACAAAAAATTTTGATCATATTACATTTACACATATACAAAGGGATCAAAATCATACATTTGATCACATAGCTAATCAAATCCTAGACAAGAATGCACCACATATATGTAACCATCAACATTTATAAACCATGAGCATAATATCCATCTCAAACAAATGTAGAAATAGATCAAAAGTATAGACGCATAAGACACATCATAAGAGCCACCAAAAAGTACCATCTCGTATATACATGTCAAATACAAAAAATAGTTGTATAATCCACTGACCCATGACCAAGATAAATAAGTCAAAAAAACATAGGGGATCATCCTCATAGTGGGTTCTTTTCCTAGTGCATACATAGTATCATAAAAAAATATATACCCAAAGGTCTCCTTAGCACTCCTGTGGACTAATCTCTGCGTCAGGAGCCAAAATGGGACCAGCTATGGCCACTGCCGTAGCTATGTGGTGAAAAATTGGTCAATGTGCCCACTTAAGTGACATCATCGTCTACACAATGACCTCCTCCAACCCCGCCCAACCCTCTATTCAGGGCCTCAGCTCTACCCGAGGCATATCAGTAGAAATGCACCTCAGCCTCTGCAGCTACCAACTTCTAGATTATAGCCTTGGCATGCTCACGCCACCACTTTGTGTCCCTAACCACTGCTGCACTACTACCTTCACCGAAGGGTCCACCAATATCTAGTTTGCACGGTTGTGCTGGGCACTTAGGCCCAGCGAGTGACCTCACATCCCTCAGTCTTTGGGGCACCAGTGTCACTCTTGCAACACCCATATGTCTCAGATCATGGTCTACCAAGTAGGCTAGTTGTCACCCATGCGACCCTTCATTTGTGAGTAAACAAGCATGGTATCAACATCATCATATATAAAATACATACCTACACATGTAAGAAATAAAAAAATGGGGAAAGCAAAACTCTCATACCTCCTGGTCCCCAGACATGACCTAGAGGAAGCCCCATGTCTAAATCCCTCCGGAAGTCCATGCCATGATAAGGGAACTCCAAAATCAACTAAGGCCCTAGATTTAAACCAACCCTCCATGGTGGCATTCCAATAACGCCTCACAGTAGCAACACCATCTCGTGGCATCACATGTGGCCACCATCACATACGAGGGTCCCTGGTAGGTGCTTCTAGCACTGCTAGAATAGGATGCATCATTAATACCCTCTCGTACATGATGTTGCACAAAATACTAGCATAGAAAAATATCTGAATCTTGCCATGCTGCACCTATGTCAACTAGGAAATCATGCCCCTGTATAAAAACCGAGCCCAATAAAATAAGTCATATGTCTACGACTACTGGAGGACCACTATCTATGGCCCTGATACTCTATGGGGGGATGCTGACCCTGCCAATCTAAAAATCATCGCTAGAGTAGCTTGCTCAATGAAATCCACAATAACAACAACCTTGATACAACCCTCCTCAAAAGGTTTAAGCCCATTCTGAGCCTCAACCTCCGCCCACTGATGTATGTCCACATGCCCAAATGGTAGTGGATATGGAAAAGCCTCCTCGCAAGGTATAAAACCAGTCATGAAGTACACATCTATATGGGCTAATATCGGCAGATCAACCCTACAAATCACCATAATATGTCGGTCCACATCCTAGCAGCAGATCAAAAAATGCAAGAACCTATCCTGCAATCTAAGTATGGGGTTCTGAAGAAACTTCAACAAACCCCACTGAGCCAAAGACTAGGTAGCTGCCAGATCTGCCACAACCTCCATGCATACGTTCACCCAAACAAGCTCTTTCCAAATCATCTTGCCATCAAGGATATCACGCGTCAATATTTATCTCCCTAAGCTATAAAGAAAAAAGAAGAAAAAATCCCCACTTTTTTTATAGCAATGCGTTTATTTGCCTCACAATCATGCACAACACGTGTCTATTTCTTGGATATATTCTTGTGTCCACGTATGTCAAACCATAGGCAGCGGTGACCACAAAGACCACGGATCTATGTCTAACACAAACGCATGACCCACGCATTTGTGTTTGACACAGACGTGCAGACTACGTGTGGTCCAATGAAAAAGCTGCGACGACCCCCAAAGTGTATCACCACGGATTATCCCAACTCAAATGCACACACCATGTGTCTGAAGGGTTATTTTCCATGGCTTCGACACAGAAACCTTATAGGTTCATGGGGAAATTGCTTGACTTGAGAAGAGTCACCCACGAGACCCTATAATCTCACCCTAAAAAGGTTGTACAGGGGACACCTATACAACCTATCTACCCCAACACTACCAAAATTACAAAAGGTAGGGTATAATATCTTACCTATCTCTGCCCATCTATGTCCCTGGTACTCAGGCTGACCACAATGATAAGAAATGCTCCCAAAACTAGCTCTAATCTCTCAAGCTCAAAAGTGAAAATGAAGTGATATTTTCCCCCTCAACCCTATTTAATTCCCTCTTCACCATTTTGGAGCCCATTATAGAAGCTCAGGACCTCCATTAACAAAACCAAGAAAGACACAAGGATCAATACCACACCATCTCCATCATGGAACTCCCTGTTCCAGTAATTGCCAAAACTCATTTTTTGGACCCGCCACATGCTAAGAAACTCACTTTAGGTATGACTTCTCTTGTTCTTTAATTCATATCATTCAATTAATCACAAATTATGTATATGTTTTAAAAATATGCTTTCACTTGGGGTATTGGTTGTGTATATTGTAGGTACATCACAAACAATTCGCTTCGGACAACAACCTGACAGGAAAATAATATAGCAGATATCATTCACCACTTATCATGATAGGCTTCCTCTTAAGATTTTCATATTCTGACATCACTTCTCCAAAATGCACTATAGGGTCAATCATGTTGACCATGTTTATCACCACCTCACCTTGCATATGGTAAACATCCATGCTGGTCAATAGAGCCCTCCCACTCATGGCTCACTTCATGTTTGTAGACCCCTATTCACTATCAAGAGCCATGACCACTTACTCAGGCCTGGGAATCACTCCACTTACATGCCTTTAAGATCAACCTCATTCATCTACACACATCACCCATACGCCCCATTTTTTGGGCAACCACTGTTACTTTATGACATATCAAGATGGATGCACCACCACGTCCTACATTTAGCCTATCATCCACCCATATTTCATAACCCATATGCATCATTTCGTTTTCCCCACCAACCCAAAACAAATACCAACCAATGGGGCCCCCACCCTCAACAAAAATACCACACCTTCATATAGGTCACCATTATTATGGGGAACCTGTATCTGTGTTTGTACATCCAAATCACCTTCATACTCTTTTGGCAAGTGTCCAATTTTTTTTTAGGAAAAATACTCCCACCCATATTTTTCATGGCTTTTACCCACCGACAGTTTCTAGTCACACTTGGTCGGAGCTCGCACATCACCCACAGTCATTTACCATCTTCACGCCAGCTATAACATACTCACATCCACCCTGGAAATACTATCAACTCGGGGGCCATCCCTATTAGCAAACATGTTTTGACTATCGACATTTTCACAAAAGCTCCAACCTCGGTCCAGTTGCCCATAACCACTCATATCGTCATCTCTCATTATCATGCTTTATCTAACCCACACTATTACAGTATGTTTACATCTTATATTGATTCCCCAACACAACATGTCAGGTGGTTCACGCTTCTTTCTTGTCAACTTCAACACTCATATTCCAAGATAGAGGCAGTACCTTGGGTACTCCCCCCTTGAAGGGATATCCTCAGGTGGCACAATGGGAATCACTATTTCCCACTGATGTCATCGGTCCCCTTGACATTCGACACCAACACAATTTTTCATGTCAAGGTGGTACTGTACTTAATGATTGTTGTAATTCTTTCATTTAATCGAAGACCCCTGCAACACTAAGCACCTCATTCAACAATGCTCACATCATGTTACAAGGGAGGTACCCAAATTTGAAGACCCATGCATACCTCAACACCTCATTCAACAATGCTTCACTATTGATATGCATAGGGGAACCCAATTTAGTCTATTTGTCCAAGAAGCACCCTTGAGGGTGTCACCAGTTATCATCATCAACCATCAGCGTGTCAACCACTATATCATTGACTAGACAAGACCATTCCCCCTCTAATTCTAATAATTCATCACTAGTCATCATAACGAGCATGGGACATGCCCACCTCATATAGATATTTTTACCCTTTAGTTTTTCTTCAAAGCATGGTTATCCTTTATACTTAGTCAAGGAGTTTCTCTACTCATTTCCATAACAAGTTATCCTCTCTCTCGAAAAGTTGATTAGATTCTCCATCAAAACATAAAATAAAATGTGATGTGTTTCAACTGTACATTTTCTCCTAACCTCATACATCATGAGGCAACTATTAACACCATTAAATTGTACACATGTTTTCACAATATAGAAGACGCTAAAAGACATCCAGCAGAATGCACAAGTGAAGATTTTCAAGGTGAATACATCATGAAGTTTAAAAATTTAAATTTCTCCTAAGGTACAAAGTTTGTAAGGATAAAAAATTGATGATGTTGTGAATATTTCTTCCATATACTCACACGCACGGAATATCCTTCAAGAGTCGCATAGTCGAAGAAATGGAAGACTCCGCGAATCTAGGACCATTCTACACACTTGGAGCCCATTCCTGACATGATCTCAGTCAAGGACAATGAAATTTGAGTTGCCCTGAAGATATGCAACACTCAATGGAATCATATTTTCCTACTCATGTGTCATTATCATGCATGAACCAAGAGAGGGAAGAAGGATTCAAAAAATTCTATATAAATAGGCCGTGGGAGAACCAAAATATGAGACTTTGTTATGTAAGCCAAATTGCTATCAAAGCAAATCAACATTCCATTGTTGAAGCCAATGAAAGTAAGAGCACTAGCATGTTGGTCATATTTCTTCTAGACAATCCATCATCTTAGTGAGATAAGATGAATCCACCATTGGATATTCTTCATACTTATTTGTGAGCGAGGAGAAACTTGCAAAGAGATTGAGGAAAAGAACCCCCCTTGTTGAGGATTTTGAGCACCATAGCTCAAAGCATTATCTTCAAGTGTCTAAGATTCATCTATTGTATTCAACCTCTACTACCAGTAGTTAATAAATGGAGATTTTTCCATTATTTTGTTGACTTGTTTGCTCCATTGAGCATTGTTTATGTATTTACATCTTTGTTTTAGTTTATGTTTATGTATGCATTGTTTCCACTATTTACAATGTTTTGTTTATCTAAGTCTATCCACTAATAACACCAACTCTGTCTGTGATCCTTGTCAGGGAACAATCAATTGTTAAGGAGGTGTCTTTTGATACACCATTGCCACAAAAACACTACCACACAGGGATTCTAGGAATAGTAACTCAACCCAAGCTATTATAGGGCTTCCAAAGCATTTGTCCAACCAAGGCTCCAGGAATTAGTAACTCAACCCATAGCCAAAGGAACATGAGAACCAACCAGAAAACAAAAGGAAAGAAACCCATAACACCATGTCTATCTAGGAAATGGAAAGACAAGGAAAAACCACCATCAATCTAGGCAATCCTCCATGCCAATGACATATCATAACCAAGAAACCACATGCATGTGCCATGCATGCCAAAACTATCAAGGAAATCATACATGCAACTCAGTACTTGCAAGAAAAACTTGTTGTAGTTGTTGATCCCAATGTCCTCTTTCTTTTTCCTACTTTTCCTTTGCCTCCTTGCTCCAAACCCCAAGTATGCATGCTCCTCCAAGAGTCCTCCAATAAAAATCTAAGTGTCCAAGAGTATGAGATAGAGAGAGAGAGTAAAAAAATGAGAGCTCCAAAATTGAACGAGCAAAAAGCTTACACTGAAAAAAGTTTTGAACTAATCCTCAAAAGCCTTTTTATCAATGAGGCTTTTATTTTATTCATTTTCCTCCTCACATGCAACCTGTGACCTTTCACCTCCCTTTTCTCCTCTTTTCATTATTTTCATATATAAAATGCCACTTTTCCTTTCCAAATCCTTTTCCATTGCCTTTGTTAATTTCCATAGCCATTAATTAATAACACATGATCTACATCACTATGTTTGTTCCCAACATTCAGATTGGAATGCGTGTCCCATGACCTTGGTTATTATTTTTCCTTTATTAACTTTATTACATGGATTGTTTACCATAGCTATTACAAGAATACCCTTGAGCACTTAACTCGTCAGAATCTTAATCTCACTTGGGGTGGTCAACAATAAGAAAAATTGCAGTGTAATTGGCCTATGGTTGGGTGGAGAGTTGAAGTCCCTCCCTCAGTTTCCATTCATTCAAGTTATACAGATAATTGTATTTACTTGTGTGCATTGTGAATAGTGAATGATGTTGTTATGTGTGATAACAATGAATGTGTCAGCATTGACTATGCAAAAATATTTATTCATTTTTGTATATGATGAGATGTTAATTATATGTTTTCCATGGTTATGGGAGGTTGGATGCCTTTATGTGCATGTGATATTATTATTCTTAGTATGGATCCATTTACATTACCATGTATGAATGCTTAATATGCTCAATTTACTTATTACAGTGTACGAAATTCATTTCTTAACATCATATGGATTTTATGTATTTATGTGCTTAAGACTAATGAAGGTTTGTGAATGATGTTGTACATGGTAGGTGTTGGAAAAACGTTTTATTGTATGGAACTAGGGTTAGACCACAAGGTTCCAACAAAAGTTTCTATTGCAATCTAGCATAACATTGGCATTTTCATTCCTCTACAAGGGTGAAAAGTATCACTTGAGGTGTGTTGAGACTGTCAAGTGATGTGGTGAGTATTTAGATAGTGAGATGAGTCATTTAATTAAGAAAAATATACATCAATCCCATAATCTTACACATATCCTCAAATAACCTTCACACAAGAATAATTAGACACATAGTTCTGAGAATTAATGAAGAACTTCAAAAAAAATTAAAAGCTACATGACACATTATCAATCATGAACGCATATAGATAGAACCCCACAACACTCTTCTTTATATTATATCTTAGAAAACCAAGCCATTATAAAAAATTCCAATAAAAACTACACAATATTTGTTTATAACTCTTTCAGGACTAACTAAATAAAACAAAATTACTACAAAAAACATAAAGAGATTTCATTTCTCATTTCAGCAGTATGTCAGCCTTCCTTTTCTCTCTCTTTTCAGCTTCATCTCCATGACTATATATAGTTTTTCTCCTTTGATCATTTCCATGCTCTCTTTATTTGGTTCAACTTAACCATCTTGACAAGATCTAACTACTTGTTCCACTTTTCACTTGATTCTTTCAAATGCAACATCTTGATCCTTCTTCCACAACCTTAACGAATTCTAATATGACTATTTTCTTTCTCTATTTTCTGATTTCTTTTTTATGTTCCCACTTTTTGACCTATTTTACCATATCTTTTACTTGTTGCACTTCTTATCTGAGTGGCGCTTTTCTAGCAAAATTGATCAAAATTCTTCCAGAAAAGGACCCAACAGACCCCGACCACAATCTATTGACTTGCCCTAGATTCAATCCTTTCTTTGTTCGCTTGGTCCTTCCTATGGCTACACAACTAATTCCAATGTTCTATGTCTCTGCATTGATTCTTCTCCATCAAAAGAAGGACCCAACTTAGATAAATTATTATCAACCAGGGTTACTTTCTGATACTTCCCCAATATGTCATCCATGGGCTAAATGCGATTATTAGAGAATTCGAAAGGGACAACGATCTTTGCGGGGTGAACCATGGTTGGATATCGACAACTATAAACAAACTTGATAGATGTAAAATGGAAGACTTTGGACATAGAGGGTTGGGATGTGGGAGGTAGGACAAACGACTAGGAAAAATATAAACACAAATGAGAGAAAATACTTCGATACTCGATACTTATAGAAAATTATTGAATACTACACTAATGGACTCGAACATTGGACATTAAATGGAACAACTCAACAAAATCAAGATCTATTTGGAAAATAATAATAATTAGACCATAAATCCCCATGATATGACATAAATGACTAAGAAGAACACGAAGAAAAAAATAACTAAAAGTACTTCAACAAATTAAACTGGAGAATCAAATCATCAAAAATTGACTATTATGGGGAAAAGACTCAATGAATGAAAATACCTTCATTAAATGACTCAATAAATGACAGAAATGATGACATGTACCTTCTCAATCACGATGGGTTGTGGTGGGTCATAACTAAGAAACAAAACATACAACTGATATAACTAAACTAACTAAATAAACGATGCAATTAACTCGATCCTAAACATAACTTGTGCTCCCTGATAGACAGTAGAGAAAAAAAAAATAGTGACCATAGTAGGCTTCAAGCATGCACCATTCACCCAACCATGTAGAAGAATCCCATCTAGTTGCACGAGCCTTATAGCTCCAAATTCTCTTATTTCTACAACAATGAAAGGACCCAACCAATGCATTTGTAATTTTGTTAGATGCTTAAGGTACTTATTATCATATAGCAACACTTGATCTCCCACAGAGAAAGAAATGGACTTAATATGTCAATTGTGCTAGGAATTTTGTCTTTCTTTCTTAACACTGGTGAAAATTCGTGAGAGAAAATCGCTCATCCAATTCCCATAACTGTTGTAGATGCTCTTTGCCAGGTTGATCCAGGTGGATATTGGTGGCCACCTGCCAAGTCCACCTGGACCCCCACCATTGTCTTTCTCATCATTTTCAGTTTCCTTAATTGTAGCACAACTTACTATTTTTAGCAGTTTTTCGGGTCCTGAACTTCCGGAGCCATTTTGAGGCCCTAAATGACGTTTTTTGGGGAATCCGGGGGCAACATGGGTTCAATGTTGCCCGTTCCAACAATGATATTGCTCGGATAGATCTTTCTAATGAGCTATTGTACGCGTCAAACGGAGATCATATGCCAAAGTTACGACCCCGGGAAGTTGATGTACCAATTTACCCCCAAACGGGGCCCACAGTTTGGCGTTTCATCTCCTACGGTTAGGTTTTGGAATGTTAAGGGTTTTCCATTGTTTCTCAACAACAAATAGGCCTTCGAGCCTCATTGTAACAAAATTCAAAGGCATGTAGCCATCACATCTCTTCTCAGAGATAAGCTACCATCGCCCTAGCTGGTTTATTTCCATTTCTGGTTGTAAGCATATTTCAGTATTTTCCATTAATGAAAAGAAGTATTATTTCCGCTGCATCCTTGTGTATATTGTTATCTCTGTAATTTGTTGCGTTCCTGTTTAAATCTGGATCAGTGGTATCAGAGCGGTCTGCTTTTTCTCTGTTTTTCTTTGCATGTCCCCAACAAGGTCAGGATATAAGGAGTTAGGGCTTGAACTGGTTCAACCTTTGCAAGACCAGCTGCGCAAATCCCGACGGCCTCCCATGGTGGATGAGAAGAAAGATGAGGGGGCAGGAGATCCCATCAAAATCTTGCTCGAAGAAGCCCTCGAGCGACAACGGAACGCGATGATGGACAGCTTTGCCCAGATCCTTCAACGGCTACCCAGAAGCAACGCATCGGCTTCCAGCAGCTACTCTGGAAACGCCACACCCTTTAAGGTACAAGTTAATTTTGAAATCCCCATATTCGAGGGTCAGATAGACGCAGATGCCATAGATAAATGGTTAAATCTGCTAGAGGGTTATTTTTCTGTTCATGAATTTTCGAGTCGGGAAAAGATTGTTTTTTCTCTTCTCAAAGCAGCCCCCCACGTCAAGGACTGGTGGGAAACCTACTGCGAGCAGAAGGATGAAAGTATTGGCTCACTATTTTCAGCCACACCCACCTAGGATTCGTTTCGAGATGCCATCAAGGAGCAGTACTACCCTGTCGGAAGCTATGAGGATGAATACATAAAGTGGACCACACTGCGGCAGGGAAAGGACCAAGACGTGCCAGAGTTCACCAATCTTTTCCATACCCTTCGCACAAATTTGGGTATCAAGGATTCAGAGCAACATTTGATACTCAAATACCATGGCTGCCTGCACAAGTACATCCAGGAAGAAATACAATTCCTAAACATCCCCTCGCTCGGCGCAGCATACCGATATGCCGTCAAGGTTGAGCAGAAGCTTAAACAAAAGAAGCGAGACTTTGGATCTGCGAATCCAAAGCAGGGGAAAGGTGCCCCTAAACCACAGAACAAAGGACAAAGCCAAGGCGGGACAGCCCAAGACAACCAGCTGAAGCTGCAAGCAAAGAACAGTGCCGCGAAGCCGAGAAAGGACACTGGAAAATGGTGCGAGTTCCATAAGAGCTCCACTCACAACACAAGTGAGTGTCGGGCCAAGCAGTCACTGGTGGCTGAGCTAAAGGTTTCAGAATCAGATGCATGTTCCGACTCTGAGTCAGAACCCGATAAGGGGTATGAAAAATGGAAGCAGATCATTGATGCGGATCCCAGCGCCACTGTTGCTACCGCAAAGATCCAGAAAAATGAACCCGAAGATCCAGAGGAGGAGGAGCGTCTCTTCCACTCCTAGATGTGGGTAAAGGGCTCCCCGATACAGTTCATTGTTGATAGTGAGAGTCAAAAGAACCTCATTTCGGCAGAGGTCATGAAGCGGTTAGGCTTACGGACCACAGCACATCCACAACCATACACCATTGGGTGGCTTCACCAAGGATGATATCTTCGCTTGAGCCAGCAGTGTCGCCTTCCATACAACATCAAGCCCTTCACGGTTGAGGTATTGTGTTACATTGCTCCCCTTGAAGTTTGTGATGTATTACTAGGACAACCATACTTGTGGAAGCGACATGCTGTGTATGAATCAAGGCCCCGTGCTGTTATTATTACATTGGGAAATAAGTTGTTCAAGATACCAGAGGTAGCACCACCTGCCGCCATCTCTTTGATTACTGCAAAACAATGTAGTAAGATCATTTCCAAAACCAGGAAATTTGTTTTCCTGATGATACGCCCTCAAGGAAAGAAGAAGACAGTGGTTGCGGCCTCCAAACGGGGTCCCTCTGCACGACAACTACAGATGGACAAGGTTGTGGAGGAGTACGAGGACATCTTCACCTCCCCGGCAGGGGTTCCTCGGCACTATCAAGTCAAGCACTCCATCGATCTGACCCCAAGTGCGCCGCTAACCAATGGACCAATTTATCGGTGCTCCGTTCTGGAGAACAATGAAATCAATAGGCAGATTCAGGAGCTCCTGCAGAAAGGTCACATCCGTCCGAGTTCATCGCCCTGTGGGAGCCCGATCGTGTTGGTACAGAAGAAGGATGGGACGTGCAAACTCTGTATTGACTATCGGGCGCTGAACAACATCACTGTCCGTAATAGGTACCTGATCCCGCGGATTGATGACCTCCTAGACCAACTAAAGGGGGCGAAATATTCCAGCAATATCGATCTGAAGTCAGGATATCACCAGGTACCAATCGAACCCTCCGATGTGTGGAAGACTGCCTTCAAATCCAAGGAGGGCCTCTTCGAATGGTTGGTCATGCCTTTCGGATTGACGAATGCTCCTGCAACCTTTATGAGGCTAATGGATGACATCTTGCGGCCATTCACCAACTCCTTTGTAGTAGTATACTTGGATGACATTCTGATCTTCAGCCAGAGTTGGGAAGAGCACCTCCACCACATCTGACAGGTTCTCCAAACACTGCGGCAACACAAGCTATGTGCCAATTTGGAGAAATGAACTTTTGGCATGACCCAGGTTCAGTATTTGGGATACATCATTGATGAACAGGGGGTGCATGTCGATCCAGCCAAGATCCAAGTCATTCGGGATTGGCCCTCTCCAACCACCCTAACAGAGCTCTGCAGCTTTCTAGGTCTTGCCAACTTCTACCGCAGGTTTGTGTTGGGGTTTTCTCATATTTCTTGGCCCTTGAGTGAAGTCACCAAGGGCGGGGCGAAAGCAAAATTATTTTGGTCTGAATCTCAACAGAAGGCATTCAGGGAGTTGAAGGATCGCCTCTGCACGGCACCAGTGCTCGCGTTACTAGATTTACAACAACCATTGAGGTCGAGACAGATGCCTCTGACTATGCTATTGGGGCAGTCCTTACTCAACATGGACATCCAGTGGCATATCACAGTGAAACACTTTCAGACACAGTCCGGAAGTACCCCACTTATGATAAAGAGATGTATTCCATTGTACAGGTCTACCGACAATGGAAGCATTACATTTTGGGGAAGGAAACGGTCATCCACACAGACCACCGACCTCTGCAGTTCATACAGACCCAGGGGAAATTGCAGAATGATCGCCATCAGAAGTGGTCTACATACCTGCAACAGTTTCACTTGAATATCAAGTATAAAAAGGGCAGCACCAATAATGTTGCAGATTGCCTCAGTCGACCACCTATCATGGCGCTAACCACCGTGCTCAACTCTTGTGGGTACGAGACTTCTGATTGGCCATTTCTCTACAAAAGCGATCCAGAATTCGGCCACACATACCAGACACTCTTGGAGGGTCGGCATGTTGCAGATTTTCACCTCCAGGATGCCCTATTATGCCACCTCGGTCAACTTTGTGTTCCTTCAAGCGAGCGTGCCAAGATGATTTGGGAAGCACACTACAGTCAGGCTGCTGGGCATTTCGGGGTCGAGAAAATAGTGGCAGTACTGCAAAATTATTTCTATTGGCCGAATATTCGACAGGATGTTGGGAAGTACATCCGATCATGTACTGCCTGTGCCATTGCCAAACCGACCATTAAGAAGCACGGCCTCTACACCCCGTTCCCTACCCCTAGTCGACCTTGGGAATCCATCTCCATGGATTACATGTCAGGTCTTCCTTCCACTAAGCATGGAAATGACTGTGTTTTTGTGGTCGTCGACAGGTTCTCGAAGATGGCCATTATGATAGCCTGCAAGAAGAATATCACAGCAGAAGCCACTGCTAAACTCTTCTTTGAACGAGTGTGGATGCACTTTGGGATCCCACAGTCTATCATCTCAGATCGGGACAGTCGGTTTCTCAGCACATTTTGGTCCAGTCTCTGGTCAATGCTAGACACCAAACTCACGAAGTCCACAGCCTTCCATCCTCAAACTAATGGCCAGACAGAGGTTGTCAACAGGATGATTGTGCACATTCTGCGCATGTATAACTCAAAGCATCCATGCACATGGGACGAGAGCCTCCCCTATGTTCAGCATAGCTACAACCGAGCTCTTCACAGCTCCACTGGCCATAGCCCTTTTCAGGTGGGTTTGGGATTCCAGCCACTATGCCCCATTGATGTGGCCATGCCCCTTGCAGCTACTCACATGAATTCAGATCATGTCCAATCCGAAACAGATAAGGCCACCAACTTCATTGAGCACATCCAACATATTCGCCAGCAGGTCCATGACATTCTTGAGAAATCAAATGCCAAGTACAAGCAGCGACATGATCAACACCGGGTGCCACACAAGTTTCAGGTGGGCGACAAAGTCTGGTTGCATTTGCAAAAGGAACGCCTTACTGGAGCCTATCAGAAATTGAGACCACTTCGATATGGTCCTTACACCATTACTAAGGCTATGGGAGGCAATGCATTTGAGCTCAGCATTCCCCCATTCCTTGGCCTGCACCCAGTGTTCAATGTGGACCGCCTTCGGCCATACTTTCCACCATTGCTAGACACATCCAACATTACAGAACAGCTCAAACCCACAGAATTAAATCCAGATTGCATGGAACAAGCTGCAACTGATCGGATCATGGACACACGGATCAAGAACACTCGCCAACAGAATATCCAACTGTATCGAGTTGTCAAAGCAGGCCAACTCCTTCAGCAGGGCAAGTGGCTCACCAGGGAACAAGTTCAGCAGAAGTTTCCTCATCTCATGGAGGAGCTCAACGCAATGGGGACCATTGCTTCGTAAGGGGGGAGGAATGATCCAGGTGGATATTAGTGGCCACCTGCCAAGTCCACCTGGACCCCCACCATTGTCTTTCTCAGCATTTTCAGTTTCCTTAATTGTAGCACAACTTACTATTTTTAGCAGTTTTTCGGGTCCTGAACTTCCGGAGCCGTTTTGAGGCCCTAAACGACGTTTTTTGGGGACCCATGTTGCTTGTTCCAGCAATGATAGTGCTCGGATAGATCTTTCTAATGAGCTATTGTACGCGTCAAACGGAGATCATATGCCAAAGTTACGACCCCGGGAAGTTGATGTACCAATTTACCCCCAAACGGGGCCCACAGTTTGGCGTTTCATCTCCTAGGGTTAGGTTTTGGAATGTTAAGGGTTTTCCATTGTTTCTCAACAATAAATAGGCCTTCGAGCCTCATTGTAACACAGTTCAGAGGCATGTAGCCATCACATCTCTTCTCAGAGATAAGCTACCATCGTCCTAGCTGGTTTATTTCCATTTCTGGTTGTAAGCATATTTCAGTATTTTCCATTAATGAAATGAAGTATTATTTCCGCTGCATCCTTGTGTATATTATTATCTCTGTAATTTTTTGCGTTCCTGTTTAAATCCGGATCACAGGTTGCGCTAGAATGGAACTAAGAGCAATACCATATGTGTCAACTTTTACATGGAACTATTTGTTCTAATCCAGATAGACTAATATCAGGGTAGTTGCAAGATTCTCTTTTAGGGTATCAAAACAAACATCTCACTCATGAGTCCATATAAAGAATTCAACCTTCTTAAATAACTTCTCTAATGGTGAAGTAATCAAAGAACAATTGCAGATGAATCTTCGATAATGCCATGTATGTCCCAATGTAGACCACAATTGTTTAACGATTATGGGTGGTGGCATATTCAGGATTACCGCAACTTTATCAAGATCTAAACACACACCATATTTGTAAACAATATTCGCCAACAAGGTATCGAATGGTACGACACAAATACAATTCTTCAAATTCATAGAGATCTACAACTATCTACATCTATCAAACATAACCTACAAAAGACTAGAATGCTTTTTCAAAAGGATATAGAAGGTCCAATTATCCATGTAAACTTCAAGAAATTTATGAATATATTCCCTAAATACAACAATAACTATTCTATAAAGATAGTTGGACAAATATTAATACCAAATGGCATAACATGATAAGAACATGAACCCCATTCAGTGGTGAAAGTGGTTTTCTTTTTGTTCTTTTCTGCAATGTGGACTTGATGATAACCACAAAACCATATGTGAAATAATAGGCTTCCTAACATGCAACGTTGTCTAGCAATTCATTGCTGAAATATGTGGGAAATGGATCCTGAGCACAGGAATTGTTAAGATGTTGATAATCTATGCAAACTCTGATATCATCTGAATCCTTCTTGTCCTGGATAACAATATGACTAATCCTTTCAACTTAGTCAACTGAAAATATGAGACCCACAAACAATTTTTTTATCCATTTCCTTCTTAACCTTCTATTTGACTCATGGATTCAAAGGATATGGTCAATATTTGAGTGGTCTCGCATCAAGTTTCAAAACAATCTTTATTTCTCCCAAATATTCTTTTATAGATTTGAGTTCTGAAACTGACATAGGAAATAGATCTTCATATTCTTTCAACAAATCAAATATTTCCTTAGTAATATGTTCATCCTAATAGTCACCAATATAAGCTAACATGGGTTTCCCTTTAGTTCCAATATTGTGCTTACGCAACTTCAAAGGTTTTATCTGCAAAGAATCTTTCATAGGATCGTCCATAATATGAAGTCCACTTCCATACATAAAAAAATAACTTGGACTCCTCAATCACTCACTAAAACCACCATTAAAACACCTTCAACAATCTATTATTACTAAACAATTCACCATTCTCACCACAATTCCACTCTTGCACACACACCTGTCCACTTTTGCTTTGCAAATATGAATATGCTTATAAATAAATTTGGACTGATATTTTGAAATTGAAGTTTTTGTTATCTTCCACTTTTTTTCTTGCATGAGTATTTTATTTTTTCCTTTATCTTGCTTCTGTCAAGTCATATAAATATTCTCTCCAGGTCTTCAAACTCTCCTTACCTGTTTCTTCTTGAAAAGATGATCTTAATTGGTTAATTTTTCTATTATGGAAATTTTCAGAATTTAGCAATGCTCCTTCTATTTTGTTGAATCTTCAAACTTATTGTTTTGATCAAATTTTCCTCTAAACATACCCATGATGCCATCGGAGCTACCAACTCATTTGTGCCTTCCTTTTTAAACTTTAGCAGTCCTTTTTATATTTGGCATAACTGCCAAATTCCAAGTTGTCGAATCATCCATCCCAAATCTTGAAGGATTTTAAATAAATTACTTCCAAATTAACCTTCGTGGGCTCTCTTTTTCTATAGCCCTAAGTTCTAAAGTAACACTACAAGCACTTCATGCCTTTGGTCACCAAACTGCACAAAAAAGTCATAAAAACCATGAGCTGGGCATGCTTTTATATTGTTTGACATATTGTTACCTATCGGAAAAGACTTTGTCTCCCAGGCCTCTTACCATGGACATTTTCCTTTGTTCGCCTTGGTTTTTCCTCCAAGATCAAGCCTTCCAGGATTTTCCTTGGAGTTTTTTTCTTCTGTGTTTTTTCCTTACATATTTTTTTCTTCTGGGTTGGTTCTTTTCAAGTCTTTCTTCCGGGAAACTCCTTTCGAGTTGTGCTCATGCTGATGTCACAATGCTATGTGGTGCCATCTAAGTGATGTCACATCACTCAAATCTAGCCCACTAGGGTACTCAAAAGCATCGAATTTGCATGCCACATATCCTACATAGTGAAATCATGTTGATGTTTGTAACAGTCCATGTAAAAAATATATAAGACCACGATCGATGGGACACGTACTCCAAGATGAATGGTGGGAGAAACATCCTAGTAGGTGTTGATTCGGTTTATTATGTCTAATGGAATTGGAAAAGGCAATGGCTAAGGTTTTGGAAAGGCATGAGGCATTAATTAGCATTTATTTATGAAAATAATGGAAATTAGGAGAAAAAGGAGGTAAAAGGTCACTGGTTGCATGTGAAGAGGAAAATGAAGGAAAATAATGGAAAATGAAGAAAATAGAGGCCTCATTCATAAAAAGGATTCTGAGGATTAGATGGTAAGCTTTTGAAAAGTTTTGGTAGATGTCTCTTCTATTATATATATCTCTCTCTCATACTCTTGGATACTTAGAGTTTTCTTGGAGAACTCTTAGAGGGTGTGGCATACTTGGACTTTTGGAGTAAGAAGGCAAAGGAAGAGAAGGAAAGCATAAGAGGGCACCAGGATCAACAGCTACAATAGTTTTTCTTGTAGGTACCGAGTTGCATGTATTTTTTCCTCACTAGTTTTGGCATGCATGGCATATGCATGTGGATTTTTGGTTGTGATATGTCATTGGCATGGAGCATGGCTAGGATTGACATTGGATTTCCTAGCCTTTCCATTTCTTGGATATCCATGATGATTTTGGGTTTACATTCATTGATTGTTTTGGTTGGTTCTCATGTTTCCTTAGCTTCGGTTGAGTTACTAGTCCTCGAAGCCCTTGTTTGACAAATGCTCTAGAAGCCCTATAACAACTTGGGTTGAGTTAATGTTAGAGAATTATATATTATAGAGAAATGGAACACATAAAATATTGCAAAAATATAAACACAGAAAACGCATAAAACAAGAGAGACAGAGACATACGTGGTTCACCCAGTTTGGGCTACATCCACAGAGATACAACCAGTCCTTCTTTTTATAATATCCAGCAAACTAAAGAGATACAACCTACAACAAATCCACTATAATTCCCTCTTTTCTCTCAATCTCCTCTCTCTTCCTCACTTAGAATACAGATATACATAGACGCAATACAATTCCCTCATATATAGTGAGGGGTTGCCTTCTAGGGCAAAAAACCCTAAATTAAACATAACTTCTGTAGAGCATTGGGAAGGTATGTTTTAATAAATGATTTAGTGATGTTTTAAGCAATAGTTGTAATCTTTTCTTTATTATAAAGTAGGGAAAATGCAAAGACAACGAGTCTAAAATGATCCAATCACTAACAGTTGTCTTCTCTACGCAGGAAAAGGTAAAAGCAGGAAGGCGCAATGCGAAACGAGGATTTGACGAGAAGAGAACGGCTGTCCCTCCAATTCTAAATAAGGTTCAGACCAGGTCGAGTAAATCAAGGGAGATCAGTCCGAAACGAGATGAAGGACTGCCAGTTCGGAATTACAGGCCGAGTAAAGGAAAGCGTTAACAGTTTAGCGGATCCCTCAGGATCTTCGATCCTGAGGGATCGCTACGATCAATCGTTTTGTCGACCAATGAACTCCGCCGTTAATTGTATAAAAGGAGGGTAGCATTGAAACTAGGGGATGACTTTTGTATCTTTACTTTCTGTTCATGAATTTTATTATCAGTTGAACTCAGACTATTGAGTCTCTCTGAGACTTAGTTTTGTACTCTCATTGATGCGTTAATATAATATCTCGGTGTTAATTTCTCCGTGCGTCTGAAGTAGTTTACGGCAGTGCGCCATTGGAAGCTTTGGGCCCGGCTCCAACGGACACTGGCTGATTGTACCATTACAATTCTGCTTTGTGTGGTTTGTTTCTCATAATCTGTTATGGTTACATGTTGTTTCATATTTACTCATCTGTAGCTCACCTGTTATAAATCTCTGTAACAAGTTCATATTCTTCGCATACTGTTGATCTGAGTTGTTTGCACTAATTACAGAACTCATAAATAGAATATTTCAGCTACAGGTGACTGGGGTTAATGGATTGTTGGTGACTATTACAGATCGTGTACATATGATTGACGTTTCCTGTCTTTAATAATTTGCTGTTCCATTTAATCAAGCTGCAAACCTGTATAAATGATTGCTTTCCTTTTTGTATGCAAGTGTGTGCCAAGGATTGGAAGTGTAGACCTCGCGAGACTTAGTTTCTTTACTGCCGTTCCATTTACTGCTGTTCCATTTACTGCCGTTCCTTTTATTGCTGTTCCATTTCTGAAGATTGCTGTTTCATTCTGTTTTCTTGCTTGCGTTTATTGAAGAGGCATGAGAGGAGGTTCAAGACTGTTGTGAGATACAACAGACGCTATAATGCTCCCAGATCATGATCCATACTCCTTCATCAGTTTCTAGGGGGATAGGTTATTAATTCCATACCCTCGACCGACAAAGTTGCTGCGTGTGTGATTTCTTTTATGCAAAAGTAATTTAGCATTAGCATCCGTTTACTCTTGTATTCTTTAGATCTATACTACGAAGCATTATCCTGACAAATAGCCTCAAATTAAGATGTCCCTTACAATAACAAAACGCTCCCGGATTGACTTGTAATGTGAAATAACTAGAGGTGAAAAAGACCCTTGTTACAGCTCCACATTTTGGCGTCGTTGCCGGGGAAGGGGCATAACCATTTGTTTTTTTAACAGGGTAGTGTGTGAATCTGTTAGGGGAGAACTGGATTTTAAAAACGGAAGGTAAGAACCTGCGTGCGGAGCATGTAAAAGCCCTGCTCCACCGTCCGCTTTCCTAGCAGAATTGATTTAGTAATTTAATTGGAGTGCATGACTAAGCAGAAAAAGCCAGAAAAGAATCAAAAGCCTCCATCCAAAATCGAAAAAGCCAAGGGGTCGGCGACCCTTGGACGAAAGACCTTTATAGATGAAATTTACAAGAAAGCCGGATCTCCGCCATCAGTAGGGTATAAGAAAGTAAACTCTAAACAACCTGCTAGTTCCCTTCAGGCCTCAGAATTACCATCTGAAGCCTTTGTGGAGGTGCACAGTTAGACAGAGGAGCAGGACTTTCAAGAATTTGACAATTCGACTCCTGGACCAGTGCACGAAGGAAATTTTAGTAACCTTTGCGAAGGGGAAGGAGAAATAGGGGAAATCGAGGAACCTAGATCTCCTATTGAACTAAACCAGCCTTTAAATAGTCCGGATAAAGGAAGCGCTGCAAAAATCCTTGTTGAGGGAATTCATTCACCTCAGACCGTAGGGGCCATCATTATCCCTGATAAAGGGAGTGCTGTAAAAACAGTTCCTGCTAAGATTACCCCTCCTCAACCAAGGAATACTCTATTGGAAATTCATGAAGATTACTGGCATATATTTGATTCCATGGCGCAGAATCAGCCAAATACCCAAACCTGTACTTTGCAATATCCCATAGTAGATTCTGCTGCGAATGCACCAATGAAGGCAATTCCGCTTCAGCATATTCCGACGTTGCATGGACTCACATCAGAAGACCCTGATGCGTTTCTATTTGAATTTGATGTGTTATGCAGGGGGTACGATTACACCACTGATCCCCAGAAGCTAAAACTGTTTCCCTCTACCTTGAAGGGAGCAGCTCTGAGATGGTTCATGGGTCTAGGTGGTGGAGTCATAAACAATTGGGATGAAATGAAAGCGGCCTTCTTAAAAAAATATCAGGATTATTGTAGATCAAGAGAACTAAAGGATGAAATCTTTCAAATGTCTGCCAGACCAAATGAAACTTTAGAAGAATATGTAGGACGTTTCCAATATAACTTGCAGAGATCTCCATATGCATCGTTACCTCTGCCCGATAACGTGTTGAAAACTGCATTGATTAGAGGTATGAAGGAGCAATGGATTGAAACGTTGAATATTATGGGAAAAGGAGACATTTATCAGGAAAATTTTGCTGACATTATTGATCTGTGTATCAGGAGCTCAAGAGGGAGCACACGGATAAAACCAGCAGAATATGATCGCTTCACTAGAGACAATCGAATATCAACAGAAGGAGTATCACGAGTGGAACTTGGAAATCTGTTAGAGAATTTTAAAACTGATATCATGGGGACATTAACAACACAGCTTGATATTGTGCAGGCTAAACAGAAGCAAGCAGAAGCGGAACAGAATCTGGCAATTTTCTGCCCATGGTGCAGGAAGAAACATAGCCAGAAAGAATGCCCGCTTGATACAGTTCAAATATGTGCTATTTGTACCAAGGACCATCCGACTGAAAGCTGTCCCTCGCTCCCTGGTTTAAAGGCGGTGTACAAAGAAGCAGAAGAGGAACCAGAATCAGCATATTTTATCAACCAGCGTCGTCAATGGCAACCTAGGCAACCTGGTATGTTTCAAGATCCCTCCTCTTCTTTTCAATCTCCGCAATTTAATGCTCAGCAACAGAATATGTGGCAAAATCAATCTCAGCACTCGTTTTCAAATTGGCCGCCTCAAATGTTTCCTACTCCGAACCCTTGGATGAACCAAGCTGGTTGGCCAAACTTTCCTTATCCTCCGTCATATTGGCCAAATAATTCATATCCTCCGCAGTGGACCCCTTCCACTTCACAAAGTTCACCCTGGCAGAGCAACTAGCCAAGATCGACATATCAAACGCCAGGATCAATCCCGCTCCCTCAACCAACTCTGCTAGCCTTGCAACAAAATCCCCAGCCCAACCTAAGACCGCAGCTCCCAGCCCAACCCAACCCGAACCCAAACAATCGGCCAGTTCAATCTCTTCAAATTATAGAATCTTCCGAGATTGAATCTGATCTACAGGAGTGCAATGATCTTCATTTGAGATCTGGGCGAATAATAGAAACTGAGGGACATAGAACCGCTCATATTGAAAATCAGTTACCGATAGAACAACCGTTACAACAAGAAGAAGTAAGTAAAGACCAAGTTCATCAGCAAGTACTTACATCTTCTCCACCTTTCCCAGAACGACTAGCCATTCCAAGACAAATGCAATATCCGGATTTTGATATTCTAGGAGAACTCCAAAACTTGTATATAAGAATTCCATTCCTTCAGGCTATACAGGACATCCCCATATATGCAAAAACCATAAAAGACCTGTGTAGCAGAAAAAAAAAAGAAATATAACCCCTAACCCTAGAGTCCAGGTAGTCGGCACCTTATCCGACCTCTTATCAGGGAAAGAAACACCAATTAAATATGAGGATCCTGGAAACCCAATTGTCACTATTCAAGTCTGTGGGCAGACTCTGACCAACGTTTTAGTAGATCTAGGGGCTGCGATTAACATCCTAACAACATCAACCTGCCAGAAGCTTGGAATCACATCGGTAGAGCCTACTTCCACTTTACTAGAACTAGCTGACCGATCAGTAATAAGACCAGAAGGCACCTTGTATGATGTCATGGTTTAAGTGGACTCTTGGGAATACCCGACCGATTTTCTGGTGATTAATCCCAAAACCCGACTAGATGGACATCCGCTAATTCTAGGTAGACCATGGCTCGCTACTGCTGACGCCTACATTGGATGCCGGCAGGGAAACATGACCATAACCAGAGGACCGGATATCAAAAATTTAATCTTGTACCCGCCAGCCCAGCCAAGCATCACACCTCATATATCAATGACCAATCTGCGCCCTGCCTCATATATTACTGATAATATTAGACCACCATTAACAGTTCAGGAAGCGCTAGATTTTAAAGATCAAACGGAAGACGATGCCATTAATAAATTCATTAATCAAACAGAGTCCACATCGTATACACAATGCTTTATGATAAAAGCGGCATTTGATAACGAATTAGAGGAAGATCCTCTAAAAGATGACAATGACCCACATATACCTGTAACCTCTGTTGCTAACAGCAAAGTAATACAAATTGAACCGGGCAAAACTTTAAACATTAACGCTAATCTGACACCTGAACAAGAGACCAAACTCATCCAGCTCCTACGAAAGTATTAGGAGGCATTTGCTTGGGACTATCCCGATATGAAGGGGATTGATCCCCAGCTATGTACACATCGTATCTATATCGAGAAAGATGCAAGACCAGTTCGCCAACCACAGAGAAGACTCAATCCCCATTTAAAAGATGTTGTAAAAGATGAGCTGCAGAAATTATTAGACGTTAATTTTATTTATCCTATTTCTGACAGCAAATGGGTCTCCCCACTTGTGGTAGTACCTAAAAAGAATGGGAAATGGAGGATCTGTGTTGATTACAGAGAATTAAACAAAGCTACACAAAAAGATCACTTCCCGCTCCCTTTCATAGACCAGGTATTGGACACCTTAGCAGGCAAGAAATTTTTTTCTTTCTTGGATGGCTTCAGCGGATATAACCAGATCCAGATCGCCCTTGAAGACCAGGACAAGACTACCTTTACTTTCCCCTGGGGAACGTTCGCCTACCGAGTCTTACCCTTTGGATTATGTAATGCTCCGGCTACATTCCAACGGGCTGTTCTTAGCATCTTCGCAGATTTAATTAATGATGGATTGGAAGTCTATATGGATGATTTTACACCATATGGAGATGACTTTGATCCAGCCCTGGACACTCTCGAAAAAGTTCTAGAGCGTTGCATTGCTACCAGGCTTTGCTTGAGTCACGAAAAATGTTACATGATGATGACAGAAGGACTCATTCTGGGACATCACATCTCAGCAGCAGGAATTCAGGTAGACCCGGCTAAAAATCAAATACTCATGCTTATTCCAACCCCCACTAATCAAACAGAGGTACGCAGTTTTCTTGGTTTTTCTGGGTATTATAGACGATTTATACAACATTACTCACGTATTGCCGCACCTCTACATGCATTAACTGGAAATGTTGATTTTTTGTGGACAGAAAAATGTGATCGAGCCTTCACAGAATTAAAGAAGTTGCTATCTACAGCTCCAGTTCTCAGAGGACCTAATTGGAACTTACCATTCCAAATTTCAACCGACGCCTCATACACAGCAATCGGTGCAGTGTTGGGCCAAGAAGAAGAGAAAAGACCATACGCTATCTATTACATCAGCAAAAATTTGGCTCCGGCTGAATTAAATTACACTGTCACCGAAAAAGAATTTTTAGCTGTGATACATGCTATTAATAAATTTAGACACTATATTACAGGCTATCCCGTTATTTTGTTTACAGACCATTCTGCTATTAGGTATTTAGCAAATAAGCCTGTTAAAAATGGAAGAATAACCAGGTGGTTGATCTTGTTGCAGGAATTCGACATTACAATCAGAGACCGACCAGTGAAGGAGAACCCTGTAGCTGACTTTCTTTCACGAATACCAAAAGCAGTTGAAACAGCAGCAGTTGAGGACCAATTCCCTGATGAACACTTGTTTGCAGTTGCTGTTCAGACTCCCTGGTACGCTGATGTGGCTAATTATCTTGCAGTAGGTAAGCTTCCAAAACATTTAACTCCCAATGAACGGAAACAGATCGTTGCGAAAAGCAATCGATTTTCGTGGGTTGGAGGCTATCTGTTTCACACAGGCGCAGATATGGAAATCAAAAGATGTATTCGAGAAGACGAAATCTTTGATATCTTGAAAGCCTGTCATGACAAGCCATGTGGAGGACATTTCGCTGAACGAAGGACAGCACACAAAGTATTACAAACGGGATATTACTGGCCTACAATCTTCAAAGATGCCAAAAAATTTGTCCAGGCCTGTGATAGTTGTCAGCGTGTAGGACGACCTGGCCCAGCAGACGAAATGACTTTGCGGCCTCAATTGGTGATCGAACCTTTCGAACGCTGGGCTCTGGACTTTGTCGGACCCATCAACCCCCCATCAAACCAAAAAACTTACATTTTGGTGGCAACTGAATATGTTACCAAATGGGTTGAGGCGGAGGCATTACCCAGAGCTACAGAGGAGTCGGTAATTTAGTTCTTGTTCCATTTGTTTGTACGTTATGGTCTCCCAAGGGAAGTGGTTACAGATGGAGGACCACAATTTGTGGGACATAAATTAGCGGCAACACTCAATAACCATCACATACATCACAAAATTACTACCCCATACCATCCGCAGGCAAATGGGCAAGTCGAGAACAGTAATAAGATAATAGAGTCCATCTTGACAAAAACTGTTGCCTCACACCGCCGCGATTGGGCCGCTCGACTACCGGAGGCACTGTGGGCTTATCGAACCACATGGAGAAGTACCACTGGCTATTCACCATATCACTTAGTGTTTGGAAAGCAACCCATTTTTCCTATAGAATTTGAGATCCAAACCCTGCGAACTGCCCAAGAAGTCGGATTAGATTTAAGTGAAGCACAGAAAAATCGATTACAGCAAATTAATGAGTTGGACGAAACAAGGCTCGCTGCATTACAGAATACAACACTCATCCAGCAGCAGCGAGCCAAATGGCATGATGCGCTCATCAAAAACAAGATATTTCACGAAGGAGACTGGGCTCTGTTATATGATTCTAGATTTCAAGATTTCCCGGGGAAGCTTCAGACTCGATGGTTGGGACCATACGAGATTCAAAAAGTCCATGACAATGGGACCCTTACTTTGATTACAATCGATGGATCTGGATATACATTTAAGGTAAACGGCCACCGAGTTCGTCTGTATCGCAAACCGCTCACTCGGGAATCATTTTGCCAGCAGTTACGCCAAGATACTAACATCAAGATTATGGGAGAGGAAGAAAAAACTTCCTCCCCTACAGATTCGTAAGAATTTCATTCTTTATTACCACATTTTGTATATAAGATTGTAAATTTTGTATATATGTTTCAACTGTGTGTTTTGCTGTTCCTTTTCAAAAGGAACAGCACTGGTGTGTTTTGCTGTTCCTTTTTAAAAGGAACAGCACTGGTGTGTTTTGCTGTTCCTTTTCAAAAGGAACAGCACTGGTGTGTTTTGTTGTTCCTTTTCAAAAGGAACAGCACTGGAGTGTTTTGCTGTTCCTTTTCAAAAGGAACAGCACTTGCGTGTTTTTGCTGTTCCTTTTCAAAAGGAACAACACTTGCGTGTTTTTGCTGTTCCTTTTCAAAAGGAACAACACTTGTGTGTTTTTGCTGTTCCTTTTCAAAAGGAACAGCACTTGCGTGTTTTGCTGTTCCTTTTCAAAAGGAACACCACTTGCATGTTTTTGCTGTTCCTTTTCAAAAGGAACAGCACTTGTGTGTTCTTGCTGTTCCTTTTCAAAAGGAACAACACTTGCGTGTTTTGCTGTTCCTTTTCAAAAGGAACAGCACTTGTGTGTTTTGCTGTTCCTTTTCAAAAGGAACGGCACCCTTGAGTTTTGTTGTTCCTTTCCAAAAGGAACAACACTTTTTGAATTTTTGCTGTTCCTTTTCAAAAGGAACAGCACGTTTGAATTTTTGCTGTTCCTTTTCAAAAGGAACAACACTTTTGAATTTTCTTATTTCGTTTAAGGAGCAACATTTGTGTGTTTTTTTTTCAATTTCTTTTAAAGCAAGCAGCATTCGAGTGCTTTTGTTATCTTAGGACATTGCATCAAAAAGAACCCTCCCACCCTCCCTTGTAAGAAAGAAATAGTATGCCCTCGTCCTTTCTATAAGAAGAAAACATTGTCCCGAGGCCATAAGTAGCAGCTATATATTTATGCAACAAATATAAAAGGCATGATATATCAAGATCAGCACATCATAAATCGCTATCTATAACAGCCCTAGTATTGATGCAACAAAGGAGGGAACCATACACTCATCATTCCTTCAGTCATAAGTCTCACTTCCTCTGCCTTGTTGGAAAACTTTATCATGATACGTTCCTACAATTTTTCTTATTATTACTCGGAAATAAGAATAGAAAATTTATATTTTCCTATTGGGATAACAAGACTTCTTCCGCCATTCCCACTCTTAAGGAGGGCTGAACCACCCTTATGTGTAATCATACAAGAGCAAAAGTCTATCTCAAAAGAAAAAGCAGCAGAACCAAAAGAAATTATTTGTCAAATGCAGGATAGGGGGTTTCATTAAGAACCAGCCTACTATGATCATAAGATTGGAAGCGAAGTGGCATTCCCATCATGGCCACCACACCAGGGATATGGTCCAACAGGTTCATTATATAAACAAACCTTGGAACAGGGGGTCTCATCACGAGCCAGCCTGCCCACGTTTCGCGCCTCTCTGGTGAATGGCGTCATGGTTATCTGGTTACCAAGCCAGCATGATGGCCTGCATGTTGACAAGAATTGCTCTTCAAAACTACACAAAGGACTATGGTTCCGGGGTGAAATAAACAACTCTGCCACGGTTATAAACACCGGTCGGCAGCAGAGCTCTGTTAATGGTATCGGAGTCAAAACATATACACCAATTTGGATCTTATTAAATCTTTCTTTCTATCCTCGTAATAATTATATCTTACACCTCAAGGAATACGTCACATGAACATTTATCATTACCAAGTATGGCAAAGGCATTTGACTATGACAATTTCAGACTTTCCATGAGTGCTAGACGTCCTATCCTTATGTTCTGCATCACATCACGAAGGCTTATGTTAAACGCGATCTATCTGTCGCATCGATCTCGGTATTTCATTGTCTAATCTGAAACATGGCAAAATTTTAAAAGCTGCTCCATTATGACTCGGTGATGGAATGACCGCCTTCTTCTATTTGATGGCTGGGGCAGCCTATCATTTCACGCGGGGGGGAGGTGACTTCATTACTCCGCCGGCCACGTGTTAACACATCATTCGGAAATGATATGATACGGAGGTACGATATGCATTAACGGCATGACAATGCTATTTTTTGAAAAAGTTGTTATTTATGATCAATTATTCATGCATGCTCTGTATCTTTTCTTTTTGCCGCAATTACGTTCTTTGCATTGCTGTTCCATCTAGACCCTGAAACAAAACCATGGGGGGAAAGTCTATCAGAAGTGAGCCAAGCGAGCTCATAGTTTCCGAAGCCGCTCGGAAGATCTTAGAAAAAGCAGGGTGGTTAACTTATTTTGGCCGTCTGCGCAAATCAAACGAAATAGTGGCCATGGAATTCCTGCAGAATTTGCAGGAAGAACACTCAGTGGTAGGTGGGAAGCAGATAGCAGTCACGAAGGAAATAATCGCGGAAGTAACCGGATTACCAGACTTAGGTCCAATATGGACGACAAAGAAAGAAAGACTGCAAAAGATCGTAGAACTCTTCCAAGATGAAGGGCAGGAGCTGACAGTGAAGGGAAAAGGAGTGCTGCCGGCAACACTGGGAGAACCTTGGAGCGAACTGGCAAAGGTAGTACAGAGCTACATCACCTGCGAAGGACGAAAAGATGTGGTAAGGCCGCGTCACCTTAAGCTCTTAGCTGTGTTAAAAGGAAAATGTGCTGTGAATCTCCCTGCATTGTTAAATTCATTGTTGCATGATACCTCTCGGAGCCTGAAAAAGGCACACCATGAAGATGCAGTGGTTAGCCACCACGGGCTGATCCGCCTGATAGTGACATACAATCTCGCTCGGCAGCAGACTAGCTGGTGGGAACTTCTTACAGCAATTGAAGGGGAAGTAGAATCACCATTCCCAAAGACGAAGCACCCCGCTAGCACCGCCGAAACACCTAAAAAACCCAGAGAATCGCCAAAACCTAAGCAACCCTCGGGCACAACCGAGCAAGCGAAGAAACGCATAAAGCTAGGGAAACAAAAATGCACCCCTGAAGCAACTAGACATGCAGAAAAACGTAAGGAATTGGCCGCAGAAAGACCTGCTACCTTAAAGCGAAGGCATTCCTCTGGCACAGAAGAACAGGTTGAAAAACGCAGAAAGATGGAGGCGGAGGAACAGATGGTCAGCACACCCGAACAGCCCGGGAGGCCTAGAAAGTCAGTTCGGTTGGCAAAGATAAGAGGTAGGCTGGAAAAAATCCAGCCAAACATAGGCCAGCCGATTGAAATAATAGAGGACCCTCCAGCGCCAGAACAAATACCTGGGGAAAACCTGGAACAAACAGAGAATGAAGTAGGAACTGAAGAAGGAGATAGGGATGACGACTCTGCGGCCGAGACCAGCTATCCAGAGGGAGCTGCTGAGCAGCCAATTCGGGAGAAGGAGATGGAACAATTGGGGGGTAGCCATCCACAAAACCCTGTGGAGGAAGAAGAGATGGCCACCATCTTGGCCAGCCTTAGAGGTTATCCTTCACCCTCCAGTCCGGCAGAGCCTCCCGAAGGACCATTTGAGGAAGAGACGCGTGACGAATTGCATGATGGAATGGCAGGGGAAGAAAACCCCCCTGTCATCGAGAAAGAAAATGTGAATACCGATTAGGAACAAGCCGTTCCTAAAACACCAGAAGGAAATCCACCCGCTGATGGCGGGGAGGATGAAAATGTGTGTCGGGAACAGGACGTTCCCCGAATGATGGAAGAAACCCTCGATGAAAGAGGAGCAGAACTGAGGGCCGCCCATGTGCCCACAGCCGAGGCAAAAGAAATTAAGAAGTTGAGAAGAAAACAGCAGAAATTGCTGACCATTATAGCCCAGCTTCGGCGGAAAATTCGAAGTCTGAAAGCTAGTTTGAGAATAAAGAGGACTGTGAGAAGAAAAAGGAGGACAAATACAGCTGGGTCCTCTCAGAGAGGAAGACAGAGCACCTATAGGCATCTAGTAGGTCGATATTCTGCTAGTAAACCTGCAGCTGTTCCAATTAATACTGAGGAACAAAATGCTGTTCCATCTGGAACAGAGCACCAGAATGCCGTTCCTATTGACATAGAGGAGCAGGCTGATATTCCAAACAGCCCATTAGAACCAACTGCCGTTCCAATTAAAGTTGAGCCACAAGACGACATTCCAGTTACAGAAGGACCACCGTACCCCTTTGTACATGTCAAGAAGGAGAGGGAAACTAGAGCAGTTCACACTGAGACACCACCTTCAAGGAGAATTAAGCGACGAAATGTAAAGGTCCAGGCGAAACTTCCGGCCTCCAGGGAATTATGGGAAAGGGATCCAAAAACCAAGGCCTTGCACCGCGAGATGAGACAGGCCCAACAAGAGGCTGAACAGCTACGGGAACAAATGATCCCTCGAGAAAAATATGAAGAGCTGCAACAGGAAGTTGAGCAGAGGATTCCTCGAGAAAAATACGAAGAATTGCAGCAGAGGGCTGAGCAGTTAGAGCAACAAAGGATCCCTCTGGAAAAACATGAAGAACTGCAACAACAGCTGAGAAACATGAGTGAATCGGAGAGTCGGGCTTTTGAAGGATGGCAGAAGGAGCAGGAAAAGGTTGCCAAGGTAACACATCGACTAGATGCTGTTATTAAACAATTGGACACTGTATGTTCGTTGTATGATGATGTTTTGACTTGCAGGGCCCCCGCGAAGAATTATGCTTTATTCCTCCTTGAAAGATACCTAAGGTTGAAAATAAAAGCTGTCAGGGCAGGTGCCCCCATTCAGATTAACACTGTTAATGATTTTATTGATTGTTGCAAACAATATGGGGTTAAGGTCCAACGATTATTATGTGAATTTTATTTGCACAATATGGTGCTTGAGCAGGAACCTGATCTAAACCCTGGCCCTTTTGTGGGGGATATACAGCTGCAAGCCTTTGTTTCATTTGGGGTCAACTAGTTAAAATGGCTCAGGGCTTACAATGCCTTTCAGAGGCAGGAGCACAGCCTGGATCTATGGGTCAGGGCTGAGCCTCGAGATCCAGTTCGCCTATGGCAATCACATAAAAGCCTTATGAGAAACCCTGGCGTTATGAAACTACTAGGACCCATGCATGAGGAGTTGATCCGAAATAGCTTAGAATACTTCCTGGTTATTAAAGATTCCGCCTTGGAGGCTGCCAAATTCCGTTATCAGATTTCCACCCCAAGCATCCAGCTCAGGGAGCCCTTCAGATATGAGAACTTTGAACTGGCTGCTGAACGATTGCCTTTTTATGGCCAGTGCATTCTGCAAGCTGGACCATCATGGTTAGGATATCGGTTCCGTAGCCCAATTATCTGGCACCCTGCACCAGGGTACCAGGCCTTGTATGATATGCCTGCAGATCAGTTGCATTATTTCTTTGATAATCTGGTTGCCTATCATGGTTGCAGACCCCCTCATGAAGTACCCTCTCCAACCTATTCTCTTACTGCTCTCCATGTTAATTATAACGGTTTCATGAGGCCATGAAACATAGTAAGTCGGGGGGTGTGTAGAGCATTGGGAAGGTATGTTTTAATAAATGATTTAGTGATGTTTTAAGCAATAGTTGTAATCTTTTCTTTATTATAAAGTAGGGGAAATGCAAAGACAACGAGTCTAAAATGATCCAATCACTAACAGTTGTCTTCTCTACGCAGGAAAAGGTAAAAGCAGGAAGGCGCAATGCGAAACCAGGATTTGACGAGAAGATAACGGCTGTCCCTCCAATTCTAAATAAGGTTCAGACCAGGTCGAGTAAATCAAGGGAGATCAGTCCGAAACGAGATGAAGGACTGCCAGTTCGGAATTACAGGCCAAGTAAAGGAAAGCGTTAACAGTTTAGCGGATCCCTCAGGATCTTCGATCCTGAGGGATCGCTACGATCAATCGTTTTGTCGACCAATGAACTCCGCCGTTAATTGTATAAAAGGAGGGTAGCATTGAAACTAGGGGATGACTTTTGTATCTTTACTTTCTGTTCATGAATTTTATTATCAGTTGAACTCAGACTATTGAGTCTCTCTGAGACTTAGTTTTGTACCCTCATTGATGCGTTAATATAATATCTCGGTGTTAATTTCTCCGTGCGTCTGAAGTAGTTTACGGCAGTGCGCCATTGGAAGCTTTGGGCCCGGCTCCAACGGACACTGGCTGATTGTACCATTACAATTCTGCTTTGTGTGGTTTGTTTCTCATAATCTGTTATGGTTACATGTTGTTTCATATTTACTCATCTGTAGCTCACCTGTTATAAATCTCTGTAACAAGTTCATATTCTTCGCATACTGTTGATCTGAGTTGTTTGCACTAATTACAGAACTCATAGATAGAATATTTCAGCTACAGGTGACTGGGGTTAATGGATTGTTGGTGACTATTACAGATCGTGTACATATGATTGACGTTTCCTGTCTTTAATAATTTGTTGTTCCATTTAATCAAGCTGCAAACCTGTATAAATGATTGCTTTCCTTTTTGTATGCAAGTGTGTGCCAAGGATTGGAAGTGTAGACCTCGCGAGACTTAGTTTCTTTACTGCCGTTCCATTTACTGCTGTTCCATTTACTGCCGTTCCTTTTATTGCTGTTCCATTTCTGAAGATTGCTGTTTCATTCTGTTTTCTTGCTTGCGTTTATTGAAGTGGCATGAGAGGAGGTTCAAGACTGTTGTGAGATACAGCAGACGCTATAATGCTCCCAGATCATGATCCATACTCCTTCATCAGTTTCTAGGGGGATAGGTTATTAATTCCATACCCTCGACCGACGAAGTTGCTGCGTGTGTGATTTCTTTTATGCAAAAGTAATTTAGCATTAGCATCCGTTTACTCTTGTATTCTTTAGATCTATACTACGAAGCATTATCCTGACAAATAGCCTCAAATTAAGATGTCCCTTACAATAACAAAACGCTCCAGGATTGACTTGTAATGTGAAATAACTAGAGGTGAAAAAGACCCTTGTTACAGCTCCACAACCTCTACTGCCATATCTCCGCCTAATGAACAGCCTAGATTGACTACGAAATTACAACATTTTACAAGGCAATTTTACATCCATTCTTAGCTTCGGGGGTGCTACCCCTGATCCCCCCGCCAGGGAGGGGAGGGGGGGGGGCTCCCAAAGGTCACAGCCGCCCCCCCTTCAGTGAATATTTTACGGGCAGCATTGCTGCCCCATTATGAACTGGGGTCCAATGCGGTGATACCTTTGAATACAAAAGATAATCAGGCTCCACACCCAACAATTACTAGTCCTAGAAGCCTTGGTTGGACAAACACTTTAGAAGCCCTTGGTGGGTTGAGTTACTAGTTCTGGATGCCATGGTTGAAAAAATGCTACCGAAGCCTTGTATAAGCTATGGGATTAGTTACTAGTCTTGGAATCCTTGGTTGGACAAACGCTATGGAATCCCTAGAATGCTTAGATGGAGACCAATCTGATGATGGTTTTGGTGATGTCCAACTAGGTCATGGAATCATTATTTGATGGCTTCAATTGGATGGCCTCTAGAAGCCCTGGATGAGTTTTGATTGATGTGTTCTATTATATCCCACATTCATTCTTGGAATATGGCACAGGGGTGAATGGTTGAAGATATATTTGGCTCAGCCATTCGATGATCAGGTGGAATGTGGAAGTCCCATCCCAGGTTTGGATTTTTCATCATTAATGAAAGGCTATTTATCCTAGTATTTCTATGAGTATTATGATGGTTTATATGTGGTATATATGGCTATGATTTCATTGATATTTCTATCCCTATTATGTTGGTTATGTATATGTTTTATGTCAGTAGCTATGTATGGCTCTCATTATGTTTTTACTTGTAAATGAATGAACAATGTATCTATGAGCTAATGAATGGGATGACTGTTAAAGTGATAAGGAAACAATTCTTCATGGATAATCTTAGATAATATGAGACCCCTATGCTCATATATGTTATTTACACTTGTAGGTTGTATACTTACTAAGTGTTTCACAAAATGTCATTCATGGTTAGGCTTGGTTAGGTCAAGCCCTTGATCAAGTTTTGTGTTAGATGGTTTTCCTTGGTGTCATTTATTGCCTTGGAAAGTCTCATCAAGTTATAGGCATTGGTTTGGAGACTATCCCTGAAAAAGTGTCTTAAATCTCACAGTCTCTGGCACAGAACTAGCTGAAAAAGATAGCAGTCTCTCCCTTGTAGGCATTGTGGGAGTTACTATAGGGTTCCAGTTCCATGCATGCCTTATCATTGGAGCGAAATTGGGTTTAGTTCATTGAAACGCTAGGTTAACTCATAGGTTGGGCATCTAAAACAAGTGGATTATCTCCTAGTGTCCTAAAGCACCTGAAGGAGGTTTGTAAGGTCTTGTTTTGTCGATTCCATTTCCTTAAGGTTACCTATGAGGTTAAGTCTTATCATAGTGGCCTCTTGTCGCATATTTACCTCGGCTAGCTGGTTGCTTAGGTAGATGTGCGAGGAGGATGTTACAGAGTGATATTAGAGAGTGGTTGTGCTCTCCTTGGGTTGTGTGTTGATCATGCTTTCATGTTGGTTGCATATGTTATCCTTATCCATGTAGTCCGTGTGTTTGTTGCATTTCATGGTGTTGATCATGGTTGTAGTGATATTTCAATGTGAAGGTTGAAGGTGTTGTTGTGGATTATGTCTTCATGTCTGCATGGTTGATTATGCATTGTTATGCACGTTAGTGTTCACATGTTATCAAATGCACGTGAGGTGGTTTTTGTTGTCATGCATGAGGTCATGCTTTGTGTAGTTGATATGGTCATGCATTGATGATTGGACTCTAGCTATAAGGATGTGTATATGGTTTTTTACTCATGTGTTATATGTCTATATGCAGTCGTTATGCATGTATGGTCTTGGTTATAGGTATGCATGAATAGTATGTAAAACATGCCTTGTGAATTCATGGTATGCAATTTAGGTTGTCATGGTGTTATTGGTATGTTATGATGCTAATGTGTTGAATGAGGTAAAGTAGGAGATGTAGATCATCAAAGTGAAGTTGCGGCATTGGACCTCGATGCAAGAGCATTTTATCATACAAGTTTGTATGTTAGGCATGCAGGTATGTAGGTTAAGGATTGTTATATGCATTAGAATTATATACATTAGGTTTATGTACATGTGTTTTGATGTTATGGTTGCGTACATGATAGATGATAGTTGATTACCATAGTCATATGCACATGAGTTAGATAGTCATGAATGATGGTATCCTGTGGTTGTATTCAATGTTATTATTTTTTTATGTTAGATAACTTGATGATTAGCTTATATGTTGTTGATGAGCATGATAAATAGCTTATTGTCATTATATGCTATTAACTTGATGATTGGGGTTATTTCATTGCGATCTTGATGTTGTAATTTGGATTGGTCATATGCGTGATGGTTATGCTCATTGCATTGAATATCTTGATGTTATATGTATTGTGTTAACTTGGTTTGACCTATGCAGATGGTTATGGTTGTGATATTTAGGTATGAGCCGACATATTTGTGAGATGGTGTCATAATAATCTAGATTGATCGTACATATGTGATTGTTATGCATGAATGACAAATTCTTATGAGCTTATGATGTGAACATGCTAGTTAGTTACTGTTATGGATATCATGATTTAGGTTTGAGTCGATATGTTGTGAAGTTGATCTAGATTTAAATAGGAACGCAAAAAGTTACAGAGAGAATCATAAATACATAGATATAGCATAAATAATACTTGATTTCATTAATGTAAAATACTGAATTATGCTTACAAGAAAAAATGGAAATAAACTAGCTCGGGAGAGGGTAGCTTATCTATGAGGAGAGATGTAGTGGCTACATGCCTCTGAATTGTCTTACAATTAATCTACAAGGCCTATTTATTGTTGAGAAACAATGGAAAACCCTAAACATCCAAAACCCTAACCCTAGGAGATGAAGTGCCAAACCATGGGCCTCGTTTTGGATAAATTGGTACATCAACTTCCCGGGGTTGTAACTTTGGCATACGATCTTTATTTGATGTGCATAATACCTCATTAGAAAGATCTATCCGAGGACTACAACTTTTTGATGAGAAAAATTAGTCCATGGCCCCATGTTTCTCTTAGTTTTCCCAAAAAAGCGTCATTTAGGGCCTCAAAACAGCTCTGGAAGTTTAGGACCTGAAAAATTGCCAAAAAGAGTAAATTGTGCTACAAATAAGGAAACTAAAAAGTTGAAAGAAACAATGGTGGGGTTCCAAGTGGAATTAGCGAGTGGAAAACAATATCCACCTAGATCATTCCTCCCCCATCGCATTGAGTTCCTCCATGAGATGAGGAAACTTCTGCTGAACTTGGTCCCTGGTGAGCCACTTGCCCTGGTGAAGGAGTTGGCCTGCTTTGACAACTCGATACAGTTAGATCTTCTGCTCACGAGTGTGCTTGATTTGAATGTCCATGATTCGATCATTTGCATCTTGTTGAATGTAATCTTGATTTAACCCTGTTAGTGTGAGTTGTTATGCAATGTCGGATGTGTCTAGTAATGGTGGAAAGTATGGTTGAAGGAAGTCCACATTGAACACTGGGTGCAGGCCAAGGAATGGGGAAATGTTCAACACAAATGAATTGTCTCCCATAGCCTTGGTAATGGTGTAAGGACCATATCAGAGTGGTCTGAGTTTCCGATAGGCTCCAGTAAGGTGTTCCTTTTGCAAATGCAACCAAACTTTATCACCCACCTGCAACTTGTGTGGCACCCGATGTTGATCATGTCATTGCTTGTACTTGGCATTTGATTTCTCTAAAATGTTGTGGACCTGATAGAAAATATGTTGGCTATGCTCAATGAATTTGTTTACCTTATTTGTTTCAGACTGGACATGAGACAAATATGCCTAAGTAGCTGCAAATGGCATGGCCACATCAATGGGACATAGTGGTTGGAATCTCAAGTCCACCTAAAAAGGGTTGTGTCCAGTCGAGCTGTGGAGAGCTCGGCTATAGCTGTGTTGAACATAGGTGAGGCTCTCATCCCATGTGTGTGGATGATTTGAGTTGTACATGTGTAGAATGTGTACAACCATCCTGTTGACAACTTCTGTCTGGCCATCAGTTTGGGGATGGAAGGCTGTGGACTTAGTGAGTTTGGTGTCCAACATCGACCTGAGACTAGAACAAAATGTGTTGAGGAACTTATTGTCCTAATCTGAGATGATAGACTGTAGGATCCCAAAGTGTACCCACAATCATTCAAAGAAGAGTTTAGCAGTGGCTTCTACTATGATATTCTTCTTGCAGGTTGCCATAATGGCCATCTTTGAGAACCTGTCGAAGACCATAAAAACACATTCGTTTCCATGATTAGTAGAAGGAAGGCCTGACATGTAATCCATGGAGATGGATGCCCAAGGTCGTCTAGGGGTAGGAAACGGAGTATAGATGCCTTTCTTCTTGATGGTTGGTTTGGCAATGGCACAGGCAGTGTAGGATCTCATGTACTTCCCGACATCATGTCAAAGATTCGACCAATAGAAATACGTCTGCGGTACTGCCACCATTTTCTTGACCCTGAAATGCCCAACAACTGACTATAGTGTGCTTTTCAAATAATCTTGGCATGCTCGCTTGAAGGAACAAAAAGGTGACCCAGGTGGCATAATAGGGCATCCTGGAGGTGAAAATCTGGAACATGCTAACCCTCCAAGAGTGTCTGGTATGTGTGGTTGAATTCTAGGTCACTTTTGTAGAGAAGTGTCGAATTAGAAGTCTTGTACCCACAATATTTGAGCACGATGATTAACGCAATGATTGGTGGTCGACTGAGGCAATCTGAAACATTATTGGTTTTTCCCTTCTTATATTTGATATTCAAATGGAATTGTTGTAGGTATGTGGACCACTTTTGATGGTGATCATTCTGTAACTTCCCTTGCATCTGTATGAACTATAGGGGCCGATGGTGTGTGTGGATGACCATTTCCTTCCCCAAAATGTAATACTTTCATTTTCGGCAGGCCTACACAATGGAATACATCTCTTTGTAATAAGTGGGATACTTACAGACTATGTCTGAAAGTGTCTCACTGTGATATTCCACTAGATGCCCGTGTTGAGTAACGACTACCCTAATAGCATAGTCAAAGGCATCTGTCTCGATCTCAAATGGTTGTTGCAAGTCTAGTAATGCGAGCACTAGTGCCGAGCAGAGGCAATGTTTCAACTCTGTGAATGCCTTTTGTCGATATTCAAACCAAAAGAATTTTTCTTCACTCCTCCCTTGGTGACTTGACTCAAGGGCCAAGTGATATGAGAAAATCTGAACATGAACCTATGGTAGAAGTTGGCAAGACCCAAAAATATCAGGATGTCATCCAAGTATGCCATTACAAATGAGTTGGTGAATGGTTGCAATATGTCATCCATTAGCCTCATGAAGGTTGCAGGAGCATTCGTTAACCCAAAAGGCATAAGCAACCATTCGAAAAGGCCCTCCTTGGCTTTCAAGGCAATCTTCCACACATCAAGGGGTTTGATTGGTATCTGGTGATATCCTGAATTCAAATCGATCTTGTTGAAATATTTTCCCCCTTCAGTTGGTCCAGAAGGTCATCAATCATGGGATCGGGTTCCTATTCCAGACAATGATCTTGTTCAGCCACTGATAGTCAATACAAAGTCTCCAAGTCCCATCCTTCTTCTGTACCAACACGAATGGGCTCCCACACAGTGATGAACTCCGTCAGATGTGTCCTTTCTGTAGCAGCTCCTAAATTTGCCTCTTGATTTCATCGTTCTCTAGAATGGAGCGCCAATATATTGGTCCATTGGGCAATGGCGCACCTACGGTCAGATTAATGGAGTTCTTGACCTAATAGTGCAGAGGAACCCTTGCAGGGGAGGTGAAGATGTCCTCGTACTCCTCCACAACCTTGTCCATCTGTAGTTGTCGTGCAGAGGGGCCCTATATGGAGGTCGTCACCACCGTCTTCTTCTTTCCTTGAGGGCGTATCATCAGGAAGACAATTTTTTCTGATTTTGGAAATGAGCAAACTGCATTGTTTTGAAATAACCAAAGAGATGGTGGTAGGCGGTGCTACCTCTGTATCCTATACAACTTATTTCCCAAAATAATAATAACAGCACGAGGCCTTGAATTGTATACAACATGTCCCTTCCACAAGTATGGTTGGCCCAATAATACATCACAAACATCAAGGGGAGCAATGTCACACAATACCTCATATGTGAAGGGCTTGATGTTATATGGAAAGTGACATTGTTGGCTCACGTGAAGATCCTGTCCTTGGTGAAGCCACCCAATGGTGTACGGTTGTGGATGTGTTATGGTTGGTAAGCCCAGCCACTTCATGACCTCTACCAAAATGAGGTTCTTTTGGCTCCTGCTATCGACAATGAACTGTAGCGGGGAGCCCTTTACCCACATATGGGAGTGGAAGAGGCGCTCCTCCTCCTCTGGATCTTTGGGTTCCTCCTTCTAGATCTTTGTGGTGGAAATGGTGCCATTGGGCTCCGCATCGATAATTTGCTTCCATTTGTCATTCCCCTTATCGGGTTCTAACTCAAAGTCTAAACATGCATCTGATTCCAAAGACTTTATCTCAGCCACTAGTGACTGCTTGGCCCGAGACTCACTTGTGTTGTGAGTGGAGCTCTTATGGAACTCACACCACTTTCTCGTGTCATTCTTCGGCTTCGCAGTATTGTTCTTTTCTTGCAGATTTGGTGGGTTTTCCTGGGCCATCCCGCCTTGCCTTTGTTCTTTGTTTAGCATTTTGGGGGAACCTTTCCCTTGGTTCATATTTGCAGATCCAAAGTCTCGCTTCTTTTATTTAAACTTTTTCTCAATCTTGACAATGTATCAGTACGTCGTGCCAAGTGAGGAAATGTCCAAGAACTCCATCTCATCCTAGATGTATCTGTGTAGGCAGCCATGGTATTTGAGTACCAAATAAAGCTTAAAATCCTTGATACCCAACTTTGTGCAAAGGGTATGAAAAATATTGGTAAAATACAACACGTCTTGGTGCCTTCCTTGCCGCAACGTGGTTCATTTTATGTATTTATCCTCATAGCTTCTGATAGGGTAGTTTTCCTCCTTGATGGCATTCTGAATGAATTTCAAGTGGGTGCGACTAAAACTAGTGAGGTCACACTTTCATCCTTATACTCGCAGTAGGTTTCCCACGAGTCCTTAATGTGGGGTGCCGCTTTGAGAATAACAAAAGTAATCTTTTCCTGGCTGGAAAAATCATGAACAAAAAAATACCATTCTAGCATATTTAACCATTTAACTACAGCGTTTGCATCTATCTAACCCTCAAATATGGGAATGTCAAAGTTAACTTGTACCTTAAAGGGTGTGGTGCTTCTAGAGTAGCTGCTGGAAGTAGATGTGTCGCCCTTGGGTAGCCACTGAAGGATCTGTGAAAAGTTATCCATCATTGCATTCCTTTGTCACTCAAGTGCCTCTTTGAGCAAGATTTTGATAGGATCTCATACCCCCTCGTCTTTCTTTTCATCTGCCAGGATAGGCCGTTAGGATTTGCAAGGCTGGTCTTGCGAAGGTTCGACTAGTCCAAGCCCTAATTCCTTATATCCCGACCTCATTGGGGACATGCAAAGAAAAACAGAGAAAGAGCAGACCACTCTGATACCACAGATCTGAAATTAAATAGGAACACAACAAATTACAGAGATAACCATAAACACAGAGATACAACATAAATAATACTTCATTTCATTAATGTAAAATACTAAAATATGCTTACAAATAAAAATGGAAATAAACTAGCTCGAGCGAGTGTAGCTTATCTCTGAGGAGAGATGTGGCTGCTACATGCCTCTAAACTATTTTACAATGAGGCTCGAAGGCCTATTTATTGTTTAGAAACAGTGGAAAACCCTAAACATCCAAAACTCTAACCCTAGGAGATGAAGTACCAAATTATGGGCCCTGTTTTGGGTAAATTGGTACATCAACTTCCCAGGGTTGTAACTTTGGCATATGATCTCTATTTAATGCACACAATACCTCGTTAGAAAGATCTATCCTAGGAATACAACTTTGGGATGAGAAACATTAGTCCAAAACCCCATGCTGCTCCCATTTTTCTGGAAAAAAATGTCGTTCAAGGCCTCAAAATAGCTCTGGAAGTTTAGGACCCGAAAAACTACCAAAAATAGTAAATTGTGCTACAAATAAGGAAACTGAAAAATTGAAAGAAACAATGGTGGGGGTCCAAGTGGAATTGGCGGGTGGCCACAAATATCCACCTAGATTAGAAGTTGTATCGTGCTAACCTGGATTTATTGTGCAAACAAGATTGCCTCCCCTGAGATACATTAAGGTATGATTTTGCTTATGTCGTATATTTGGTACTTGACTGTTTGACTATGTTGTCTAGTTGATTTATTTAACATGGTATGGTTGCAAGTTGGTTGAATGTTTTGGCAAGCTGCATAATACGAGTATGTGTTCCAATGATCTTGTTTTGAGATGTTTGTACTAACACACATGTGTTGAGACAGTTGATATGTACTTAAGTATAGTAGGTGATAGTTGTTGCATTATGTCTAATGACTATGAATTGACTATGGATTATGACATGATTTTTGTAAAGATTGATTTAAAATTGATAGATATGATTGTCTTGATATTTGGAATGTGTGATTGACATGGGTAAATAGTTGTAGGAAACATGCTTAGTATTAGTATGACAAGGTAATAGTTGATATGTTTATATAACTAATAGTTGGGTGATGTGAAAGTACATAGTAGGCCTCAATTGCAACAAGGTAAAAAGGGTAAAAGAAAGGAATTGGAAAATAATTCCTTTGGATATGTCGGGAAACCCTAATTCCAAACGAATGAGTTCCTCACATACAAGAAGTCTTCTTAAACTTGATTTTGTCTGACATTATGTGGATATGTTCTATGGTCATGAACATGTACCTAACAGGTATATTAGCCAATCTCTAGCTGCAGGTGGATCTGTCAAGGAAAATGGAATCCCTTGGGAGATGGCATGAATGTGTTCAGTTGCAAGAAATGCATTTGACACAACAAGGTAAGGTAACTAGTATGCCATTATGTTTATTTATGCACTGAAATTTATGTGTTTATGGTAATATGATGCAGGGAATGGCATCGCAAGGAAATTTCCATGAAATTATGAAGAAGGCCCAGGTTGAGCTTTCCTTGGGAACCATGGGGATTGTGTCATGGTGTTTATTATTAGTATTTTTCTTTTAGTCTTTTGTGATTGTTGCACTTGAATGGAAATTTTGATTGTGTCTGGTGCATAACTATGCCACTTTGTTTGTGGTTTCGTATTATTGTTGGTTTTCCATGGTTTTATTGTTGTTTTCTTCTCGGTATTTCCTTTATTATTTTTGGTGACTTGGGAATTAATTGGGGAAGGAGGAAATTTAATGGAGCTTGAGGAGAGATGTGTGGTGCGTAATAGGTAATGAAAGACTCAGATGAAGCTTTATGCATGAGTAAGTGCAGCAGAAGGTAAGACTATGACAATCAGTTGGATTGGTTGGGTCCATTGTGGTAAATGGACAATGACAAGACAGTCATGAGAAAGGTAACCAGGAAGGGTAAAGTAAATTGATCTGAGGTATCAAGTGCTTTGGCTATGTTGGGAACGATTGTTCTAAATGTTGTGCACGCTATGCACAAATAAGGAAGTTATTTTAACCTTGACCTTATGTAATTATGTTGGGATCATGATTATGCTGATGTCTATATGTGTATACATGTATATATGTATGTCGTTGACTGACTAGATCATTATTATTTTATGTTGATGTTTATATGTATGTATGTGTATGTATGCATATCGTTGCCTAACAAGATCATGATTGTTTATGCTAATGCTTGTATATGTGTATGTATCTATATATCTCTGTCACTATCCGACAAGGTCATTAGGAATTGTTCTTGTGGAGGAATGATTGCTTACACAGGAAAATGACATGAAGAGGTTCCTAGTATTACGAAGAGTAGTGATGAAAAATATATGAGGTCAATATCATGTAGATATGAATTGATATTGTATGCTTGCATTCTGCCTATGTTTATGTTATGACATATAATACTGAGGGATGCAACAACGACATGAAAGCAGTGCAGTCTGTGACATGTTGGGACAAGCATGGATAAGACACTGGAAGCAAGTTTTCTTGGTAGATACATTGTGGTGATGTCTGTTGGTACTATTGTTGTGCATATGTTGTATGTGTTGTACATGTTGCATCTGTGATGTTCTGCACATGCAGTTTTGTGTATATATAGCGTGTGTACATGGTGTTTATGTAATGTTATGTATAGGGTGGTACAGATAGTGTTGTGTGAATGTTGCATATGCAGTGTTGGGTATAAATGATGGTATGCACATGATGGATATGCGGTGTTGTATGCATATGGTGTTGTGCACATGTTGGATATGCAGTGTTGTGTATGACGCTATGTACATGTTGTATATGCAGTGTTACGTACATATGGCATTGTGTGTATTTTGTACATATCGTGCTATGTACAGATGGCGTTGTGAGCATGTGGTACCATGTACATGTGGTACGAGTGGAATTATGTTCAGGTGGTGTTGTGTACATGTCATGCATGTGGCGTTGTCTACACTTTTCGTAGGTGGTGTCCTGTGCATGTGATGTTGAGCACATGTTGTGTAGGTGGTGCTTTCTACAGGTGGTACTGTGTACGTGTTGTACATATGGTACTGGTGTACACGTGGTATTGTGTGCATGTCATACATGTTGGTTGTGTACATATGGTACTATGTATGTGTATTGTGTAGTTTTAGTATCGTGACATGCGTACGCGTTGTGTTTTACTTTGTGTAGTACATGTATGTTGTTGTGTTGTACGCCAGGTGTAGGTACATGTATTGTGTGGGACTATAAATTGGGTATAGATGTATGAATTATATTGTATATTGGGTGTATGTGTATACATTTTGTGGTGTCACATGTTGTGTGGGGAATGTATATCTTGTGATGTACATTGGGTACGTATATGTGTTGTGTTGTTTCATACACCAGATGTAGGAATATGTATCATGTTGTGTTGTACACTGGGTGTATGTATTGTCTGTTAGGTGTAAATGCATGTATTACATGGTGTGTATGTCGTGTGTGGTTGTATGTGTGGGATGTACACTATGTGTGTGCGCACATGGTTGAGGAGAAGGCACTTGGTGTTTTCTGGGTCTAGCAACTGATCCAGAGTGCGTATAGAATAAAGATAAGGTGGAAGCTAAGGATAGACTAAAGGATAAGTATTAGTATTCTATTTTAGTTTTATTATGCATGAGATTTATGATTCTAGTTTATGATGGTAACATGTGATTTATGATGTTGATCTATGATGGTTGTGTTTTGAGCTAACATGATGTGATATGTTTATACATGATGATTTTATCAAAGATGTTAGTTTGACTTGTTTTGGAAGGAAGTAAAAAAAATTACAAGTGTACCTTATTGACGAAACACTAATGAGGTAAGATTTGAAGTTATTTCAATTTATTTTGAATCTAATGGAAATTATGTGCTTGGTACAGGAATGCATGAACATGCCTAGATGGGTGGTTGAAATTGACTGCAAGAATTAGCACCAACAACAAAAGGAATTGGAAAATGAAGGATTATGTTGGTAAAGAACTTCAGAAGCAGGGCCATTGCGGGACACAAGTACCCAATAGTGACCATTGATTTCCATGAGCATGCTATGAATGGTATGATGATTTTAAGGTAGGGATATGCCTTGGTTTTTGTATCTTCTTATGAGAGGAAGCCTTGCCAAGGGATCGAATGCACGGGATGGGGGTGACAACGGAACTTGGAAGGTGTGTGACTGCACAGAAAGGGATGACCAGATTTCCCGAGGGATTGTGCAGCATAGAATGAAAGATTGTGGATGGATTTGTTTTGGTCATTAGCATTAACAGATGGAAAATGCACATTGGGAGTGTGCCTTGGAATAATTAGCCGGTAACTGTTCACTGAGAGGACAAGTGGCGTGAGGTTATAGTGTTGGACATTAGATGCAGATTTGATTTTGCAGTGGATTTTAGGGTTACTGGAAAGGAGGTGAATACTATTATTACTTCGAGGGTGGAGGTGTGCACCTCTAGATTCCCTTGTTGCAAATGCGGGCATGATATCCTTTTTATTTGTTGGTTGAGAAAATTTTCATATGTGTGTATTATTGTAAATATTGTGTCGAGCTAGATTTATAAAGCTCCATAGGTAGTATGGTTATTTTCTGGTTGAAGAAAATGTGTATGTGTATATGTGGTTAATGTAAATAATGTAATGAGTTGTGTTATAAAGCTCCATGGGTAGTATGTTTTTTTTTCAGCAGTCTTGTTGGTTATAGGTGTCATTGAACACTGAGGAAGGTGTTCCCTCAAGGGGGAGGGTTTTATAACAGCCCTGGTAAAAATTCCATGTAAAAAGATATAAGGCCATGGTCAATGGGAGACGTATTCCAACTTAAATGGTGGGAGAAACATCCTAGTGGGTGTTGATTTGGTTTATTATGGCTAAGGTAATTTCCAAAGGCAATGGCTAAGGTTTTGGAAAGGAATTAGGATTTTATTTATTAAAACAATGGAAATTAGGAAAAAAAGGAGGTGAAAGGTCGCAGGTTGCATATGAGGAGAAAAATGAAGGAAAATAATGGAAAATGAAGAAAATAGAAGCCTCATTCATAAAAAGGTTTCTGAGGATCAGTTGGTAAGATTTTGATAGGTTTTGGTGGAGCTTTCTTCTATTCTCTCTCTCTCTCTCTCATACTCTTGGATACTTAGAGTTTTCTTGGTGCACTCTTGGAGGGTGTGGCATACTTGAATTTTCAGAGCAAGAAAGCAAAGGAATAGAAGAAAAGAACAAGAGGGCATCAGGATTAGCAACTACAACATTGTTTCTTGCAGGTACCGAGTTGCATGTTTGTTTTCCTCACTAGTTTTGGCATGCATGGCATATGCATGTGGATTTTTTGTTGTGATCTGTCATTGGCATGGAGGATGGCCGAGATTGATAGTGGATTGCCTAGCCTTGCCATTTCCTGGATAGCCATGGTGGTTTTAGGTTTACTTTCATTGTTTGTTTTGGTTGGTTCTCATGTTTCCTTATATTGGGTTCAGTTACTAGTCCTAGAAGCCCTGTAATAGCTTGGGTTGAGTTACTAGTCTTGGAAGCCCTGTATAAGTTGTGGGTTGCATTACTAGTCCTAGAATATTTGGTTGGAAAAACACTCTAAAATCCCTAGAAGGCTTGGATGGAGACCAATCTAATAATGGTTTTGGTGATGTCCAATTGGGTGGTGGAATCATTGTTTGATGGGTTGAGGTGGATGGCATGTGGAAGCCATGGATAATTTTTGATTGACTTGTTCTATGAGATCCCACATTCATGATTGTAATATGGCATGGGGGTGAATGGATGAAGAGATTTTTGGATCATCCATTATATAGTCAGGTGGAATGTGGAAGTCCCATCCCAGGTTGGGATTTTTCATCATTAATGAAAGGTTATTTATCCTAGTATTTCTATGAGTATTATGATGGATTATATGTGGTGTATATGGTTGTGATGTCATTGATATTTCTGTCCCTATTATGTTGGTTATGTATATGTTTTATTACAACAGCTATGTATGGATCTCATCATGTTTTTAAAGTGATAAGGAAACAATCCTTCATGGCGAATCTCAAATAAGTATGAAACCCCTATGCTCAGATCTATTATTTACATCTATAAGTTGCATATTTACTAAGTCTTTAGTAAAATGTTTGTCATGGTTAGGCTTGGTTAGGTCAATCCCTTGATCAATTTTTTTGTTAGGGGCTTTTCCTTGGTGTCATTTATTGTCTTGGAAAGTCTCATCAAGTTATAAGCATTGGTTTGGAGACTAGCCCTGAAAAAGTGGCTTAAATCTCACAGTCTCTAGCACAGAACTGGTTGAAAAAGACTACAGTCTCTCCCTTGCAGGCATTGTGGGAGTGACTATAGGGTTCCAGTCGCATGCATGTCTTGTCATGGGAACGAATTTGAGTTTATTTCATTGAATTGCTAGGTTAAATTGGGGTTTGGGCACCTAGAATGGTGGATTAGCTCCTAGGGTCTTGAAGAACCTGAGGGAGGTCTGTAAGGTCTTGTTTTGTCAACTCCATTTCCCTAAGGTTTCCTAGGAGGTTTAGTCTTATCATAGTGGCCTCTCATCGCATGTTTACCCCGGCTAGCCGGTTGCTTGTGTAGATGTAGCAGGATGGCGTTACAATGTCATCATGGACCAATAAAATGCTGTCATGCATCCTATAGAGAGGAGATAGAAAAGGGTCCCAAGATTTTGTGTTTTGTAACAAACTTCTTTATTAATGATTAAAAAAATAACCACTAGATTCAAGCCCTTTTATGCCTCTATTTCCTAACACTTAATTATTATGGGCCATTATAAAATTCACTACACATTTATATTCTAGAGAAGGACCTCCCAGAATGGACTTGCATCATCCTAGGCTAAAATCATTGCATGCATATATATTTATTCTCGGCTAGGCCTTCTAGACTTATGTGTTATGTAAGGGTGCTATTGTGTTTTCTTATCGAATGTGTATGAAAATAAACCACTTTAGGTTGTGGATGACAAGCAACCCTAACAATGAAAATGGTTGCTAAACATTTTAGATCTGCAACAAATGATAGAAGAAAAACTTTCCAAAGGCCTGATCTATGCCACAATCATAGTTAAACAACAAAATGGAATAGTAAAATAAGCGCAAGTAACTCCAATAATCCAATGGAAAATAGATATATAAAGAATATATTTTATTAAACAACACATGTGAAGGGAACAAATAATGTTACCAGTCCCTCTCTATGGGATGGGTTCTTGGTTATCCTCAAATGTCTTCAACTTTTGTAGAGTCTCTCTCCTCTATAATGTGTAAAACCCAACAAATAAAATGTTTGAGTTCAGTGAGAACTCAAATGGAAAAGAAAAATGGTGTGTGATAGTGATAATAATCAGAGTTACAACAATGAGTGCAACAATGAAAATAATCAAAAGTGAATAATGAATGGAAAACCCTTCTATTTATAACAAAATATTAAGTTATCCTCAAATAATGAGAAATAATAAAATATTATTAACCCCATTCTATGAATAACCATTTGGAATATTTTATTATATTTGGTTAGAGGGAAAAAGTATTTAAACTTTTATTTAGAAATAATAAATAAAAAATGATTCATTTATGATCTCAAGAAATATGGTTAAGGAATAATAAAAAAATTATGATTTATTTAATTATTCCTAAAGGATTTGGTCAAAATTGACAAGGAATAATAACTAATTAGTAATTAATTAATTATTCCTAGAGAAAAATAAGATAATTAATGATTTATATATTTATTTATCATAATCGGGTCAAATGTGATAGGGAATATTAATTAAACAATGGTTTAATTAATTATTCCTAGAAGATAATTAAACAATTAGTGATTTATTTAATTATTCATCATTGATTTAATTATAAATTGCTTAACAAATGTGGTTTATTAAGTAATTTATCACAGTGAAAGCAATTTTACTATGGTAAAATTGGCCTTACTTGGTGTACTTCGATCATCTATTAAATTATGTCTAGTTTATCATTTTTTTGTGATAACAGATTCCCCTCCATCATACGAGTCTTAGGAGAAAAACGTATGATTGAAGTACATTGTAAGGACACAATCACTAGAAAACAAAGTGGAGTTAGAGAGAGAGACCAATAGAGCTGAAGTGAAAGAGGTTAGTGACAGAGGGGGTGAGACTAATGCAAGTCTCCTTTTTCTTGTGGTACTGAATCTCAGTGAGGTGGGGGAGGCATACCTATACCTGCTGAGATAACTTAGTACAAAATAATGATGCACTTAGAAACATGAAATTGAGCAATAAAATATATGTTGAATGGTATATGACATGCTGACATAACTGAGCCAGAAAATAATACAATGTGTCCCATATACAAAATTCCCTTGGAAAAAACAGGAGCCAAGACTGAATACAATAACATCTTAGTACATCAGATATAAAGGCCCTTCCCTCAAAATATGGTTGGGAGGGAGAGTAGAACAACCAAAGAAGCCCTGCTGAATAGGAATGGGCTCTGCAAAACTGAATGGATCATCTGAAGGAGACGTGGATTCTATGAATGAAACAAGCGACAAGAACCAAACCCATCAAATCTATGGAACTGCATCTGAGGTTGTAGTATAATAGGAAGGCATCTGGGCATGTGGGGGGCTACCTGAAGGGTCGCCCCCTCATGAGGTCTGAAACAAATCACACACACCTGCGGATCATTGGTACAATCTGTTGCATCACTGGTCCATCAAGTGTACGAATCACGAGCATGAAACAACCAAGTCAAAGGGAAATAATGAGTCCCTTTTCTTGATCTAAGTCACCAAACAAGAGTGCAAGTTGGAACCAAGATACATCGCCCTCTAGGTCGTTATTTTGTAATAAATGTGTTGATGTCGACAGAATAGGGCTCGCCATAGGTGAGGCAATGAGGATCCTCAACTAAGGGACGAGGGAAAATAGTAATGTGACTGATGGACTGAAACTAGGGAAAATGGAGAAAATGGGGTTGAGGGACAAACAAATGAATTCCCTTGTCATAGCATAAAGTGCATGGTTGACCTAGCAATGACTGACTTGACTACAGAGTGGATGGTGGTCAGTATGGCTGAAGGCCAAAATGGGCAACATAGGATGAATGGTATGCAAAGATGGAGGTAATATTGTGACATGATACAAGGGGATGTGAAACAAACTCCATGGATGCAAAGGTGGTCCCCAAAGTACAAGCGTCGCATATGAATAAATTTGATTTTGAGAGGTGACGAAGTGGTCCTTCTTGGAAATATGGTTTCCTGGTGAAGTGTCCAATCATCACAAACAAAGAAACACCCATTAGATTACTCAACAAGAGCTTTCTGATGGTGCTAATGGTTCATTAAACGAAGTTATGGTATGGTCATAATGTGTGATAGAAAAACTATGGATTTACCTAAAAAGGGTGATTTCCCTCCAATTTGAGAGGAGGGGAAGGCCCTAAATCTTGTGGATATCGTAGCGAACAAACTGTCCATTTGGATCGAGATTTGTGACTTTTAGGAAAGTGGCCTTACTTTTCTAAATATGGCCTTAATGCTTATTGGAATGATGGTTCCTAGTGAAGAATTAAGGGAAGAAGAAAACAAGAATTAACTATTAGAGGAGGTCTAGAATCATCCTCACCCACTAAGTCAAACATCGAGACTATGTGGACATAGAGGTCGATAGGACAAACTATCCAAGGAATGGGAGGATAATTGACCATACCTAGATCCAGTGGGATCTATGTCGAGACTTATGTTAATCAATTGAGAAGATGGCTAGGGGAAAACCATCATGCCCCCAAGCATGGGATATTGCCCGCAAACATATGTGATGGAGGGGACTGATCTAGTATGCAAAGGTGGGATGATGCCCCCTAGCAGGAGGATTTTGTGGAGCTCCATTGTGTTTCGAGTGCTCGAAAAAGGGATTCAAGCATCTTGACCCAACTTGGCACGAGATCCTCCAAAGGATGATAAGGAGATGTAGGGACCTATGTGCCCCCCAGTATGCGATGGGTGTACTGGATGTATTTAGAGTGGTGGACTCAAAATATGGAAGGAATTACACACAATGGTGCATGTCATCCCAAGGATAATCAGTAGTCATGGCCTCCATGATTTTCTCATCAAAATGGAAGATGGGGGGATGGGAGGAAGATTGACTACATGATGCGGTGCCAGTACATGGTGCATCATCCTGAGAAACAAGATTCACATACGCATCATCTGGAATGGTAGACGATGAGCTAGTAGATGGAAAACCTAGCGATGCTCAAAATTGGGCTTATGATGGAGGAGGTTCGATAGAAGCGCAAAGAAAAACCTCAGAGAGGTTTTCTTGTGAGGAACTCAATGATGATGACAGGTAAAAGATATGGACCATGGAGTCTGTCATCTCGACATTGGGGGGAGGGATCACGATGGTAGGACCAGAGTCCCCCTGTTATAGTACACTAGGGGTACCAGAATCCACAGGTAGAGGAGTACATGATCCACTACGAGTGGCCTCCTATTCACAAAGTGCTTGAAGACAATCACTGAATTCCTCGAGGTGAGGGAAACAATGGGAATAATGACCATAATGATCGCAAAAGGTGCAAGGGTGATTTGTGTGTAACATTTTGAGTTTCTTGGCTGGTCCTAGTAGGGTAACTTAGACCTCATGGATCTTTGACTAAGGGAACATTTCATGAACTAAAGTTTTGAGAACAGGAAGCTCAGGAGAGTTAATTGTGGCATGCCCAGCAACCTCACACATAGTGCATGGAAGGGGTAGCTTTTGAGCTTTGGGAGCTGGAGGTGCTTGAGGAGCCTTGTCCTCAGGTTCCTTTTTCTTGGCTCTACCACCCTATCCAGATGCTTTCACAACAGGAGTGGATTCCTGTTGAGGTGGTAGTGGAACTGGAGCAGTGGCAGGGGTCGTAGGGACCGGTTGAACCGAGGTCAAAGCATGATATGGTCTTAGCTCACCAGGCGATGTGTTCACAAAGGGATCAATGTACCATACTTGGATCCCCAAAGTCATGTTAGGGAGGACCAACGAAGTAATGATAGGGATAGAAAAGATTCTGGAAGGAGGAAACAAGAAAGGTATCTGGCCTGCAAGGTAATGTCCCAACAAAACAACTCCTAGATGGTTGAGACCTAGAGGAACAGTTCCTCGTGGGAACAAAGAGGAGGCACCCACAAAAGGAGGAGGTCCTGGAGGGGTGGATCTGGATGGTTCAGTCGGGATGTTAACCGCTGGGTGCTGAGGATCTTGTTGCGGATTAGATGTACCAGACTACTTTTGAGTAGATCGTGATGCTTGTAACATGCAAACACTGAAAGAGCTAGGCTCAAAGATAGGAGGGTGAGGACCAGGGAAAGCACCTAATAATGAGGAATAATTTTATACTCTGGGTGAAATGTCGGTGAGAGGGGTAGAAGACTTCTTTTTGGACATCGATGAGATAATGGACTCAGGGGAGGTCAAGGATGTCGGCTCATAATATGTCAAATGATCAATGGTGATAATCATTCCTTCATGGGGGAAGCACATCTTGCAGAAAAATGTAGATACGACGACTGACATGGCATAAGTGTAACTACAACCCAAGAGAATGTTGTAATCTAGAGGGGCACAAATTACCTCAATGTTGACATGAACAGTCTTGACCGCAAGAGTGACTGGAAAATTGCAGTACATGCTGAGAGGCTGAGAGGATTGACCGTTCCAAACACGCAAAGTAATGGTGGATGGGGATAACTTAGGTGACTTTAGATTCTTCCAAACAACAATGGCCATCACACAGGTGGATGTGCCTTCGTCAATTATGCATCGGGAGATGATGGCATTATGGACTCGAACTAATATCTGGAAAGCAACAGATGGAGGTAATGAAGGATGTTCTAATGTAGCAACTAGGAAGACAATCAAATGATTGTTTGAAGGATCTACTGCACCCAAGGAAGTTACTAGAGCTCTCTTTTGAGATGGGCATGACTGGAGCACTTCCAGTGTTGACATGGCAACAGGGGACTGCGCTAAGTCATCTACTATACTGTACATATGGGAAACTCGGTTAGAAATTGCGTTACAATGTAATGGCCCCTTGGGGATCTTGAGAATTGACTCAAATTTAGGTTAAGGGATCTGTAGCAGACCATTTGGTGTCATAAGAAGCTCAGTAGATGCTTTCATTTTGGACTCAGTGGTAGATGAAGTCAATGGTTTGTCATATTGATGCAACTGAGTTTGCAAGTTGATATCAAAGGTATTGACCTTGTCAGAATTCATCATGAGGATCTAGCAGTCACCAAGACTAGAAGGTTGGGGAAGGTGAGCTTATTGACCTGGATGATGTTGAGTAGCAACAAATCCTTGATGAGGGAAAGGATTTGTGAGCACAACTAGTTGAGATGGCACAGGATTCTGAGGCGGTTACAACATGGGTGTTGACCTCTAGAAGCTTCTTAGGCTTCCCACATTTGGCACATCTGGGGTAAGAGGGGACATTCATCAGTATAATGGCCATATACGCCATAACATGCACAAGGATTTTTTGTATGAATAGCCTTGTTTTTCTTGAGTTGGTCACCCTATTGCTAGTTGTTGGTGTTTGGTTGGTTCCCTTGGGGTTCATTAGGTTGATTACCTTCGTTACCCTAGTTACTCTTGTTACCTTTCCCCTTATTATTTTTATTCTAATTTTGGGGATTGGTTGCACTAGGTTATGCAAACACTTGACCCTGAGGGGGCGGTGGCTTCTAGGGATGAGGATGCATGGGAGGTTGCGGCGCTAATTCCTAAGGGGTTGGAGTGCTCAGTGGTGAATATGTATAAGATGGTGAAGGGGAAATGGTCTAGTAGACAGGTTGAGTACTAGTTGGCCCTGGCATATGCTAATGTGGATGGGTAAATGCATAAAATGTGCTTTGTCCTAAATACACGTTGCTAGCAAGAGGGGCATAAGCGTTAGAGGAACTAGTGCCCCCTTGCAGATAGTCATAACTATGCTGAGTATATGGCGAAGGATGTGAAATAGCGCCAACGATATCATCGGCAGCGTGAGCTGCACCCAGTTTATTGGAACCACCAGGACAAGGGGGGATTGGTATCATAGTATAGACATAACCAGATTGAACATAAATCAAGTCATATATCACATCAGTCTAGAGAGCCTCTTCCTCTGTCTAAGGAAAATAAGACATGACCTCTTTGGAAATAGGTGATAAAAGAATCCTAAGAAACTAATCAAGGTAGACACAATCTTTGAAGGGAAGATCACAGCACGTGCTCCTACTTCTAGGCTATTCCCGGACATGATCGGAAGGATAGGTGGTAGAGGATCGACAAAATGTGGTCAAGAGCTTCGTACTAGTGTCATATTGGAGAGGTAATTGAAAATATGAAAGGAACGCTTTAGCAAGAACCATGAAAGTGGAATGAGGGGCAATGAGCTGGTCAACATACCACTTCGTAGCATCTCTAGTGAGCGTGTGTTGAAACAACAGAAGATGAATTGAATCATCGGTGATAGAGTTGGATGAACACCACATATCGAAGGAGAAGATGTGATTGGTAGGGTATTCTCGAGAATTACCCTCAAACTTGGGAATGTCGGAGGGAACCTTAGTCGGCATAGCTGGCCAACAAGCATTGTGGTGTATAGGGTCCTTAATCAACTAGCTAAAATCAGGGAGGTTTAACCCAACAATGAAAGGCAGCATGGAAGCTGCCAGAACGGTTCCTGAGACAGTTCTGCTATATGTGACCATCAGGGTAGAACTGAAGCCAACATCAGGTTGGGTTCCTGCACCTTCAGTGGGTCCTAACATGATGATGGTATGGGGTGAAGGAGACTCGCAATCAGATGAGAAATTAGATGAACCAGAAGAGGAGTTGGTATGGGGACTCTGGGGACTATGAACTTGAACCCTACGGGGAGGAGTAATATGCCCAAGCGGAAATGGGGGATGAAGGCCTAGGAGTCTCCATGATAAATGCCTTGGTGGCACAATGGTTATAAGACACAAGTGACATGGAAATGATGAAGGGAGATCAACAAGATGTTTTTGTCTCTATGTGGGGAGATAAGTTAATTAAGTTAATTCTTGGCTTAGCGGTGTAAACCAAGTGCCCTTCACTTAAGGTGTGCTTGTGTGTGTAAGTGTTTTATTAATTAAGCCCAAATCATGTTTGAAAAAAGAAATATTGCTGAAATAAACTGAAATTAAAAACAGAAAATGACAAACACTGTGATGGTTGGTGGCGAAATAAACTAGAAAAAGGCGAAAAATGCTAAGAGATCTAAGTGTTGATGTGACTAGGATCAAATGACACTATGATGTTGGATAGTGGTGCAACAATAGAAAAAACCAGAGAGGAAAATCATTGCAAAAAGATAAGGAGATGGGTGTGAAACTTAGGGAAAACTATGGGACCCTAAGGCAAATGACCAGACATGGTTTAAGCTGAGACTTTGTATGGAAACAACCTATCTTTCAAGATCTAAAACATGAAGGTACATATCTAGAAAATATGGCTGAAAGCTCTGCAAAAACTCAGACTTCTTACTCAGCTAAACTCCTCCTATAAAAGTGGAAGTGTACTAGAAGCCCTAAAGAGGCTAAATTCCACTTCGATGATAAAAATGGAGTAGATCAAGGCCTAAGTGGGGTCAGACAGTGGTCAACCAACCCTACAGACAGCTCTCGAAAAAACCCAGAAACAGATTGGGAAAAATCGTAGGTACTTACCTGATTCTTAGGATGTCGCACTTTTTGGACCAAAAAGTGCGCTCTAAACCTCCAAATTGCAGTTTTGTGGCAGAAAAGTGCGATTTCTACTCCTTGATTCTCGATCAGCAAGTCTCAGAAAAAAAATAAATAAATAAATAAATAAAATAAAATAAAATAAAAAATAAAAAAAATAAAAAATAAAATAAAATCTCTATCACAGTTGGTTCCTATGACCTGTGAAAAAGACCAAAAAACTTACGGAAGTTAGAAATTTGACTGCTCTAGGGTTAGAAAGCTAGTAAACAACATTAAGAGACTGAAAAAGAAAAACCCTAATCTTAAAACTGAATGTCACCGAAATTTTCAGATCAGAATTAAAAATGCAGTGGAGTCGCCAATTTTTTATTGTGCTTTCTTCTCAAATGTGTACGAAAAGAAACCACTTCAGGCTATGGATGATAAACAACCCTAATAATGAAAATGGTTGCTAAACATTGTAGATATGCAGCAAATGATAGAAACAAAACCTGCCAAAGCCCTAATCTATACCACAATCATAGTTAAACAATAAAATGGAATAGTAAAATAAGCACAAGTAACTCCAATAATCCAACGGAAACCATATATATAAGGAATATATTTTATTAAACAACACATGTGAAGGGAACAAATAATCTTACCATTCCCCCTCTATGGGGTGGGTTCTTGGCTATCCTCAAATGTCTTCAGCTTTTGTAAAGTCTCTCTCCTCTATAATGTGTAAACCCCAGCAAATAAAATGTTCAAGTTCAATGAGGACTCAAATGGAAAAGAAAAATGGTGTGTGACAGTGAGAATAATCAGAGTTGCAATAGTGAGTGCAACAATGAAAATAATCGAAAGTGAATAATGAATGGAAAACCCTTCTATTTATAACAAATTATTAAGTTGTCCTCGAATAATGAGCAATAATAAAATATTATTAACCCCATTCTAGGAATAACCATTTGAAATATTTTATTATATTTGGTTAGAGGGAAAAAGTATTTAAAATTTTATTTAGAAATAATAAATAAATAAATTATTTATTTATCATCTCAAGAAATATGGTTAAGGAATAATAAACAAATAATGATTTAGCTAATTATTCCTAAGATTTGGTCAAAATTGACAAGTAATAATAACAAATTAGTGATTAATTAATTATTCCTAAAGAAAAATAAGATAATTAATGATTAATTTATTTATTTATCATAATTGGGTCAAATGTGACAAGGAATATTAATTAAACAATGGTTTAATTAGTTATTCCTATAAGATAATTAAACAAATAGTGAGTTATTTAATTATTCTTCATGGGTTTAATTATAAATTTCTTTAAAAATGTGGTTTATTAAGTAATTTCTCACAATGAAAGCAATTTTAATATGGTAAAATTGGCCTTACATGGTGTACTTTGATCCATCTAGTAAATTATGGTCAGATGATCAATTTTTTGTGATAACAAAGGGTTTCATCGTGAGCCAATGAAAATTCTTTCCACCATAATGTTTTCAAAGCCATGTCTACACAGTCCTTGGATTTGGTCGCTCCACTAAAGCTCTATTGTGTTTGTCGAGTGCACCAAACTCAACTTTCTTCAAAGTTTCTCTAACCACTTTAGCTCTGCAATCTTTGGGGGTACCTTCTTTGACTAGCTCTAACTTGTGATCCATGAGGCCATTTTTTGAACTTCCATTTTCAACTGGAAAGTTGTTTCGAAGCTCTATCCATTTGAGTGTGTCCCAACTATCTTTGGAGAGATATTATGAGCTACAAATGGCTTCAAAATATCTACACCATCACCAAAATTTCCTTTGCATGCCTTGAGTTGAACTTCATTCTTCTTGTAATCATCTCTGCTATTGCCTTCATCCTAATCTCCTTTTCCATCAATGACAACACATTTCTAGGATTCACCCCCTTCGGCATTGATGGCAACACCTTGATCAAATTAAATAAACACCATAAAGAAACAAAGTGTGCATCATCATCTTCTCCTCCTTTGGATTTTTCTACCAATTAAATATAATTATAACCTGTTATGGAGTTCTCTCCTTTTAGTTTGAAGTTTTCAAGACATTTCCTCTTAGTCTGAAGTTATTATCCATCTCTTATTTGATCAACATACTTATCCCCCTTTGTTTGAAGATCTTCTTCTATTGTTTGATCACCAATACTACTCCCCCTTTGAGATCAATGGAAAAGACACCAACATACTCCCCTTGTCATCAATATCCCCCTATTATGTGGATCCTATGCAACTAGAATTTCCATCTTTATATGCTAAATGCTTGTTGGATTCCTTTCTTCCCCTTGAGGAAGATCTAGTGGAGGGAGGCAAGAGGAACTACTCATAGTATTTTCCTTAAATGATCAAATTGATCTCTTGGGAGAGGTTTGGTTAAAATATCAGCTAGATTTTCTTTTGTAGATACATACTCTAGCTTGAATGTTTGATTTGCAACATGACCTCTCAAGAAGTGGTACTTGATTGAAATATGCTTTGTCTTCGAGTGAAAGACACGATTCATTGACATGCTAATTGTTACAGGGAAAAGTGTCTACATAGAACTGCTCTATCCCACTAAGGTGTGACAGCTGCCTTAGAAACAAACAAAGAAAAGCTACTTTCATTTTTCCTTTATGAATTATAAATAGAGAAGAACAAGAAGACCAACCTCTGTCTTGCGCTAATCTCCTGATTCGATTCTTCTCTTCTTTGATAGTCCTTCGCTACCTGCTCCCTTGCATGCCCAGCTTCACAAAGTACCTGTAAGATCACAGTGGCATAGCACTATACAAAGACATGGATCTATAATCATAAACAATCTAGGATTAGATGTAAATTGACCATACAAATGTAGAAAACATCAATGATACAAGAGCATGGTGGAAAACTTGAATAGCTTTTATTGATAAACAAGAAAGAGCCAAGAGGAGTTATAACCAGTTGTTCTGACCCAGCATCAACCTCCCAGCTAAGAAGCCCCTCTTCACCTCAAACAAAGCTTAGATCACCCAACAATTTGATGTTTGTCTCAAGAAACCAACAACAATTCCTTACAATATGAAAAATTCTAGCCTCTAACCTCCTGGATCTCTAGGATGAGAGATCTATATATAGATATTTTCAGAGGTGTGAGTCAGCTCTGGGTTTTTGATTAGTGTCTTCTCTCTGATAGTTCTTGATGCCACTTGGAGATCTCATTGATCTCTTACTCATCCTTGGGCGATTCAGAGAGGCAAGTGTCCCAGGAGAAGTTTCTGGAAGATTCCATGATCATCCACCTCGCAAACTGTCTCCACCACTTGTCTTTTCCCATCCATCGCACCCCATAGAAGGGCTTTTTGAAATGCAACACACTTCCCGTGTGTACAAGGTGCGATGCATCGCACCCTGGCCATGGAGCAAGTGAAATGATCCAGTTTTGACCAATTCTGAGCAGTGTTTCATGGAAAACTTCTGGGAGAAGCTGTAATCAGTTGACCTTGTTCCTTTAGGGGTTAGAACAACACTTTTAGGGACTTAGGAGCCCTTGGTTTATGGACATTTCATGCTTGGGGTTGTAATGCCAAAAAATGTCTATAACAGTTGCCCCCTAAAGCATGAGTTTGTTAATCCTTTGATGTCGGGTGAAATGCTTTATTATGAGGATCCGAAGTTCTTTCAAGCTGGGAGGAGACCTGTAATAAGATACAATACAATACATTATCTTCATAATATTTTCAAGATCTAGCTGAGGCGAGCATTCCCGTGCTCAGCTTTATAAATTCATTTTCATATACATAGGACAGACAATCGTCTGAGTGTAGACTGATGATTCTGATAGAGTCATCATCCCTTTGATTGGATGGTTATCTGTGTAGAAATGATGTACATTTGATGTCTTTGTTTCCCTGAATATATATTGCAGCCCAGATGGATGAAACTAGATTCGGGGTCTTCAATATCATTCGATCTTCACTCGAAGTACAAGTCTATCCATGTGAGAGATGTTCTGGAGTTGAACATGGAAAGACATCGCTTGATTACCAGCCAATGATATAAGTTGTTAACAAGCGCGAGAGGAATCACCGATAATGATAATGACCCTCAAGGTACTGCAGTACAATTCACGTGGTGTGAATAAAGGACTTGGCATCAAACACCATGCAAAATCTTTCGGTCGAAGGTAATTGATGTAAACCTGTCACCGGAAGTGATCCAAGTGGATGTTGGTGGCCACCCACCTATCCAATTTGGACCCCCACAACTGTCTCTTTCAGCTTTTTCAGTTTCCTAAATTGTAGCACAGTTTACTATTTTTAGCATTTTTTCGGGTCATGAACTTCAAGAGCCGTTTTGAGGCCCTAAACGACGTTTTTTTGGGAATCTGGGGCAACATGCGTCCAGGGACCAATGTTGCCTCCCAAAGTGATATTACTCGGATAGATCTTTCTAACGAGCTATCGTACGTGTCAAACGAAGATCGTATGCCCAAGTTACGACCCCGAGAAATTGATGTACCAATTTACCCAAACGGGGCCCACAATTTGGCATTTCATCTTCTAGGGTTAGGTTTCGGGATGTGAAGGGTTTTCCATTGTTTCTCAACAATAAATAGGCCTTCGAGCCTCATTGTAACACAGTTTTAGAACAGTTCAGAGGCATGTAGCCGCCACATCTCTCCTAAGAGATAAGCTACCATCGCCCTAGATGGTTTCTTTCCATTTCTGGTTGTAAGCATATTTCAGTATTTTCCATTAATGAAATGAAGTATTATTTCCACTGCATCTTTGTGTATATGGTTATCCCTGTAATTTGTTGCGTTCCTATTTAAATCCTGATCAGTGGTATCAGAGCGGTCTTCTTTTTCTCTGTTTTTCTTTGCATGTCCCCAACGAGGTCGGGATATAAGGAGTTAGGGCTTGAACTGGTCGAACCTTTGCAAGATCAGCCTCGCAAATCCCGACGGCCTCCCATGGCGGATGAGAAGAAAGACGAGGGGGCAGGAGATCCTATCAAAATCTTGCTCGAAGAAGCGCTCGAGCGGCAAAGGAACGCGATGATGGATAGCTTTGCACAGATCCTTCTGCGGCTACCCAGAGGCGACACATTGGCTTCCAACAGCGACTCTGGAAACGCCACACGATTTAAGGTACAAGTTAATTTTGAAATCCCCATCTTCGAGGGTCAAATAGACGCAGATGCTGTAGATAAATGGTTAAATCTGCTAGATGGGTATTTTTCTGTTCATGAATTTTCAAGTCGAGAAAAGATTTTTTTCGCTCTTCTCAAAGCAGCCCCCCACGTCAAGGACTGGTGGGAAACCTACTGCGAGCAAAAGGATGAAAGTACAGGCTCACTATTTTCAGCCGCACCCACTTGGAATGACTTCCGGGATGCCATCAAGGAGCAGTACTGCCCTGTCGGAAGCTATGAGGACAAATACATCAAATGGACCACACTGCGGCAGGGACGAGACCAAGATGTGCCAGAGTTCACAAACATTTTTCATACCCTTCGCACACAGTTGGGTATCAAAGATTCTGAGCTGCATCTGGTACTCAAATACCGCGGCTGCCTACACAGGTACATCAAGGAAGAGATGGGGTTCTTGAACATCTCCTCACTCTGCACAGCATACCGATACACTGTCAAAATCGAGCAAAATTTCAAACAAAAGAAGCGAGACTTTGGATCTGCAAATCCGAAGCCCAAAGGACAAAGCCAAGGCGGGGTGACGCAAGACAACCCGTCGAAGCCGCAAGAAAAGAACAACACCACGAAGCCGAAGAAGGACACAGGAAAGTGGTGTGAGTCCCACAAGAGTCCCACTCATAATGCAAGTGAGTGTCGGACCAAGCAGTCGCTGGTGGCCGAGTTGAAGGCTTCCGAATCAGATGCATGTTCTGACCCTGAGCCAGAACCTGACAAAGGGAATGGCAAAGGGAAGCAGATCATTGATGCGGATCCCAGTGCCACTGTTGCCACTGCCAAGATCCAAAAGAATGAACCTGCAGATCCAGAAGAAGGGGAGCGTCTTTTCCACTCACAGATGTGGGTGAAGGGTTCGCTGCTACAATTCATTGTCGACAGTGGCAGCCAAAAGAACCTCATTTCAGCAGAGGTCGTGAAGCGGTTGGGCCTACCATCGCCCTAGTTGGTTTCTTTCCATTTCTGTTTGTAAGAATATTTCAGTATTTTACAGTAATGAAATGAAGTATTATTTCCGCTGCATATCTGTATTTATGGTTATCTCTATATTTTATTGTGTTCCTGTTTAAATTTGGATCAGGAAGTGAGAAATTTGCCGTTGAGGCATGCAAGCTTCAAAGTACTGAATGGGGTGTTCCTAGATCAACTTCTTGGATAATGAGCTGATGTCGACAAGAAGTGATCCATCACAGGAGGGCCTTAATGAATCCCACATCAATGACAAGAAACAGAGAAAATGATTTTAATGGAGGTGAAAACGATCTGGTGATATAAGGTTTAGGGTGGCAGTCATGAAAGAATGGAGTATAAATGTATTGTAGTGGGTGAGGCACATGTGAATTCTCTGAATGACTTATGTTGAACATATCGGCGACACTGACGTGATGGATTGGTAGCATTAACCCCGAATGTGGATGGTATGATGGGACCATGGTGATGTGACTGGTGAATGAAACAACCCAACCCGACTTGGATGCGAAGTGAAAGTGTCATGTTCAAGAGCAACTTGCTACCAACAAAGTTTCTTCAAGTTTTCTTCCCAATTTTTCCCCAGTCATTGCTGACCAGTACCTCTTTATTTTTATCAAGCTTGAGGAGGATAACATATGCTTGTTCTATAATTTGCCCTTCGGGCAAACCCATCGCTATGTTTTAACGAGCCTAACGATAGTGAAACTCATTCTCGTCTATAGACAAGTTTGTCGCTATTAAAATTTTAACGAGTTTAACGACAAAGATAACTCAGTCCTTTTCAATTTTAGAGAGTCTGAAAAGGAACATAAAGGAAACTCCAAAATTCCTTTTTCGTCATCTAATCCCTTAAGTCCGAAAAAATATAAAACAATACTGAAGGGATGAATTTTCGATACTTTTAACGAGCCGAACAAAACAAGCGCTCGATCTTTTTGTGTAATAATCCCTCAGGTCCAAAAAGATTAAAATTTAGAGGAGGGATAGCACTTCCGGTCCCTTTAACGAGCTGGAGAGGCCAATGGCTCGGCAATCTTTTCATATTTTACGAGTCAATTGAAAAGAGCTTAAATGAGACTCGTCTTTTTAGGAACGAGTGATAAAATGGGTAGCAACTGATTCCAGGTAAGGTTTGGAATTTTCCAATCATGGCAGTGTTACAAGGATGGCTAGTGAAATCACTCTTCGCAGCTGTTCCTCAAAATGGGTAAACAATCAAATGGAGGTGAATGATCGGCCAATGCAAAAGTGGAGGTGATGGTGGAAACACGACCAAGGCTTTAATGGCTGAAGTACTACATTCACAATGGTTATTTACCGGTGAATAGTTCATTTTTTAATGAGCTTAAACGTGGGGGGAAACATTTGCTCATGTCTTATATTTATTTTTTAACGAGCTTGAACTATGTGCTAAAACTGCTCGATTGAATGGTCTCTTTTTGACTTTACCATAAATAGATTTTTTCTTTCAAAGATTGTACTATATTTTCAAATGCTTCATCAAACTAGTCAGAAATGAACAATATATGCTTGAAAAACGAGTTAGAACACTAATATTTTACTTTGATCTATGTAAAAATTAATGAAAAAGTGTTTTTACCTCTCATTTTACCATTTCATTTGAACTTTGGTTTGTTGGAGCTTTGGAGGTGTTTTCCTCCTTTGATTTTCATCAGCTGATTTCGGGAGATTCTGTGGACAATTCTCGGTGCCGTCCGGACCAGGTAGGAGCTAAACCTGAGCTCTTTCATTTCATGTTTTCCATTTTACATTCTGAGCTTGATTCCTGGTTTTTCTGAGCCTCTGGGATTTGAAAAACTCGTTCTGCATTCAACGCACCCTCTGTGCATCAAAAGGTGAGTTGGATGTTGGCCTGTCTAATGGCCATCTGACATGCAACGCACCCAGAGCACTACTGTAGGTGCGATGGGCGCAGAGAAGGAATTTTATGCACAGTTTTTTATGGAAATTTTTCCTTTTTCTTACCAAAATAAGGATCTAACTCTTCTCTTGTTTTTTTTTCAGAGATCTTTGGAGTAAGATGACCATTACATGGCAAGAACGTGAGCATGAATAAGAAGACATGCTTGCCCTACATGATCCGATTACAGTGAACGCACTGCAGAACTGTGCCTTGCTGAAGTTTTTCCGCATTTCTAGCATGAGACAACAGATCAACTTACTGCAGTATTTGCTCGATGCTTGGGATCCTATCAACCAGGTGTTCCAGATCAGGGGCAAATCTATCCCCTTGACTGTAGTAGACATCTATTTCTTGACTGGCTTGTCGAGGTGGGGTGCGCCCATCTCTTTATCAGGTTCAGCCCGAGGAGGTGAATCTGTGAGAGATTATGTTCGCCAGTATTACAGAGAGGGATCTCAGTCGAGTAAAGACGGCAAGATCATCATCAGTGATGTCACTGACAGGTCCCTCAGGACCATTCTGTTTACTTTTGGTAGGATGGCTGGTGGTGCGGCTCTTCATGTAGCCAACCGATCTTATATGCAGTATGCCTTGGAATGCCTTCAACTGAAGGTGTTCAACTGGTGCGATGCAGTACTTCTTGTAATGAAAGAACAGTTGACCAAGATAAAGAGCGGGAGGTTGAAGAACTTTGGGTATGGTTCTATTTTGACCGCCTTTGCCTTGGAGAAGATACCACTGATGCAGCCGCAGTATATTGCACTCGATTTACCTTCACCTACTAAACCACGTATGCAGAGATGGGTTGACCATATGTCTAGGCATGTTGGTTAGTCTCAGATTTCATTTTCTGATACCTTCTTCAGGTGGTTTGATCGTCAGGAGATGGTTTATTCTGAGTATCCATATGCTGGCATGGACTTCCGGGGTGATCCAGATTTAGTACTGCCGGATGGCGAACAGTGGGGCGCCATTGGTAAAATCTTTGACCATATTCCTGTTTATCGTTTTTCATTTATAATGTCCTTGTGCTTTATTCTATCAAGACTTTAATCAAACTCATGTGTTCATGCAGATGTTGGTCATGTTTGGCCAGTAGTACGCCTAAGAGCACCAGTTGCCGCCCCAGCAGGAGAGATTGTTGGAAGGGCTATCCTTCGCGACCTCGATGTGGCCGAGACTCTCACAGCATTACAGGAGCAGGTCAAGGGCCTCACTCTTGGTATTCCAGATGTGAGGACTGACGAGCTGCCTTTGAGGTTGCAGTGGCATACTACTGGTGTGCCAAGATGATGGACTCGTCTCTTACGCATGATTGCACAGCCTATGACTTGCTATCACGAGCATCATTAGACTAGGGTGCCCCCTAGAATTTTGAGTTTTTTGGTCATTTGACCAATTTTGTCTTGGTTACAGAACATTATGTGTAAACCATAAACAGTTATATATATTTTTGATTTTCGGGGTTTTATTTTGGTTAAGTTACATGATCCAAATGCAAACATTGATGGTATGCTTCTTTTTATAAATGTTGCAAATGTATATCTAACACATAATTTGCCAATGAGTCATTTAATGTGTTTAAGTTTCTGGAAATATGTTGATATTGAATAAAATCAAATTGTCTTTCCAAAATCTTAACCCTTAGGAACATGCGATAAATAGCTGGATTTCGGACAGGATAGATACCAGTGAGTTGTAGTATGACGAGTTGTGAGTCTAGCCTAACAATCAGTTGGCGTATACCATGTGTGATGGCATCAGAGAGAATTTCTATCAACACGCTATATTCAGCGATGTTATTTGTTGATCGACCGATACATACCCCTCTGAAACTTACTAACTCGCCGCTTGGATCAAAAATGGCTCAGGCTACGGAAGATAGGTTCCGCGAACTACGACTAGCTCCGTCGACATATCCAACACATGACTCCAATAGGTTTGACATCTGCAACAAATGTAAAAAGTGGATTACTTCACCAAAATAAACACTTTAGCAAAAGCAAAAACATAACAAAAGCATACAGGTTACCACTACGCATAGTAACGCTTGAGGTACAACCCATTACGATGTTGCGCCAGTGGAATTCCATCATAATCCATTAACTTGTAGGCTCCTTTTGCTAACACCTGCTTAACAATATAGGGGCCCATCCATAAAGACTTAAATTTACCTGCTCCCAATTTATCGGATTCTTGGTCGTAAAGCAAGACCAAGTCACCTTCTGAGAAGACGCAGGGTTTGACATTTTTGTCGAACTGTGCTTTGACTTGTTTCTTATGGGCTTCGTTAGCCAAGGCGGCATCACGACGGGTTTCATCCAATTGGATTAGTTCCACGAAATGAGCTTCTTCTTCTGAAGTTCCGGGGAGGAGATCAATTGCGAGTTTGAGGGATGAGATTTCGCACTGGATTGGTAAGACTGCTTCCAGGTCGTATACCAGTTGGAAAGGTGTAAACCCGGTTGCATTCCTTACCGATGTTCGGTAAGCCCACAAAGCTGAGTACAGGATTAGGTGCCATCTTCTTTTGTGAACTCCAATCATCCTTTGCAGCATGCGTTTCAGGACCTTGTTGATTGCTTCAACTTGTCCGTTGGCTTGCGGGTAATATGGAGTAGAGCTGTCGTGAGACAACCCTAGTTTGGCAGCTAATTCAACCATCATGTGATTGCGAAAATGTGATCCATGATCTGTGACTATAGCCTGTGGTACGCCGAATCTGGCGACTACATGATTGAAAAAGAAGAGGGCAGTTGTTTCACCAGTATTATCTAATGTAGGCATCGCCTCGGCCAATTTGGTAAAATAGTCAATTGCGACTATGATATACCCATGCCCCCCGGTCGAGGTGGGGTTACATGTCATGAAATCGATGCCCCATTTGGCGAATGGCCCAACAGCAACTATTGGTTGCAGAGGTGCGGGTGGTCTTCTGGTTTTGCTATCGAAAACTTGACAAGCATGGAAACTTCTGACTACGGTTATGCAATCTTTGAACATTGTTAGCCAGAAGTATCCTGCTCGTAAGATTTTTTGCGTTGTAGCATAATCGGATTGATGCCCCCCACACGCGCCCGAATGCAATCATTCAGGACTTTTTCGGCCTCCTCATGGGTGAGGCACCTTCTCATAACTGTATGGATACCGCGACGGTAAAGTGTATCACCGACGATCATGTAGTCTTTTGCTTGGTATTGAATACGTTTTTGTTCGGAGCGAGAGGTATTTGGCCTATATTTTTGGGTTTGGAGATAAATGATTATATCCCCATACCACTGATTGCTTGAAGATATCAGAAACAAACTTTCATCCACGATTGTTTCTTCGGATGTTTCATCGTTGGACGACGATGGGAGATCACATAATAATTCTACGAAAACCAGAGCTTTCTTTGACTTGGATTTTACAAATTCCAGATCAAACTCTTGTAGGATTGCTATCCATTTTGAATATTTGCCCCCCAGCAACTGTCGCGACAATATATAAGTCATGGGGTTGCAATCTGACAGAATGGTATTTTTTCGAAAGAGGACATAGTGTCGAAATCTCTGTATCGCTTGAATAGCTACGAGCACTAGCTTTTCAACATAAGAATATTTGCTTTCTGTATCATTTAAGTTTTTACTTAAATAATATATAGGATGTTTGATTCCGTCGTCTTCTTGAACTAAAACCATTGTGATGGTTGTATCCACTGCAGCTAGATACAGGTTAAAGTCCTTTTGATAATCGGGGGCGTACATTAATGATGCTTTCATTAGGGAATCTTTTAAAGCATCAAAGGAAGCTTGTGCAACCTGATCCCAGACAAAGGGTACTTCCTTTTTCAAAAGACGCGTATATCCTTTAGCAAGTTTGGCGTAATTTGGAATGAACCTCCTCAGAAAGTTTGCTTTCCCTTGGAGTTTCTGAATTTGAAGCAAATTCGAAGGTGGAGGAAAATTTATGATTGCCTGGACCTTACATGGGTCGAGACGAATCCCGTCCTTTGAGACTAAAAAGCCAAGAAAACGACCAGAATTGACGCAAAATACACATTTGTGTGGATTGAGTCGTATCTTGTAGTGTCGACAACGTAGAAATATCACTCTTAAATGTTGCAGGTGATCAATCTGCTTTCGCGAATATGCCGGAAGGTCGTCGAGGTATGGTTGAACGATGTTTTTGATGTCATGGAAGGCATAATTTATTGCCCTCTAAAACGTCGCCCCTGCGTTCTTTAAACCAAAGGGTAATTTTCGATATACGAATATGCCCCACGGAAAAATAAATGCAGTCTTTGACTGGTCCTGCGGGCGGATATTTATTTGATTATACCCGGAGAATCCATCCATGAATGAAAAGATTTCGCATCCGGCACATTCATCAATTATCTGGTCGATGAAGGGTGTAGGGTAGTTTTCTTTTAGAAAAGCTTGATTTACATCCCTATAATCAACGCACACTCTAATTGTTCCTTGTTTTTTCATAACAGGGACAATATTCAATACCCAATCGGTTAGAGGAACCGGGTAAATGAAACCAGCATGGAGAAGTTTCTCAACCTCTGCCTTAACGGCAGCGGCTTTCTTGGGGTGCACCTGCCGTAGCCGTTGTCGTACTGGTTTGACATCTGGATACATCTTAATTTCGTGTTCAACGATACTCGAGTGAATGCCTGGCATTTCACTATATGACCAAGCAATGACATCTCTGAATTCGCGAAAAAGAGCATCATATATTTCCAGTTCTAAAGGAGAACAACATTTTCCAACATAAATATTCTCTATAACATTTGTTTTGGTCGAGATATTTATGGCGATAGTTTCTTCAATGTTGGACAAGTTTCACTCGGAATCCACCGTGTTTACAGTATTTGATAGAAAATCAAAAACTGAAGGATGATAAAGGTCATCAGGAGTATCTTCTCCACAATCTGGAAGAAGGGAACGATGGTGGGAATCATTCCATGGTGCCCCTTCAATTACCATTGATTGGACAATTCCTTCGTCGGTGACTTGCACTCGCGACCAAGGATCTGAAGGGGTACCATATTCTTTAGACCTATCTATCCAAACGATTGATGAGCGTTGATTTGGGTTTGCCTCCCATGCTAGGAACATTGATTGCTACAATATTTCCGTTGGGATTGGAGGCAAAACCATTGCGTGATCCATGTCGATATAGTTTTCTGAGATCTTTCTAGAAGATATCATATTGCAGGTTCCTACCAATGCTACTTCCGCCAGATTGATTGGAGGTGGAAGGGTGAAAGTTCACATTAATATAGGATCTTTTAGTAGGCCAACTCTGATATTTTGAAGCGAATGGGGGCTTCCATAGATCATAGGAATGCTTCCCGTAACTTGAGAACCATTGGGGAGGAAGTTTTGTTGATCGACGATTGTAATCCCTCCTTGGAGGGGAAATGCAATCTTCCTAAAATAGGTCGACACAACGGCAGCCATAGCATATATCCATGGTCTTCCTAGTAGGATGTTGTAATCAAGATTTCCACCGATTACTTCAACATCTATTTCTACTGTTTTCCCTCCTAGTTCAACCTTCAAGTTACTTAAAATACCATATGGGGTATATGTCCTTCCGTCGAATGCTTTTAATGTCGTCGAAGATCGCGACAAGGTTGGAGATCCTAAAGTTTTCCAGCAACTCATCGACATAATGCATGTGGATTCCCCCTCATCAATAATTGTTCGATGAACAGTTTTGTTGAGGGCTTTCACTTGAACAAGGAAAGCTAGTTGAGCTGGTAATTTAAGGGATTTCCATTAAATTTAGGAATATCCGATGGAAGTTTATGCCGAATCGCTGGCCACCAAGGAGCATAAGCGATTGGATTGTTTGTTAGCCAATTTAAATTAGGTAACTCTAAAGTTGCCACAAAGGGTAACTGCTGATTCAGGTTAGGTGGAGCATACCCAGGATAATATGGGATTGCCTGAGCAGTTGGTCTTTTCATACCAGCATAATGCATTTGATGCTGGTAAATTTGGTAAGGTTGGTGGGCATGACCACTATAAAATGGTTGATTTTGACCGTTTTGAATATACAGCTGTCCACTATTTGCAAAGATTTGTTGCTCAGAACCTTGGTATACTTGTTGGAATTGTGATTGTTGGTATTGTACTAGCCATGGTTGTGAAGCCATGTGCTGTTGCCCAATACTAACTGTTTGACCAAGATGAGGGGTAATTGTACCCATCTGAACCTGTGTCATTCCACCAGTCGGCGATTGTGGTTGAGTCGTAGGGTCAAGGGGCTGTTGCATTACAACCTGAGAAACTTGAGGTTGGCATACAACAGGCAGCACTTGAACTTGCGACATCATCACAATAGCTGGTGCGGTTGGTATATTTGACATAGGTAAGCATTTTTGCATCGAATATACAACTCTTGGTTGTTGAGGTAGTATCGGTACCCAACCGCTTGAGGTAATTCCAGTATAACCTGAATGTTGTTGTGAACTCCCGTATGGATGTCCTCCCGGAGGGGATAATGAAAGGGTATACTACCCCCCATACGGTGGTAATCCAGAACCCAAGGGAATGGTTTTCCCTTGAGGTCCAGACTACCCAAATTGACCTCCAAATGGATCAATTTGTTGAGACTCAACATAAGAGTTTCCGGATACTATTCTGGATGAACAAACAGGAACAAACCATACTGTCGGAATGGCCCTTGAGTGGGCTCTTTCTAGCAGTTGAGAGCTAGTTGGGACAGATGGTATACCGGCGAACATTGTTGGAGTGATAGCAGGGGGTTCTGCCGTTGCTGTGTCAGACGACACAGTCCTAGATTTCGACCGTTGTTCAGACATTTCTAGCCTATCCAAAAGATTACTTAGCGATTCTATAGGAGCTTCCGCTGGCGGTAGACTAACTTCTGATGAAGAAGGATATAGAGTGATCCCGACTCCAAATTACGATGGAGTAGTAGTTGGAGGATCTTCCACAATCTCTTCTATGGCAATTAGACCAGGTGGAAGGGGTAGACCGTCAGGTCCGTAGAATATTTCTGGTGCCGAAGAAGGTATGGAATCGGCAGCGACAGATGTTTGAGGAGCAAGACTCTCTGAACCGGTTGTAAATGGAACTGGTTCGGTAACACAAGTGTTTACTCTCAGACTAGGATCAATACTATTGTCCTTCTATCGCTGCTGAACTTCTTCTATAAAGGCAGGGATACCATAAATGTTTGGAGTAACCGGAGTCTCTCATGTTATTGGAACACTTGTTCTAACTTTAACTGGAGATTTGGAACCGGTTAAATGAGTTCGCTTTGTCCGTACTGTCTTTGATTCCGGAGACAAAGACGGTTGACTCGTAAGCCTCCGCGAATGACGGGGTTTCAATTGACTTTCTTCCATGATTGCGGATTACTCAATCAACTAAAAATAAAGGGGAAGTATGTTTCCGAATTAAATGAATTTTAGACGCTTTGACACAACCTGTTTTTTCAATTTTTAAGAGTCGAGAAAAAACAAAAGATGACTCTAGTCTCCTTCGATTTTTAATGAGCCTGAAGTGAAAAGTGCTCAGATGGACCTTTTTTGTTAAAGAGTCTGAAAAGGAACGAAATGGAATGCTCTGGAAATCTAGGTAGAGGGATTACCAAACCAATCACAAAACTGCAGAATACTTTTTACGGTACGGCAGTCAATCTTCCCGACTGCTGTGTTCAGTGCATTGCGATCGATAGGGCGGCAAACACGACTTCCTAAGGATAAAGGATTAAGCCTATTGGGGTCTCCCAAAATATACTCGACGGTACGTGGGAGCACAAGTCCGTACTGGCACTTATCGCCTCAAAGTGGAGGAATCACCCAACCATCAGTGAGAACAACAGTTACCAGGCTTTACGACGCCGGAATACGTCTCTAGCCTAGACTTCTAAATGTTGTGTGTTAAGTTCCAAAGTGTTGTTATATTCATTGAATTTATTTTAAGTTGATCTTGTTTATGAAGTTTGCCTTTCAGGTTCATTGTGAGATGTAGATGTAATTCCTAAAGTGAAATCTAAGACGATAAACAAGCTTTTTATCTTCTTTGTGCAATGAAAATCCTAGCTACTAAGGAAAGAAAGACAAAATCTTTTCACAAAGAGCAAAGAGCACACTCTAAATGCACTTTCCTAAATCAAGCCAATTAGACTGTCTATATGCAAATGCACATGCATGTATTTGTTTTCGACTTTCTTAGTATATGAATGCTAAAAAGAAAGTTGATGCACAAATCTGAATTTCTTTTCAAGCGACAAATATCAACAAGTTTCCTTTCGAAATCAAAAATGGAGACGATCACAACACCTTACGATTTTGAAATGAATACTTGTTCTTGACACTGGAAAATTACAAATTTAGACCAAAAGCAATAGTAACAGGATAACCGACCATCAACAACAATCAAACTCTTTCCTACGATTGAAATCGACACCTGCAACAGTTTCAAATCAAAGGACGACAGTACGATTATGCTACTTTTGCAAAGGAGAATTGAAAATGACTCAACAAACACACAAAAAAATTTACAGTTCTTTTGTACAAAAGAAGCAGAATAACAGCAAGGAAAAGGGGTTTCAAATAGACATATACTGATCACAGGCAACAAAATTTAGGAATAGAACTGGAAAGAATGAATCACAGAAGCCAAAATTGCACAAAGCCTAGTTTGATCAGCGCACCTGTAACACAGAGAATTTGAAATGCAGCGCACCTTGTCCACTTGGGAAGTGCGCTAAAGTTCAGATTCTCTGAAAAGTACCTGCGCTGGGCCAGAAACGAGGTTCTGTTTGGGTTCCGGGTCACAGTTTGCAGTTCAGTTCTTGGGTTTTGGCCGAGCAAAAAGCAATCAGTAATGCAACAATCAGGGGTAGATCTAAAGAGGATCTAAGAGCTATCACAAGGGCAACCAGATAGTTTGTGAATTAGTTATTTAAATCATAAACAGATCCAGTAGATGGACTGAAGTAGCACTTATCTACTTTGCATTTGTTATGGAAAATGCAGTTCGAATACTACCTGTAAGTTTATGAAAAAGACAACAAAGAATGATAAACAAACAAACTAATTCCTCCCCAGTGGAGTCGCCATTTTGTTACAGGGAAAAGTGTCTATATAGAACTACTCTATCCCACTAAGGTGTGACAGCTGCCTTAGAAACAAACAGAGAAAAGCTACTTTTGTTTTTCCTTTATGAATTATAAATAGAGAAGAACAAGAAGACCAACCTCTGTCTTGCGCTAATCTCCTGATTCGATTCTTCTCTTCTTTTATAGTCCTTCGCTACCTGCTCCCTTGCACGCCCAGCTTCACAAAGTACCTGTAAGATCATAGTGGCATAGCACTATACAAAGACATGGATCTATAATCATAAACAATCTAGGATCAGATGTAAATTGACCATACAAATGCAGCAAACATCAATGATACAAGAGCATGGAGGAAAACATGAATAGCTTTTGTTGACAAACAAGAAAGAGCCAAGAGGAGTTACAACCAGTTGTTCTGACCCATCATCAACCTCCCAGCTAAGAAGCCCCTCTTCACCTCAAACAAAGCTTAGATCACCCAACAATTTGATGTTTGTCTCAAGAAACCAACAGCAATTCCTTACAATATGCAAAATTCCAGCCTCTAACCTCCTGGATCTCTAGGATGAGAGATCTATATATAGATATTTTCAGAGGTGTGAGTCAACTCTGGGTTTTTTATTAGTTTCTTCTCTTTGATATTTCTTGATGCCACTTGGAGATCTCATTGATCTCTTACTCATCCTTGGGCGATTCTGAGAGGCAAGTGTCCCAGGAGAAGTTTCTGGAAGATTCCATGATCATCCACCTCGAAAACTGTCTCCGCCACTTGTCTTTTCCCATCCATCGTACCCCATAGAAGGGATTTTTGAAATGCAATGCACTTCCCATGTGTACAGGGTGTGATGCATCGCACCCTGGCCATGGAGCAAGTGAAATGATCCAGTTTTGACCAATTCTGAGCAGTTTTTCATGGAGAACTTCTGGGAGAAGCTGTAATCAGTTGACCTTGTTCCTTTAGGGGTTAGAACAACACTTTTAGGGACTTAGGAGCCCTTGGTTTATGGAAATTTCATGCTTGGGGTTGTAATGCCCAAAAATGTCTATAACACTAATGACACTTGTATTGCCACAAATAATAAGAATAATTTGATCATTAAACACTTGTACGTATTGCAAAGTTTTCTTCATCCATAAGAGTTGAATGCAAGAAGAAGTTGTTGTTATATATTCTACTTCAGTGGTAGATAGTGAGATTGAAGCTTGCTTCCTTCTCAACCATGAAACTAGACATTCTCCATGAAAGAACATACACCACTAGTTCTCTTTCAATCATCCATGTCACTTTCCCATTCAACATTAGTATAAACAACTAGTGAAAAATATTTACCTCTTTTGTACCAAAGTTCATAGTCCATCGTGGCTTTTATGTATCTAAGAATTCTCTTAGCTGCTAGAAAATGGATTTGTCTGGGGATTGCTTGAAATCTTCCAATAATACCAATTTCTTGCATGATGTATGGTCTTGAGGCTGTCAAATATAAGAGGCTACCAATAATATATATGTATAAAAAAAAATTATTTATGGTGATTCATCAGTCTTGCTAAGCTTGCAACATGTAACCATTGACGTGCTTAACAAAGAACACTCCTCCATGTCAAATTTCTTCAATACTTTTTTGAGATACTTTCTTTGTGAGATAAAAATTCCTTTAGAAGTTTGTGCATTCAACAATTTTAGGAAATAAGAGAGTTCTCCAAGTATAAACATCTCAAATTTTTTTTCATATCAGTTGTAAACTGGAATGTTAGATGATTTGAATCATCGGAAAATATAATATAATCAATATAGACAACCACCACTCTTAATTTTCCATTATTAGCTTTAACATACAAATTACTATTAGTTGCGCCTCTTTTGAAACCACACTTCAACAAGTAACTTTCCAACTTGGTATACTGAGCCCATGGGGCTTGCTTGAGATCATACAAGTGCTTCTTTAGCTTACAAACATTATTAGGCTGATTTGAAAACTAAAAACCTTCTGGATATTCTATGTAAACTTCTTCCTACAATTCTCCATTTATGAAAGTAGATTTGACATCCATTTGATATATCTTCAACTTCTTGAAACAATAAAATGCCAAAAACATTCTAATAGCTTCTAATCAAGAAGCATGAGCAAAAATTTCATCAAAATCTAGACCTTTGGTTTGAGCATAGCCTTTGCACACTAATATTTCTTTGTTTCTAACCACTTCTCCACGCTCATTCAACTTATTCCTAAAGACCCACTTTTTTCCAATGACATTCTTCTTTGTGGTTCTACGAACAAGCTCCCAAGTCTGATTTTTCTATATTTGGTTTTGTTCTTCATGCATTGCTTTTAACCAATTATCATCTTGGCTTGCCTACACAACATCCTTGGGTTCCTACATGGATAATAGAGCTACATGTGCTTGAGTAAGGGGATTTAGAAACTTCCTTCTAGTTTGTACACTTGCGTTTAAACCACCAACAATTTGATCAATTGGGTGGTGTTTTTGCACATACCTTGAAGGATATTTAGCTTGAGGATTGGTGGGCTCTTCACTATATTCATCTAAAAGTGGCTCTTTGACCTTATCATCATTGTTGACTGGATTAAGGGAGTTGATATTTACTGGTTGATTGACTTAGATTCAATATATTCATCCACTTTGACATTAATACACTCAACAGTCTTCTTTGTATTCTTATTGTAGCATCTATATCCTTTCTATTATGAGAATATCGAAGAAAAATACCTTCATCATCCCTTGCATCAAACTTCCCAATCTTTTGATTGTTCCTTTTGATATAGCACTAGCTTCCAACAACTTTGAAATACTTGACTGTTGCTACTCTACCATACAAAATCTCATAGGGAGTCTTATGACTGTTTGGTCTAAAGTAAGATTTTTTTAGACTCACTACTACTGTGTGAATAACTTCAACCCAAAATCACTATTGAACATTTCTTTCTCCCATCATGGCTCTGGCTAGCTATTGAGCTAATCTATTGGCTCTTTCTGCTACACCATTTTTCTATGGAGTCTTTGTTATAGCAAACTACTTTTTGATGCCATGCTTCTTGCAAAAGTCATCAAAATATTTTGAAGTAAACTCACCTCCATTTTTAGACCTTATATTCTTGATTTTACAACTTGTCTTGTTCTCAGCCATGGCTTTAAAGTCTTTAAACTTCTCAAAAGCTTCAAATTTCTCTCTAAGAAAAGAAAACCGTGTCATTATGCTAAAATAATCAATTATAAGCATGAAATACAATTTACTTGTGGTTTTTACGTTCTTATTGGGCCACACAAGTCTATGTGTACTATCTGAAATGGCTTAGTTGATGACCTCTCCCTGGGCTTGAATGGTATTCGAGCTTGCTTACCTAACTATCAAGACTTGCAAATATCTTTCTCAGGCTTTGATAACTTTGGAAAATCCTTCTCTAGATTCTTTTTACCCAATCTGACTATCTGATCAAAATTCATATGTCCAAGTTTCCTGTGCCATAACCAACTCCAATCAATCTTTGACAAGAAACACACCTTTGTCTTCTCTTTCAAAACATATACATTGTTATCTATTCTCATAAATTCAACTACAACTTCACTAGTGCTTGCAGACTTGATTTGACAATTCTTAGCCTTGAAAACAACATCATAGCCTTGGTCACACATATGGGACACACCAAGTATATTGTGCTTCATCCCATTGTAACTAGCCCATACCACATTTACCCGCTTTTACAAGCTCTCCAGGGTAAATATGAGGTTAGTGTTACTATGACATGAACTGACCTCCATGTTCTAGTTATGGAAGTGGGACATACAAACCAAAAGTTTTTGATTCATTGGTTTTTAAAATTAAAAAAAAAAAAAAATTACAGGTTGGTGGACCACTAACCCTGCCAACCCTCCAATGGACAATATATATTAAAATATAATTAAGGGTCAGTGGGCATGGATATGGCCTGGTACCCTTCCCAACCGCTACAAATGACACACCAAATGGGGGTCATCGAGGATTGAATGCACCTGACCATGTGGTCGACCCGCCCAATGGGCAGCCCCATATATAATACGAACAAACAAATCCAAATTCAAAAACAACAACCCAACCAATGAACAAGAGCACGAAGCCTAGAACAACAATAGAACCCAGACCAAGTAGTAGAACCTTGACAAGGTGCAACCACAATGCACCCAGTTCTAGGTGGAACCACAAGCAGATAATTTGTGAGGAATATTTAAATTCCCTAGGGGCATAAATTTAATGGCATCAGAAATATGTCGATTTTATACTCATCTAAACCAGTCTTTCGCCAATAGTTTGATGGTACAATGAATTTCTTCTTTTGATTAGCCAAATTGCCACCCTTCTTCAAAAGATAATCTTGTGAGGAATCTAAAAGATTCATGGGGAGCCCATATTTGACCATGATAGAAAGGGGTCATTTTAATACTCACATTTCATGATTTTTCAAAAGGAATATGATGGCATAAGGAATTTATTCATCTGAGTAGCTAATTTTCATATCATCCCCATATTTGGAGGTACAAAGTGTATTTTTATCATGTGTTCATTTGATTTGTGCAAAGATTATGATTAGAATCTAATCAACAGACTCAAGAAGTCCATTTACGCCATCTTGTGTGAGAGGATCTTTTTATGCCACTTTATGTGAGATATTGTTCCTTATCATGCTGAAGGAGAAAATCTTGTGAGTGAGAGTTCCTGTAGGAGAATGTCTCTTGGGAGAGACATGTCACTCTAGATAAGAGTTTCATCCATGTGTTGACTGAGACGATTGCATTTCAATTTTGAATTCACCTATGAAGTAAAAGTATCTTGGATCAAGTATGACACTAATCGGCAGCCAAAAATAGCCAAATTGTCACTTATTTAATTTTGTTGGTGGCCCTTGAAAATCGGTTGATGGTTTTGATTCATTAGATTTTAAAATAAAATAAAATAGAAAATATAAATTACGGGTTGGTAGATGACCAACCTCGCCAACCCTCCAATGGACAATATGTATTAAAATGTAATTAAGGTTCGGGGCCCATGGCTCTGACCTGAGAACCCTCCCAATCGTTACAAACAACACACCAAACAAGGGCTAGCAAGGATTGAACCCACCTAGACATGTGGCAATCCCTCCCAGTAGGAAACCCCATATATAACACCATCTAACATCTCCCAATTAGAAAAAAAATCGTCCAACCAACTGAGTAGCATGCAAAAGCTAGAACAGTAGCAGAACCTAGACTAGGTGGTGGAATCTTGATAGGGTGGAACCATGAAGCACCTAGTTTGATCTGGAACCATGAGAAAAGAATCTTTAAGGAATACTTAGATTCTCTAGGGGTAGAAATTTGATGGTGTTAGAAATATGTCGAGTTTAAACTCATATGAACTAGTTTTTCGCTAGGAGTCTGATGGTGTAGTCTATTTCTTCATCTAAGGAGACGGATTTTCTCCCATCTTCAAAAGAGAATCTTTTGAGGAATCTAAAAGATTCTTAGGGAGCCTAGATTTGACTGTGATATAAAGGGCTTGTGTTTATACTCAAATTTCATGATTTTTCACAAGGAACATGATGACATGGGCTATTTCTTCATTTGAGTAGCTAATTTTTAGACCATACCCATATTTGGAGGTATGAGGTGTATTTTTTCCATGTGCTTATTTGATTTTAGCAAATATTATGATTTGATTCTAATCAGCAGATTCAAGAGGTCCATTTATTCCATCTTGTGTGAGACGATATTCTTATGCCACTTTTTGTGAGAGATTGTTCCTTTGTCACAATAAAGGAGAACATCTTATAAGTGATATTTCTTGTAGAAGAATGCCTCTTGGGAGAGACATGCCACCCTATCTGAGAGTTTCACCCTTATGTTGATAGAGATTATTGCATTATGTACCCATCTCCTTGCAAAATCTAATGAAGTGGCCACCCCACTCTTGACTAAGGGCACGAAGATGTAATCCACACTAGATGAACCCTGTTATCATATCATGTGTGATGAATTCCTTGTTTCATGAAGATGGTTTGTTTAATAATTCACATAGCTCGTGATTTCACATGAAAATATAAGTGTCAGTAAAAGGTCTTATACAATGGAGATTTTTGTTTGAAAGAATTCATGAAAATTTCTCGGATCAAGTTGATCCGAATGGAAAATGGCATCCACCCATTGTATTCATCCACCCATAGTATTCATCCACCATTGGGTAAAAACCCATGGTATTGTAATTTGAATCCACCCATGGTATTGATCCACCCATGGAATTTACCCATGATATTGTAAGTGGCATCCACTCATGGTATTCATTCACCCCTGGTATTTTCCCATGGTATTGTAAGTGGCAACCACCTTTGGTATTCATCCTCCCATGGTATTGTAAGTGACATCTGATGTAGGGTTACCCCTGCACATACCCACAGTATGCATAAATATGCATAAATACATTTTTCCTAGGTATTTGACTCTCAAAGGAGTCAAATATTCAAACCATAAATGATTAAGGCCTCTTTATCATCGGTTCCTTTGTATCGAAACTCAATCACCCCGCTTAAATCTCCTATCGGGACTATTTAACCCTTCGTAACCTTCATATAAGACTTTATTAAAGCCTTCCTTCTAATTCCTTCTATCGGGAATTAAAACCCTCTTCAGTCCTTTATAAAACCCATAAGCCACATATATATAAAACTTTCCCTCTTAAATACATTGGTTAATATATATATTTACACATAAAACCTTTATTCGATGCTTTTTCCTTATAAAACCATTTACAAAGGAAAATGCTCACAAAACATATATTTCCACCTTTAGTACGGTCTTTGCACACTTCTCGAGGTTCCACCTTTATCGCTGATCGCAATCGGCTACTCCGCGGTTCACCTTAATACCCATCCTTCCACTTTACCGATATGCGATTATATTACTTCCTGGAATACACTATCGGCGCTTAATTCTTACTATCCCGTTTACAAAGGAAACATACCCAAACAAAGGGAAAGCCCACCGGAACATAGAGTCGGACTTCAAATATCATAAGCCCACATCTATAGTTATCGTCGGGTCCGTCTTCCGCTTTCCTTTCCACAAAACTCACCTCCGAACTCCGATAAGTCCGATCTCTGATCTCCGCTTATCGGCTATCAGCTCCTCCACAGTTCTTTAACACATGTATATCTCATCATCCTCTGATTCTGATATGCGACTATCGGAAGCCTTTAAACACTCGGCGCAACACTTTAACATAATACAAAGGAAATACATTAAACTTTCGCCCCGAACCATATAAGGCAGACTTCAAAGTTTATATAGCATAGCTTTAAGTAACGTTGGGTCCGCTCATCCATCGGCCCTTCGTATTATAGCAAGTCCCTTCCATACGTCAATCCCTGATCAGACAACCTACCTTTTAATCTCCATCGTTGATCTTTACTTTGTAGATCCGACGGTTCACATTTGGCTTCAGGTTGATAATACCCACGGGATTTAATCACCCGATGAAGCAATTTCTCCACTCCGCTTCACTGCTACGTGGCACACACTCAGTGGAATTAGGTGCGCCGCACTCAATACCACTTATGGTTTTGAGGCTGAGGGAAATCCACTTTCATTATTACAAAACCGCCTTCCTTTGTTAAAGTTTGCCGATGCGATCTTTCTCCATCTCCTTGGCGATTGGATCCTGGCCATTGATCTATAAGATCTAATGGTTGTTGTTCATTCTTTCTTCACTTCACTGATCTTCCTTCCACTTGCGTTTTTACACTATTTCTTCAATTTTCCTTTGCGGTTCAGTTTTCTTCAAAGATTCTCGTCCTCTGCTATTTCGCTGCGCACTCTTCCTCCTGGCTTAACTTCATATGCTCCTTTGATCACTGTCCTCTTAGATCCTTTGAATGGATTCAATGATCCCTTACAAATATCTATATCATTCTCTTCCTCTACATGTTCTGCAGAACTCTTCCTGCAACCCTTGTTACAAAACCTACAAATTCACTTATAATTCAACACTCGAACACGCATTCCAACTTGAAATTAAATTGATTGTATTAATAAATATCAACAATGATTACAGAATGAGACCTCTATCTCTCACAGTCATATTCTTCAAAATCGTAGCCTCCTCTTGAGCTCTACCCATAGGCTTACATTTATACCAGAAAGGTTCGTTGAACTAATCCTAGTTTGACTCCTAAATCTACTGAACTGACTCCTAAATCCTCTATCCTCTACATCCACTTCTAATCTCCATTTAATTCCTAAGAGCTCTCCTTAGTTCCTCGAATCATGGAACTGCTTAAAGAGTTCTAATTGACTTTAGACTCTTTTTTCATTATTTCCCACTCATGTTCTCATTTATTTGAGAGCATTTACAAACATCTCACATTATCTAATTAATGACTATTTTATGCACTCAAAAGCCTAATATTACATCAATTTATCACTTAGGAATCCAACTTCCTAAAAATACATGACCCCCTATGTCTACTTAATTACAATGATTTTCTCTTGGGTTGAATGCTCCTGCATCAGACTCCCAAAGTAGAAAATATTCATGATCTCCTGATCATGTGTCTTCTGATCTTTATCTTCCTGGATCCCACACTTTGTGTTGTAACTATCCAAATGTCTTGTTCCCTTGCTGCTACTGCACTTTTGCTGTCTTCTGCTCCATCTTCTTCTTCTTGTCAATCAAGTTCAAGTTCTGATTGATCTTGCTTCCTGCTGCTACCATTTTCCTCCATTTGGACTGCTTCATCATCAATTGCCACATTTCTTCAATTTCTTTTTCTAGCACATCTTTGGACTAGTCCATGTTCTGCTTCTTACTTCTGCCTCCTTCTCTTTGTTTCAGGTTGTTGTTGTTGTCCACTAATTCTTTAAATTGTTGCTGGTTACTTTCTCTTTGTAGCTGTTGGTTTACTTTTTCTTCTTCTTTTTCTCTTGTTCCAACTTTTGCCTTGCTTGCTATGCTGACTTCTACGTTGACTCTTATGCTGACTTTTGTTGTGACTCCTATGTTGGCTACCTCCATATCATCCTTACCCTCTTTCATGATTGTCCAACACTCTCTCCAGTAATTTAACATCTTTGTTCCATGAATTAAATCCTTTCACATAATCTTCTTCTTTCATCTTTATTTGGCTGTTCATCTGTGCCAAATTTCCTCCAGCATCTGCAACAAAACCTGCACTCACAAAACACTTGTTAAAATAAAAAACATAAGGCTTTTGTGCCTTATCTTCCTTTGGCAACAATTTAGTTTGTTGCTCTGTTTCTTTCTCCTCTGTCAGTAGATCAGTATGTTGTTTTGAATTCTCAAAAGAATTCATGAGACTGTCAACTAGTCTCTCCCCCAAATCATCTGCTCTAATGATGTCTTCTTGCTCTTGTCCACTGTAGTGAACTCCTCCTTCTACAATCACATTGTCATACTCTGAATTTTCCAGCAAATATGCCAGTAATGTAATTTCTCTGTGACACTTCATAAGTATTTCATCATCACTTATAATTCCTGCATATATAAACAAATTATCAATTTGAAAATCACAAGGTTCAACCGTCTCAACTGTTACTTCACATATCAACTCTTCAGACTGAATTTCATCTCCTTCTTTCACAATAAATTCTTCCTATGTTGTCTCAATTTCAAATATCAATGCATTATTAAGTTCTTGTCGCTGCAATAAATCACTACTTCTCTCATTTAAGAGACATTCTCCATCCTCTTTTACTTCAGAGTTTTTATCTTCTAAAAGATACTCTTCCATACTTCTGACAGTTTCAAAAGATTTCTCATCCTCTGCAAAACACTCCTTTGTTAGTGTTCCTTCTCCCAAGGTTAAATCCTTTGCATAGGTTTCTTCCTTCTTAACATCCTTCAGTAGAAGTCCTTCTTCCTAAATAGCTTCCATGGCTATTTCCACTATGCCTATCATCATAGTGAACTGATGATCCTTTACTATGTTTTCAGGTAACATAGTTTTTGCTTCAAGTTTTCCTTCAGTCTCTTGCTATCTATCTTCTCCAAGAGCTATCCTTGTCTCACCATCTGCATTAACATTCTCTTGTATTTGTTCTGCATCCACAAACAAACTATCAGTCTTAAAAACATAAGACTTTATGGTCCCACTTGATGTCTCAGCCATATATATTCTTGTTGTTCTAAATCCTTCATATGATTCACAAATTATTCGATGGCCTCCTCTCTAATCTCCTCAAACCCCAAATGCATATGAGACCTATCTATCTCATCTTCTTCCAAAACATAATTTGGATTCTGCTTGTCTTCTTCCTTCTTTATGAAAATATCAGCAAATTGTCTTTCTTTACATGTTTCACCTGCAAATATCCACAAATTGTCAAATTTAAAACCATGTGACCCTTTGGTCTCAATTGAAGTTTCAATATTCAAGTCTTCATCTTCACTCTCGTCCAGAATTTCTCCCTGTTCTGGTTCACAAATGAACTCTTCCATTTCCATTTCCAACTCAGCTTCTTTGAGTTTTTCCATTAGCCACCTTACTTTCCTCTGTTGTAGCCTTCTCTGCATCTCATGCCACCTTACTGGCTTCTTCCTCAAGACCCAACCTAGTCTCTAGTCTTCTTCAAGTATCCTCCTTAATGCATGGAGTTGTTCTTTTAACTCCGCAATCTCTTTGTCAATCTCCTCTTGACTCATCCGCATGCCATTTGCCTTGAAATCCTCTTTCTTCATCTTCCTTCTATTGTGGCTTCTCTCTGAACCTCTGCTATGACTATTAGTATTCATCTTCTCCTCTTCTTTCTTCATGAGCTCCTTACTCATCTGTAGAAAGCCTCTGCAATAGCTAGACCTCCTCATTGTAATCTTACCTCACTAAGCTCTCCTCACTCAGTCTTTTGGTAAGCATGGGTCCTCTATCTGGAATCTCCTCTTGAGCAACACCTTTTCTCCTTCCAGGTTTTTGCAATCTCTTGAGGACACTTCAATTTTCCTCTCTCTCTATCCAGCGTCTTGTTGTATTCTTCAAGTTCACTGCCACTTTTCCTCCAGAGTGTTTTCCTTACTCTATCTTTAGGAACACATCTAGTTCTCCTTTCACAGCTTCTCTTGTTGTCACCTATGCATTAGTATATAAAAACACATTCTCAGTTTAAGACAGAACATATTACCTCACTTTCAAGATCTCAGCATGATCTTGTTTTACCATTCCATCTGTACTTTGTATGGATTTCCTCTATCTCTTACATCTACAAGTTATGCTACACATCACCTCTGTGTGCCTTCCTTCTGTTAGATTAGAATCTGATCCTTCCTTGCCTGCATAAACACCTTAACACATATTCTATTCTCAATTCTTTCTCATCAAATTTCTTTTTTTTGTTTTAACCAATTGTTTCAACTTCAACCTGGCTCTGATACCACTATGATGCAGGGTTACCCCGGAACATACCCATAGGATGCATAAATATGCACAATCGAGGTATTTGACTCTCAAAGGAGTCAAATCTTCAAACCATAAATGATTAAGGCCTCTTTATCATTAGTTCCTTTGTATCGGAACTCAATCACCCTACTTAAATCTCCTATCAGGAATATTTAAATCTTCGTAACCTTCATATAAGACTTTATTAAAGCCTTCCTTCTAATTCCTTCTATCGAGAATTAAAACCCTCTTCAGTCCTTTATAAAACCCATAAGCCGCATATATATCAACCTTTCCCTCTTAAATACATTGGTTAATATATATATTTACACATAAAACCTTTATTTGGCGCTTTTTCCTTATAAAACCATTTACAAAGGAAAATGCTCACAAAACATACCTTTCCACCTTTAGTACGGTCTCTGCACACTTCTCGAGGTTCCACCTTTATCGCTGATTGCAATCGGCTACTTTGTGGTTCACCTTAATACCCATCCTTCTGCTTTACTGATATGCGATTATATTACTTCCCAGAATACACTATCGATGCTTAATTCTTACTATCCCGTTTACAAAGGAAACATACCCAAACAAAGGGAAAGCCTGCTGGAACACAGAGCCGGACTTCAAATATCATAAACCCGAATCTATAGCTATCGTCGAGTCCATCTTCTGCTTTCCTTTCCACAAAACTCACCTCCGAACTCCGATAAGTCTGATCTCCAATCTCCTCTTATCGGCTATCGTCTCCTTCACGATTCTTTAACACATGTATATCTCATCATCCTCGGATTCTGATATGCGACTATTAGAAGCCTTTAAACACTCAGTGCAACACTTTAACATAATACGAAGGAAATACATTAAACTTCTGCCCCAAACCATATAATGCGGACATCAAATTTTATATAGCGTAGCTCATCCATCGGCGCTTTGTATTATTGCAAGTCTCTTCCATACGCCGATCCCCGATCGGACAACCTACCTTTTAATCTCCGCCGTTGATCTTTACTTTGTAGATTTGATGGTTCACATTTGGCTTCGGGTTGATAATACCCACGGGATTTAATCACCCGATGAAGCAGTTTCTCCACTGCGCTTCACTGCTATGTGGAACACACTCAGTGGAATCGGGTGCACCACACTCAATACCACTTACAGTTTTGAGGCTGCCCGAAATCCGCTTTCACTATTACAAAACCACCTTCCTTTGTTAAAGTTCACCGATGCGATCTTTCTCCGTCTCCTTGGCGATTGGATCCTGGCCGTTGATCTATAAGATCTAATGGTTGTTGTTCATTCTTTCTTCACTTCACTGATCTTCCTTCCACTTGCATTTTTACTCTATTTCTTCAATTTTCCTTTGCGGTTCAGCTTTCTTCAAACATTCTCATCGTCTGCTATTTCGCTGCGCACTCTTCCTCTTAGCTTAAATTCGCATGCTCCTTTGATCACTGTCCTCTTAGATACTTCAAATGGATTCAGTGATCCATTACAAATATCTGTATCATTTTCTTCCTCTGTGTGTTCTGCAGAACTCTACCTGCAACCCTTGTTACAAAACCTATGAATTCACCTACAATTCAACACTCGAAACACACATTTCAATTGGAAATTAAGTTGATTGTATTAATAAATATCAACAATTATTAAAGAATGAGACCTTTGTCTCTCACAGGCTTGTTCTTCAAAATCGTGGCCTCCTCTTGAGCTCTGCCCGTAGGCTTACATTTGTACCAAAAAGGTTCATTGAACTAATCCTAGTTCAACTCCTAAATATACTGAACTAACTCCTAAATCCTCTATCCTATACGTCCACTTCTAATCATGGAACTGCTTAAAGAGTTCTAATTGACATTAGACTCTTTTGTCATTATTGCCCACTCATGTTCTCATTTATTTGAGAGCATTTACAAACATCTCACATTATCTAATTAATGGCTATTTTATGCACTCAAAATCCTAATATTACATCAATTTAACACTTAGGAATCCAACTTCCTAAAAATACATGACCCCCTACGTCTACTTAATTACAATGATTTTCTCTTGGGTTGAATGCTCCTGCATCAACATCCACCCATGGTATTCATTCAACCATGGTATTTACCCATCTGTGGAATTTACCAGTGGTATTAACCAAAAAAGGCTATAAGTAACAAGTCGCATTTTATAATTACATATCCGAATTTAAATAAGAACACAACAAATTATAGATATAACCATAAAGACAGATATGTAGCAAAAATAACACTTCATTTCATTAATATCAAATACTGAAATATGCTTACAAACAGAATGAAAATAAGACTAGCTCGGATGATTTTAGCTTATCTCTGAGAAGAGATGTGGTGGCTACATGCCTTTGAACTATGTTATAGTGAGGCTCAAGGGCCTTTTTATTATTGAAAAACATGAGAAAACCATAAAAACCCAAAACCATAACCCCAGGAGATGTAACGCCAAGAGTTTGTGGGCCTCGTTGGGGTTAATTGGGCATCCAACTTCTCAGGGTCATAACTTGGTCGTATTATCATTATTTGGCGTGTACAATACCTTTTTTCAAAGATCTCTTCGAGCACTGTAATATTTGCCACAGGCCCCTACCTTTGTTTATGAGCCTACAACGGACCTCAAAAAATGTCATTTAGGGGGTCAAAACTGCTTCGAAAGTTCAGGACCCAAAAAACTACTAAAAATAGTAAATTCTTAAATAAACAAGGAAACAAATGAAACTGACTAGAGGTTTAGGTGAGTTTGTAGATCATATCAAAAAGTTTTGGTCAAAAATTTACAAAAAAAAATCAGATCTGGATTCTTTGCGAAAAAATACCAAAATTAGAAACAAATCGGTTGAATCGGAGTTCAGATGAAGGAGATATTGTTGATTTAAAACCAGCTATTTTTTCAAAACTTTTTTGACAGCGGGACAGTTGTAGCGCGAACCTGAGTTCTAGGGTATCCATATAGGGATTTCAATCACATGGGAAGATGCAAAAAGATCATTCTATTTCCAAAAACATGTTATAATAAAGATTCTGAGTTATATTGACCGAGTTGTGCCCATTATAAATTTGGAGTAGCATTTGGAGTAGGTTCCCTTTGGAGACATGTCCTCCCACCCCGCTTTAGTAGGAACCTACTTCACACTCATCAACATCCCACTTGGGTTCTTTGAAGACGTGCCCTCCCACCCCAGGCTATGCAGGCACTTGCTACTTCATTAACAGCCAACATCAAATTTATGGGTCAACCACACAAAATCCTTGTCATCGAAGTCCATTTACTAGGTTGCACACTGTTAGTATCACAGTTGGTCACAAGTATTACAAGGTATCTCTATCCTTGAATCTTCAATTTTCATGGTTATGGGTCATCCACAAACCCACACTTCATCGAATTCCATTTTCTAGGTTGTACACTGTTACTATCACAGTTAGTCACAAGCATTATAGGGTATCTCTATCCTTGAATCTTTGTTTCATGGTTATGGTTCATCCACATCAAATTCAATTTGCTAGGCCTCACACTATTAGTATCACAGTTGGTCACACTCATTACAGGGTATCTTTATCCTCAAATATTCATTCATCACGTTTATGGGTTAACCACATAGAACCCTTCTCTTTAGTGGCTCTTCATATTCAAAAAAGGCTTCTCAGGAGGGAACTTCACTCAATGGGGACAATTTCTTCTTAAGGAGGGAGGAATGATCCAAATGGAAAATGACATCCACCCATGATATTCATCCACCCGTGATATTCATCCACCCATAGTATTCATCCGCCCATGTAATTTACCCATGGTACTGTAAGTGGCATCTACCCATGGAATTTACCAATGATAATGTAAGTGGCATCCACCCATGGTATTTTTCCACGGTATTGTAAGTGGCATCCACCCTTGGTAGTCATCCTCTCATGGTATTTATCCACTCATTGAATTTAACCATGGCATTGTAAGTGACATCCACCCATTTTATTCATTCACCCATGGTATTTACCCACCCGTGGAATTTACTTGTGGTATTGTAATTAAAAAAGGCCATAAATAACAAGTCACATTTTGTAAAAGGAGATATTGTCCACCACAATGTATATTTTATAGTTATTCTCTATTTTAATTAAAAAAATGTGGTTTTGTTTACTAGAAGTTCTCCATTTTTCTCCTGGCATTTCAAATTTTCAGATCTTGGGGGCCTCCCCCCAAGATCCATTTCAATTTTTTAGATCTTGGGGGCCTCCTCCCAAGATCCGGATCACAAGTGGTATGACCATTTTTCCAGGGATTATGAATTTCATCATGGGAAAATGATTGAAGTGAGCAAAGCATCAAAATTTGGAAGATATCAACCATTACATTCAAGCATAGAATGGAGAGCTCTGAAGGCTTCTACAAGATACAAGGGAAGATAAGAATAAATTGAGGCTCATGTTGGAGCAAGAAGTGGAGGAAAAAATGGGAGAATATTCCACCAACAAAGGAGAGTTGTCCAAAGACGATGAACAAGAATCACCAATGAAATCGAAGGTAAAATAAACTTCTTATTCTCATGATTTTATTTCTGTTGGAAGCATTGAGGTATCCATTACAAGAACCAGCATGAGACTCCTCACCAAGATGGGGTATAAATGAGGAGAAATTGGTGTTAATGGTCAAGGAATGACTCAGCCATTGAAGGTTGTATGAAGGCCTCGATTTGCAGGATTGGGATAAATTGAAGGAGAGTGTTTGAAGGCGACAGAAGCAAGGGGTTCCACAAACAAAAAATCCAATCCATTGCTAAAAAATTTAACAACCCCAGGTTAAAATTACATGTAATAAAAATAAACAAAAAATAAGACCAAGGTCATGGGACACTTATTCCAAGTTGAGTGTTGCACAAAACATCCCAGTGTGGGTGTTCATTTGGTTTAATATGGCTAAGGGTAATTGGCAAAGGCTTTGGAAAGACAAGTGGCATTAATTAGCATTTTATTTATGAAAATAATGGAAAATAGGATAAAAGGAAGGTGAAAGGTCACAAGTTTCATGTGAGGAGGAAAATGAAGGGAAAATAATGGAAATTGAAGAAAATAGAGGCCCCATTCATAAAAATGCTTTTTAGGATTAGTTCACAACATTTTGTGAGTTTAGTTTTGGACCTATCTCCCTCTATTCTCTTTACTCTCTCATACTCTCATACACTTAGAGTATTCTTGGAGCACTCTAGCATTAGAGGAATGAAGCCAAAGGAAGGACAAAAAGAAAAAGGGAAGCAAAGATCAAACAAGGAAGAGTGGGACCAAGGGGCTACAACGAGATTACTTGTAGGTATTGAGTTGCATTTATGATTTCCTTGCAAGCTTTGGCATGCATGGTATATCCATGAGTGTATTTGGTTCTCTTGTTATCATTGAAATGGGTTTTTCTAGGCGTGATAGTGGTTTTCATCCTTACCTTGCCATTTTTGGATAGCCATGGTGTGATGAGGTTCATTTACTTGGTTAATCTCAATCGCCAGATGGTTTCGAAACTGAGTGAGGTGGTGTCAAGAAAAATCACAAGGCCTAGGAATCCCTTAACTGGTAATGGCGGGATAACAGTAAATCCTGGTTGTGAATACCATCGTTTTGCCTAAGAATCCCTTGAACTGTAATGGCGGGGTACATTGTAAATCCTAGAGGATGGAGATAGACAAATTCCTCACAGTTTGGGTGGATATATCTAGAGGCATCCATGTTTGTTTAGGGCTTAGTGATCTCTTGACCGATATATGGCAGGATTGCAGTAAAGCATGTAGTGTATGTTTATTGTTTGGGCCTAGGAATCCCTTGGCAGGATACACAATAAATATTGAGGAAGCCTTGATTGGTTATATTGTGGATCCCACATTCATGCTTGGAATATGGCATGGGGGTGATTGGATGAAAGAAATATTTGGTTTAGCCAAATCTATGGTCAGGTGGTACGTGGAAGTCCCTAGTTTGGTTGGCTTTTGCAAATGTTAATAAGATTTTTTTCCTCTTGTGTTTTATGTGTAAATGTACTTGTTATTATGTGGCTTTAATGGCTATTCTATCATTGTTATTCTATTGGTTATATGATGGTTATAAGCATGGGTTATGACAAACTTTGGTTATGGATCTAATCATGTTTTGATTAGTAAATGAAATGTTAATGAATATATGACCTAATAGATGATAATGCAACTATTATGAGAGGGCATCAAACCTTCTTGACAAATCTTAGATAAGTATGAGGTCCCTATGTTCAGATATGTTATTATGACCTATAGATTACATGTTCATGATGTGTTTGACAGAAACCCTGTCATGGATGGTAGGGGTCACATAAAGTCCTTAATCAAATTTTGTATTAGTAGCCTTGTCTAAATGTTATTTATCATTTCTGGAAGTTTCATGAATTTCTCGGCAGAGGCCTGAGTCGTAGCCCTGAAAAAGTGCCTCAGGGTCACTGGCATAGAACTACTTGGAAAAGTCCATAGTCACATGGATTCCTTGCTATGGGAGTGAATAGAAGGTCTCAATCACATGGAAGGCTTGTCATGGGAGTGACTGGGGGTCTATTTCAGTCAAGAAGCAAGTTCTCTCAGTGTTATGCAACAAACTCACAAATAGATAGATCAACGACTTAAAAATTACCCTCGTCGAGGGGGAAACTGATCCAGGTGGATCTTGGTGGCCACCTGCCAAGTCCACCTGGACCCCCACCATTGTTTCTTTCAGTCTTTTCAGTTTCCTAAATTGTAGCATAGTTTACTATTTTTAGCAGTTTTTTGGGTCCTAAACTTCCGGAGTTGTTTTGAGGCCCTAAACGACGTTTTTTGGGAAATCTTGGGGCAACATCGTGGACCAATGTTTCCCTACCCAAAGTTGTAGTGCTCAGATAGATCTTTCTAATGAGCTATTGTACGCGTCAAACGGAGATCGTATGCCAAAGTTACGACCGCGGGAAGTTGATGTACCAATTTACCCAAATGGGGCCCATAGTTTGGCGTTTCATCTTCTAGGGTTAGGTTTTGGAATGTTAAGGGTTTTCCATTGTTTCTCAATAATAAATAGGCCTTCGAGCCTCATTGTAAGACAGTTCAGAGGCATGTAGCCACCACATCTCTTCTTAGAGATAAGCTACCATTGCCCTAGCTGGTTTATTTCCATCATTGTTTGTAAGCATATTTCAATATTTTACATTAATGAAGTGAAGTATTATTTCCATTGCATATTTGTGTTTATGGTTATCTCTATGTTTTATTGCGTTCCTGTTTAAATCCGGATCAGTGGTATCAGAGCGGTCTGCTTTTTCTCTATTTTTCTTTGCATGTCCCCAATGAGGTCAGGATATAAGGAGTTAGGGCTTGAACTGGTCGAACCTTTGCAAGACCAGCCTCGCAAATCCCGACGGCCTCCCATGGCGAATGAGAAGAAAGACGAGGGGGCAGGAGATCCTATCAAAATCTTGCTCGAAGAAGCCCTCGAACGACAACAGAATGCGATGATGGACAGCTTTGCCCAGATCCTTCAGCGGCTACCCAGAAGTGACGCATCGGCTTCCAGCAGCTACTCTGGAAACGCCACGCCCTTTAAGGTACAAGTTAATTTTGAAATCCCCATATTTGAGGGTCAGATAGATGCAGATGCCATAGATAAATGGTTAAATCTGTTGGAGGGTTATTTTTCTGTTCATGAATTTTCAAGTCGGGAAAAGATTGTTTTCGCTCTTCTCAAAGCAGCCCCCCATGTCAAGGACTGGTGGGAAACCTACTGCGAGCAGAAGGATGAAAATATCGGCTCACTATTTTCAGCCGCACCCACCTGGAATTCATTTCGGGATGCCATCAAGGAGCAGTACTACCCTGTCAGAAGCTATGAGGATGAATACATAAAATGGACCACGCTACGGCAGGGAAGGGACCAAGACGTGCCGGAGTTCACCAATATTTTCCATACCCTTCACACAAAGTTGGGTATCAAGGATACGGAGCAGCATTTGATACTCAAATACCACGGCTGCCTGCATAAGTACATCCAGGAAGAAATACAATTCCTAAACATCTCCTCGCTCGGCACAGCGTACCGATATGCCGTCAAGGTCGAGCAGAAGTTTAAACAAAAGAAGCGAGACTTTGCATCTGCGAATCTGAAGCAAGGGAAAGGTGCCCCTAAAACACAGAACAAAGACAAATCCAAGGCGGGGCAGCCCAAGACAACCCGCCAAAGCTACAGGCAAAGAACACCGCTGCGAAGACAAAAAAGGACACAGGAAAATGGTGTGAATTCCATAAGAGCTCCACTCACAACACCAGTGAGTGTCGGGCCATGCAGTCACAGGTGGCTGAGCTAAAGGTTCCAGAATTAGATGCATGTTCCGACTCTGAGTCAGAACCTGACAAGGGGAATGAAAAAGGGAAGCAGATCATTGACGCGGATCCCAATGCCACTGTTCCTACCGCCAAGATCCAGAAAAATGAACCCGAAGATCCAGACGAGGAGGAGCGTCTCTTCCACTCCCAGATGTGGGTAAAGGGCTCCCCACTACAGTTCATTGTCGATAGCAGGAGCCAAAAGAACCTTATTTCGGCAGAGGTCGTGAAGCATTTGGGCTTACCGACCACAGCACATCCACAACCATACACCATTGGGTGGCTTCACCAAGGATGGGATCTTCGTGTGAACCAGCAGTGTCGCCTTCTGTACAACATCAAGCCCTTCACGGATGAGGTATTATGTGACATTGCTCCCCTTGAAGTTTGTGATGTATTATTAGGACAACCATACTTGTGGAAACGACATGTTGTGTATGAATCAAGGCCCCGGGCTGTTATTGTTACATTGGGGAATAGGTTGTACATGATACCAGAGGTAGCATTGCCTACCGCCATCTCTTTGATTATGGAAAAAAAATGCAGTAAGCTCATTTCCAAGACTGGGAAATTTGTTTTCCTGGTGATACGCCCTCAAGGAAAGAAGAAGATGGTGGCCACGGCCTCTAGACAGGACCCCTCCGCACGACAACTACAGATGGATAAGGTTGTGAAGGAGTACGAGGACATCTTCACCTCCCCCACAGGGGTTCCTTTGCACTGTCAGGTCAAGCACTCCATCGATCTGACCCCAAGTGCGGCGCTACCCAATGGACCAATTTATCGGCACTCTGTTCTAGCGAACAATGAAATCGAGAGGCAAATTCAAGAGCTACTACAGAAAGGTCACACCTGTCTGAGTTCATCGCCTTGTGGGAGCCCGATCGTGTTGGTACAAAAGAAGGATGGGACTTGGAGACTCTGTATTGACTATTGGGCACTACACAAGATCACTGTCCGTAATAGGTACCCGATCCCACGGATTGATGACCTCTTGGACCAACTAAAGGGGGCAAAATATTTCAGCAAGATTGATCTGAAGTCAGGATATCACCAGGTACCAATTGAACCCTTTGATGTGTGGAAGACTGCCTTCAAAGCCAAGGAGGGCCTCTTCGAATGGTTGGTTATGCCTTTCGGATTGACGAATGCTCCTGCAACCTTCATGAGGCTAATGGATGACATCTTGCGGCCATTCACCAACTCATTTGTAGTGGTATACTTGGATGACATTCTGATCTTCAGCCAGAGTTTGGAAGAGCACCTCCACCACATCCGATAGGTTCTTCAAACACTGCGGCAACACAAGCTATGTGCCAATTTGGAGAAATGCACTTTTGGCATCACCTAGGTTCAGTATCTGGGATACATTATTGATGAACAGGGGGTGCATGTGGATCCGGCCAAGATCCAAGTCATTCGGGATTGGCCATCTCCAACCATTCTGACAGAGCTCCGCAGCTTTCTAGGTCTTGCCAACTTCTACCGCAGGTTCGTGTTGGGGTTTTCTCATATCACTCGGCCCTTGAGTCAAGTCACCAAGGGAGGAGCGAGAGCGAAATTCTTTTGGTCTGAATCTCAACAGAAGGCATTCATAGAGTTGAAAGATCGCCTATGCATGGCACCAGTGCTCGCGTTACCAGATTTACAACAACCATTTGAGGTCGAGACAGATACCTCTGACTATGCTATTGGGGCAGTCCTTACTCAACACGGGCATCCAATGGCATATCACAGTGAAACACTTTCAGACACGGTCCGGAAGTATCCCACTTATGATAAAGAGATGTATTCCATTGTACAGGCCTACCGACAATGGAAGGATTACATTTTGGGGAAGGAAACGGCCATCCACACAGACCACTGACCCCTGTAGTTCATACAGACCCAAGGGAAATTGCAGAATGATCGCCATCAGAAGTGGTGTACATATCTGCAACCGTTCCATTTGAATATCAAGTATAAGAAGGGTAGCACCAATAATGTTGCATATTGCCTCAGTCGACCACCAATCATGGCGTTAACCACTGTACTCAACTCTTGTGGGCAGGAGACTTCTAATTGGCCACTTCTCTACAAAAGTGACCCAGAATTTGGCCACACATACCAGACACTCTTGGGGGGTCAGCATGTTCCAGAATTTCACCTCCAAGATGCTCTGTTATGCCACCTGGGTCACATTTGTGTTCCTTCAAGCGAGCGTGCCAAGATGATTTGGGAAGCACACTACAGTCGGGCTGCTGGGCATTTCAGGGTCGAGAAAGTGGTGGCAGTACTGCAAAAGTATTTCTATTGGCCCAATCTTCGACAGGATGTTGGGAAGTACATCAGATCATGTACTGCCTGTGCCATTGCCAAACCAACCATCAAGAAGAAAGGCCTCTATACCCCGCTGCCTACCCCTAGTCGACCTTGGGAATCCATATCCATGGATTACATGTTAGGCCTTCCTTCCACTAAGCATGGAAATGATTGTATTTTTTTGGTCGTCGGCAGGTTCTCGAAGATGGCCATTATGGCGGCCTGCAAGAAGAATATCACGGCAGAAGCCACTGCTAAACTCTTCTTTTAACGAGTGTGGGTGCACTTTGGGATCCCACAGTCTATCATCTCAAATCGGGACAGTCGGTTCCTCAGTACATTTTGGTCCAGTCTCTGGTCAATGTTGGACACTAAACTCACTAAGTCCACGACCTTCCATCCTCAAACTGATGGCCAGATAGAGGTTGTCAATCGGATGATGTACACATTCTGTGCATGTACAACTCAAAGCATCCACGCACATGGGATGAGAGCCTCCCCTATGTTCAGCACAGCTATAACCGAGATCTTCACAGCTCGACTAGCCACAGTCCTTTTCAGGTGGGCTTGGGATTCCAGCCACTATGCCCCATTGATGTGGCCATGCCACTTGTAGCTACTCACATAGATTCGGCTCATGTCCAGTCCGAAAAAGATAAGGCAACCAACTTCATTGAGCACATCCAACATATTCACCAGCAGGTCCATGACATTCTGGAGAAATCAAATGCCAAGTACAAGTAGCTGCATGATCAACATCGGGTTCCACACAAGTTTTAGGTGGGCGACAAAGTCTGGTTGCATTTTCAAAAGGAACGCCTTACTGGAGCCTATCGGAAACTGAGACCACTCCGATATGGTCCGTACACCATTACTAAGGCTGTGGGGGACAATTCATTTGAGCTCAGCATTCCCTCATTCCTTGGCCTACACCCAGTATTCAATGTGGACCGCCTTCGGCCATACTTTCCATCATTGCTAGACACATCCGACATTGCAGAACAGCTCACACCCACAGACTTAAATCCAGATTGTATGGAACAGGCTACAACTGATCGGCTCATGGACACACAGATCAAGCACACTCGCCAACAGAATATCCAACTGTATCGAGTTGTCAAAGCAGGCAAACTCCTTCACCAGGGAAAGTGGCTCAGCAGGGATCAAGTTTAGCAAAAGTTTCCTCATCTCCTGGAGGAACTCAACGCAATGGGGACCATTGCTTCCTAAGGGGGGAGGAATGATCCAGGTGGATCTTGGTGGCCACTTGCCAAGTCCACTTGGACCCCCATCATTGTTTCTTTCAGTCTTTTCAGTTTCCTAAATTGTAGCACAGTTTACTATTTTTAGCAGTTTTTCGGGTCCTAAACTTCCGGAGCTGTTTTGAGGCCCTAAAAGACGTTTTTTGGGAAATCTGGGGGCAACATGGGTCCATGGACCGATGCTTCCCTACCCAAAGTTGTAGCTCTCGGATAGATCTTTCTAATGAGCTATTGTACGCGTCAAACGGAGATCGTATGCCAAAGTTATGACCCCGGGAAGTTGATGTACCAATTTACCCAAACGGGGCCCATAGTTTGGTGTTTCATCTTCTAGAGTTAGGTTTTGGAATGTTAAGGGTTTTCCATTGTTTCTCAACAATAAATAGGCCTTCCAGCCTCATTGTAAGACAGTTTAGAGGCATGTAGCCACCACATCTCTTCTCAGAGATAAGCTACCATTGCCCTAGCTAGTTTATTTCCATTACTGTTTGTAAGCATATTTCAGTATTTTACATTAATGAAGTGAAGTATTATTTCCGTTGCACATTTGTGTTTATGGTTATCTCTATGTTTTATTGCATTCCCATTTAAATCCGGATCAGAAACCTTCTTTACATTACATAAATGAATAATTCTTAGATGATACAAATTAAAATACCTCATTTGTATATATAGGAGTCTAAGGGGTCACAATATAATCAGAGCCTAAATAAAAATAATAATGTAAGGGCACAACAATAACAATAAGGGGGTTACACTAACAGTAACAATAAGGGGGCTACAATAGTATTATAGGGACATAACATGCCCCTCTCCTTAAAAAAATTGTTGTCCTCAATGCTTGAGTAGTTTTGGATGTTTATGTATAAAATTCTCATCCTCCCATGTGGAATCTTTAGCAGGTAAGATCTTTCACTTTATGAGATACTCTGAAATTAATCAATTCTATAGTTGCGGGGTTCTTGTTTCGTGACTGCTTCAAACTCAAATATGAATTTTCCTTCTTCTTCAAGTTTTGGAAACACTGTTTGAATTGGAATATTATCACCGATAACCTTCTTTAAGCATGAGACATGGAAAATTGGGTGTACTCGGGAAGATGTAGGCAACTCCAATTTGTATGCCATAATACCAATATTTTGCAACACCTTGTAAGGACCGTAATAATTGGGTGATAATTTATCATCCATCCTAGCTTTCTTGAGGGACATTTGTTTGTATTCTTGTAGCTATAAAAAATACCCAGTTGCCTACCTCAAAACTTATTTCACTACGATGTTGATTTTCATGTTGTTTCCTTCAATTCTTCTCTAGAGTGAGGTTATCCTTTAAGAGTTGTAGAACTTGTTTTTTATGCTCGATGTGATCTTCCACTTCTTAAACCTTAGACTTTTTTCTTAAATATGATGTGATGTGTTATGCTCCTATACCAATAGGTGTCATATTTCATGATTGACTTGATTAGTTTTGTAATATGTTCATACCTTTTCTTGTTGCAAACTTTTTCCATATTTTCAAAAAATCAAAAAATTTAAAAAATGTAAAGAGGGTATACCCTAAAAGAAAAATCAAAGGGTGAAACGAATAAAATGGTAAAAAAAAAAGTGAAAGAAATGAACCCCAAACAAAAATAGACCAAGAAAGTGTGCAAGTCTAAATGCCACTACTATTTCATTTTTTGTAATAAGCAATTGTGTGCAGCTTGTTAAACTTATGCCACAATTGATGAAGGGTCAAAGTATTTAAACTTGGCTCATTCATCTTTCAATTTCATGCCTTAGAGATAGAGAATAAATATCTGACCAAACAGTGTAATCTTGGCAGATAAGTAGATAGGTAGAGTAAATAAAAGGAGCTCAACAGTGTAATCTGAGCCCTTGGATGTAATAAGTGCAGACTTAGGTAGGCTTGCTATGTGTCTAGTCAATTTAATGTCTTAAATTGCTCTACATAAATTATCAATCCAGGTATCGTAAACTGATGAAGTGTGGTGCACTATATGTGCTTAGTTAACCTTTCTCTTACTTCGTTGTTTTATAGTTTATGTTGTTTTGGGGGTTTTGTTCTTGTTGGTTTTCTAAGGTCTTAAGAATACTTTTAAAGGACAAGTATGGATAAAGAATTCAAGACAAGGCCTATGTCCTTAATGGTAACTTCCAAAACTTAGTACTTCAAAAGAACTTAAAACATGTTATTGATGGAGTTAGTATTTAAACAAAAGTGTAAATATACAACTAGTTCCATCAAAATAAAATGCAATAATCAAATAATGAGAGAATGACTATGAGACCCAGTATCCTTGCTGCTTCAGCAAAAGGACAAGATGATTCTATCACGTCATTAGTTCATTAAAAGGCTATGTGCATCACTAATCTACAATCAACTTGAAAGCAATTTATGTACAATAATATACATGTTAAAAAGAAAATAAAGTGCAATAATTCAAACTGTACATTAATATACATGAAAATCAGAAAAAGAAATGCAAGAAATTAAAGTGACAACTATACAAGGCAGGGCCCCCCTACTACCTATGAAATCAAATGCTTAAAGGAAAATAAAGACATCAAATAAAGAACTAATGACATCGGCCCAGTATCTATGCTGCTGATTTAAAATGAAAAATGAAATGTGAAATCTAAGTGACACTACATAAAGGAGACAAATCACACTACTTTAACCTTTTCTTAACCTTTTTGCCTTTCAGCTAGATTTATCATGTGATAACAGTTATGAACAAGTCAGCAATGTGAGTCTTAAAGCAAACTAAACCAAGCTGTACTAAGTGATATTTTGGCTCCAATAAAGTTATTTGATTATGGAAAAAGAACCATCAATAGATGAACAACTTGATATCTAAGAGCAGAAAGTAAAGTGCAAGTTAAAGAAATGATACTAATGAAAATCAAACTAGAAAAATAAAGGTCAGCAACATAGACAAGATGATCACATATGCCATTAGTCATGAAATCAAAGCAAAATTAAACACACTTGCATGAATTAAAATTGCATGAATGAAAAATCTAATCTACCTTACATTCTACAAAGCAATATTTACAAAATGAAATCTACTCTACTTACATCCTAATATGCTCCATGACATCTACTTCACATCTCCTTCCATGTTGAGAACATCAAAGCTTTATTCAATTTCTTCAAAAGTACAAAGTACAAAAGCTTTCAAAATCCATGGGACTAACAAGCTAAAAGGACTAAGAAAAGACTAAAAGGGAAGACTAACAAATGAAGGAGAGAGATCTCCTATTTATACAAAAAGATGAGAGCCATCTCATTAATGAGAATCCATGAATCTCTCCCTCTACCTCTAGAGTCCTAATCAGAATAGGAACTGATAAGACACGTGTCTTCTCAGAGTTACAATACAATTAGGATATGTGACACATATCCTCATGATCCCATAATTCTTTCCAACCAAATTCGAATTTGGCCTTGGGGTGCCACATAAGGGTCTTCTAGAAGTCTCCTTTCAACCTACACATGTCAACAACCTCAACCCATTTGTTAGGTATAAGCATATGCACATTATTTTCTAATGTTTAACCACAAATTCACTCAAAAGGCTTAGAAATAATAAATATTGGAAAAACATAAAGGTGGCCCAATGATAATGAAAGTGGGATGAATGTGGTGACATAGTAGTGAAATGGAGGTGAAATGGAGGTGATATAATGGACATAATAGTGAAAGTGTAATGGAAATGAATGACATTTTCAAGACTCAACACTATGTAAAATAAAAGAGGATTGATAAGGGTTCGCCAGTCTAAGTGCACCCAAATAAAGAAGAAAAAATGTCAGGCTAAAGTAGGTAGGGTAGGTAGATGATGTTGCAGAATTATACTTGTGATGGAAAATGCTTGTAAATGTGTTTATCTTTACTTTATCACCAATGCAAGGCATACATTACACTTGATGCAGTTCAAGCAAGGCAAGGTTAAATAACTAACTTCCATTCACATTTTTCCTAAAAATTTCACTAATTCCCCCTAAAGTATTAAGGTCTTTGAAAGTCAAAGGGGCTCAGAGCATTTCTCTGACTTTTGGAGGGACCAGACCCTCAGCCTAATGATCTAAAAGCCTAAGCACTCATAAATCAGCCATCCATCATTCATTTCATTTCATAAAATTTTCCTAAGTGAAAAACCTATTTTGCTTAGGAAATGCATAATATCACTTGAAAACCCCTTTTCCCACTTTACCCTAAGTTGCTATGTAAATTTTAACATTGTCTTGGCGCTTACTTTCATTTTGTTTCATATTAATTTTTAACCATTATTATATAACTCCCAAAAACTATTAACCCTTCATGTATTAATATAATTATATAAAACCCCCATACTTTATATAATTCCCGCCCCGATGGTATATAACCATTATATGATTAAATATGAATTAATGAGTTTATTCGAAACTTATTAAGAACCTACCCCGCCGTGCCACATTGGGATTAATTAACCACCCAAGTTAATTAATAACCATTACCCTGACCAATTGTAATGCACCCGATATGATTTATTAATGGTTAATTATATTGGGCCCACATACATTAAATCCCACCCTACTTCATTACCCGTCCACCATTCGATTATCCCTTCACCATCCAACGGTTGACGATCATTTTGCGATCCCCCTTGTGACCGAGCTTTAACTCGTGATCGCAAGGCGGTTTTTCATCGTAACCTCGCCACGCGTCGCCCGTTCCATATGCTCGCTTGCCCTCCATCTAAAACCGCCCGACCCCAAAAGCGGTGCAGGGTAAACCGCTTACCGCCCTCCACATAATGACAAAAAATCCCATCACGCTAACGTCACCCAACCAATAAATTCCAAAAAAAAAAATACCCGCCAAACCAAAATTCGTTAAAAGAACGAAAAAACATCATTTTCATTATAATGCATTGCGTCCTTTGCTCCGTGCAAGCTAACTTCCAGTCCACTGTCCGAGCATTCAGCCCACCACCCAGCTAAGAAACTCTACAAAGAAAACAGGCCTCAAGACATCAAAAAGACATTTACAGAGATAAAAGCCAAGAATGATCCCGTAAGGATTCAAATTTATAGTCAATATCTGAAAATGTCCCAACAGCCACAGCAGAGGTCATCACGGGTACATCAACAACAGCAATAGCACCAGGCAGCAGTACTAATATGAGCACAAAAGAATTGATAAAGTCCATGGAAGAATTGAGATTACAAGTTACAGAGCTAAGACAGGTGAAAGAGCAATTGGCAAATACAGAGAGAAATTATGATATCTCCAAGATAAGCATTGTGGAAAAAACCAGGGAGATTAAAACTCTGGAAAGTAAAGTAAAAACTTTAGAACAAGAGATCACTTTTGATAAGCCCTTGACAGAGATCATCCTTTGGTCCAATATCATTCAGTCTATAAATGAAATGTGGCCATCTATCCAAGTGATCTATGAGCAAATCGACTTAATAAAAATAGCCCATGGAGCAATTCAGCAAACAAGAGCACAGCTAGGTAAAATGCCAAAAGAAGCCAATCGGCTTATACATTTTTTGAATACCAAAAAAAGAGAACAGCTAGAAGTACTCGGCATCTCAGACAGAACAGACACCATTTTGTAAATCAAAAGAGTTCTAACCAATATAACTCTGATGTAGAACTTAGAGAGAAGGTGCCAAGATATGCAAGTAGAAATCAATTCTTTTATGGAGAAGTTCACAGTTTTGCAGACTAAAGGGCTACCAAGTCCTTTGGTCATCAATGATAAGTTAATGAAACACATTGATTATGTAGATAAATTGAATAAGTATGATGGCCATCAAGTTAGCTCATCATCAAGTACATCAGGAGTGAAAGCACTTCCCACAGGCCGAGTTCTTTATGACAGCTTGGAGAACTTATTCTATATTGAGCATGAGGTAAAGCATCTATTCACCATCCAGCCTAACTTCTTCAAATATACAGAGATGGATGAGACTCTAAAGAAACTTCAGAAGCACAAATTGCCAGAGTAGGTGGGAAGATACGTTAGAAATTTTGTAAATTTATCTTTGGTATCTTTGGTAAAATGCAAATTTTGGGCCATTTACCATGGTGAGATAAACAGAGATGAATGAGGGTCAAATAGGTCAAAGTGTATCAGAGCATATAAAGCGTATCAGTTAAAACAGGGCAGCCAGCACGAAGTTACCATAGAAGACAGCAGCAAGCCAAATTCTAGGGCCTGCCTCCAGCACACTCAGCAATAAAAGGAACAGCACAACATCAGTTCACCTTTCTCCTATCTTCGAGACTAGTTGTCTCTATTTTCTTGTAAAATATATTTAGTCATCACTAGAATATATCTCACTTTGTTATGAGATATTTTGTGTGAAATATTTTATATAAATACCCCCTCAGTTCGAGTATTGAGGTGTGGATTCATATACATTGCTGTAATATTGGTTATTTTGGAATAAAAGTGTTGATTGGATCAAATCTTCGTATGGCTTGCTGGATGAAGAATTGAAGCTAAAGACTTTTCACAGATTTCTTGAATCAAACACCGGATCAATAAGTTATCTATACCTTGTGTTTTATAAGTTTTCTTTGTTTCCTATATCATCTGTGTTCATATCTGAATGATAAACAAAAATTATTAATTCAGAATATGCGTTTTCAAAAGTTATTATTCTCCGTGTTTTCCTCTGAAGTAGAATAAATAGTGAAATCTTGACTGCTCATGTTTTCTATTTCATTCACTTTGATTATTGCTTAAAGAATACTTAACTGCTCCTTAATAACAATCAATTCAATTCCCCTTTTCAAATAGGTTGAAGGACTCTTAACTGATTTTCATCCATTTGAAACCATTCCATTTAATTTAAGTCTTTGTTTGTTCTCTGTTTGACCATCTTGCTCTGTAAAACCATCTTTAGTTAAGAGAACAAGTCCAATTAAACCATCTTCCCTGACTCCATTAGCCCAATGGCCTAAATTAGCCAGTCCTACCCCTCTGCTATTGAATCTCACCACCCAAACTCAAACAAAACTCCTAAACTTAACAACTAGCCTAAAATCTCCCGAAACAAAGCTAAATCATAAAGAGAGAGCCCTCTCTGGATACAGATTGGCTAGAATCTGTGTCTAAAAGGTTGGTCTGTGCTTACCTCGACCTCCTTTCCCCTTCTTACAACTTTTGGGAAAACCTGAGTGATAACATGATGGATGGTGGATGATATCCATAAAGTGCCATAAATGGGGTAATTTTTGTTGCAATATGAAATGAAGTGTTATATCGCCATTCAGATAGAGGTAACCACTTGAAACATTGTGTTTTTTATCAGATACAAGCAACAAAGATATCCTTCCAAAAATTTATTCATTATCCCAATTTTCCCATCAGCTTGAGGATGATAAGATGAGCTATGAGCTAATTGAGTACCAAGATAAGAAAATAATTTCGTCCAAAAATTTCTAGTGAAAATGGGATCTTTGTCATTTACAATAATCTTTGGGTTTCCATGAAGCTTTTGAATTGTTTCCATAAATGTAGTAGCAACTGTACTATCTTTAAAAGGATGAGATAATGCATGAAAGTGTACATACTTGGTAAGTCTATCAACTACCAATATGACGAAAATATTTCCTTCAGACTTGGGTAAACCTGTAATAAAATCCATCGAGACCTCCTCCCAACATTGACTTGGAATGGATAAAGGTTGTAATAGACTTGGGGTATTAATTGTCTCAACTTTATTTTGTTGGTAAACCAAACGTTCTTCCACAAACTTCTGAATATCATATTTAAGGCAATAACATAAAAATTCCTTCTTGACCCTGTGGTAATTTTTTAAAACTCTTGATTTCCCTCTTAAGGAATAGGTGTACAATCCCAAAAGAATATTTCGTTCTAGTTGGGAATTCTTAAAAAGATATAAGAGATATGTGTACCATAATGAATCATTTTTCCAGCTAAATGTATCACATGTACCAAGATTCTGCTGCAACTTTTGAATGAGTGTCCACACCCCTTCATCATTCTTCCATTCATCGCTTGCTTTTATTATCCACTCAGGTTGGATAATATAAATGGCACAAAGAAATTCTTCCAAATCTTCATCCTTTCTTGAGAGTGCATCTACAACAACATTTTTCTTCCCTTTTTTGTAGATGATTTAAAAGGCATAACCCAACATATTTGTGATCCATTTTTGCTACTCTTCTGAAGATAATATTTGTTCCAAAAAGTATTTAAGACTGTCATGATCTATTTTTACCTTGAAGTTTCTTCCCATTAGGTAAGGTTGACATTGCTTTAGTGCATGTAGTATTGCCAACATTTCCTTCTCATAAATAGGTTTGTGTAAATAATTTCCTTTGATTGGATGACTTTCAAAAGAAATGGGTCTTCCTTCTTGCATTAAAACGACACCAATTCCATTTCCTGAGGTATCACATTCCACAATAAAGGTTTTTGTGAAGTCTGGCATAGCTAAGACCGATGCTTGGCACATTTCCTTTTTAATATGTTCAAAGGCCTTAGTTACTTTTGGAGTCCAAGAAAATGCATCTTTTTTCAATAATGATGTTACAGGTGATGCTATTCTCCCACAATTTGTATTAAAGTTTCCATAATACCTTGTCAACCTAATAAATCCTCGAAGATGCTTTATGGTTGTGGGGATTTTCCATTTATTAATGGCTTTAATTTTGTTAGGGTCTACCGTAACACCCTCATGAGAAAAAATATGACCCAAATATTCCACCTCATGTAATCCAAAGAAACATTTGGAATTTTTCGCATATAATTGTTTCACCTCCAAAAATTTGAGTACCCAGTCAACATGCTAAACATGATCCTTCCAAGACTTGATATAGATTAGTATATCATCAAAAAATACTACCACAAATTTTTTAAGGAACAGTTTGAAAATGGAATTCATCAAACCTTGAAATGTTGAAAGTGCATTAGTAAGGCCAAAAGGCATGACCAAAAATTCATAATAACCCTCATGAGTTATGAATGTTTTTTTCAGAATGTCTTCATTCTTCATTCTAATTTTATGATATCATGAGCAAAGATCCAGCTTGGTGAAGTAAATTTCTCCATGTAATTCATCCAAAAATTCATCAATAACAAGAATGGGAAATTTATCTTTAATAGTGAGCTTGTTGAGATCCCTATAATTTGGACACATGCGCCATAATCCATCCTTCTTGTGCAACAATACTACTGGAGCAGAGAAAGAACTTTGACTAGGTTGAATTATACTAGCCTCTAGCATTTATGCAACCATACGTTCAATTTCACTCTTTTGGGCATAGGGATATTTGTAAGGCCTAATGTTTGGAGGAACACTTCCCGAAATAAAATGAATAGGATGATCATGATCATGAATAGGTGGGAGGCCTTTGGGAGTCTCGAATACATTGGAATGATTATCCAAGACTTTTTGGAGAACTAGAGAAATAGATGATTTCAATGTTTTAACATCTAGTTAGCATAATTGTGCAATTACACCTCATTGTTCTTTATTTAGAAGCTTTGTCATGCAATTAGAGTTGATTATATTTCCTAGTTTCCATTCGATACCTCTTAATTCAAATTCCTTTCCTTCCCCAAAAAATTTCAAGAAAATTTCTTTAAAATTTAAAGCTATCTTCCCCAAAGATTGTAACCATTGGACTCCTTTTACAACATCAATGCCGCCCATTGGAATGGAAAGAATTGGACTATTCAATACATATTCCCCCATGGATAGCTTGATATTATGACACTTTCCAAAGAAATTTATAGTTCCTCCATTTGAAACCATTGCTTGGAACTTTGGTGCTAGAAATAGGAAGAAATTCAATTCCTTGGTTGTCTTACAATGAATAAAATTATGGGTACTACTCGAATCAATCAACACTATTACCTTTTTCTTCTTGATATGTTCTTCTACCTTGAGAGTTTGAGGAGTGGTAATTCCTACCAATGCAATATAATATATGGGTGGATTCATTTTTTCTTTCTCTGGTGTTGGTTCCTAGTGTATATTCTCTTCTTTTAATGATTCTTGATCCTTTTCTTCCTCCTCTTCACAATCTATGTAAAATAATTTCTTCTCAGCACACTTATGAACTTTAGTGTATTTTCTATCACAACTGTAAAAAATCCCTTTTTCTCTTTGTTCCTCCAATTTTTGTGGTGTCAACCTTGTAGGTTGTGAAATGCTAGGAGCAAAAACACTTCCTTCTTTATAGTTGTGAGTGGAAAACTTCCTTGTTGCCATAATTTTTCTTTCAACTTTTTCTTCCACCCTGAATGCCTTCTCCAATGAATCAGGTTCCCAAAGGTGAACCTCATGTTTGATGTTATCATTTAAAGTCCCTATGAAGACATCAATCCTATGCTCCTCTAAAATATCATTTACCCTGATATTGAATTTTTTGGAAGTCCTTAATGTGCTTTTGCATTGAACCCTTTTGTTTGAGATTTGTCAATTGGCTAAAGAAGGTGTTTCTCCTTGTATCCTCACAATGTGCTATCATTTCCTCTATGAAAATTGACCAAGTGAAAAGTGGTTCACAAGAACACAAACTTATTGTATTTTAAATATAAAGATGAAATGCATACCTTTTGTATGTGTTGTACATTATGGAGATCAAAATATTGCTCCATCTATAGTACCCATGTTACCATATCCTTGCCATCAAACTTCCTCATATTGATATTTGGAATATGGTGGGTCTTCAATCGAAATTTAAAGTCTATGAAATCATGATTAACATTCCTTTTGTTCTCGTCATGAGTTTCATCTAATACCTTTTCACCATTAGGAAGCATTTCTTGTAGTAACTTTGTCAAACCTTCCTTCAAACCTTCCACGTCTGCTTTTAAACCATTCTTCAAATCTTGCATGTTTCCTTTCATTTTTTCTTCTATGCCATATTTCAAATGTTCAATGCCTACTTTTAAACCATTATTCAAACCATCCATATTAGCTTCCATTTCATTTTTCACTACTCTTTGCTCGTGCGAAATTTTGTTGCACTTGGTCTCGTACTTTTGATATATCATGTTGCATTTCTTCCTCTACTTCATGCATCATAGTAGAATTTTTTGTTGCTTACTAGGTGTTTCCATTTTCTTTCTTCGATTAATTTTGGAATCAAACAATTATATTTATGTTTCACTATGCCCCTCAAATAACTTCAAACTAATTTTTCAAAGAAAACTTATGCAATTTAAAAAAAATGCACACATTTTTCTTCCTTTGTAGGAGATCGATATTCAACTTGTTGTATCTCTATAAATTAGGATCTCCAAAGTCTTAAATTCGGTCCTCTAGTATCCCTTTGAGTCTTCTTTCCATTGCCACAATTCTAACCAAATTTGGATTCTTTAAGGTAACATTATGTCCACTCTTCCACGATGACCTGATTATGGACTGGTTTAGTACAGTGAACTTGTACGAAGTACCATGTGTCATTGTTTCGACCATCATACCCTAAAATGATACACAATATAATACAATCCGTTCTATTTTAGTTATTTTTTATGAAATTCAATTATGATTCTCCTAGAGGAAGATATGATGATTTTACCAAGTTCACCTATTTGAGATGAAATTATTGAGCATGCAAAAACCCTAAGTTCATTGGATCATATCTCTGAAAATATAGTAAACCGAGATTTGATTTTTTTACACAAAGTTCATGAGATGTTAGGCTCCTTGTGGTAAAATTTTCATCTTCTTATCCTTCGTATAAAAGAAGTTATAGCGAAAATTCCATGATGACTTGTTTGCAAGAGTGACACCCTAGAATCCCAAAGCACTTAAACGAAATGTTATGCAACCAACTTACAAATAGATAGATCAACGACTTAAAATTTATCCTCTTCAAGGGGGAAACCTCCTTTACATTAAATAAATGAACAATTCTTGGATGATACAAATTAAAATACCTCCTTTGTATATATAGGAGCCTAAGGGGTCACAATATAATCAAAGTCTACATAACAATAATAATGTAAGGGAACAAAAATAACAATAATGGGCTTCTATGGGGAACAACAATAAAAATATGGGGGCTACATGGGCACAACAATAACAATAAGGGGGATACACTAACATTAACAATAAGGGGGACACAATAGTATTATAGGGACATAACACTTAGGGGTTGGACACTTGGAGTGTTTGGTTGGCTCCTAAATGTTCTATAGCTCCCGAGGGAGGTCTTTAAAGTGTTGGTCCATCGATTCCACTTAAAGTGATCTAGGAGGTTTAATCATATCATATTAACTCTTTGTAACATGTTTACCTTGGTAGGCTGGTTAACTTGGGTAAATGTGGGAGGAGGGTGTTACAGAGTGGTATTAGATCATGGTTCACCCCTTGGACTGGATGGGTGGAATGTGTTTTTCATGCATATATGTCAGTTGCATATGTGCCCTTTATGCTTGTGGTATATGTGCTTGTTGTGTATGCATGGTGGTGGTCATTTTTGCAGTTGTGTCACCTTGTGGAAGATGATGGTAATTGTTGTTGGATGTGGTCATCATGAGTGCATGTTAGTTATGAATTTGTTATGCATGTCAGTGTCTACCTATCGTTATGCATGCATTATCATGGTTATGGTATAGTCATGCATGGTAACTCGATAATGGTTGAAATGATGTCTATATACTAATATGAATATGTTTATACATGTATTGTGCTAATCTGGTTGATCTTGTAGATGAGATATCCTCCCCTTAAGTATATTGAGGTATGTTCATTATGTTAATATTTTTGTCTAAATGAAATGGTATAATATCAGGAAGAAGATCAAAGATGACTAGAAATATGGTAGACTATATTTCACAAGATTCTCCCTATAGATCATATGAGTAGCATGGTGATGGGAACTCTCATGATATAGTAGACACATCGAGAAGTTTGATGGCAGAAATAAGAAGTTTCAAAGAAGATAATAACCAAATCATTCAAGCATGGGAGAAATAAGCAGAGGTTAATGTAGTTTTCCTTTATATTTTTTCATATTCACAGAGACATGGACCGCTTAGGATTATTCATCGGCAGGATGATAGGAATAACAGGGCATATAGTAGTAGGTTTCATGATGGGCATAGGCCAAATAGGGATGACATGATAAGAGATGGAAGGTTCTTGCATACACCATATAGGCGAGGTGATAGAAACAGGTTCTATTCTAGTTCTGATTCCGACAGGTACCATGGTCATCATCATTATCATCCTTACAGGAGGAGTGATAGGGGATATTTTCCAAATGAGTTCAATAAAGCAAAGCCACCTACCTTTGATGAAGACTTGAAGAAACTAGAAGATGCAGAGGCATGGTTACTTGGGATGAAGAAGTTCTTTGAGGTGCATGAATACACAGAGAACATGAGGGTGAGAATAGCTATCTTTAGCCTCAAAGGGTAAACATACATCTGGTGGGAAGATGTGAAATGGATTAGAGACATCAGGACAAAAGAGTTGAGTTGGCATGAATTCACGAGACTTTTCAAGAATAAATATTTTCCAGAGAGGTTCGATGACAGTAAAGGTAATGAATTCTATGAGCTAAAGATGGGATCGATAATGGATAAGGAGTATACGGCCAAGTTCCTGATTTTTTGAGGTATGTACCATATCTTAAATACTATAAAGCCAAATTTCAAAGATTTTTCAGTGGATTACCATTAGCATTTAAAGATTAGATTGAGTATGATGAGCCTTGGTCACTTGAAGAAGTCATTGGGAAGTTGAAGCACTCTTATGAGCAATAAAAGTGTAAGGAAAAATCTCAGAAAGGTTGGAAAGGGAAAGACAAGGCTAAAGGTAAATGGAAGCCGAAAAGAACAACACCCCAGGATGCATGTGAGAAAGAAAATGTTGCACCTCACAAGAAGTTTAATAGACCTCAACCTAGAGGGTGGCAGAATAAAGTTGATGGTAAGGGACAATTATAATGTTGGATATGTGGCAAGGAGAATCTCAAGAGAGATTTACCACATTATCAAGGTGATAGGCCTAATATTTGCAGTGTATAGGAAGCACATACAATTGGCGATGTTGGGCAAAGCATTCCACTGATCTATGCAACATTGGATAACAAGTAGGCAGATCACCAGGCATCTATTATCGAGATGGACGATAAGATTTGTGATCAAGTTGTTTCTATTTTGATTAACCCTGGATCTAATTATATTTATGTTAATCCTGAGCTAGTGGATATGTGTGGTTTGAATAAAGAAGTGCATGCATAATCTTCGTTAGTGTAGTTGGATATAGGTACAAAGAAAATAATACATCATTGGGTAAGAGATTGTGCATTTGAGTTGAATGGTATGTCTATATCAACACATTTGAATGTGCTTCCATTGGGATCATATAGTATGCTTTTGGGTATGGATTGGTTGTATCTTCATAAGACCCAAGGTGGATTGTTATGATAAGGCCATTTAATGCTTGGATGACAATTGAGAACAGAGAATCTTGCAGGGTAAGAAGAAGGCAACATCATTTAGAATGGTGACAACTATGCAAGAAAAGCATAGTCATAGAAAAGGATTTGTAGTGTTTGCAGTAAATATTTCCAGTGATAAAGGTAAGGATGTTGAGGATGCATAGGTATTGAAAAGGTACCTGGTTTTACAGTAGTTTCAAGACATATTTCCTACAGATATTTTAGAGTTTTTGTCTCATAAAGAAGTGGACTTTTCCATTACGTTGGTACCAAGGGTAGCACCAACATCAAATCCACCATACAGCATGAGCACACATAGAGCCAAGTGCATCACCTTGGGGTGCCCTAGTGTTTTTCTTAAAGAAGAGGAATGGTACTCTCAGGTTATGCATTGACTACAGACAGTTGAATAAGGTAACCATCAAGAACTGGTATCCGCTTCTGAGGGTTAATGAGTTTTTGATCAGTTGAAGGGAGCGATAGTGTTCTCAAAGATTGATATGAGATCAAAAGATCATCAGGTATGTATCAAAGTGTTAGGCCCCTATACTACTAGTGTAACCCCTTATTATTATTAGTAAAACCCACTTATTATATTGATCTACCCATGTAGTGCCCATATTGTTACTATTGTGCCCCATAGAAGCCCACTATTGTTATTATTGTGGCCTTACATTATCATTGTTATGTAGGCTCTGATTATGTTATGACCCCTTAGACTCCTATATATAGAAAGGAGGTATTTTCATTTGTATCATCGAAGAATTGTTCATTTATGTAATGCAAAGGAGCTTTCCCCCTTGAAGAGGCCGAATTCTAAGGCGTTGTTTTATCTTTTCTTGAGCTGGTTTCATAACATTTGGTATTAGAGCTTTGGATTCTAGGGTTTCGCTGCTCCAAACAGGTCATCGTGTAATTTTCACTATACCTTTTTTTCTGTGACGTTTCATAAGTCGCAAAAAAAACCCATTTGAGAAGAAATCGTGCTAAACCTTGGGTCCAAATTTCAGAGCTTTTCGCGCAATATTTGCGAAGATATGATCTAATAAATTTGGTCCTTTTGCAGACTCCTGAATTACATTCCAAACAGGTGACCTGGGGAACATCGTCATAACTTTCTATCAGGGGATCGGATTGAAATTTCGTAAGAAGGTATAGAAAGAGGATAGATTTTAGTTTCTTGTATATCCTTTTCAAAGCCAAAGGTTGAGAAATTGACACATGGAACTTCATACAATTTCACTCTGCTGGAAATGTCTATAATCAGTTCATCTTGGGAGATTGTGCATAACTCTTTCTTGGAGAATCAAATTTGGATGACACTGGTGGCATTGGAAAGATGACACCAAGGGCTACTATAGGTAGCAATTTTAGAACTTAAATATCTGAAAGTACAGAGTTACAGTCGTTTCAAGATCAAGGTCCTAAAATCAAGAAAAAGCAAGATGAGGAAGTTTGATGGCAAGGATCCGGTAAATTGGATACTTCAGATGGAGCAATATTTTGATCTACATGGTGTACCATTGTTACAAAAGGTATGTATTTCATCTTCATATTTAGAACCAGATCAATTTTTATGGTATAAAGGGCTTTGTTCTTGTAAACAACTTGTTACGTGGTCAATTCTCACGGAGGAAATGATAACACATTATGAGGATACAAAGAGCAACACCTTCTTTAGAGCAACACCACAACAATTGGAAAGAGTAAAAGGGCTTTGTGACATATTGGAAAGTAAAATTATGGCAACAAGGAAGTCTACCCCTCACAACTATAAAGAGGGAAGTGTTGTTTCTCCTAGCCTTCCACAACCTACAAGGGTTACACCACAACAATTGGAAGAAAAAAGAGAAAAAGGGCTTTGTTACAATTGTGATAGCAAATGCACTAAAGGTCATAAGTGTGCTAAGAAGAAATTATTTTACATAGAGTATGAAGAGGAGGAAGAAAATGATCAAGAAACATCAAAAGAAGAGGATATATGCCAGGACCCAACCCCAGAGAAAGAAGAAATGAATCAAACCATATCTTGTAAACTATTGGCAAGAATGACCACTCCTCAAACTCTCAACATAGAAGGACATATCAAGAAGAAAAAGGTGCAAGAAGTGAAAGATCACATCAAGAAAGAAGAAATGAATCCAACCATATCTTCTAATTCATTTGTCGGAATTACTACTCCTCAAACTATCAAGATAGAAGGACATATCAAGAAGAAAAATGTTCAAGAAGTGAAAGATCACATCGCACATCAAGAAATGAATCTAACCATACCTTGTAAAGGATTGGAAGAAATTACCACTCCTCAAACTCTAGAGATAGAAGGACATACCAAGAAGAAAAAGGTTCAAGAAGTGAAAGATCACATCGAGCATCAACAACAAGTTCTCCAACTTTTAAAGGATAAGGCCACTTCCATGCAAAATCAAATGAAACAAAGGGTAGATCAACATCGTAGTGAAAAATGTTTTGATGTAGGTGATTGGGTATTTTTACTACTACATATCAAGCAAGCTATTTATGAGAAGGAAATGTTGACAATACTACATGCACTTAAAAATGGCGACCATACCGAATGGGAAGACTCTTCAAGGATAAGGATGTGGAAGCATTGCTTTGTGCTATTTCTATTAGCCAACTAGATTGGATAAATGAAGCAAGAGATGAATGGAAGAAGGACAAAGAAGTATGGCCACTTATTCAAAAGTTTCAAAATATCCCAATTCAAACAATATTGCCTGAAATTGAAGAGGAAGGAAAAATCATATGGGAACCTGGAGCAGTCACAGAAACAAGAACTTGACAGCTACGAAATTGATCAATTTCAGAGTATCTCATCAAGTGGAAGAACTTACCGCTGAATATTCCACATGGGAGGACAAGAATTTTATACAGAAGCATCAAGAAGTACTCAAGCCTTGAGGATAATGCTTTTTGAAGGAGAGAGGCATGTTAGGCCCCTATACTACTAGTGTAACCCCTTATTGTTATTAGTAAAACCCACTTATTATATTGATCTACCCATGTAGTGCCCATATTGTTACTATTGTGCCCCATAGAAGACCACTATTGTTATTATTGTGGCCTTACATTATCATTGTTATGTAGGCTCTGATTATGTTATGACCCCTTAGACTCCTATATTTAGAAAGGAGGTCTTTTCATTTGTATCATCGAAGAATTGTTCATTTATGTCATGTAAAGGAGGTTGCCCCCTCGAAGAGGCTGAATTCTAAGGCGTTGATCTATCTTTTCTTGAGTTGGTTTCATAACACAAAGAATAGGACATCTACAAGAATGCTTTTAGGATGAGCTATAGGCATTATGAGTTTGTTGTGATTCCTTTTGGTCTAACTAATGCTCCAACTAATTTTATGTATTTGATGAAAACGGTTGCATCCTTATTTGGACAAGTTTGTTATTGTGTTCATTGATGATATATTGATATATTCTAAGAATGAGGAAGAGCATGTCGAGCACTTAGTATCATAGTTGATATTTCTAAGAGAACATCACTTGTATGACAAGCTTAGAAAATGCATTTTGTTTTTGACAAAGATACATTACTTGGGGCATGTTGTTTCCAAGGAAGGCATAACAGTGGATCCGAAAAAGATAAGAGGCATCATGGAATGGGCATCTCCTAGTAATGTGGATGAGGTAAGGTCACTCATGGGGAAATCAAGTTACTATAGGAGGTTCATCAAGAAATTTTCATGCATTTCTTATCTTATTACATAATTCCAAAGAAAAGGTAATAAGTTTGAATGGACAGAGGAATGTGCAACCAATTTTAAGCAGTTGAAGTAGTTGTAGACAAATTCTCAAGTTCTCAAGATGGCAGATCCTGATAAAGAGTTTGTGGTGTGTAAAGATGCCTAAAAGAGAGGACTTAGTGGAGTCTTGATGTAGGAGGGTTAGTTGGTATGTTATGAATCAAGGAAATTGAATGATAGCAACAAAAATTATGTTACACATGATCTTGAGCTGGCAGAAATCATCCATGCTTCGAAGATGTGGAGGCACTATCTTCTTGGTAGGATATTTGTACTAATGAGTGATCATAGTGGATTGAGATACTTTTTTGACCAACCGAATCAAAGTGTAAGTCAAGATAGATGGTTGTCCATGATCAGTGAGTTTGATTTCGAGATCAGGTACATTAAGGGAAAGGAAAGCATAGTTGCAGATGCTCTTAGCAGAAGAGTACAGGTGAATCATATAGAAGCTATGAGTTCTTATGGGATAGATCTACATGATTTAATCTTACAGGCAGGATAGTAGGATGACATGTACATGGATCTTAGGTGCAGGTTACAACATGACACATGTGATCAGGATGTGGATTATCATCTCACAATAGATGGCTTGATCATATTTAGGGACACAATCTATGTGCTAGACAACAGTGGGATCAAGAAGCTTATCCTAAGAGAGTTTCATGCTAAACTGTATTCAGTTTACCCAGGTTGTCAGAAAACATTGATAGTGATGAAGAAGTTCTATTATTGGCCGAATTTGAAGAAGGAAGTGGTAGAGTTTGTGGCTAGATGCTTATATTTTCAATAGGTAAAAGCAGAGTGTAAGAACCTAGGTGGATAACTACAGTCGATTTTGATTCCAAAGTGGAAATGGGAGGTAATTTCTATGGATTTCATTACGGTTTTTCCAAGGAAATATAGACAACATGATTCTATCATGGTTGTGGTGGACAGGTTGATAGAGGTAGCACACTTCATTCCAATGAAGTCTATGTATTTAGGTAGTGACATAACAGGTCTTCATCAGGGAGATAATGAGGTTTCATAGTGTTTCGAGAAAGATTGTGTCATACAAAGATGCCAATTTCACTTCAAGATTCTAGAAAGAGTTGTTTTTAGGTTTGGGTACATAGTTTTCCTTGAGTACGACTTATCATCCATAGACATATGGATAAACAAATAGGGTCAATAGGATTTTAGAGGAAATGTTGAGAATGTATGTTATGCATCATAAATAGAAGTGAGAAGAGTATCTTCTACTGGTAGAGTTTGCTTACAACAATGGGTATCAAGAGTCATTGATGATGAGTCCTTTTGAGGCACTTTATAGGAATAGTTGTAATACTCCCATGAGTTGGAGTGATCCACTGAACAGGGTACTTATAGGACCAGACATGTTGGTAGAGATGGAATAGTAAATGTAGGCTATTAATAAGAATCTAGAGGCAGCACATGACAGGCATAAAATTTATGTAGATCGACATAAGGTTGTTTAAGGAAATTTAGGATGGGGAACATGTGTACTTACCCATTAAACCTAAGAAGAGATCCTTGAGGATCGAGTCATGTGTAAAGTTAGCATCTTAGTTTTGTGGCCCTTTAGAAATCATTGACACTATTGGACCAGTGGCCTACAAACTTGCACTACCTCTGACAATGAAATTCCATGATGTTTTCCATGTTTCATTGCTTAAAATATATGTAAAGGATGTTGATGATGCTATTGATTGGTATGTATTGCATGTGGAGATAGAAGGATAATTCCAGCTAGAACCTTAGTGTGTTTTGTAGAGAAAAATGCTTATGCTTCAAAACCAAGCAATCGAGCAAGTTAAAGTGTAGTGGAAGCACTTTGGGCCCAATGAAGCTACATGGGAGATGGCTGATCATATGTAGGCTATGTATCCTTCTCTATTCGCTGGTTGAGCGTATGTCTTTTGGTATATGTTTTGGCATGGTATTTTGGTATATGTATATATGTATATATGTATATGGATGTAAATATTACCATGAGATGTGTTATAAATCTCCAATAAGTGGTATGGTTGTCATGTTGTTATGTTTGTCATGTCAATTTGTTTTTCAGTAGGTTGATCATTGTAAATACTACATCGAGATAAGTTATAAAGCTCCTTGGGTAGTATGTTTTGATTTTTATAGTTCTTGCTAGTTGTAGGTGTCATTGAACACTGAGGATGATGTTTTCCTAAGGGGGAGGGGTCTGCAAAAACCCCATGTTAAAATCCATGTAATAAAGTTAATAAAGGAAAAATAAGACCAAGATCATGGGACATTTATTCCAATATGAATGTTGGGAAAAAAATCCTAGTGTGGGTGTTCATTTGGTTTACTATGGCTAAGGGAAATCAACAAAGGCAATGGAAAAGGATTTGGAAAGGTAAGTAGAATTAATTGGCATTTTATTTATGAAAGTAATGGAAAATAGGATAAAATGAAGGTGAAAGGTCACTATCTGCATGTGAGGAGGAAAATGAAGGAAAAAAATGGAAATTGAAGAAAAGAGAGGCCTCATTGATAAAAATGCTTCTGAGGATCAGTTCACAACCCTTTTTCAATTCAGTTTTGGAGCTCTCTCTCTCTATTCTCTCTACTCTCTCATACTCTCATACACTTAGAGTATTCTTGAACCACTCTAGAATTGGAGGAAGGAAGGAAAAGGAAGGAAAAGAAAGAAAAAGGGAAGAAAATATCAAGAAAGGAAGAGAGGGATCAAGTGGCTACAATAGGATTACTTGCAGTGATCGAGGTGCATGTATGATTTCCTTGCTAGCTTTAGCATGCATGGTATATGAATGGGTGTATTTGGTTCTCTTGTTGTCATTGGAATGGTTTTTTCTAGGTATGACAATGGTTTTAAGCCTTTCCTTGCCATTTCCGGATAGCCATGGTGTGATGGGGTTCTTTTACTTGGTTGAGCTAGATTTCTGGATGCTTTCGAAACTAAGTGGTGTGGTCTCAGGAAAAATCACAAGGCCTAGTAATCTCTTGACTGGTAATGGCAGGATACATGGTAAAGCATGTTTATGATACCCTCGTTGGGCCTAGGAATCCCTTGACTGGTAATGGCAGGATACAAGGTAAATCCTAGAGGGTGGAGATAGACAAATTCCTCATAGTTTAGGTGGAGAGATCCAAAGGCATCCATGTTTGTTGAGGGCCTAGTGATCCCTTGATAGGTATATGATGGGATTGCGGTAAAGCCTGTAGTGTATGTTTATTTTTTTGGCCTAAGAATCCCTTGGCGGGATGCATGGTAAACCCTGAGGAAGCCTTGATTGGTTCTGTTGTGATTCCCACATTCATGCTTGGAATATGGCACGAGGGTAATTGGCTAAAAGAAAGATTTGGTTTAGCCTAATCTATGGCCGAGTGATAAGTGGAAGTCCCTGGCTTGGTTGGATTTTCCAAATGTTAATAAGAGTTCTTTCCTCTTGTGTTTTATGTGTAAATTTACTTACTATTATGTGACTTTAATGTTTGTTATATCATTGTTATTCTATTGGTTGTATGATGGTTATAAGCATGGGTTATGATAGACTTTGGTTATGGATCTCATCGTGTTTTGAGTAGTAAATGAAATTTTAATGAATGTATGACCTACTAGATGATAATGCAGCTATTGTGAGAGGGTGTCAAACCTTCTTGAAGAATCTCAGATAAGTATGAGGTCCCTATGTTCAGATCTGTTGTTATGACCTATATACTACATGTTCATGATGTGCTTGATGGAATGCCTGTCATGGCTGGTAGGGGTCAGGTCAAGTCCTTGACCAAGTTTTGTATTAGTATCCTTGTCTCAATGTTAATCATTTCTAGAATTTTCATGAAGTTCTAGGCAGAGGCCTAAGTCCTAGCCCTCAAAAAGTGGCTCAGAATTCAGGGTCACTGGCATAGAACTTCTTGGAAAAGGCCACAGTCATATGGATGCCTTATTGTGGGAGCGATTGGAGGGTCTCAGTTGCATGGAAGGCTTGTCATGGTAGTGACTGGGGGTCTAGTTCAGTAAAAAAGAAAGTTCTCTCAGGAGATGGACACCTAGAGGGGTTGGTTGGCTCTTGAAGGTTCTGTAGTTCTTGAGGGAGGTCTTTAAAGTGTTGGTCTAGCACTTCCACTTCCTTAAGTTGATCTAGGAGGTTAAATCATATCATAGTAACTCTTCGTCACATGTTTACCACTGTAGTTCGATTAAGTTGGGTAAATGTGGGAGGAGGGTGTTACAAAAACATTGAGGAAAGAGGATGCTGAGAGCACATTACAATCTTCTTGTGATAATGAGAATTGTAGAGGAAGGGACAAGACACATTATTCTCAATAGGCTTGCACCAGAGACAACCAAGGTATAAAATTTCTCGATATTCTAATGTTCCTTTTGTTTACAAGAAGATTGATAATGATGACCAAAATTTATGGCATAGAAAACCATGCAATTTTTATGGTTTTGTTGAAGCCTCGAAAACCATTGCCTCAACATGGGGGAAAACCACCCGGTCCAAACCTTAAAGTAGCTCCTTTTCCATTTGGAGTAGTGGCTCCGATGGGGGATAATGGAACCAGTTTCCAAATCTGTTTAATGCTTATGCTAAATGGTGTGATGTGTGATGTGTTTAGAGTAACATTTTAAGCTAATGGTAATCTAGTCTAAACTAATCAATCACAAATGGATTTAACTTATAATTTCTCAAAGCTATCTAATCATATTTAACTTATAATTTCTCAAATCCATCTAATCATAATATACCCGAGATAAACTTGATGTATGCGATCTACAATAATTTCTAAAAGCAATTGGTAATAAAGATCATTCAATTACGATTAGAAGTGAATCCGCTTTAACAATAATTGTTTTGCATGAAAAGTTATCTGAAACAATTGTGAGAAATATATCGCATAAAGAACTATTCATATATTCAGCATAAAATAAATATCATCATCATACAGAAGTGAAATAACGATAATCGAAATTCATACTTTCATACATAAATAATTTGAAAAAGAAATGATTGCTTAATACACAAGCAAAATGGATTACGAGATAAAAGTACCATTTATAATATGTCCTACTCGTGTGTTTCAGCAATATTGATCTATCTTCAACCCATTCAATATAATATAAGAGTACAAAAGTACAATTTTAGTAGAAGATGCTAAGTTAGATAAAAATAAATCTTGTTCCATATATTTCACTAGAACTTCCTCAAAGGGAAAAAAGTGCATGTTTTGAAGAGAGTTTCTAATAAAATTCTGAACCTCTATCTAAATGCGTGAGAAGGGTTTAAATACTAAAACTATAAAACTAAAAATATATTATTACAAAAATAGTTGAGGAGGTTTAAACGACCTGCCTCAAAATATGCAAAAAAAAATTCAAAATTAAAGTAAACAGGGTGACTAACTATGTTGCATTCAATCCTTCAAATCACAAATATCCACTATGGGCTTCAGTTGTGTAGGCAGGCTGACTTTATCTTTCATTTGTCCATCGAATATGACATCATTCAGTGCTCGTGCCATTTTCTTGGCAGAAGTGGTTAGGCATCGCAGGGTCATCCATTGGCCGTGAGGTTTGACCAAATGTTTCCAATATGCCTCCCACTCTAGCCTAGTCATTTGCCTTATTGCTTCTACTTTTTCCTCCGCTGCCTATTTCCATTGTTGTTCGAGCTATTTCACATTTGGAAGGAATCCTAGAATGGACTCTGAAACTAGATTGGCACCATGCAAATTCTCATTGACATTTTCTATGATAATATTTGTTGTTGCCTCCGCGTCCACTGTTGCTTTTTCTACTTCCTTAAAACGAGAATCCCAACTTGCAAACATAATTTCCTTATGTGATTCTTCTAGCTTGGGTAGGTTGGCTTTTCTCCCCTCCTCTATATTTTGTCAGGCGATGTCGTCAGAGACATTTTTTAAGATCTCATCATATTCAAGTCGCATTTCTATGACTTGACTTGTCAGTTTATCACTTGTTTCGCAATAAGATTTCCAGTGTGAAATCTTATGGCACGGTAATTCTACCTAATGTGTCAACTGGAAATTAAGTCTTAGTGTTTTGGTAATAAAATGATCGATTTTTGGATCATCTTTATGAAGATCAGTTATTTCCTGCACCTGTGCTTCCTTCTCGGCTAAGCTAATTCAATGGTCTATTTGCATCTTTTCAAATTCCTGTTGAAGCTTGGCTAGCTGTATCTTTGCCTACTTGACAGATTTGACTTGCTGTAACTATTGCTCGAGTGACGTTATTTTATTTTCCTTTTCTCTAAGAAATGTTTGGACTTCTGTTGCTTTGTCTATGGTCATTGTAGCATAAGCACCTGCAAACTGTGAGAGTCTAGTTAAGTTGGCAGATGGATCAACAGGCGAGTTCTTCCATAAAAATCCATTACTTCGTTTTTGGGGGTAGTAACAGCTATAGAGTCCAATTTTCTTTTCTTTCTTTGCCTTTTCACCATGACCTTATGCTATGGGTGATTGAGGGAAATGTTCCCCTAGGGCTTTTGGGTTGAAACCCTAGCAGACTGAAAGTTGTCTATGCAAAGAAACATGCATTCATACAGCCATTATGCTATTATAAGAAAATTCTATGATAAGGGTACGTACCTTTGGTCCTACATTTGAGAAGGCCCTTAGCGTCCAAACCCTTCTTGGAGTTCCCTTCTTCTCTTTTGTCCTACAAAACAACCAATCCAAAGAACACAACAGTATATGGACAAAAACTTATAAAGAAACCATCTTCATGTTACAAAGAAAGGTAGTTAGTTATGAAATCCAAACAACCATTTACATATGAATTCAAACATGAATATCATTGGCATAAAAAAGATTCATTTCGGGAACCAAGACATGTGTTTCTTTTATTATAGACAAATAAAGTACATAAAAAGGAATATTTTCACCTGAGTCACCTTCAGCAGGCTCCAAGAAAAGCTTCCTTCCGGATCCGTTCCAGCCTCAAGCCTTTAACAAACTCCTTCCATGACTCTCTCCATGATGTCATAAATGGTGGATGAACATCAACACACAAGGAAACAAAGGTTTCCTGTACAAAATGGGGGAAGTGCAGAAGGCACAAGGGACTTCAGACCTGGTCAAGGGAAAAATCTCAGCATAATAACCTTTCTCTCTCTTCTCTCCTCTATCCTTGAGGCCTTCCCTTTGAGGTCTCTTTATACCTTCTCCAAAGTAGATTTTTAGTTAGGAGTTGGTTGGGAACAGTTGGGCCACGGGCACTAACAGGTGATCAGCAGGTAAAACCTACGATCTCCACCCTAAAATAAGGAGTTTTATATTTTTTTAAGTGTTTTAATACATACACGCGGGTTGGATATACACAGACCCGCGTATACATGCGTTTAACTCAGGGCAATGTCGCGTATAAGGGATAAAACACTTTTTTTTTTAATTTTGGGACCAGGTATGGAAGGAGGGGTTGCCCTAGGCCATGAGTGCAGCATCACAAATCATAAGAGTGAGATTTGGAGCTATAACAGATGCCCCCTAATATATGAGGTCAAAAGGGGTACATGATGGCCGAAATATATTATGCATGTACATGGAAAGGAAGTCTGTCAAAAACTGAGGAGGAATTCACCAGAATTTAGCCTACCAAGCCACCAAAGGAGATTAGAAAGAAACACTGTCTTAGGCGGGCATACCCATGCTCAGAAAAAGTAAAGCATGTTCGCATATCAAGTACAAGCGAATCCACTAAGTATACAAGTATAAATGACTGAAAGATACATAATGGATCGTCTGATCATGATGAACAAGTACATGTCTGAATATCACATATAAGACTGTCAATGATGCTGAAAGATGTAACGGATCACTGATATCAAAGACTGATCCCAAAAGGTACCAACTGAACATGATGGAATAGGATGGTACTACACTGCAAACTTAGGTGCCAGCATATAGAATGTTGCCATGACTGACTGCAACATATAAAGTGGAGTGGTATCAACTAGCAACAACAGGAGCAACTGTCAAGTGAACCAATGAATGCTGATACAACCTGAGGTCTTCACCGACCGCCGTGGTACATTTCTACACCATGGGAATAAATGATCTGAAGTCGACCATGTGAGAAATCGTTGATTACTGGTCATTGATGTATACCGTTAACAAACGCGAGACTACTCACCAATAATGATAATGAGCATCAAGGTACCCAGTACAATCCAAAAAGTGTGAATAGATGAGCTAGAGTCGAACACCTGTAAGAATCTATCGATCAGGAGACAATGATGGTTTCCCACTGTCGATAGCGAAGGATCTGCCACTAATGACTGCAAACCCCAAGGTACTGCCAAATGGACTCTAGATCTTTGCCCCAGAGCAATGAGTCAGAGTCGATAGGGAAAGATCCGCTAGAAGGAAGGCATTAAGGCATCCTTCATCAATCTAGTGCGAGTGTAACCCGTAGGCCAATAATGTGGAAGGAATCAGACGAAAAAGATGTAGTAACCCAACCGAAGTACGTTTCCGGTGTACACAAGATGTGGCTAGCGCACGGCAGAAACCCTCTGAACCAACCAATAATGAAAGCTGACACAGAGGCGAGGTATCCACCAATAGGGTCAAATGGAAACCAAGGTACTGCACAAATCCCAATGTGTGATAACGTAAGCTGATGTTGAACACAAGGGAAACCACTCAGTCAAAGATCCATGATACTAATCGATGTTGAGCACAAGGTGACCTATCAATAATGAAAATAGGGCCAGGGCGGGGCTCTAGGCTTGTCCTCAAAGCAAGATGTCGTCGTCGATAAGGACAAGACCCGCCAGCAAGAAGTCAATGGGGACCTTCTCAAACTGGCATGAGTAAAGGACCAATATAGCTGATGCGATGAGAGACATGACACTGAAAACCAGGGATGGACGACTGAAAAATGAGTCAAGAGACACCGCAGAGAGGCCGACTCAGGCTAACTTCCCTTAAACAAAAGCACGACTCAATGTGACTATGTGGCAGCATATGATGACTCTGTATAAGTTCGCCATGCAGGAGGCACGAACGAACCCTCCATATGATTGGAAGAGATAACCAATCAGGGGCGAACTGACTCAATAACAAGGTTAAGGCGTACCTAAGTCAAACTAAATCCTGCCCAAATGGAGGAGACTTTGCTTTGAGTGCTTCGTTCAAGGGCGACACGACTGACTCTAGCTGCCAACAATAAATGGAAATATTGTCTCGTTCCCGCTCTTTTTGGAATATTTAATTTTTTTTGTCTTTTTCTATTAAGTTGGAAAAAGAATAAAAGAATGCTATGGTACAGTGGAAAGAACGAGTGTCGGTGAAACAGATGATCTAGTTCCTGGGAAAGGAACGTTCCTATGCTCAATGCAGGGAGGTGAAAACTGATCAGTGACACTCAAAGGTATGTTCCTTCCACGGGTCAAGGTGTGTCAAGCTGCAGAAGTCAAAGGTATGCAAGGTTGATTTTGTAGACATCATGGTCAAAAGTTGGCTTAAACACGAGTACAAGTGAAGCCGGCTCTAGGCCAAAAGGTGCAAGTGGTTAACATGCAATGCAGTAGTACAACTCAACACAAAGGAGCCTCTAGGGTATAAGGCCAGAACAAAGCGGAGAAGCTAAGAGGAATGAGTCTTCAACGCATAAGTCATGGTGGGACTACAGAGGACTCCCGAGCCTACTCAAATCGAAGCAGCATGGGCAACAAATGTCAGTAAGGTGCTAACTATGATGCCCATGTAAAGGATGGCTCTACCATCGTGTCATGATTTAAAGAATCGGCGAGTGAAGATGGCTTACGAACCATAACACGACGGGATCGACCCTATGGTAGATGTATCGGTCAAATGGAGGCTAGTATGCATAATGCAATGGAAAAATGGTGTCCCTAACCTATATGCCAGTGAGAACACGATACCTGCCATGACGGGTCAGCAGTCATGGAACCGTCTCGAAACTAAAAAACGTCCAAAATGTCCTGAAAAACAAACCATTCTCGACATTCCAAGCTCCTAAGTTAAAAGTCACATGAGGCCAAACAAAATAAAAATTTGAAAAAAAAATTCATTTTCAAAACTTATAAAAAGAATTTTGGACTCACCATTTTTACCATTTGAGTTTGAGAGCAAAGGATTTGGAGCAAAAGGAGCAAACTTCCCACAGCCAGATTCAACCATTCAAATTCATTAAAAACCTCCAGGTAACTCTTATACTTAGCTTGCAATAGATTGTGACAGGTTTTAAGATTTTTGATTGATGTTTCACCGTTGAACTTTTGTCAAAAATTTCCTCGTGGTGTATACGCGGGTTGGTAATATTGAACCCGCGTATACGCGGGCCCTATACGCGACTGTGTGCACAGGGACCCGCGTATACGCCGCAAACCATTTTTAAACAAAAACTAACGGTTTTAAATCAATTTTTTCTTAGGATGCCTATCACGTGGCGTGAAAGAGAGCACGCAGCGGTAGATAATGAAGTTATGAACAATCCAGAAGCATTAGATGCCCTACGGGGATGTGGTTTGCTTAAATTTTTCAAATTTCCAAATATGAAAGCGAACACGTGTCTGCTTGAGATGCTCATTGATTATTGGTAAGTTGATGAGGAAGCCTTTATGATCGATCAGATGCCGCTCAGGGTAGAAGTGGAGGATATCTATTTTATCACGGGCCTTTCCCGAAGGGGAGAGGTAGTATATTCCCGAGGCAAGAAACGGAGTAGCCTCACGATAGAGGACTATGTACAGATATACTGCCCAGAACATCCCAAGAAGGTTGGGAGCCAGATTTCCATCACACATGTGGCGAATTTATCACTTAGGATAGTCCTGTTCACCATAGCTCGAGTGAACGGATAATCCTCTCTGCATCAGGCGTCACGGCTAACCATGAGCGTTGCAGTTGACTGTCTCACTACTGTGTTCGACTGGTGTACTCCTCTTCTGGCCAACATGAAGAGCTAGCTCACTTCTATCAGGAGGGGACAGACCAAGAACTTTGGATATGGGACTATCTTGTGCACTTTATTTTTCGAGAAGGTTCCCGCACTCCGCCCCAGGGTAGCAGTTTCCATCAGCACCCCACGCAATCCACGCATGGGTCGGTGGGCTGATATGATGAAACGTCTGGGGGGTGGGGAGGTCCCAAGGACTACCTTCGACTATGATTTCTTCATCTGGTGGGATCAGCAGATCATCGCTGTGGATGACTACCCCTATGCTGGGCTGGATTTCCGAGGAGATCTTGATCTAGTGTTACCACCGAATGCAACATGGGGTGAGATTGGTAAGAATTTTTTGATTTTATGATTTTTTTGGATTTTTCAAATATAATGATGAATTTTGAAAAATATTTTTGATGAGATTCAAATGACTGATATGATGATCATGTTCCAGACATTGGGCCAGTACGACCAGATGGATTCCCGCGGCATGGACGGCGCGGCCGAGGAGCCGAAGAGGCGGCTGCTGATACAGAACGGACTCTAAACAACGTCCAGCGACACTTGGCGAGACTGAGCTGCCGAGTACCGATGGCTACTATAGAGGACCTTCTTGAGGATATGCAGCGTCATGTGGTTGGCATGCCACGTGACTGGGTTCGCACTTTTCGGCGTGTGGCCACTGCGATAGTTACATACTTAGATGCTCATCCTGAGCCGAGGCGTTAGATATGCCGGACATGATTATGGACATTTGAGTCCCAATTTTGTATATCTTTGGACACACATATGTAAACTCGAGACACTTTATGATATATATATATATATATATATATATATATATATATATATATATATATATATATATATACAGTTTGACTTTTTGATGCTTGATTTTATTGTGATGAATGATTGATGTGCCAGCCTAATGCCTGATTAGCGATAGAATCAGCTAACCAATTATGAGATCTTGGAATGTGCAAATAATTAATATAAGTAAATGATCTTTGCAACAACCTCACCCTTAAATACTGGCGATATAAAGATGGATCCCTTACTCGATAAATGTTATTTAATTGAGACACTATCAATTGAGAATCAAGATACACTACTAATGAGGCAATCCCATGAGAGATTGCCTCGGATAATAAATTTATAACAGCAGTATACTCGGCCATATTGTTTGAAGCAGGATCGATGCACATGCCTCTTGATGCCATCAATTGACCAGTTGGATAATAAATACCCAAGCTACGGAAGAAAGATTCCGAGTGTGCCGACTAGCACCATCGGCGAACCCAAAATAGACCAAATCATCCATCAACACCTGCCACAGCAGACCAAAAAGTGCTGATATCAGAAAACTCTCGATGATATATGTACAAATATACATAAAGTACAAAGAAGCCATTGCCTGGCCAAAGCTAAGCAAAGCACTTCCTGAGGTAGAGCCCGTCAGGGGGCTCCACCACCTTACTCCTAGGGATGTTTATAGGTACGATGATTGAACCAATCAATATACTCCCTTCGGCGAATAACTGTGTTGGAGCCAAAGGGGCCATACAAACATCGCTAGTCAAACAGGAGGACTGAGATTCGACTTCATGCACAGGGGAATGAAAGTGTAACCGACAATGTAAATCTTCCAAAGGTCGATCTACAGCCGTCATTGCTTCGAATACCGCTTCATCCGATGGAAAAACAATATCCGAGCAATCCAATGCAGAGGTGGAATCAAGGGTCTGAACATGAGCCACATCACCATCTATCTCTTTCCTAGAAGAATGCGTAGGATGGTTATCTACAGAGTTATTGAAAGATTCACATCTAAGCTCCATTGCAGACATAAAAGATTCTATTATACCCACCTTGTCGTCACCTGATGTGGTCACAGATGAAGGTAAGGTTCCAGGTTTCGAAGAATAAGGAGTTTGAACAAACTCTCTCCGTAAAGGGTCCCTGGAGGATGAAATTGTATCTATTCCAGCTGTAGGAGGGGGAAGATTAAACGTACCCATCAATGAAGAGTACATCCCAACTCCTAGACTCTCAGTAGGCAGACGGGGGTTACCCACTAAAGGAATAGTAGAGTCAGAGCTTGCTTGAGGATCAACTGGGCAATAGTCCAATTGATCAACCTTAACGATTTTCCCCTCATGAGGAAAGCAAATGACACGAAACAGAGTCGAAACAATGGCATCCATTTCGTATACCCAGTTCCTTCCTAAGAGGAGATTCTGGTCTAGGTTAGCATCTATGACCTCTACTTCGATATTGACGACCTTCCCCCCAACAAATATAGGAAAGGACGAGATAATCCCATGCGGCTTATGAGACTGACCATCAAATGTAGTCAAGACGGTGGGTGAAGGAACAGCCGAAGGCGATCCAATAGCCTTCCAGCATGACATCGACATGACGCACGTGGAAGCTCCTTCATCTATAATGGTACGAAAAATATTGATTTTCCAGTATGTAGACTTTATTTGGAAAGCCATATGATGAGGGAGTCACTTTTTGACATTTAACATGTCAAACGTGAGCACTAAATAATTAGCTAGATCAACTGCTCCAATCGTGGAAAGCAAAGCACTTCGCTAAGCCAGACACGACTGGAGAACCTCTAAAGTGGACATGGCGCACGGACTCTAAGCCAGATCCTCCACAATGGAGTAATTCGTCGTGCGTTTAGCGGAACCTTTCGGTATCCGTGGTATAGTCTCGACAGGGGGTCGCTCAATATGAAGGTCAGTACTTCCGGGAACAATCTTGTCCTTGGAAGTTTCGGCTTCACCATAATCACGTGACCGAGTAGCAACATGGACATTAGAACCCATCATGAAAACATTTGATGATTTTTCCCCTTCCTGGTTGCCCCCTGCAGAGGTTCCAGGGTTTGAACTTGTGCCAGCAAGAAGTTGTTTCTGTTGTGGGGAAAAGTATCCGATGCAGATGACACTATCCCTACTCTAAAGGTGACAGTCTTTAGCAACAACTGAAAGTAAAGTTTTACTGTTTCCCTTTATGCAAGTACAGAGAGAATGAAAGAAGGTCAACCAACCTGGTGTCCTTCGCTTAGTCGATCCTTGCCCTTCTCTCTTTGTATCTCGTTCCCAGCTCCTTGCTCTCCTAGCCGGTCCAGCTACATACAGATCCTGCACAAAACAAGAGAGCAAACTACAAGATACAAGTACTCATAACTGAAGCATGGATTAGGGTGCATCAAATATACATGTAAACACAAAGCATCTATGTAAAACAAGTATATAGGAGAACATGCAAACTTTATTGATAGAAAGTAACAGGGTTCCAGAGGAAGTTACAACCAATGATGGCTCCAATCCAGCAGCACCTCCTCGGCAGCAAGAACTCTCCTCTTCACCTCTAGTAAAACAATCACCCAATAGCTCTGACTGCAAACCAACAGCACCTCCTTGCTTAAACCAAAATTCCAGCCTCCCTAGACCTCATAGAAGAGCTCTATATATAGGGTAGAAGAAGAAAGGATGAGTCAGCTTGAGACTGACATGAAGCTGCCTTGTGTCCTCTCCCTCTTCAGTTAATCTTCAGTTCCTGTGTCCACTTGGAGATCCTTGCTTACACATGGTGATCAAGTACCTCTTACTCATCACAGGGCGAATCTCATGACCCAAGTGTCAGTTTGGAAGCTTCCTGGGCAGCTGACACCTTGCAAGATGACTGTGCCACTTGGCCAATCTCGCCCAGCGCAGGTAGCCTTCATTACTTTTGACTTCCAGCGCAGGTACAGAGTGGGACAGTTGCAATACAGCGCAGAAGCTCAGTTAAGCAGCTGACATGATCCAAAATAACCCTGTTTTGAAGTGTTTTCAGGTGGAGAACTGATTGGAAGTGCTGTTGTTTGATGACCTTGTTCTTTTAGGGGTAAGAACAACATGTTTAGGGACTGAGGATCCCTGTAATTATTGACATTCCATGCTCCTTGACGTGAGGCACAAAAATGTCTATAACAGTTGCCCCCTAAAGTATGAGGCCGTTTATCGGGTGAAATGCTTTATCTAGAGGATCCGAAGTTCGTTCCAGTGCTGAGGAGAGTGCCCTGTAATACAATACAATACAATACATTATTTTTCATTCATCATTATTCTCATGATCTAGCTGAGGCGGGCATTCCCATGCTCAGCTTTTTATAAATACATTTTGGTACATATGACAGACGATCGTCTGAAGATAGACTGATAATTTTCTGCTGAAATTATCATCCTTTGAGTAGGATGATCATCTGCTGCAATGATGTACACGGCAAATGCTTTTATATTTCCTGAATATATATCGCAGCCCGGATGGATGAAACTAGATCCGGGGTCTTCAAACTCGTTCGATCTTCACTCTAAGTACAAGTCGATCCATGTGAGAATTGCGCTGAAGTCGAACATGGAAAGACATCGCTTGATTACCGGTCAATAATGAAAACCGTTAACAAGCGCGAGAGGAATCACCAATAATGACGATGACCCTCAAGGTACTGCAGTACAATTCACGTGGCGTGAATAAAGGACTTGGCGTCGAACGCCACGCAAAATCTTCTGGTCGAAGGTCATTGATGTATACCTGTCGCCGGAAGTGAGAAACTTGCCATTGAGGCATGCAAGCTTCAAAGTACTGATGGGGGTGTTCCTAGATCAACTTCTTGGATAATGAGTTGAAGTCGACAAGAAGCAATCCGTCAAAGGAGGGCCTTAATGAATCCCACATCGATGACACGGAACGGAGCTAATGACTTTAGTGGAGGTGAAAACAAACTGTGACATATGATTCAGGGTGGCGATCATGAATGGATGAAGGATAATGTATGGCAGTGGATGGGACACGGTTGACACTTTCAGAATGACCCCTCTTGAACATATAACGACACTGATGCGATGGATCGGTAGCATTACCCCAAATGTGGATGGTGTGGCGAGGACCATGGTGATGAGACCGGTGAATGAAACAACCCAACCCGATGTGGCACGGAGGAAAAGTGTCATGTTCAAGAGTGACTTGCTACCTTTAAACTTTGATGTTCTCCCAATTTTTCCCCAGTCATTCCTGACCAGTACCTCTTTATTTTTGTCAAGCTTGAGGAGGATAACATATGCTTGTTCTATAACCTGCCCTTCGGGCAAGCCCATCGCTATGATTTAACGAGCCTAGTGATAGGGAAACTCGTTCTCGTCTAAAGACAAGTTTGTCGCTATTTTAATCATTTTAACGAGTCTAACGACAAGGAAAACTCGGTCCTTTTCATTTTTAGAGAGTCTAAAAAGGAACAGAAAGTTAACTCCATAATTCCTTTTTCGTCAGCAAATCCATTAAGTCCGAAAAAGTATAAAACAATACAGAAGGGATGGCTGTTCGGTACTTTTAACGAGCCGAACAAGACAAGCGCTCGATCCTTTTGTGCAATAATCCCTCAGGTCCAAAAAGATTAAAATTTAGAGGAGGGATAGCGTTCCGGTCCTTTAACGAGCTGGAAGGCCAAAACTCGGCAAACTTTTCATATTTTACGAGTCAGTGAAAAGAGCTGAAAGAAGACTCGTCTTTTGAGGAACGAGTGATAAACAGGGATAGCTACGGATTCCAGGTACAGGTTGGAATTTTCCAATCACGGCAGTGTTACAAGGATGGCTAGGTGAAATCACTCTTCGCAGCTGTTTCTCAAAAGAGGTAAACACACAAATGGAAGTGAATGATCGGCCAAATGAACAGTGGAGGTGATGGATCAAAACACGATCAAGGTTCTTATGGCTGATGAATTTACGATCTCAAAAGGTTATTTACCGGTTCATTTTTTCCATGAGCTTGAACTCTGGGGGAAACTTTTGCTCACACTTTTCTATTTTTTAACGAGCTTAAATTCAGGCCTAAAACTGCTCAGATTTGCGTTTATTTTTTAACGAGCATGAACTATATGCTAAAACTGCTCGATATACCAGTCATATGAAGAACGCCTCTCGTAAGGACCAATTTTTATAGAGCTTATGCCTTACCACAGCTGTGCTCACTTTTGGCAAATTTTACTTCTGCCCCACAGGCTTTCTTTCATGCAAGTTCGGAAACGGCTAATCTTAAAACCAGATAAATAACCGCCCCTAGCTTGCACTCCAGAAAGTTTGCATGCCCCCAGGTATAGGATAGAATTTCGAGGCTGCCCCTCCTCTCCCCTACTTCTGTTTTTCTTTGGGTGTTCTTACTTATTTGTCATCTTGCTAATCTAATGCTAACGATACTTGTCTTCTCGTTATTTTAAGGGGTCTTACGCAGTACTCAGACTTCCTGTCGGCCCACTTTGAACAAACAGTTATTTGAGACAATAGAAGAACACTACTCAAAGATAAAACATTGGTATTATTGAGGGAGGCTTGCCTCTTTCTTATTATCCGAAGAGTGGTTCTATTCGCTGCCGCAAATCAATCTCTTTCTTCGGCGGTGTCTATCATTGGGTTGTCCAAATATGGTTACCCTCTGTTACAACAATACGGTCTCCTTCTTAGTTGACTGCCCCTGCTTATCCTTCAAAACATATGTTTCGATGGGTGAGGCTTGAATTTAAAGATGGTGACTACTTGTTACAATAAGGGAATTCCTACTTGGGCATTGCCCACTTTTTTAGACAAAGGTGAATGATTCCCAAACACATAACTTTAACAAAAGATCATTATTCCAGAACAACCCCACTTCCTTCGGACGGGGTACGGACTAGTCATGTTCTTCTGTGGAAATTCTTCCTTATACCCGGAGTTTCTTCTGCCCGAAGCAGACCAGGGTGCATGCCCCCTGGGTCCTAGTCTTTCTTTCCGAATTACTCGCGCTCATCGGGAAGGAGGACTGGGGGCGGAGGCGAATCTTGAGTGAACAGACCATTTAGGATTGGTATTTGACTATTTGCGATGCGAGATCCCGGAAATGAAAGCTGGTCTACGAGCTTGACCACCCTTCCTTCGTGTGGAAAACACATTACTCTAAAGAGTGAGGAGACTATCGCTCCCATGCAATAAATATAGTCGCATCCAAGGAGTAGGTTATAATCCAAGGGTCCTTGAACTACCAACACGTTCATCCTGACGGTCTTCCCTTTCAATGTAACAGGTACATCGGGGAGGATCCCTAATGGTCGACTGGTTCCTTTATCAAAACCTGAGAGATTTCTCAACTCAGGTAAAAGCGCTGGGGAACCCAGTGCTTTCCAAGCAACAGAGGAAAGGATACTCACAGACGCCCCTTCATCAATGATAGTACCAGCCATAATCATTCTATAGATCTGGACAATGATTCTGAATGGAACACTGGCTGGTAACCGGGGTCTGCCTAGTTGATTCCAATCAAAGGATACAACCAGGTTGCTTGGTGGTGGGACCGAATATACGGCCGGATACGACTCTGATGATGTTCCTTCCTGCGATAAAGGAATGGGCGCATTGCCCTGATGCTCATCTAAGTCGGTGCTGATGAAAAGAACCTGGATGGTGTCATCCTTGTTCTCATCAGTGAGGGTGTCGCATGAAGATGACTCTTCAGCGACGGTGTCATTTGAAGACAGGTCTTCGATGACAGAGTCATTGGACGATAGAACCTCTGAAGGAAGAACCGGGCCAACTGCCGTATCAACCTTTAGACTTTCGTCTGGTCTAGATTCGGTAGGTTCATTCTCAATGACCGACACTTCAGCTGACCACTTGAGTGGTTCAACTGGATTTTCAACTATCGAGGGATTAGGCGTGAGTTTTCGGTATCCAGGAGGAAGTTGCACCGGTGACACCGGGCGATCTTCCAAAACTCTCTTGGCCTCATCTAAGAATGGACATTTGTGGATGGCATGATGACCTTCACACAATAGACAGGGTGATCTTGGTCCCCTTCTTCGTCCTTCACTCTCGCTAGTTGACGGAATGCAATCAACTTGACAACCAGAGGTTGATGCTACCGGATTGTGCAACCTTGGGGACCAGTCCCTTAGTATCCGGGGAATACAAGGACAATCACGATGGAAGTGGATCCCTTTGCAAATGACACATGGCGTTTTAGGCCCGGTCGGTGCAGTGTGTGGGTTTTTGTCAGCTTTCTTCTGCTTGCCCCCAGTCGCCTTCGCCAGAGGCTCCTTCTGCTTCTTTTCTTTCTTCTTCTTTTCCTTCTTCTCCTTGGGAGGCTGACTTTTGCCAGCTCTACCTTGTGAAGATGAAGGATCAGAGGAAGTGTCATAAGAAGTGGAAGGCTGGTGGGTAGTTCTAGATTGTTCTGACTGTTGATTCGACTGCTCAGGATTAGTGGCGATCTGGACTACATTAGTTGAAAAGAGCCATACAGGGAGGCCGATTGTCAATCCTGGAAGCGACAATGTAGCCATATGAGGCGCACCAACATCTCCCCAAGAGGAGAAGGGATTTGGACTTCCGCCAAGGTTACTTCCTTGGTTGGTGGGCTCCATACTTTTCAACTGAAAGATCAACGTGGGAATAATAGGTGATTATGTTCCGCTTTAAAATAAATTTTATTTACGACGCTTTTAGACACAAACTTGCTTTTTCATGTTTTAAGAGTCGAGAAAAAGCTAAAGATGACTCTAGTCGCCTTCGATGTATTAACGAGCCCGAAGTGACAAATGCTCGGCTGGACCTTTTCAGTTATAGAGTTTGAAAAGGGCCAAAAGAAACTGCTCTGGAGATCTAGGCAAAGGGTGTGCCAAACCTTTCGCGAAACCACAGAATACGTTTTACGGTACGGGTGGTCGATCTTCGTGAATGCTGTGTTCACTGCATCGCGATCAGTAGGGCGGCCGACACGGTTTCCTAAGGATAAAGGATAAAAGCCTATAGGGGTCTCCCAATATACGCGACGGTACGCGGGAGCTCAAGTCCGTGTTAGTGCCACCGACTCTCAGGAGGAATCACCCACCTTCGTAGAGATCGACAGTCACTATGTTTAACGACGCCGGAACACGTCTCTACCTAGACCTCTAGATGTTTGCGTTAAATTCCAAAGCGTTGTTAGATTCATTCAATATATTTTAAGTTGATCTTTTTATCAGTTTGTCTTTCAGGATCACCACGAGATGTATTGGTACAAATTCCTAAATGCAGCTAAAATGATAAGCAAGCTTTCACAATCCTTTTAGCTTTGAAAATCCTAACTACTGAGGGGAGAGAAAAACAATATCTTTCCACACAGAGCACAAAGCACAAACTAATGCACTTTCTCCTAGATCAGACACCCAAACTTATCAAAAATGCAAATGCAAGATGCATGTATTTCTTTTCTTTTCCTTTAATGTTGATGCTAACAAAAGGAAAACTGTTGTATGATTTTCGAATTCAATTTGAAGTGTAAACAAACAAGTATTGTCTAAATGAAAAGACGCTTTACAGGTATTTGTTTTACACTAAAAATGTATGAATTCAAACCATAAAGTGAAAACAAACCAACTCAAACAGCCATGAACAGTAATAACACTAACTCATAAGATCGCAAAGATACTTTTACAGCTCAGGATCTAAGAGGCCACAGCTACTAGGTTCGCTTTTCACAATGGGAAATTGTAACTGAAACAAGAAATACTGAAAGAACGTTTACAATTTCATCACACAACTGAGGCGGAATAATGTCAAGGAGAAGTGGTCTACAGCAAGTACAACAACCAGCAAGCAATCAGCCAAAATCAAGTGCAAACAGGGCCAAGACACAAAGGAAGAGCTGAGCTAGACTAAGGCTAACTGGACCAGCGCAGGCACTGGTCTGTCAGTTTCACTCTCAGCGCAGTTCCCGAAGGGAGCACCTGCGCTGTAATGCAGACTGCCTGTGGACAGCCTGCACTGACTTACGAGAGTTACGTCTGCTAAGAATTCCGGGTCATAAAAAGCTCAAAAATGTACTGTTTTTGCTGAAATAAAATGCTATGGGTTAAGTACAGGCTAGGGGATGATCAAGAGGATGAAGATCTATCACAAAGAGTAAAGATTCATCTGTAGATTAGCTCTTTAAATCTTGAATTTGCTCAGCAAAGGAGCAAGAGTAGCAAAACCCTCTACTTCGCTTTTGATATAGTCAAAAGCTTTTCGATTCGGTACTCTTTTCTTCAAGAAATGAATAGCAAAATACTACAACAACAAGATACTAGGATCTCCCCAGCGGAGTCGCCAGTTTGTTGTGGGGAAAAGTATCCGATGCGGATGACACTATCCCTACTCTAAAGGTGACAGTCTTTAGCAACAACTGAAAGTAAAGTTTTACTGTTTCCCTTTATGCAAGTACAGAGAGAATGAAAGAAGGTCAACCAACCTGGTGTCCTTCGCTTAGTCGATCCTTGCCCTTCTCTCTTTGTATCTCGTTCCCAGCTCCTTGCTCTCCTAGCCGGTCCAGCTACATACAGATCCTGCACAAAACAAGAGAGCAAACTACAAGATACAAGTACTCATAACTGAAGCATGGATTAGGGTGCATCAAATATACATGTAAACACAAAGCATCTATGTAAAACAAGTATATAGGAGAACATGCAAACTTTATTGATAGAAAGTAACAGGGTTCCAGAGGAAGTTACAACCAATGATGGCTCCAATCCAGCAGCACCTCCTCGGCAGCAAGAACTCTCCTCTTCACCTCTAGTAAAACAATCACCCAATAGCTCTGACTGCAAACCAACAGCACCTCCTTGCTTAAACCAAAATTCCAGCCTCCCTAGACCTCATAGAAGAGCTCTATATATAGGGTAGAAGAAGAAAGGATGAGTCAGCTTGAGACTGACATGAAGCTGCCTTGTGTCCTCTCCCTCTTCAGTTAATCTTCAGTTCCTGTGTCCACTTGGAGATCCTTGCTTACACATGGTGATCAAGTACCTCTTACTCATCACAGGGTGAATCTCATGACCCAAGTGTCAGTTTGGAAGCTTCCTGGGCAGTTGACACCTTGCAGGATGACTGTGCCACTTGGCCAATCTCGCCCAGCGCAGGTAGCCTTCATTACTTTTGACTTCCAGCGCAGGTACAGAGTGGGACAGTTGCAATACAGCGCAAAAGCTCAGTTAAGCAGCTGACATGATCCAAAATAAGCCTGTTTTGAAGTGTTTTCAGGTGGAGAACTGATTGGAAGTGCTGTTGTTTGATGACCTTGTTCTTTTAGGGGTAAGAACAACATGTTTAGGGACTGAGGATCCCTGTAATTATTGACATTCCATGCTCCTTGACGTGAGGCACAAAAATGTCTATAACAGTTTCCCTTGGGGAAATGGGTTGGTTAACACAGCTTGAGAACTAGAAGTCCCTTGCTGTCCTAACAAGCGCTGAGCATCTTCAATCTTAGGGCAGAGATGAGTTAGATGGTCTCCACTGCACAACTTGCATGGAAACTTGACTTTCTTTCTCGACTCATTTCTACCACCACCAGCGTTGTTTCCGGATTTATTTGCATCAGGATTCCCATCCTGATTCTTTTTCTTACCTCATCCTTTCTTTTTCCCATTGGAATTTTGATTTCCTTTGGGGTTATCAGATTGGATGGCATTAATTGAAGAAGTTTGGGAAGAGGGGGGATTAGACGATGTGACTTGGTTGTTAGAAGCAGCTTGTAAGGAAAACTACTGCAATTGATTCAACAAGTTCATGGTAGTTGTGTCTACTGACCCAACGATACCATCCGCGTGCGGACCTGGCTTCGACTTAGCTACGTCAACCTTAGATCCAGGAGCATCTGGCAAGTATTTTTGTAGGATCCCAGACTGAGAGTAGATCAATTCTAATTGTTGGGCCCTAAAAATGGCTTGCTCCTCAAAATAGACCCCAGACATGGAGACATCCTTGGAGATCTCAGGTTGTAAAGATTTCAAAAACCACTCGAGACGGTACTCCAGAGGGATTTCGGCTTTAATGAGCCTCTTTCTCCGTCTCCATTCCTGAATATGGTCAGAAATGTGAGTTGCCTTATCCTGACGAAAAGTGGCCAGAAGTTCAATTCCGGCATCATAGCGAACAGGTAACTGGAAATGATTTAAGAAAATATTGGCTAAGTCAGCGAAAGATGTAAAGCTGCCCCCTGGAAACTCTATATACCATTTGGCCGCATTACCAGTCAAGGTGCGCTGAAAGAGTCTCAACCTAATCGAGTCATCGATAAGGGAGTTAGATGAGCACCACAAATGGAATGTGGTCACATGGTCGCCTGGGTCTTCACCACTTTTCCCTTCGAATTTTGGAATGTCCGAAGGGATTTTGGTTGGGACCGGAGGCCAGGCCGGATTGTAGCTGATTGGGTCATTTGTTAACTTAGTGAGATCTGGCAAGTTCAACGATGCCAGAAACGGAAGCCTAGGAGGACCTTGGGGATTCCACCCAGACTCGGTAGAACTCCCAAAGTTCTGAAAAGATTGTCCTGGAATTTGGGAGGCACCAAGCTGCCTGAAGTAACCAGTAGAACCGACTGAACCAAAAGGCAAGCCTTGTGATCCAGCAAAATTCGGAGTTTGACCAACTCTGGTCGTATAGCCTCCATAACCAACAAAGTTTCCTCCTAAAGGATTGTAAGGAGTTGATAACCCCTGATACGGATTCTAAGCTGAAGCTAGGGGAGGGATACTTTGAAACGAACTAACCGTGGAGTACGACCTATTCCCTTGTTGGCCGATAAAAGGATTCCTAGTTCCCGCGCTACTAACCCCAGGGTTATTCCAACCTTGGAAAGGATTGCTGCTTTGTCCTAGAGAAGAAAAAGGCATGGATCCTACCATCGGGTTGGAATGCGGTATATGACCACTTCCAAAAGGAAAACCCTGGAATGAAGCCGATCCGCCCATCATGGACGTAGCGGCACTAAACGGAACCGATGGAATACCCTGTGAGTGGGTGCCAAATGGGAAGAATCCAGTACCAAAAGCATTGGTTTGGGCATCTCCACTCGTGGACGGAATGGAGGTAGACCCAACTAAAGATGTGCGAGCAAAAGATCCAAACAAGGAAGCAGAGGAGATGGAAATTGTTCCTCCCCCTTGCACCGATGTTGGGGTTTGCATAGTCGTAGCACTTGTAGAAGCCATGCTTCTAGTAGTGGTCATCGATGGTAAGCGCGTAGCGTAACCTGGACTTGACGGTCTATGCGTCGGATTCCCAACGTATTGCAATACGTCTGGATGACTAGACGGTAGGGGAGAATTCGGAGCCACTAACAACTCTGAGAGTTCTTCTACCTCTATGTTATTCTCCGCCTGAAAGAGAACTCGAGAAAGGACTGGAGTGTCCCTCTCTTGGTCAGAAGTGCCAGGCCTTGCTTGAGCACTAATTCCCCCGAGAGGAGGATCAATCCCCGATGCGTCAACCGGCGTGGGACGGAACCCACCAATAGTATTGCCTCTGCGCCTTCTAGGAGAAGGCTCTAAACTCGGTGGCGAAATACCACGAAGTCTTCAAGACCGTCTAGGAGATTGGTCAGCCACTTTGAATTTTTTGTTATGATCTAACTAAAGACTTAAAAAATTGAAAGCTAGGCCAACTAAGAGCACAGAGCACACACTATAAAGTCCCTAAAGATACAGCCAGTCAAACAACTTCCAAGTATTTCCGCTCCGGGTGATTAAGACCAGACACCAAAATACGAGAAAGTGAATTAAGCAGCCTTCCGAAGATAGTCTAGGATGATGAGGGCCCAGTCCTATCAACGAAGGTATCAGAGGAAGTTACGCTGACCTCCTAACAACAGCCTGTGCCAGTGCAAGCCCCCAAGCTTCACAAGGGTGCCCTCCAGTAGTACTATCGAGAGTGATGCAACTTCAACCTCAGGTGCCACGGGATTCCCCTCCGCAGCCACCTGTGTAGATCCCTAGGAGTAGCAACTATGGATACCAACTCATCGCAAAAGCCAGGTGGCACAGTCGTGAGGTAAGGTCAGACAAGTAGGAGAGGGGGTATCTCTCTTCCCTGTCTTCATAGACCCTCATGCTTAACTCCTAGATCCGGAGCTTTCCTGGTCTTCCTAACGCTATTGGATTTTCTCTCGTTATTCAAACTCCTACGTTTGACGTTTATATGGCCTTGGAGAGTTAACTCTCCACTCGCCTAATCCAAGGCCCTAAAATCCTAAACTTGTTGGTGTAATTGACTAAAACAAAAACTTCTAGTGAATTTTAGTTAGCGCTTGATTTTATTAGGTTGTTCTTTAAGTCACAAGGTAACGGAAATGAAACTAGTGGTGTTTTTTGACGCAAAAGAAATTAATAAAAACTTAACTACATGCACATGCACTTTTTCGTTTTTCGATGAAGAGCAATTTCTATAGGGTTCAGAGGTACTTCTAATAAAACAAATTTTCTTTTCTTTTCGTTAATTCGCGCTTCACACTCACAAAAGCTAACAAAGCTATATATGCCTAAAAAGATATGCAAATCTATCCTAATGCAACAAATATATGCAGATGCAAGATTTAAAACTACTCTAAAAACAAAAAATGAAAGTTACTTTCTTATCAATCTTTATCTTGCCACTTACAATGTCTAGATGGAATATGAGATGCTACCATTCATTTCGTATAAACACTAAAAACAAGTTCTAAGACAAACATAAAGCACTTTCTCTTCACTAAAAGGAAACCAAATGAAAACCAAGTCCAAGAAAGCAAAAACTAAGTTTTTTCAAAAGATTTTCTTCAAAAGTAACAAACAAAAAGTCTTTTCAAAAAATGCTCTCAACAACACTGAAACTTGTGATTGAAGAATAGGCAATTAAACACTTTTGCAAACCGACACCACTCAATGGATGAAAACTCAACAAAAATAAATGTGTTTGAAATCGCTCTTAACAATCAAAAGCAGCAATGAAATCTTTGGCAATGAAAACCAAAAAGATCAAAAAGACAAATTCCAAGAAAGTGTCAATCAACAACTTTCACGAAACAAAGAAGTGGATGGTCACAAAAGCGATTTTGTCAAGAAAACAAAAAGTCACCAAAAGCAAGATTAACACAAAGATTGTGATCAATCTTCCTACCCTGATGAAACAAAGCAGCCAAGATTACCCAGCAAGAAATCTTGCGTGCTTTAGCAAAACATGGTGACGCTTGCAATCAACAAAAAACAAGCCCAATACTCCTTATAATCAGAGAGAATTCAGAACAAGATGCTTGCTGTAAAACAAATAACTGATACTGGACAGTGACTATTTCAGACCAAATCAAACCACCAGACAAAGCTCCAGAGACAAAAAGATTTATAAATCTTGAAAATTGCAAGATATACGCGACTGTACTGATGTACAGATTACGTGTATACACGACTGTCACTGAGGAAACCTGCGTATACGTGGGTTAACACAAAGAAAAAAGCGTATATACGCCTCTATAACTAAGAAAACCAACGTATATTAAAGGTTTCAAGAAAAATAAAAAACAAACTGAAGAAACTGGCAAAACTTAAAGTTCAAGAACAGACCAGACAATAACAGCAAGCAGGCAAGGCAGCTGAGCCCTCATTGGCTTGAAAACACCCAAACTAGGAACAACAAGAGTGTTGTCCCCAGTGGAGTCGCCAATTCTGATTGAGGGAAATGTTCCCCTAGGGCTTTTTGGTTGAAACCCTAGCAGACTGAAATTTGTCTATGTAAAGAAACATGCATTCACACAGCCATTATGATATTATAAGAAAATTCTATGATAAGGGTATGAACCTTTGGTCCTACGTTTGAGAAGGCCCTTAGGGTCCAAACCCTTCTTGGAGTTCCCTTCTTCTCTTTTGTCCTGCAAAACAACCAATTCAAAGAACACAGTAGTATATGGACAAAAACTTATAAAGAAACCATATTCATGTTATAAAGAAAGGTAGTTAGTTATGAAATCCAAACAACCATTTACATATGAATTCAAACATGAATATCATTAACATAAAGAAGATTCATTTTGGGAACCAAGACATGTGTTTCTTTTATTATAGACAAATAAAGTACATAAAAAGGAATATTTTCACTTGAGTCACCTTCAGCAGGCTCCAAGCAAAGCTTCCTTCCGGATCTGTTCCAGCCTCAAGCCTTTAACAAACTCCTTCCATGACTCTCTCAATGATGTCATAAATGGTGGATGAACATCAACACATAAGGAAACAAAGGTTTCCTGTACAAAATGGGGGAAGTCCAAAAGGCACAAGGGACTTCAGACCTGGTCAAGGGAAAAATATTAGCATAATAACCTTTCTCTCTCTTCTCTCCTCTCTCCTTGAGGCCTTCCCTTTGAGGTCTTTTTATACCTTCTCCAAAGTAGTTTTTTAGTTAGGAGTTGGTTGGGAACAGTTGGGCCACGAGCACTAACAAGTGATCAGCAGGTAAAACCCGCGATCTCCGCCCGAAAATAAGGAGTTTTATATTTTTTTAAGTGTTTTAATACATACACGCGGGTTGGCTATACACAGACCTGTGTCGTTTAACTCAGGGCAATGTCGCGTATAAGGGATAAAACACTGTTTTTTAAATTTTGGGACCAGGTATGGAAGGAGGGGTTGCCCTAGGCCATGAGTGCAACATCACAAATCATAAGAGTGAGATTTGGAGCTATAACGGTGGGCTATAGAATACATCCAGAGGGGGTATTTTTTCAATCTTCAAAATTATCTCGGAGATGGGGGTAGCAGGTATATGCTCTACTTCTGGTTCATTTTCAATTTCTTCCACTGTAATTTCTAGAGTTGTCTTCTATTGTAGTGTTTGTAGCTCTGGCACCTGTTCCTCTATATTGAGAATTTTATTAAAATTATCCCACTCTTCCTCTAAGTCAATTACCATGGGTTTTATTGGTTGCACGGAGGTAGTAGGGATTTCAACCTGCTTGCTAGCTGAAACTTGTTCAACTATCTTTTGTGTAGATTAGGCGGTATCCTCTATGCTTCTACTTTTTCCATTCTATGATCAATATCATGATTCCCTGATATATTTTTCTTGAGACTCTGCTCCAGAATTGGATTTGGAGTTTTCTTTGGAGTCACCTTCTATAGTCACACTAGGAGTAGGCTCCCTTATTGGTTCAATTAACAATTGGTCCAATGGGACCATTGCCAGCCTTCTTTCTTTGTAAATGTAAAACTTTTCCAGATCTTCTTGGTTAAAAAGTAGTTGTGCCATATGTTTCACCTCTGCAAAGTTGTTTTTCTACAAAAATATATCATCAAAAGCATCCTCCTCATGGGTGAATGCTTTTATTTTCACCATGGTGGTGAAATTCTTGACTGTGCCAAATGGGTCATACCATCATCCAGGGAATTTGGGTAATTGAAGAGATAGCATATTCTCTACTTCTTTGAAAGTGTGTCCCATGACGTGTAGTGGAAATTCTCCGTACCGTACAGGGAATGCAGGCCAAATGGCCTTCTTTGACTCTTTCAGTGTATGGCTCATTCTGCCTTCACTAGTTTATTGGTAGGCTATCTCCCTAGCCATCAATTTATCTGGAACATAGTATGGGAAGATGTGGGGGGGCAAGGGTTGATGCTAGAAAAAACTCTGATATATGTAAAAATTTCCTCCCTGAACCATCTGGCCACTGGGAGGATGTCAACTTCAGCTTCTTGGGAAAATCTGGGGGCATCTCAATTATACAACTGTTTATAAATAGGGAACATAACTCCATGGAAAATCTTGAAAAAATGTGGTTTAAAATTAGATGCCCACATGACCTTATGGTACACATGAATGGGAAGTGGATTTTGAACAGTGAATTTCCATCCCATGATGGGGAACTTTGAACTAAAATAAATAGTGTCCATAACATAGGTGCTTATAAAAAATGGACGGTAAACCCTCAAAGCAATACTTCTTCTCCTTCTATACTCAATAATTGTTTTTGCTAAATTATCTAACAAGATTTGGGCCCAATTCATGATAGTTGCATTAACGACTGCTTCTATTAACAGCAACCACTCTGGGGAGAACTTGGTACTATCAGGTCTTCCAAACAGTTGACATAACATAGCCGCAGCAAAACTATAAGGGGGAAAAATAGATGCAGCAGTGTACATACCATTTTTGTCTTTCTCGATTTTTTCTTCATTGTTTGACCAGGCGCGGGTGCAATCCAGAGGGTCACTGTTCTCTTTAGTAAAATTTTATTTGAATTTCCTGTTGTAGATTACCTATGGCTCTGGTAGGTGGTACATAAGCCGTAAATTGTCTGGGGTAAAAGATTCGATGACCCCTTGGCTTCTTGTCCTGAATTCTCTATCTGAAATATCTACTTCATCAATAACCCATTTTACCATGTTGGTATAAGGGATTATCTTCGTCCGAGTGGCTATGCGGTGAAAACATGAGCAAGCCGTCTCTAACATGGAAGCATCTGAGGAATCTTGTCCATCAACTGTAACATTTGTTTCCATAATCCTCAGTTGTTCCTCCTCCAGTATGTTGTACATACTCTTCCATTTAGAGGTTCCTCCCTCTCTGCTGTTTGTGGTTTCTGTGAACAGGGGAGTCATCTATGTCTTCTCAGACGCTACACCATTTCCTTTCTTCCCCATTGTTCTCAACAGTCTGCTCTGCGGTTTTTTCCTGAAATGAAGAACAAAAGCTATTAGATACTCAAAGATGAACGTAAAAGATGAAATAATGCAGATAGCTTTTAAAGGTGGTAAAAGAAGCATTACTTGAACGCACATAACAAGATATCATGTCAAGCGAAATGGCTTTTCACATAAATGTAGTTATTTCCCACTAATGCCCACTAACGATTCATTATCCCTTAGCTTCATTGCTCATAAATGTTTGCGTCGAAAAACGGGATGAAAGCTTCTAGGGTGGCAAGCCATTATACTGCGATGATAGCGATTGTGCAATTTGTGAAGCAATATCGCAAGATGTGCCTTTTAGCATTCTTACCTCTTGTTGTGTATCTGTAATATGCGATCCGTCGATTAGCTGTCTCACGTATAGTTAATTGCTAGGTTCATCTTATGCAATAGACTTTGACGGACTCAAAATATTTTATTTTAATACTCTAAGGTGTGGGTCTAGGCGCAAATCACATTTCACAATATCGGCTTATGGTAAGTGCAAATTTTTTGCTTGAATACCCGAAATGCAATGCGATAAAAGTAAAAGCACCATCACGTTTTCACAAATCACAAATCTTGCTATATCGTATTTAAGAGAGAGCTCTTTATGGGTCATGATATGCGATGCAAGACTTAATCCTAAAAAGTTTAAGGGCTTTTGTTTTCGTCGGATTTTATGATAATTTAGACCATGGAGCCCTTATTGTAAATGCTTTGCTTCATTTTGGAGGTTTTTTAGAAAAGGTCCTTTAGTGGGTTTTAGACATGCTATATATGAAAAGGTAAGTCTTTAGTAGTTCCCAAAAAGGTTTTTTATTGTTATTGTTGACACCTAATCATCAGGATTGGGTGAATATAATTAATGTAAATAAATAATAAGTAATATGAACAGTCATCGGGAGATGAAGTGAACAGTCTCTCCCTCATGTATATAATAAAGACCAACCTGAAGGAATAATATACGAATCAATTTGTTTTGAGGAGTTACTGCCTGGCCTGACATGGTATCAGAGCCAGCTCCCAAAATTAGTTGTAACTCCCTTCTACCAGTTTCTTGCAGTCTGTCCACTACCCCATGTGGAGTATGCCTACTGTGCTTTCTGTCCACTCTCTACTATGTTCTTTGTCTACTACACAGTCTGTCCACTGCCTGTCTGCGTGTCTTTTGTGCATAATAATCATGGTCCACTGCCTCTCTGTGTACCTACTGCGCAGTCTGTCCATTGTTTTCATGCTGCATAAATTCAAAAACCAAGGTGTCTTCTACACATAATCATTGTGGTCCACTGCCTCTCTCCATGACCTTGAGAGTAATGCATTTCTCTTGTACTAAGCTTAATGTCTTTGAGCCTGTGCCATCACCAGAAGCGTCTATGCTCACAGTAGAACTTCTGCAATCAACATTCTCTCATGCAGATCGATCTCTAGAGGCAATGTTGTCCATTGCAGCTCCTTGGACACCTAGAGAATACACACAGAGACCTCTAGACCAAGAAACCAGACCTGCAATTTGACAATCCGGACTGCAGTAAGTTTCTGGAAGCGCTGCCTTTGTGTTTGCCTTTGTGGTCGCTAGTATTATATAACACTGGTATTATATAACGCTGGTATCATAATTCTATATCCACGTAATTTATGGCCATTATCAGCTGCATACGCCAATTTTTTGAAGTCTCTCGCCCACTTCGTGGTGTGGGGCTCATAATTCTATATCCAAGGAATTTATGACTAAAGATCTAGGGGTACGGTATTTTTTTAAATCGGTTTTACATGACGAGATATTTTTGGATATGGTGATTTCATTGTAATGCTGGTATTACATTGTATTTATGTTGCCTTTGTGTTTACGCTACTATCATTGTAACGTTGCCCCACTTGTGTATGTGTTGAAGTTTTTTGGCATATAAAATGTGTTGAATGCCATGTGTCAAATAGAGTTTTTAAAAAAATATGTTGTGGGTCAAAGCACTGTGGCATGAAGTGTTGAATGTGTTGTACAGATTTGTGTATTTACAGTCTTGGGTATTGACATTTTCTGTCGAGTTGAATTTTCTATCCAGTCATATCCGAATTATATTTTTTCCCATTAAGAGTAAAAGTTTTGCAGCAAAAGTTTTTGTTACAGTATGCATTCAATCATATCCATTGTGGGAATAGTTCTCATTGGCAAGGAGAACTATCCTGAGTGGTCCCAGATGATAAAACACACCCTCATTTTCAATGAGTTGTGGAAAGGAGTGTGCATTGGAGATGGAGACAAATAGCTAGAATAGCCTACATTAGACAAAGAGCTCACCATTTGGGAAAACAATAACAGCAAAGCCTATGCATTAATCACAGCATCTGTAAGTGAAGAGGTGAGTCACCATATTACACCATTTTCAACTACTTTCGAAGCCTTACAAAAGCTGAAAGAACTCTATGACTCACATTCTGCACTTGAAGTTGTTCAACTCATGATTAAACTCTTCACTCTTGAACTGCAAAATAATGATCCTCTTGCTCTTGCATCTGAAGTAAAGTCTATAATCCATAATATCCAAGCCACTAAAATTGATTTGGATATTCCTCTTATCGCTTTTCTCAAGGCAATTTATCCTACTTACTCCAATTATCTTGAGTCATTGCAAGCAAATGGAAATCTTAAAGACATTACCTTTGACTCTGTTGTGAAAAAATTTGCTGAAAGACAGAAAGCTTTTAGAAAGAAGACAGCCCCTAAATCTTCTGAAGAGGTTGTGTGCCTTTCTCATAAATAAAAGAATCCTGCTCAATATTCTTCCAGAGGAAGAGGTGGTCGAAGAGGAAGAGGAAGATATTTTAGAGGCAAGGGGGGCAGACACTCTCAAGGAGAAAAGGCAGATTTTCACTGCATACACTGCAAAAGAAATGGATCACATGATGCCTCTACATGCAGGTTACCATGGGAAAAAATTGAGCAGAAAAGAAACCAATAGAAAGGTAAAATTGATGATGCAGACAAAGGTAAGGGCTCGGCACAATTAGGCTTAAACTACCTGATCTTCCAGGCTTTCTTCTACATCATGTTCTATATCTCCGATAGCTCAACAGAAACTTCATGTCCTTGGTCCACATCCGCCAGCAAGGTCACTCCATTCATATGTTTGATGGAGAACTTGAGGTAAGAAAAGCATCTGACCACTCACTTGTCATGAGGGGAATAGAAGAAGAAAGGCTTTTGCAAGGAACCTCTGCTCATGCACAAAATTTCTCATAAAATTCTCATTATGAATAAGGTACACTTCCATCAAGTTTATTATGGCCTGCTAGATTTGGACATTTGGACTATGACAGCCTTCGCTTGTTGAAGGAAAAATGGTGTTGCTAGTTTCCCTACAATTCCTAGGAAACTTAAGCAATGTGATGCCTGCATTCTAGGAAAGCATAGCAAACAGTCTTTTCATGATTCACATTCAAGAGCATATAGAAAACTTGAACTCATTCATTCAGATTTATGTGGTCCAATGCCTATTCCTTCTACAAATGGAAATAAATATATGATGACATTTATTGATGACTACACCAGAATGTGTTGGGTTTATTTATGGAAGAACAAATCTGATGCTTTTCAAACATTCAAGAAATTTCATAAATGGATTGAAAATGATGCACAATCTCATATTGGGTCTATTTGCACTGATAATGGAAAAGAATACACATCAAATGAATTTCAAAACTATCTTCACCAACATGGGATTAAACATCAAACAATTGTGCCTTATAATCCCCAACAGAATGGTGTAGCTAAAAGAATGAATAGGACAATTGTAAATATGGTGCGATCCATGCTCTTCTTTGAAAATGTAAAGATAATGTTTTGGGCTGATGTTGTTCTATGTGTTGCATATATAAAGAATAGATGTCCATCTAATGCTATAGAAACAAGACTCCATATGAATTGTTGTATGGACATGTTCCTTCGGTAAAGCATCTCAGGGTCTTTGGTTCCACCTGTTATGCCTTGATACCAAAGGTACATAGAAACAAACTTGGTGGTAGAAGTCATAAATGTATCTTCCTAGGGTATTCAAACACCTCCAAAGCATACCGTCTCTATGATGAAGTCAACAAAAAGTTTGTTGTATCTAGAGATGTAATTTTTCTTGAATCATCCAAAATTGACAATGTTGTTGAGCGGCAACTTGATCGCTTGGATAGATTCGCAAATGCAAAATAATTTCAAGAATTTGATCATCATATTCCACATCTTGAAGGGGGGATTCCTATACTAGATCAACATGTGGAATTTTCTTCTGAAGAACACTCTCCCCTTCATGAAACTCCAACAACGGATGATGCTTTAAGTGATGTGATTGATAGAATTGGGAGACTCAACCTTGATTCAGTCCCAACTCAATCATCGGAACAGCCTCGACCATCTGAGAAAGGTCCCCCAAAGTGGCTGACAAAGACACTTGAAAGTGTTCATCCTGATGAGGTTGGAAAGACAGGAACTAGAAATTCAAACCGGCAAAATGGAGGTGATGTAGATGACTCTAATTCACCTGTTGATATGGATGTTTCTTATGATTGTGAATTGAACTTGTCTACAAATTTTGAACCAACTTCCTTCAAAGAAGCTGCTTCTCATGATGAATGGAAAGAAGCAATGCAAAAGGAGTATGATGCCCTCATAAAGAATGGCACTTGGAAGCTGGTTGATCCTCCATTAGGAACCAAACCAATTGGCTGCAAGTGGGTCTACAAGAACAAGTATAAAGCTGATGGCTCACTTGAAAAGCACAAAGCCAGGCTTGTGGCAAAAGGTTTTGCACAGAAGGAAGGGGTCGATTATGAGGAGACTTTTGCCCCCACAGAAAAATGGGCTACCACCTGGACACTTTTTTCCCTAGTAGCTTAGAACGGTTGGAAAGTCCATCAAATGGATGTAAAAATTGCTTTCTTGAATGGATATCTAAAAGAGAATGTTTTTATGTCCCAGCCTGAAGGATTTGCTGTGAAAAGACATGAACATAAATTATGCAAACTTGTGAATTCCTTGTATGGCCTCAAACAAGCACCACGAGCCTGGTATGAAAAACTAACTGAGCATCTTCTAAAACTCAATTTCAAACATTATGATCTTGATGATGCAACTTTATTTGTCAAGAAATTTGGAAAAACAGTTGTATATCTTGTGGCATATGTAGATGATCTTTTGATGACAGGGAAAAATGAAAGCTACATTGCATCCATAAAGAAGGAATTGGGGAAAAGTTTTGAAATGACTAATTTGGGCTATGTTCATTACTATCTTGGTATTGAAGTAACCCAACATCCGAAGTCCATATTTCTTTCTCAAAATAAGCACATTGGAGATCTGTTGAATAGGTTTGGCATGACAAAATGCAATCCTCTTACTACTCTAATGGAAAAAAACTTAAAGCTCACATCTATTGAAGGAAAATAATTCGAGGATGCAACAATGTATAGACAGCTTGTAGGAAGTCTCAACTACCTAACTACTACTAGACCAGACATTTCGTTTGTTGTTGGAATCCTCTCCAGGTTTATGCAAAAGCCTTGTGAGGGACATTGGTCTACTGCAAAAAGAGTTCTAAGGTACTTGAAGGGAACTCAAGACTTTGGAATCAAGTATACATAGGTGGACGACTTCAGCTTGATTGGATACTCTGATTCAGACTTCGATGGAGACAAAGAAACTAGGGTATCTACTTTAGGATATGCTATGAGTCTTGGATCAGGAGCTGTCTCCTGGAGATCACACAAACAATCAGTTCCAACAGATTCCACAACAGAAGTAGAATACGTGGCAGCGGTTGAAGCAACAAAAGAAATTGTGTGGCTCTGGAAAATTCTTGAAGATTTGTAGGAAAAACAAGTACACTCAACTCCACTCATGATTGACAATACATTTGCAATAAAGTTGGCCAAGAACCCAAAGTTCCATGATCGAACGAAGCACATCAATACTAAATATCATCTGATTTGACATCATGTTGAGGACAAAACAATCCATCTCCATCATTGTTCCACTAATGAGCAAATTGCAGACATCTTCACCAAAGTGCTTGGAAGAGAAAAGCCTGAACAATTTAAAATGATGCTTGGACTCACCAACATCACTTCAGATTAAGGGGGGGAATGTTGACACCTAATCATCAGGATTGAGTGAATATAATTAATGTAAATAAATAATAAGTAATATGAAGAATCATCGGGAGATGAAGTGAACAGTCTCTCCCTCATGTATATAATAAAGACCAACCTGAAGGAATAATATACAAATCAAGTTGTTTCGAGGAGTTACTGCCTGGCCTGACATTTATCTTTGCTTTATACAAAAAATAAAAGAAATGAATAAACACTAAGTTTTGTTTTTTGAATGAAAATTTTTAAAGGGTCCCCATTTAGTTAATGTAATGTTAACTACTATCATTAACAAATGGGGGGTTTTTGAATACCACAACAATTGGCGATTCACTTGGAAGAACCAGTTATCTCTAAGGGTTTTTTGAAATCTCTAAAACTTCCAAAATAAAGATAGTTTTGAAAATAAAACAAATTATATGGAATATAAGGTAAGAATTATTTCTTTCGTAATAAAACAATCATTTTCCTAACTACCATTCTTTTGACTATTCTTTTCTTATAAAAAGTAACATTGTCTACATTAGTCTTTACTTGGTTTTTTAAAGACAAAGCCATGAGTCTCTCTCGAGATTGATTTTTGGTTTACTCTGTTGTTGTAGCTAGAGCCTTTGCTACCAATAGGCATTCATAGCCTCGACAAGGTTACCTTTTAACCAACAATGACCTAGTATTCCACTTAAATCATAATGCAATTTTAAAGATAAGCTCGTAAGTATACTTATTCCTTTCTTTATTTTCTGAAGTAATTCATTTGTGGCTTCAACTTTTCATCTGTATTTTCTAAAGGACAATGTCTTGGTTTGGTGACCAACGTTGACAATACCATTCACTTGATTCATAACTTAACTAAACAAGCTGGCTCGTGATGAGACCCCTTGTCTTTTGATTATCATAATTATAAGCCATTACCCTATTTTGATATGCAGTTTTGGTAATGTCAGTTCAGTTATAATCTAATGATCATGGTAAGCCGGCCCTTGATGAGACCTCTTATCCTTTAAGTTTAGGTATATTTCATACTTACACTCTAAAAATGAAAAGTGACTAAGTGGGGAGGATCATTGGCCCCTTAAGAGCTTCTAGATGACATTTGTAGAGTTTTTAGAGATGCCTTTTGGGAGAGAGACTTTTCTTTGTATAGATACTTTTCTAGACTGGTATAAAGGATTAGTTTCTCTTTTAAAGTTAAGCTTCATCAAAATCAAATAATTAAGGAGGAAATCAGTCAATTTAAAAGAAATCAAACTTAACTATACATTTCATATGTGAAAACTACTTTCATAAAAAATTTTACTTATACAAGCGAAAAGTCAAAATTGAAAAGAGACTATCCTTTGTAAAACCAAAAGTGAATGCTTTTTGAATTGGTATTGTTATTTATAAAGAAAAATTTTAACTACGGGCAATAATATACAGTGAATAGAAGAGATCATCTTTTATGGAAATTATTTCTTTAGGACCTGTCCATTAATAGGTGGACATTCTCTCTTACCTAATAAATTTTGTAGCAGAAAAGTTGATGGGCCTAATTGTTCCACAATCTGAAATGGGTCGAGCCACATTTGTTGGAACTTGGTATGCTTACCTTTCTCTTCATGGGCTTTATCCCATTTTAACACTAGGTCTCTAAGTTGGAAATATTTTGAAGCTACAAAATTTGAATCAAAGGAGGCTTTAATTAACTGCTGATGATGTGCATGTGTGGTCTTGGCTTTTTCCCTTTCCTCTTCAAGCTTAAGAATTTGTAATTGTCTAACCTGCATAGATGAGGAAGGGGTTTCTCTAATGAATTGAACTAAGGCTAAGGAGCGAATGGCTATGTTTGTTGGTAAGACTGCTTCTTTCCGTAAACCAAATCAAAAGGAGAAGTGTCGACTGAGGCTTTCTGAGTTATTCGATCTTCCCATAGAGCAAACACTAAATATTTATGCTAGTTCTTTTGGCCTTGGTCAACCAGTACGTTTAATGATCCTGAAGAGATTTTTGTTTGTGGATTCGACTAATCCATTTCCTTGCGGATAATAATTTGTTGAATACTTAAGATTAACACCTTTTTTAAGAGAAAATTTTTTCATAGCATTTCCTGAAAAATAAGATGCATTATCGAACATTAAAGCAGATGGTAAGCCAAATCTGGTGATAATAAATTGATCTATAAATTCAATAATATTTTCTGAATTGGCTACCTTCAGTGGGATTGCCCCTACCCATTTGGTGAAATAATCAGTGGTTGTAAGGATGTATCTATCTTATTTAGAAGAATGAGGAACAAACTCACCTATTACATCTAATCCCCATTGTTCAAATGGTTGGTCGATGTTGACGAGTTGTAATGGTAATGTGGGTTTTCTCTGTCTTCCAGCAACTGTTTGACAAAACTTACATCTTCTTACATAATTGTGTGCATCTTTGAAAAAATTTGGCCAGTAATAGCTGACTTGCAGGATCTTATGTGCCGTAGTGTCACCGCCAAAGCGACCACCAGTTGGTCCATCATGAAGGTCCTGCAACACCTTCTCTGCCTCAGATTTTTCAAGACATCTAAGCAAAACATAATCATAATTTCTTCTGAAAAGTACATCATTGACAATCTGATATTGTCTTGCTTTTAATATCAGGGCTCTTTTCTTTGTATAGTTCAATTGGGCTGGTGCGTATCCATTTTTCAAGTAAAATATGATATCAACGTACCTTGATTCTATGTCGTTGAGGTTTACCTCATAAATTTTCAAATTGTCACCCGAATGCTGCAAGTCTAATAGATTTGAAGCGCTTGCCAACATCCTGCAAAAACCTTGACCTTTCACAATTTTAGCTAGTTTAATTTCTATGTCATATTCTTGCAGGGAAGTGACCCAGTTTTCTCTCTTTTATCCTACATCCCTTTGTATTAAAAATTTTCTTACTACTGAGAAGGGTACTATGAATTTAGTTTGGGTCTTGAGGGGAAAAGGTCTGAAGTGTTTTATAGATTTAAAAATAGCAAAAGCATGTTCTTCAACATCTAAGTAATTTACTTCAACTCCTTGCAAATTGGAGCTAAAGAAAGAGATTGGAGCTTCAGCCTTATCCTGATTTGCTTGTGTTAATATCGCTGCATATGATTTCTCAGAAAAGAAAGTCTATAAAATGAAATGATTGGAAAAATTCGGGGTTGCTAGAGATGGGGCGTTAATAATTTCTTGTTTTATCAAGCCAAAAGCTTCATGTTCCGAATGTCCCCATTTAAACAAAGAAATTCTTTTTATCATGGATTGAAGAGGTAAAACAATTCTTAAGAAGTCAGGGACAAATATTTTAACAAAATTTATTTGACCTAGGAAAGATTGCATTGATTTCTTGTTATGTGGTAAACGTATTTCAAAAATTTCTCTAATTATATCAAGGTCAATATGAATTCTTGCCTTGGAAACAATGAACCTAAGGAGATTTCCTTCACTTAACGTGAAAAAAGACTTTTTGGGGTTCAGAGAAATTCCATACCTTTGGCAACGTTCAAAGATTTGTTTTAAGTCTCTTAGATGATTATTGTGTTTTTTGGAGTATAATGTTATAACATCTAAGTAGATCACTACTGACTTATTTACCAAACCCTTGAAGGCTATATCCATTGCTCTCTGGAAAGTAGCACCAGCGTTGATCAGTCCACATGGCATCTTCTGATAAGCATAAGTGCCCCATTTTGTCCTTAATGTAGTTTTCAGTTGGTCATCTGCATGTACTAAAATTTGGTTATAACCTAAGAATCCATCCAACAAAGACATTAGTTCAGAGCCCACTACTGATTGCAAAATATGTTCCATAGGAGGTAATGGGAAATTGTCCTTTTGGAAAGCTTTATTGAGGTTGCAGAAATCTATACATATACGAATATCATCGTTCTTTTTCCTGACTAGGACAAGATTGGAAACCCATCGGGAATGTCTGACAGGAAAATAATTTTGGCTTTCAGTAGTTTATTCAACTCAAATTTAATTTGACTTTCTAAATTGGGATGGATTTTCCTCAATTTCTGCTGAATGGGTTTTTCATCAGATATCATAGGAATAGTATGTTGGATAATAGAGGTGTCGTATGTTTTGAGATATTCATAGTTCCATGCAAAGATACTCTTATATCTTTTCAACAAACTTATAAAAGTTGCTTTTTCATCTAACGTAAGACCTAGACCTAAGTTAAAGTTTTGAGGTTTTAAATCAGTCCCAAGATTGATCAATTCTAACCTCAGAGTTGAACTCTAAGGTTTTGAATTAGTAGATCAATTAAATCTATCTTTAAGGTCATATAAATCTTCCAACTTAACTATGGAATTTGGTATAGGATTAATGACTGTTTCTTGTTTAAGTTGGTTATCATGCTGGTCTTCATCAACTATCTAGTCGTTGTATGAGCCTTCGAGGTTAGGAAGCTTATGATATCTAGATTATTATTAAAGACTCTCCATTTGGTGATATTATCAGGGATGGAAGGCCTAAAGATTAATTTGATGGAGAATCGATCTGGGCTACAATATTCTAGAGGGATAAGCTTGGGAGTGACATTAGCTAGAAGATCGGCACTAGCATTTTGGAGTCTTGGGATAGGGGAGATACTAAATGCAGTAAAGTAGATAGTCAAGATCTTGAACTAATGATTGATAATGTTTCAAGTGTCTTAATAAAAAATGTATAATATTTCTTACTTGTTTTATGACAATTTTGAATCCCCGAACACTTGGAGGTATTGTACGTTAAGGGCAATTTCCTTATACAGACCTTGAACTAGTGCCTCATATTCAACAGTATTGTTAGTGCAATCAAATTCAAGTCTGCATGCTAGCATATTTTTCTCCCCCTCTAGGCTAACTAAGACGCAACCTGCTCCAGCTTCATCATTGGATTTAGATCCATCAAAAAATAATTTCCAAAATAAAGATTTAACTACAGGTTTATCTACAAAATTTACACATTTAGAAGTGTCTGTTTGGGAAAAAGTTTCAATTTGAGAAAAAATAGATTTTTCTAAGAAAAGTGAACTATGAGCATTGAAATTCCCTAAGAATGATTCTACAGAATAATTTTCGATGATATTGTTGCTATATGCAACTGGTTCGTTTTCTCCTTCTAATTTTTTCATTATGAACTTTTGATAATTCTCGCGATCAACCCTTATTTGATTTGGTTTACCATTATAGGGAAGACACAGCTGAGACCAGTCAGTTGCAAAATAACCATGAAGTTTTTATGACCAATCTCTAATAAGAATTAAACCGTATAACTCAAGAATGTCAAATACAAGTATGTTGATGACTTGGCAAACTTTGGGGTTTGATGAAAGTCTGATGGTTACTTGATTAAGTTCCCCGTTGACTTCGACTTGAGAGTGATCTAAATGAACTATTCGCACAATAGATTTCTGAGGCTGAACATTCAACTTCTCACAAACTGTTCTAGGCAATATGTTAGATGAGGCTCTGGAATCAACCAGGCAGTTGTGTAATTTTTTGTTAAAGACTTCGAAAGTAAGAACGAACAGCGGAGTGTGGGATTTTGAGCTTCCTCCAATGAAAGCTATATCAGTTGGATCTATCTTATTCAAAGAAGAACTAAGGGGTTTTCCCATTTCTTGGGCAGCTTTTGAGATTACAACAGCAGGAAGTGGTGTAGTAGGTACTACTTTAAGTTATTTCAGAAGTAACTTTTGCTAATGTTTGAATTTACTAACCTCATGAAATGTAATGTTTGCCCTAGTTGTCTTCATATCATCGATAATATTATATTCCATTTCATCAGAAACTATCAAAGTTTTAGATGAAGGAGAAGGATCCAATTGAGTAGGTGTTGTCTGAGTAGATTTTGGCACAGATTTCTAACCTATTGCTTTATCCCTAGGGGGTGGCATTGAAGCCTTCTATTTCAGATTTGTTTGTGACAATTCGAAAGGATTTTTACTTCAGGTAGTGACAGGTAAGGCTTCTTGAGTTTCTTCATCGAGAAGTATAAAATCCCACATCCCTTGTAACTCTGTTACTTCCTCCTCACCCGTTTGTTCTTCACTAGGTGAAACTTCATCCTCATCTAACTCGGCATTTGATATGGCATTTGGAGGCTTAGGATCAGTAGGAGAATTCCTTTTGAATGGTCTGAAAGGTTTTTTAGAGGAAGTCTCTGCTACCTATTTCTTAATATCAACCATTTCATTAGACATAGTTTTGAGGACTTTCTGTAACCCTTCAAGATCAAAAACATCTTTCAGTCATTTCTTCTTAGAGTCATCTCTAAAGGTTACTTTCTTAGATCTTCGTTCTTCTAATGCATTTATCTTTTCAACAACTAGGATGTGTTTTTCTACAGTGATTGCCTCTTTCATGTTTTCTCCCAAGGTTGGTTTGGCAGCTCTATCAACAAAGATAGTTGTGTTTGATGGCAGAGCAAAGATGTATCACTCATTTTGGACCTCATCGCTAGGCTTAGATGCCATTGGTATTTTATTGAATATTTTATTGAAGTGAGAGTTGAAGTCCTTGATGGGTTCTCTTCGCTCAGCTTTCAAATAGAAGAGATCATTAATCAAGGTAGTTGTAGATCTATCATCTCCAAAATTTGTTAAAAATTCTCTTAAAAAGCATCCCAATTGTTAATTGAACCTGATGGTAATGAAAAGTACCATGATCATGCTGCTCCCTTCAAATTATATGGGAATAATCTTACAACAGATTCTTCCTCTGCTACTTGATTCAAGTTAATGGACAACATAAAATTATTTATATGTTCTTCAGCCAATAGGCCATTATCAGGATTGAATTTGGGCAGCCATTTTTCTTGATGTGCTGGTAATTGATGTAAAGGAGCAGCCATCCTAATAGCCCCTGGGAGTCCATGGCCTTGGAGGATTTTGTGGGGGATTCTATGCCATTAATGGTCTGTGGGTAGGGGAAGGTGTTGCAGTAGTGTTTGAAGGTGATTGGGTAGAGGAAGATATAACTCCTGTACCTATGTGAATCACGATCTTGAGTGGTGAGATGAATGATTGATCTTGTGAGGGTATAGATGGGATGGATGAAGATGATGATAAAACTTCGTTGTGAGATATGGATGGTGTCTTCTTGGCCTTCTTCCGGCTTCGAAGAGGAAATTCAAACAAAGGTATTCTGAACTTTTCGCTCTATGATCTAGTTAATGGCCAAGATGGAGTGAACTAAGAAGTAACACTATCCTGAGATATCTCAGATCCTTCTTGTGATAGTGAAATCCCCTATAATTTTTTAATCAAAAATTAAACTTCAGGGGCTTCGGTAAGAGAAGAAAGCTCTAGATCAATTGGGTTTTCAGCAACAAGTTGTATAATACCCTGTGCAACTTCTCACTTAGGGTCAGGGGATTTGAAAGACTTTCAAGAAGTTGTGGGTGAGGGTGAGGGAGTTTTACTCTTAGAATGGCCTCTTAATTTGGAATTAATTGCCATTCACAGTTCATGCCCTCCTTCTAGCACCAAAATGTTGAAGCCTCGAATATCATTGCCTCGACATGGGGGAAAACCACCCGGTGCTGACCTTAAAGCAGTTCCTTTTCTGTCTCAAATAGTGGCTCTGACCGGGGATAATGGGACCGGTTTCCCAATCTGTTTAATGCTTGTGATAAATGGGGTGATGTGTGATGTGTTTAGAGTAACATTTTAAGCTAATGGTAATCTCGACTAAACTAATCAATCACAAATGCATTTAACTTCTAATTTCTAAAAGCTATCTAATCATAATACACCCAAGATAAACTTGATGTTTGCGATCTACAATAATTTCTAAAGTCAATTGGTAATAAAGATCATTCAATTACGATTAGAATTGAATCTGTTTTAACAATAAGCGTTTCTTATAAAAATTTAGCCGAAACAATTGTGAGAAATATATTGCGTAAAGAACTATTCATATATTCAACAGAAAATAAATATCATCATCATATAGAAGTGCAATAACGATAATCGAAATTCAGACTTTCATACATAAATAATTAGAAAAATAAATAATTGCTTAATACACAAGTAAAATGGATTACGAGATAAAAGTACCATTTATAATACGTCCTACTCATGTGTTTCGGCAATATTAATCTATCTTCAACCCATTCAACATCATCTAAGAGTACAAAAGTGCAATTTTAGTAGAAGATGCTAAGTCAAATAAAAATATTTCATGTTCCATATATTTCACTAGAACTTCCTCAAAGGGACAAAAGTACATGTTTTTAAGAGAGTTTCTGATAAAATTTTGGACCTCTCTCTAAATGCATGAGAAGGGTTTAAATACTAAGACTATAAAACTAAAAATAGATTATTACAAAAATAGTTGAGGTTTAAATGACCTGCCTCAATTTATGCAAAAATAAAATCAAAATTACAGTAAACAGGGTGACTAACTATTCTGCATTCGATCCTTCAAATCAAAAATATCCACTATAGGCTTCAGTTGTGTAGTCCGGACGACTTCAGCTTTCAACTATCCATCGAATATGGCATCAGTCAGTGCTGGCACCATTTTCTCGGCAGAAGTGGGTAGGCATCGCAAGGTCATCCATTGGCTGTGAGGCTTGACCAAATGTTGCCAATATGCCTCCTAATCTAGCCTAGTCATTTTCCTTATTGCTTTTTCTTTTTCCTCCGCTGCCTGTTTCCATTGTTGTTTGAGCTGTTTTGCATCTAGAAGGAACCCTAGAATGGACTCTGCAACTAGATTGGCACCATGCAAATTCTCATTGATATTTTCTATGATAATGTTTGTTGCTGCCATCGTGTCCGATGTTGCTTTTTCTGCTTCCTTAAGCTGAGAATCAAAGCTTGCAAATAGAATTTCCTTATGTGGTTCTTCCAGCTTGGGCAGGTCGGCTTTTCTCCCCTCCTCTGTATTTTTCTAGGTAGTCAGAGACCTTTTTAAAGATCTCATCATATTCAAGTCGCATTTCTATGACTTGGCTTGTCAGTTTATCACTTGCTTCACAATAAGATTTCCAATGTGAAATCTTCTAGCATATTAATTCTAGCTCATGTGTCAACTGGGAATTAAGTCCAAGTGCTTCGGTAATAAATTGATCGATTTTTGGATCATCTTTATGAAGATCAGTTATTTCCTGCACCTGTGCTTCCTTCTCGGCTAAGCTGATTTGATGTTCTATTTGCATCTTTTCAAATTCCTGTTGAAGCTTGGCCAACTATATCTCTGCCTACTGGTCGGATTTGACTTGTTGTAACTGTTGCTCAAGCGACGTTATTTTATTTTCCTTTTCTCTAAGCAATGTTTGGACTTCTGTTGCTTTGTCTATGGTTGTTGTAGCATAAGCGCCTACAAACTACAAGAGTCTAGTTAAGCTAGTAGATGGATCAACAGGCAAGTCCTTCCATAGAACATCCATTAGTTTGTTTTCGGGGGTAGTAATAGCTATAGAGTCCAATTTTATTTTCTTTCTTTGCCTTTTCACCATGGCCTTATGCTGTGGGCTATATAATACATCAAGAGGGGGTATTTCTTCAATCATCAGAATTATCTCAGAGGTGGGGGTAACAAAGATATGCTCTACTTTTGGTTCATTTGCAGTTTCTTCCACTATAATTTCCTAAGATGTCTTATGTTGTAGTGTTTGTAGCTCTTGCACCTATTCCTCTATATTGATACTTTTATTAAAATTATCCCACTCTTCCTCTAAGTCAACTACCGTGGGTTTTATTGGTTGCACAGAGGTAGTAGGGATTTCAACCTACTTGCTAGCTGAAACTTGTTCAACGATCTTTTGTGTAGATTGGGTTGTATCCTCGATGATTCTACTTTTTCCATTCTATGATGAATGTCATGATTCCCCAATATATTTTTCTTGAGACTCTGCTCAAGAATCAAATTTGTATTTTTCTTTGGAGTCACCTTCTGTAGTCACACTGCGAGTAGGCTCCCTTATTGGTTCAATTAACAATTGGTCCAATGGGACCATTGCCAGCCTTCTTTCTCTGTAACTATAAAACTTTTCCAGATATTATTGGTCAAAAAGTCGTTGTGTCGTATGTTTCACCTCCACAAAGGTGTTTTTATACAAAAATATATCATCAAAAGCATCCTCCTCATTGGTGAATACTTTTATTTTCACAATGGTGGTGAAGTTCTTGACAATGCTAAACGGGTCATACTGTTGTCCAGGGAATTTGGGTAATTGAAGAGATAGCATGTTCTCTGCTTCTTTGAACGCATGTCCCAGGTTGTGTAGTGCAAATTCTTTGCATTGTACAGGGAATGCAGGCCAAATGGCCTTCTTTGACTCTTTCTGTGTATGGCTCATTCCACCTTCACTAGTTTTCTGCTAGGCTATATCCCTAGCCATCAATTTATCTGGAACATAGTATGGGAGGATGTGGGGGGAGGTAATGCTGCAAAAAACTATTATATATGTAAAATTTTCCTCCCCAAACCATCTTTCCACTGGGAGGATGTCAACTTTAGCTTCTTCGAAAAATCTGGGGGCATCTCGATTATACAACTGTTTGTAAATAGGGAGCATAACTCCGTGGAAAATCTTGAAAAATTGTGGTTGAAAATTGGATTCCCACATGAAATTATGGTACACGTGAATGGGAAGTGGATTCTGAACAATCCATTTCCATCCCATGATGGGGAACTTTAAACTAAAACAAATAGCGTCCATAACATAGGCGCTCATAACAAATGGAGGGTAAACCCTCAAAGCAATACTTCTTCTCCTTCTATACTCGATAATTGTTTTTGCTAAATTATCTGACAAGATTTGGGCCCAATTCATGATAGTTGCGTTAACGACTGCTTTTATTAATAGCGACCACTCTGGGGAGAACTTGGTACTATAAGGTCTACCAAACAGTCGATATAACATAGCCGTAGTAAAACTATAAGGGGGACAAATAGATGTTGTAGTGTACATACCATTTTTGTATTTCTTGATTTTCTCTTCATTGTTTGACCAAGCATGGGTGTAATCTGTTGGGTTATTGTTCTATTTAGCAAACTTTTCTATGAATTGCCTGTAGTAGATGACCTGTGGCTCTGGGAGGCGGTACATAAGCCGTAAATTATTTGCGGTAAAATATATGATGACCCCTTGGATTCTCTTCCTGAATTCTCTATCTGAAATATCTCCTTCATCAATAACCCATTTTACAATGTCGGTATAAGGGATTATCTTCAGCCAAGCAGCTATGCTTTGAAAAAACAGGCAAGTCGTCTCTAACCTAGAATTGTTTGAGGAATCTCGTACATCAACTGTAACATTTGTTTCCATAATCCTTGATTGTTCCTCCTCCAGTATGTTGTACATAGTCTCCCATGTAGAGGTTCCTCCCTCTCTGTTGCATGTGGTGTCTGTGAACAGGGGAGTCATCTCTATCTTCTCAGAGGCTACAGCCTTACCTTTCTTCCCAATTGTTCCCAATGCTCTACTCTGTGGGTTTTTCCTGAAATGAAGAACAAATGCTATCAAACACTCAAAGATGAACGTAAAAAATGAAATAATGCAGATAGCTTGTAAAGGTGGTAAAAGAAGCATTATTTGAACACACCTAACAAGATATTGTATCAAGCTAAATGGTTTTTCAAACATAAATGTAGTTATTTCCCACTAATGCCCACTATCCCTTAGCTTTATTTCTCATAAATGTTTGCATCGAAAAATGGGATGAAAGCTTCTAGTGTGGCAAGCCATTATACTGCAATGATAGTGATTGTGCGATTTGCGAAGCAATATCACAAGATGTTCCTTTTAGCATTCTTACCCCTTGTTGTGTGTCTGCGAGATGTGAGATGCAAGTCGTCGATTAGCTGTCTCACGTATAGTTAATTGCTAGGTTCATATTATGCAATAGACTTTGAAGGACTTGAAATATTTGCTTTTAATGCTCTAAGGTGTGGGTCTGGGCGTGAATCACATTTCACAATATCAGCTTATGGTAAGTGAACAGTGTTTGCTTGAATACCCTAAATGCGATGGGATAAAAGTCAAAGTGCCATCGCGGTTTTGCAAATTGCAAATCTTGCTATATCATATTTAAGAGAGAGCTCTTTATGGTTTGTGATATGCGATGCGAGACTTAAGCCTAAAAATTTTAAGGACTTTCGTTTTCATCGGATTTTATGATAATTTAGACCATGGAGCCCTTATTTTAAACGCTTTGCTTGATTTTGGAGGTTTTTTAGAAAAGGTCCTTTAGTGGGTTTTAGACATGCTATATATGAAAAGGTAAGTCTTTAGTAGTTCCCAAAAAGGTTTTTGATTGTTATCTTTGCTTTATTCAAAAAATAAAAGAAATGACTAAACACTAAGTTTTGTTTTTGAATCAAAAATTTTAAAGGGTCCCCATTTAGTTAATGTAATGTTAACTACTATCATTAACAAATGGCGGGTTGTTGAATACCACAACAGGTTTTCATAACCATGTTATTTCCAAGTGCTGGAAAATAATGGGAGCGAGGAAGAGGACAAGACATGATGACCCTTCTCCACATCAGGCTAGAAGGAAGGCTAGGAGTGTAACAGACCTGGGTTAAAAGTTCATGTAATAAAAGTTAATAAAGGAAAAATAAGACCACAGTCAAGGGACATTTATTCCAAGCTGAATGTTGGGAAAAATATCCTAGTGGGAATCACTTGATGTGTTTATGGCTAAGGGGAAATTCGCAAAGGAAATGGAAAAGGATATGGAAAGGAAAAGAGGCATTAATTGGAATTTATTTTATGAAAATAAAGGAAATTAAGAGAAAAGGGAGATGAGAGGTCATAGGTTGCATATGAGGAAACAAATGAAGAAAAATAATGGAAATTGAAGAAATTAGAGGCATGAATAATAAAGTTACCTCAGAGCATCAACTAGGAGCCTTTTGTCAATTTAGTTTTGGATTGTCTCAAAGAGGAGAAGAGAATCAAGAGGATAAGGAAAGAAAGAAAGCAAAGGAAGGACAAAGAAAGCAAAGGAAAGAAAGGATCAAGAAAGGAAAATTTGGATCAAGTAGCTTTAGCATGAATACTTGAAGGTAACAGGTTGCATTCCTAATTTCCTAGATATTTTTGACATGCATGGTATGTGCATGTTGGTATTTGGTTCTTTAGCTACCATTGGCATGGAATTTTCTGAGTTTTGACAGTGGATTTTAGCCTAGCCTTGCCATTTCTAGATAGCCATGGTGTGATGAGATTCTTCATAGGTTTGAGCTTTGGATTTCCAGATGGTTTTAGAATCTGAAGTGAGGTGGTCTCAGGAAAATTCCCAAAGGCCTAGGAATCCCTTTACCGTTAATGGCGGGATGCACAATAAATCCTGAGACAGGAAAATTACTTAAGGATGGTGAAGGAATCCATAGGCATCCAAGATCAGTTTGGTTTTGTGATCTCGGGACTAGTTTAGGTGAGATCACGATATGGGGATGTTGGAGGTGGTTTAACCTCTAGATTCCCTTGGTTGTTTATGGATTGGTTTATCCCATAAGATCCCACATTCATGCTTGGAATATGGCACGGGGGCGATTGGCTGAAAGAAATATCTGGTTCAGCAAATCTATATGGTTGGGTGGTTCGTGGAAGTCCCAAACTTGGTTGGATTTTTCCTATGTTTAATAAAAGCTATGTTTCTCTTACTTTGATGTGTAAATGTACTTATTATTATGTGGCTTTAATGGTTGTTATCTCATTTTTATTTATCTGGTTATATGCTGGTTATAAGCATGGTTACATGATAAGTCTCAATCATGACTCTATTCATGTTTTTACTTGTAACTGAATGAATAATGGATGAAAGACCTAATTGATGTTATGAAAACTAATGTGAGAAGGTAGAGACCCTTCTTGTTAAACCTCAAATAAGTTTTCAGTCCCTTATGTTTAGAATTTCATTCATGACCTCTAGGTTACATATCTAGCAAGTGTTTGACAAAATATGAGTCCCGGTTGGGGATGGTCAGGTCAAGTCTTGGTTCCAATTTTTGGTTTACAAACATTGTCTTCATGTATTTTATGAGTTACAGAAGTTTCATAGTTTTCTGGGTGGAGGCTAAGCCCCAACCCTGTAAAAAAGCATTAATTCTTGCAGTCACTAGCACAAAAATAGTATAAAAAGGCCACAGTCGCACTGATGCAGGCCTATGGGAGCGACTGGGAACCCATAGTCACATGGAGGCCTTAGCAAGGGAGCGACTAGGACTCTAGGTCAGGAAAAAGTGTGTTTTCTAAAGGGTTGGGTTAATCTTGGAGGTCCTGTGGCACGTGAGGGAAGTTAGTAAGGTTTTGTTGTGTCGACTCCATTTCCTTAAGGTCATCTAGGAGGTGGAGTCATATCATAGTAGCCCCTCATCTCATGTTTACCCCAGGTAAGCTGGTGAAACTGGGTAGATGTGAGAGGATGTGTGTTATAAGGAAAGTCTGGAAGAAGAAGAATTTTTTCAGCCATCATAACAAGCATGGACATCAGAGAGCCACATGTTGGAGGCTCCATCCATAGCAACAACCAAAGAGTGACAAGGAGCATGTGAAAGCACCTGCAAAGGAACTAGTTGGTGAAGTTGTTCAAAAACGTCAGCTACAAGAAGAAGACCCATTCACCTTGTTGGGTGAGAGATGGTGCAGACAACACCCAAATATGACTACATATGCGCAAGATATTGAAAGTCAAATTTCAAGGCAAAGGGAGAAATAATTTTATCGCTAGTGAAATTTGGAAGGCTCACTAAATATGGAAATCAGGCTAAACATGGTGGAAACTGCTAAACTTGGTGGCAACTAACCAAGCGATGTTTTGACACTTATCAGTGGCTAGAAATGACCAACTTGTTGCCTGTTTAATTTTTTCGGTGACCCTTGAAAATATGGGCAGCAATTTTCATTCATTTTTTTTCAAAATGAAAAAAAATAGAAATTACAAGTTAGCGGGCCACCAACCCCATCAACCCTCCAGCGAAAACGATATACTAAAATATAATTAAGGGTTGGGGTTGGTAGCTCTGACCTGGATCGAACCCACTGACCATGTGGATTGAACCCGCCCAACCATGTGTTCAACCCACCTAAGTGGTGACCCTATACATAACACCATCCAATGACTCCCAATTTAAAAAGAATCGCCAAACCAAAGGAGGAGAGGCAAAACCCAGAACAGTAGTAGAACTGAGACCAGGTGGAGGATCCTTGACAGGGTAGAACCATGATGCCCCCAATTCCAAGTGGAATCATGAGTAGAGAATCTTTGAGGAATATTTAGATTCCCTAGGGGCAAAAATTTGATGGTGTCATAAATATGCCAAGTTTATACTCATTTGAATTGGTTTTTTGCGAGAAGTTTGATGGTGCAGTCCATTTATTCATCTGAGCAGCGAAATTTTCGACCATCTTCAGAAGAGAATCTTGTGAGGAATCTAAAATATTCTCAAGGAGCCCAGATTTGACCATGCCAAAAGGGGTCATGTTTATACTCAAATTTCACGATTTTTCACAAGAAATGTGATGGCATAGGTTGTTTGTTCATCCAGGTAGCCTCTTTTTAGATCATCCCCAATTTGGAGGTATAAGGTGTATTTTTCCATGTCTTCATTTGATATTTCCTGAGCTTATGATTTGAATCTGATCAATAGATTCAAGAGGTCCATTTATGCGATCTTGTGTGAGAGGATCTTTTTATGCCACTTTATGTGAGAGATTGTAAGAAGAATAAGAGGACACCACCTATAGAGGTTTGGGGAGATGTACCGTATCCCTCGTTTATAAGTGTAATTAGTTTGAATTGACTCCACCTAGGGTTTTCATACTTTCAAGTGGTGTTGAGATGGCCCCGCACTGACTAACATGTATTGCACCTAGAATGAACATAGAGGTACCTTTAGAAACTCACTGACCTTCAATCTAACGATAGGTGATCAAGTGATCTGGCTAATTATAACATCTACCATTTCCTAATGCCTAAAAAAAACATTGAGAGTCAATCCTTAACAATTGAGATCAACTCCTCGTCAACAATTACCAACAAAATAGAGTCATGCACAAAATGGTTGTTAACCATCTCATTCCCCTCAAGATAGAAATACCTATAAGTCGTCCCTTCAAATGGTTCGCCTCCAACAGATATCCAAGAGCATCAGTAGTAAATATGTAAAGATAATGATCTAAAATGGTGACCTAAAGGCTTCTTGTCAACTTACAAGAACCTCTCCCACTCCAAAGCTTATATATATTCCCAAGATCTATGCTTATGATTGATAATTGTGGAATTAAAAGTGCTTGAAATAGGTGTATTCTTGTGTTTGTCTTTAAATGTTTATGTGCTTTAAGTTCATTTTCTTGTGCTGAAATAAAACTCATAATAGTAAACAATGTAGCAAATAAGCATCATACACATAATAGGAGGATGCAACAAATAAGCAAACCACATAGACAACAAGTTTAATATGGAGTTCACCCTGATATCTTGGGCTACGTCTCCTTGAGTTCTTGTCAACTCAACTAGGCTCTTTGGGATTATGGTAATGCTTCTTTTAAAAGTTCCACACTCAACTTCATAGGTTCAAAATTGTACCTATGGGCTTAGAATACCATCTTACCCCTGGTTGTCCTTACTCTGCAGACAGATCTAGGCTTCTCTGGACTTGACTCCTTCAATTAGTGCTCTGAGCTATCTCTAGCTCTAGCTTGCACCAACTCCCTCAGAATTCTATTAACTGTCTCTAGAACTCCTTCTATCTTCAACACACATCGAACATTAGCAATAGCTTGATCATTTGATCTCTTTGCTGTTCCCTGGCTCAATCTCACCTTTGGCTCTCTTACCCTTAGGCTCGTAAGCTTCTCTGGCTCTGCAGCTCTTAAGCTTCTCTAGCTCTCTAGCTCTTAAGCTTCGCTGGCTCTGCGGCTTCTAAGCTTCTCTGTCCATTCCTCTATCTCTAATCATGAGGAATCATCTCTTTTGTGGCTCTACCTCTTCGACTCCCTCTCTTTTGTTTTTATTTGATAACTTTAACCAAATTTAGTTATCGTACTGACTTTTCTCTAAACTTAGCGCATTCGCTAACTTTAGCTGTTTCCCCAGGCTGACCGTTAGGGGTAACCGTTTGGCTTTACGCAACTGTTGGGCGTGCATATGGGCGATCTAACCTCGGTAATTAGGGACATGCAACGAGTAATCTTTTGTGGTTGGGTTCATCCTGGACTGTCAATCTGTCCTGTAATCCAACGGTTCGCACTAAACCTGATCATCAAACAGTCCACTCAATCTCCACCATTTGATCCACGATCTCCAATCCAACAACTGACAGCCATTTCGGGTGGCCCACTTGCACGGAGATTACCTGCCCAAAAAAGCGGTTTTCTCTCTCCTACGGCGTGCTACGTGTCATCTAGTGTATGGAATCGAGTCAAGCCCTTCCAATACCACTTATTGCCTGAAGCTTGCCTAAAATATTGTTTATTGCCCTCCTTCCGGAAATAAAAAGGTTTAGTTTATTTTCTATAAACTCTTCGGATCTGCTTGCTTGTAGCTTTGGCTGTAAAATGCATTGATCTCCTTTTGATCCAATGGCTGACAATGCTCATCGCAATTGGCCCATCGGAAGTCTTCACACCTTTGGTTAAGTCCTTCCCTTTGGCACATTTGCGATGCGATATAATATTGCCCGATTTCCTTTTTAACCAATCAAACCTGGCCAAGTGGCCCAATCTCGTCCTACCATGTGTTAGCTGCAGATTGGCCCATGAGCCTATACCAAAATCAATATTTTCATTATAGTTTGAATATTAATGAAATTGCCTCCTTTTCTAAGGACATTGGACAGTTTTCATTTTACAATAACTCCTTCATCCGGAGTCCATTTTTGTAGGTTTTAACCCTGTATAGAAATTACCTGCATACGAATTCTTAAACAAAGAAAATAAACAATGCGAGAGCATAACACATAAAACACATATGCACAAAGATTTTCCCCTGGATCCCAAAACCGGGACTACCAGCTTGATTTTTCATTATGTTCCTTTCAATGTTACAATACATATTTATACATGCCGAAGCATCCAATACCATGGACTGAAATCCATCGCTTCCAATACCATGGACCGAAAACCATCGCGTCCAAAAAACATGTGTGAAAATCATGCACAAAACCATAGGTGGGTCTGCCCAACCTAACATAGGGTCCCAAACCAAAATTTTCCGGGGCACTACCCCGGACCCCATAAAGTGGGGTTACGGGTGCCCTTCAAACCCCCTATTAACTATGTGGAAAGAATATAACACAACCCAACAATCTCCCACTTATTGTTTTCTTTCCACAGGGGGTCACAGGAGAGCTTAGTCATTTTTCCAGCCCTAAGATTCCCATTGCTTCTCTACACCAAGAGAACTTCTCAGAGCTCACAGATTTTGTCAATGCATCTGCAGTATTCTTCAAAGTGTCCACCTTTACCAGCAACACCTTTCTGTCTTCTATCATATCCCTCACAAAGTGATACTGAACATCAATGTGCTTTGTCTTTGAATGACAAGCAGGGTTCTTTGCCAAGAAAATTGCACTTTGGCTGTCACAGTCTATTCTTATAGCTCCCTGTTCTAACCCCATGCTTGAACACAATCTCTACAACCAAACTGCTTCCTTGCTTGCATGAGTGGCTGCCATGTATTCTGCCTCTGTAGTTGATAGTTCCACTACAGATTGTTCCTTACTCATCCAACTGACTGCACCTCCAAATAGGTTAAACACATACCGACTTGTAGATCTTCTCTGATCCAGATCTCCAGCCCAGTCTGCATCAACAAAGCCATGAATATCCAACACTCTGTCCAATCCTGGTCTTCCTTGGTAGCACAAACCATAATCACTAGTGCCACGCAAATACCTAAAAACCCGCTTCACTGCTGTCCAGTGCTCCTTCCCAGGTTTTTACATAAACCTGCTTAATACTCCCACTGCATGTGCAATGTCTGGTCTAATACAGACCATTGCATACATTAGGCTACCCACTGCACTTTCATATGGAACACGGGACATGTCCTCTTCCTCTTCTTGTGTCTTGGGACACTGTTCAGCAGATAACCTCGCACCTACAGGAATAGGAACCTTCACCGGTTTACTATCTTGCATATTAAACCTCTGCAGTATTGTCTCGACATACTTCCTCTAGTGTAACCAGAGCTTCCTCTTTGCTGGATCTCTTTTAATTTCCATGCCCAAAATATAGTTTGCAGCACCAAGATCTTTCATGTCAAATTTGGAGGACAATTGGGTCTTCAAATCCTGGATAATTTCTTTGTCATTTCCAACCAGCAACATATCATCCACATACAAGACCAGATAAATAAAACGGTCACCAATTAATTTAAAATACACACAATGATCTGCTTTGCTTCTGGTGAAGTCAAGTCACCGTATAAATGTATCAAATTTCTGATACCACATCCTTGGTGACTGTTTTAACCCATACAGAGACTTCTTTAACTTGCATACCAGTTCTTTCTTACCCTTCACCACAAAGCCTTCAAGTTGCTTCATGTAGATTTCCTCTTCCAAATCCCTGTGAATAAATGTTATCTTCGCATCCATCTGTTCTACCTCAAAAATCAAAAGCAGCAGCAACAGATAAAAGTAATCTAATAGAAGTTACCTTGGCAACAGGAAAAAAAATATCACCAAAATCAATTCTCGGCACTTGGGAATAACCTTTTGCTACCAACTGAGCTTTGTATTTCTCCACCTTTCCTTCTGCATTTGTCTTCTTCTTGAACACCCATTTGCTGCCAATGGATTTCCTTCCAGCCGACTACTCCACCAGATCCCAAGCTTCATTTTTGTGCAAAGATGCCATTTCATCAACCATGGACTCTTTCTAGAGTTTTCCATCCTTTGAATCCACTGCTTCCTTCACAGTTCTGGGATCATCATCAGTAACAGAGAAAGCAAAATTTGAACAGAAAGAAGATGGACTATACCTTTATGGCTGCCTTCTTTCTCGAACTGATCTTCTCACAGCCGAAGTTTGTGGCTCTTCATCTTCTGATTCCTCCTCTGCTACAGAGTCTAATTCTTCCTCCTTTAGTTCAAACTCTATCTTCACAGTTTCCTTTGGTTGGACTTCATGTTTAATAACATCTTTCACCTCTCTGAACACCACATCTCGACTGTACACAACCTTCCGTGTGACTGGGTTCCAAAGCTTATAACCCTTTAGACCATCTTTATACCCAATAAAGATGCAATTTTCAGATTTAATATCCAACTTGGTTCGTTTCTCCTTTGGAACATGTACATATGCATCACATCCAAAGACCCTCAGATGTGAAAGAGAGGGTTTCTTACCAATCCATACTTCTTGTGGAGTCTTATACTCCAACGCTGATGAAGGTGACCTGTTGACCAGGTAACATCCAGTATCCACCGCCACTGCCCAGAATTCCTGTCCTAACCCGGCAACACTGAGCATGCTTCTTGCCCTTTCCATCAACGTCTTGTTCATTGTTTCTGCGACTCCATTTTGCTGAGGTGTATATGGAGTAGTCTTCTACCGTGCTATACCACACTTCTTACAGAATTCTTCAAATTCCTTGCTACAAAACTCTCCACCATTATCTGTCCTCAGCACGTTTATCTTCTTCTCTGTCTGATTTTCCACCAAAGCCTTAAATTCTTTAAACCTGTCAAAGACTTCAGATTTCTTCTTAAGGAAATATATCCATGTATTCCTTGAGAAGTCATCTATAAATGATACATAGTACACAGACTTACCCATTGATGGAACCTTCACAGGTCCAAACACATCACTGTGCACAAGCTCTAATATATGTTTCGTCCTCTTACCACCAGAGGGGAAACTCACCCGATTCTGCTTCCCATATACACAATTTTCATAGAAATCAAAATCCAGAGAGCTATTATTCATACCTTATACCATACCTTTACCATGAAGTATTCGAAGGCCCTTCTCTCCAATATGTCCAAGCCTTTGATGCCACAACATGGTCTTCTCTCCAGAGACCACTAGATTTTCTACTCCATTTTCAAGAACCATAGAACTACTGCACCCATCAACAACAGTGCTACCTTGCAGCTTGTACAGAGTTCCAATCCGAACTCCCCGCATCAATATCAGTGCTCCTCGAACCATATTGTAGGTATCTTTCTCAAACACTGTCTTTACACCTGCATCATCCAACTTGCTTACAGAAATTAGATTTCTGGCTAATGCAGGAATATGCAGAACACTCGGAAGTGTTCTAACCCTTCCACCTTGCAACTTCAACTTTACTTTTCTGCTACCAATGATTCTAGCCTTCCTATCATCTCCTAAGAAGACATCACCACCATCGTATTTCTCATACTCGCAGAACCACTCTCTATGCGGAGTGAAGTGAAAGGATGCACCTAAGTCAATCAACCATGCCTCATGATCTACATGTGTACTTGAAGAAGCCAAGTACACATCCCCACCTTCATCTGAGGTGGTTTTCGCCTCTGCAAAAGGAGCATCATCAGATCCCTTTCCTTTATCAGGAGCTTTAGATTTACAATCCCTTCTGAAGTGTCATTCCTTTCCGCATTTCCATCACACCACCTTTATAGGTTTTCCTGGAGATTTAGATCTCCCTCTAGATTTAGATCTCCCACTCGATGACTTATTTTTGTTTCTATTTTGGGACTGTCCTCATATAGACAAGGCATCACCATTCTGGTTGTCCATATTTTTCCGTCTCATCTCCTCCGTCAGTAAGGCTAAGACTATTTCATCAAACTGCAAAGCAGTTGCATTGCTATCTATTGCAATAACCAGACTATCCCACGAATCTGGTAGAGAAAAAAACAAACTGATGCACTTATCTTCATCTGAAATTTTAATCTCAACAGATGATAACTGACTTACCACAGTATTAAACGCATTCAGATGCTCTATCACCGAGTCTCCATCTTTCATCCTCAGGTTATACAGCTTTTTTCACAGGAATAGTTTATTCACCAGAGACTTAGATTGGTACAAATTCGCTAACTTATCCCACAAAGCCTTCACTGTAGCTTCCCCTGATACATTCAGCAATACTGAATCTGAGACACACAATCGTATTGTGCTCTTTGCCTTCTGATCCAACTTCTTCCATTCTTCATCGGTCACTCCCATTGGTTTAGTACCTGGATCTATCGCGATCCACTGATCTTTATCCACCAACAGATCCTCCATCTTGAGTTTCCACAACTCAAAGCTCTGACCATTTAACTTCTCAATCTCTATCTTTCCACTGCTCGCCATCTTCTTTCACCACCAAAATCAATCTCGCAGATCTCCCACTAAACAGGGTCTACCACAGGCCCGAGAAAAAAAACCCTCAGCAACAAAGGCGTCCCCTTGAAGCCAAAACAGCTCTGATACCAAATGTAGGTTTTAACCCTGTACATAAATTACCTGCATACGAATTCTTAAACAAAGAAAATAAACTATGCGAGAGTATAACACATAGAACACATGCATAGAGATTTTCCCCTGAATCCCAAAACCGGGACTACTAGCTTGATTTTTCATTATGTTCCTTTCAATGTTACAATACATATTTATACATACCGAAGCATCCAATACCATGGACCGAAATCCATCGCGTCCAATATCATGGACTGAAAACCATCGCGTCCAATACCATGGACAGAAAACCATCGCGTCCAAAAAACATGTGCGAAAATCATGCACAGAACCATAGGTGGGTCCGCCCAACCTAACATAGGGTCCAAAACCAAAATTTTCCGGGGTGCTGCCCCGGACCCCATAAAATGGGGTTACGGGTGCCCTTCAAACCCCCTATTAACTATGTGGAAATAATATAACACAACCCAACAATTTTGGTCCATTCAAATTGCAGTAGATTCAAAATGAAGAGATATATGCAATGAGACTATTTCCGAGAGCATCCTTTGACTTTCATTTTTTATCATTAAAAAAATCATCAAGGATCATTTTTTGATCACGCCTCCCCATTGGAAATCTTTTGGACCCCAAAAGACTAATATACTGATCTGAACAGTAGATGAGAGTAACAACACCTTCTTCTTTCAGACTCCATACACTTGCCTTGCATAGTTAGTGCCTCTAAGCCAAAATTCGAAGATAGTCAACGCTTTCCTTCCTAGATGTGCTTTTCCTTCGGTTAAGAACTATATTCCTCCTTGTCTTCATGTAGAATTCCTGTTGAGAAGGTTACAGTAGGTAGTTTAAACCTTTCTTGCTGGATCATTGATCCAAGGTGGCTCAAACAAATGTGAATTACATCTTCTTCACAAAAATTTACATTTGTATCTATTTGACATATTTTCAACAACAACTGTTAACAACAACAGAATTGCATACAACAACTGGATGGCCTAAACTCTTGCTTCATTAAAAGAAATAGATTTCACATCTTGTGACCACCTCCATGTCTTTACATCTACATACAAATGATTGACTAGATAACAAGCCAACAAAACATGCCTTTAAAACAAATGACCCTTCAAGTCAAGCACGTAGAAAAATAACTTTAGGATTCCTTTTCAAAGATGAAACATTTCATCATTATCTCCATCTTGGAGACCAAATCAACTTTTTCCAAGTCAACATTAACATTACATGCATGTTTAAAACCAAATAAATCAACCCTTCAAGTTAATCACACATACATGTTCAAATACAAGGAAATCATCAACATCCCTGTGTTCATGCACCTCATTCTCATACATGCATTTCATCCTTCAACTTTTGCTTAAGTACACTGTAATTTTGAAGTTGAAATGAATATAATGTTGCAGCAATAAAGTGAGTCTCCTACTCAATTTTTCCGTTCACCTTCTTGGTGAAACCCTGCAACTTGCATTCCATTAACAAAGAAATGCATTCTATTGATTTGATGCATTTTCAAAAGACATGCAACCTTAATTGGATAAGAGGTCTAAAAATTTCTTACCAATCCATTTCAAAGGTCCTTCCTTTGTCTGCACATCAACATCAACATGTGAATCATCTTGAAATACATCATTCATGGAATCCTTCTTTCCATTCCTGCCATTCTCTCTTTCCATCTTCTTCAACTTTTGTGGAAGCATTGTTGGATTCAGAGTCCAACACCTTTCAGCAATATGTCCTTGCTTATGGAAGTAAATGCAACACATGTGCATCTCCTCAATAGCATGATTTGCCTTGTCCAAGGGACCTTTGTCTTCTCGCTTCTTTTCCTTCAAAAGTTTCCTGTATGCGGCCATTCTCTTCCAACATCTAGAAACACTATGGTTATCCAAACCAAAAAAGGAACATGCAATTCTTTTCCCATGCTTATATGGAAATTTACCATGCTTTACATAATCAAAAGGAATATGATTAGAACCAGATTCATACCTTTATTTTTCACCTTTATTTCCTTCATGAGGGGGTCAATCGAAAGAAGAAGTGGCTCCCTTTGGAACACCATCAATCTCTTCAATGTTGTTAGGGTTTCCACAACTCTCTAGTTCAAGTGTATGCTGATATACACCTTCTTTCTACAAAGTATGCTTCACACTATTGCATTCCCCAAGAACACAATCTTCACACTCTTGAGGTTGAAGACCTAAAATGAAACCCCTTCTTGGAACTGTTTCAATTGTCTTCATGGCAACTTTGGAACTTTCTCCATAAGATTGTCCATAGAGAAGACCCACATACTTAAGCCTTTCCTCAACCATTATTGGCTCAAAAATACCCTATGCATGTTTGCCCAATCCTTTTCCTTCATGGCCCATCTTGGACATTAACTAGGAACCTATTCTTCTGGTATGTTTTTCAAAAGAACCAACATAATCATTCTTAGAGGATTCTGAAGAAAAACTAGAATTGTTTACCACTTCTTCAAGCTGATACTTGGCTAAGGCTTCTTTGGCAACAAAGAGTTGTGTCTCCAACTCATGCATCCTTTCCAGGTTCATATTTGCAATATGAAGTTGTCTCTCTATTTCCTGCAATTTTTCAGAAAGCAACTGGTTCTCTTCCTTCATGGAATTCAACTGCTCTCGAAGTATCATGCTCTTCCTTCCAGCAACATACATTTCTCTCACCATATCCATCATGATGAAAAAGTCTTGCTTCATGTCTTCATCAAATAATCTTGTGATGAAGGAAGGATTTGAGGACTCACTTGTAGAAGTAGTAATTATCAAAATGAACAAAATAACTTCAACAAAATGCAATGGATAACTTCAATACAATTCAGAATAGTACTTCACTAGATTCTGAATCAAATGACTTCAGAGTCAAGCTCTTATTCAAGCAACCTTTTGTAACAAACCTCTTGTGCTTCAAGGATTGCTTTGATGTCCTTTGGAATAAGAAGAATTCCTTCATCCCTTCTTCCTTCTTGTCCTCTCCTGGACTTAGCTATCAATAGCTTTCCTTTCACCTCTACAAACTCAAACAATAGTCAGTTTACAAACAATCAAAGACCTTTTAGGTTAAGCAAGCAAATAGATTGCTCTGTCAATCAAGCATCATGATACCACCTACTCTGGTATAACTTGGGCTCTGATATAACCAGTTAGGATACCACCTGATCTAAAATGGGAACCTAAAGACTTCTTGGCAACTTGCAAGAACCTCTCCCACTTCAAAGCTTATATATATTCCCAAGATCTATGCTTATGATTGATAATTGCAAAATTAAGAGTGCTTGAAATAGGTGTATGCTTGTGTTTGTCTTTAAATGTTTATGTGCTTTAAGTTCATTTTCTTATGCTAAAATAAAACTCATAATAGTAAACAATGCAGCAAATAAGCATCACACACATAATAGAAAGATGCAGCAAATAAGTAAACCACATAGATAGCAAGTTTAATATGGAGTTCACCTTGATATCTTGGGCTATGTCTCCTTGAGCTCTTGTCAACTCGACTAGGCTCTTTGGGATTATGGTAATGCTTCTTTTACAAGTTCCACACTCAACTCCATAGGTTTACAACTGTACCTATGGGCTTAGAATACCATCTTACCCCTGGCTGTCCTTACTCTGCAGACAGATCTAGGCTTCTCTGGACTAGACTCCTTCAATTAGTGCTCTGAGCTATCTTGAGCTCTAGCTTGCACCAACTCCCTCAGAATTCTGTTAACTGTCTCTGGAACTCCTTCTTCTATCTTCAGCACACATCAAACATCAGCAATAGCTTGATCATTTGATCTCTTTGCTGTTCTCTAGCTCAGTCTACCCTTTGGCTCTCTCGCCCTTAGGCTCTTAAGCTTCTCTGGCTTTGCGGCTCTTAAGCTTCTCTGGCTCTATGCTTCTAAGCTTCTCTATTCATTCCTCTGTCTCTAATCATGAGGAATCATCTCTTTTGCAACTTTGCCTCTTTGACTCCTTCTCTTTTGTTTTTATTTGATAACTTTAACCAAATTTAGTTATCGTAATGACTTTTCTCTAAACTTAGTGCATTCACTAACTTTAGCCGTTTCCCCAGGCTGACCGTCAGGGGTAGCCATTTGGCTTTACGCAACTGCTGGGCATGCATATGGGCGATCTAACCCCAGCATTTAGGGACATGTAGCCAGTAAGATTTTGCGGTTGGGTTCATCATGAACCATCGATCTGTCCTGTAATCCAACAGTTCGCGTTAAACCTAATCATCAAACAGCTGCTCAATCTCCACCATTTGATCCACGATCTCTAATCTAATGGCTAACAGCCATTTCGGTTGGCCCACTTACACAGAGATTACCCACCCGAAAAAGCAGTTTTATCTCTTCTGCGGCATTCTACGTGTCAACTGGTGTATGGAATCGGGTGAAGCCCTTCCAATACCACTTACCGCCTAAAGCCCGCCCGAAATACCATTTATTGCCCTCCTTCCGGAACTCAAAAGTTTTAGTTTATTTTCTATAAACTCTTTGGATCTGCTTGCTTTTAGCTTTGGCTGTAAAATTCGTTGATCTCCTTTTGATCTGACGGCTGACAATGCTCATCGCAATCGGCCCATTGCAAGTCTTCATGCCTTTAGTTAAGTCCTTCCCTTTGGCACATTTGCGATGCGATATAATATTGCCCGATTTCCTTTTTGACCAATCAAATAGGGCCACGTGGCCCAATCCTAGCCTGCCATGTGTCAGTTGTGGATTGGCCCGTGAGCCTATACCAAAATCAACATTTTCAATATAGTTTGAAGATTAATGAAATTGCCTCCTTTTCTAAGGACATTAGACAATTTTCATTTTACAATAACTCCTTCATCCAGATTTCGTTTTGGTTCATTCAAATTACAGTAGATTCAAAATGAAGAGATATATGCAATGAGACTATTTCCAAGACCATCCTCTGACTTTCATTTTTTATCATTAAAAGTCATCAAGGATCATTTTCTTATCAGATAAGGGCCATTGTACACCCTTGCATGATAGACCTGTGAAGGTGGGTACGAGACAATATATTATTCACCAAAACAAAAGTTAAGGCAAATGAAAATAGCATGTTAATCATATTAGCACACCGCAAAAGGAAAGAATCTTGTGAGTGAGAGTTCTTGTAGGAGAACGTCTCTTGGGAGATACATGTCACTCTAAAAAAGAGTTTCATCCTTGTGTTGATAGAGATGAATGCATTATGTACTCATATTCTTGCAACAACTAATGAATTGACCTCCGTACTCTTGACCTAGGGACTAGAGACGTAGTCCACACTGGACAAACTTCATTATCATATTGTGTGTGATTTTTACTTATTATTTGTTCCTTGTTTTATGTAGTTGGTTTACAGAAGTGTTGTTTAAGAATTCTCATTTCTCATGATTTCACATGCAAATATAAGTGTCAGTAAAATGTATTGTATAATGGAGATTTTTGTTTGAAAGCATTCACGATAATTTCCCAGATCATAAAAACATAGGAACTTGCCTCTGAAAAGATGATGGAGAAATTCTAATTTGAGACAGAACAATACATCGAGTGTTTATTGTATTTTGTTTTCAAATATTATGCAAATGCTTCTTGATTATTTCCAACTTTTCATCAATTGTGTTTTGAACTGAGTCTTTTCTAGAAGACAATCTGACTCCTAGTGGTTTGGGCCCGCTTCCTAGACAAAGATTTGTCTTTCATCTATACTTTTTGAATTAGTATAATTATGTGTTGTTATTATTTCCTGTGTGAACAATATTCTTTTATTTTGATTAACGAACAATTTTCTAGGAATTGCATTTACATTTTCATGAGTAGTAGAACTTATTCTTATTGTTATTTCTTGCATGAACTTTTGTTGTTTCTTAGTTTTTCTACCATTGGTCCTTAGTTTATTCCATTTCTCTTCCTTTAGTCTCTATTAATGTTTCTTAAAGCACAATTGTTATTTAAATAGGTGTTGATTTATTTTATAAACAATCAAGTAATTGTTCAACTAACGATTGAGTAGTCCTTATGTTGTTTCTTGATTAAAGTTCTTATTTAGAAATTGGTTGTGTGCTAGAATTTCATTTTTGAAAGTAAAAGATCATTTTCAGTGAACATAGAATCTACCTTTAAATTATTTGTTGTTTTCTTGATAAAATTGATTCATTCCTCTAGGAAAATCATTAGGCCATTTTAGTACCATCACTAGTCTTAGTTTGTGGTAATTCCCTTGCATAGATTTTGTCCACTGCCTTGGAATAAAAATATGAAACCCCAGTTGATAAATTAATGTTTGATGGTTAAGTGGTTTTAAATAAATTAATAGTCCCAACACGCTCTCAACAATTCCAAAAATTGGTATTAGAGCGTAGGTCATGAGTGTTGTTGGGAAAAGTATCCAATTTGGAATGCCCCTATCCCACTCTAAGAGGTGATAGTGCCTTAGCAACAAACAAGGAAAACTATCTGAGTATTCTTCTTTATGAGATGTAAATAGATAAAGAAGGATGTAACTAACTGGTGTCTTCCGCTAGTTTGTCGATCCAATCACTCTCTCTTTTGTTCGTTTCCCGCTGCCTGCTCTTTCACTGGTCCAGCTTCACCCAGTTCCTGCGAGATCACAAGAGAGGAAAACTACACAAAAGACATACATTCACATTCATAACTAGTTTAGGATCAGATGTAAACTAAATATGCAAATATAACAAAACATCATTGAAATACAAGCATATAGGAGAAACTCAAGTAGCTTTATTGATATGATAACAAGGTTCAAGAGGAGATACAACCAAGTGAGTCCCAATCCAGCATCTACCTCCCAGCAAAAGAATCCCTTCCTCTCCTCCAACAAAGCATAAGTCACCCAATGTACTAATCTCAATCTCAAACCAACAGAAATTCTCTGCAAAATACAAAATTCCAGCCTCCTTGAACCTCTGGGTGAGAGATCCATATATAGATGTGAGCAGAGAGGATGAGTCAGCTCATGTTTTGACTTGTGGCTTCTCTCTGTCAGTTCTTGCTTCCACTTGGAGGTTGAGAACCTCTTACTCATCACTTGGTCGAATTCATTGAGGCAAGTGTCATTGAGGAAGATTTTGGAAGCTTCCAGGGTCTTTCCACCTCGTTGAATGAACTTACCATTTGTCATTTCCCGCTCAGCGCACCCTGGTAGTGCTTCTACCTGCGTTGCAGTGCAACTAGCCAGTGTAACCTCTGCATTTCAACGCAGACAGCTAGTGGAGCTGTTGAATTGATCCTGATTTCAACCATTTCTGAGTGATTTTTGGTGGAGAACTTCTGGGAGAAGCTGTCTTTGGTTGACCTTGTTTCTTTAGGGGTAGGAACAACTCATTTAGGGACTTTGGATCCCTTGGATTATGGACATTTCATGCTTAATGCTGTAAGGCACAAAAATGTCTATAACAGTTGCCCCCTAAAGTATGAGGTCGTTTATCGGGTGAAATGCTTTATTAGGAGGATCCGAAGTTCTTCCAATGCTGGGAGGAGACCTGTAATAAGATACAATACAATACATTATTTTTCATACTGCTTTCATGATCTAGCTGAGGCGGGCATTCCCATGCTCAGCTTTATAAATTCATTTTTCTGTACATAGAACAGACAATCGTCTGATGGTAGACTGATGATTTTGATGAAATCATCATCCTTTTGGTAGGATGATTATCCGTTGCAATGCTGTACATGTCAATGTCCTTATTTTTCCTGAATATATATCGCAACCGGGATGGATGAAACTAGATCCGGGGTCTTCAATCTCGTCCGATCTTCACTCTAAGTACAAGTCGATCCATGTGAGAAATGTTCTGAAGTCGAACATGGAAAGACATTGCTTGATTACTGGTCAATGATGTAAACCGTTAATAAGCGCGAGAGGAATCACCGATAATGATAATGATCCTCAAGGTACTGCAGTACAATTCACATGGTGTGAATAAAGGGCTTGGCGTCGAACACCACGCAAAATCTTTTGGTCGAAGGTCATTGATGTATACCTGTCGCCGGAAGTGAGAAACTTGCCATTGAGGCATGCAAGCTTCAAAGTACTGAAGGGGTTGTCCCTAGATCAACTTCTTGGATAATGAGTTGATGTCGATAAGAAGCGATCCGTCAAAGGAGGGCCTTAATGTATCCCACATCAGTGACATGGAACGGAGCAATTGATTTTGATAGAGGTGAAAACGATCTGATGATATATGGTTCAAGGTGGCGGTCATGAAAGGATGAAGGATAGTGTATGGTAGTGGATGGGACACGGTTGACTTCTCTGAATGACTTCTCTTGAACATATCAGCGACATATGTGTGATGGATTGGTAGCATTTACCCGAAAGGTGGATGGTATGGCAAGACCATGGTGATGTGGCCGGTGAATGAAACAACCCAACCCGACTCTGGCACAAAGTGGAAGTGTCATGTTCAAGAGCGACTTGCTACCAATAAAGTTCTTCGAGTTTCTTCCCAATTTTTCCCCAGTCATTGCTGACCAGTACCTCTTTATTTTTGTTAAGCTTGAGGAGGATAACATATGCTTGTTCTATAATTTACCCTTCGGGCAAACCCATCGCTATGTTTTAACGAGCCTAGCGATAGTGAAACTCGTTCTCGTCTAAAGACAAGTTTGTCGCTATTAATGTTTTTTAACGAGTTTAACGACAAAGATAACTCGGTCCCTTTTCATTTTTAGAGAGTCTAAAAAGGTACGTAAAGATAACTCCAAAGGTCCTTTTTCGTCATCTAATCCCTTAAGTCCGAAAAAGTATAAAACAATACAGAAAGGATGAATTTTCGATAGTTTTAACGAGCCGAACAAAAAAAGCGCTCGATCTTTTTGTGCAATAATCCCTCAGGTCCAAAAAGATTAAAATCTAGAGGAGGGATAGCTCTTCCGGTCGCTTTAACGAGCTGGAAGGCCAAAACTCGGCAATCTTTTCATATTTTATGAGTCAGATGAAAAGATCTTAAAGAAGACTCGTCTTTTGAGGAACGAGTGATAAGACGGGCAGCAGTTGATTCCAGGTAACGGTTGGAATTTTCCAATCACGGCAGTGTCACAAGGATGGCTAAGTGAGATCACTCTTCGCAGCTGTTCCTCAAAATGGGTAAACAATCAAATGGAGGTGAATGATCGGCCAATGGAAAAGTGGAGGTGACGGTTCAAACACGACCAAGGCTTTAATGGCTGATAATGTTACATTCACGGTGGTTATTTACCGGAGGGTAGTTCATTTTTTAACGAGATTAAACGCGGAAAAACACTGCTCAGTCTTATGTTTATTTTTTAACGAGCATGAACTATGTGCTAAAACTGCTCGATCTTATGTTTATTTTTTAATGAGCATGAACTATGTGCTAAAACTGCTCGATCTTATGTTTATTTTTTAACGAGCATGAACTATGTGCTAAAACTGCTCGATTATCCAGTCATATGATAAGAATGTCTCATGTAAGATGCCATTTCTTATGGAGCTTGTGCCTTACAAAGCTTTGCTCCAGAATCCTTTCTTTATGCAAGTTAGGAAATGGCCAACCCCAAAAACAGATAAATAACCGCTCTTTGCTTGCACTCCAAAAGGTTTGCATGCCCCCAGGTATAAAGTATGGTTTCAAGGTTACCCCTTCTTAGTCCAATAAAACATTTGTTTTACCGGGAGAGGCCTACCTCTTTCAGGTTACCCAAAGATTGTCCTGTTAATCTTTCAAACAAAACACTTCTTCGGCAATGTCTACCGAGGTAGACAAAGGTGAGTGACAACGAGTGCCAAACACATAACTTTGACAAAAGAATCTTATTCTAGAACAACCCCTCTTCCAATCACGGACGGGGTACGGACTAGTCATATTCTCCCGCGGAAACCTACCCTATACCCAAAGTTTACCTGCCGAAGCAGACCAGGACGCATGCACCCTGGGTTCCAGTCATATCCCTCTGAATTACTCGCGCTCATCGGGAGGACGGACCGTGGGTTGAGACATTTCTTGCGTGAAGAGACCATTTAGGGATGGTATATGACTATTTGTGATGCGTGATCCGGGAAATGAAAGCTGGTCCACGAGCTTGACCACTCTTCCTTCGTGCGGAAAACACATTACTCTAAAGAGTGAGGAGACGATGGCTCCCATGCAATATATATAGTCTCGTCCAAGGAGTAGGTTATAATCCAAGGGTCCTTGAATGACCATCACGTTCATTTGAACGGTCTTCCCTCTCAATGTTATGGGCACATTGGGGAGGATCCCTAAAGGTCGACTGGTTCCTTTATCAAAGCCTGTCCGATTTCTCATTTCAGGCAAAAGTGCTGGCAAACCAAGTGCTTTCCAAGCAATAGAGGAAAGGATACTGACAGATGCCCCCTCGTCAATGATGGTGCCAGCCATGACCATTCTGTATATTTGGACGATAATTCTGAATGGTATGCTTGCTGGTAGACGGGGCCTGCCTAGTTGGTTCCAGTCGAAGGAGACAACCAGGTTGCTTGGTGATGGGACCGAGTAGACGGCCGGGTATCGCTCTGACGAACTTCCTTCCTGCGATAAAGGAATGGGGGGATTGCCCCCGTGCTCGTCGAAGTCTGTGTTGATGAAGAGAATTTGGATGGTGTCATCTTTATCCTCTTCAGTGACTGTATCATTCGAAGACAAAACCTCTGAAGGCAAGACCAGGTCAACTGCCGCCTCGACCTTTTGACTTTCGTCGGGTATGGATTCAGCTGGTTCATCTTCAATGACCGGCGCTTCAGCTGACCACTTGAGCGGGCCAGCTGGATTTTCAACTAACGAAGGACTCGACAAGAGTTCTTTATATCCAGGAGGAAGTCGTAACGGTGAAACCGAACGATCATCCAAAACTCTTTTCGCTTTGTCTAAGAAGGGACAACAGTGGATGGCGTGGTTGCCTTCGCACAGTCTACAGGGGAATCTAGCTCTCCCTTTTTGTCCAAGGACTTCCCTTTCGCTAGTTGACGGTATGCATTCAACATGGCTATCAGAGGTTGATGCCACCGGATTGTGCAAACGGGGAGACCAGTCCCTTAGTATCCGAGGGATGCAGGGACAATCTCTGTGGAAGTGGTCTCCCTTGCATATGACACATGGCGATTTAGGCCTAGTCAGTGCTGTGTGTGGATTTTTGTCAAACGACACTTGTTTGCCCCCAGTCGCTTTTGGCTCCTTCTTCTTCTTCTCTTTCTTCTTCTTTTCCTTCTTCTCCTTAGGAACTTGGTTTTTTGTTTTACCAGTTCTGTCAAGTGAAGAGGAAGGAGGAGAGGAAGAATTAGAGGAAGTAGAAGGCTGGTGGGCAACTCTGGACTGGTCTAACTGTTGATTCGACTGTTCAGGAATAGTGGTGTTCTAAACGACATTGGTTGAGAAGAGCCAGACCGGAAAGCCAATTGTCAGTCCTGGAAGCGACAATGTGGCCATATGGGGCGCACCAACATCTCCCCAAGAGGAGAAGGGACTAGGATTTCCACCAAGGGGAATTCCTTGGTTGGTGGGCTCCATTTTCTCAACCTAAAGATCAACGCAGGAAGAAAGGGTGATTGTTCCGTTTAAAATAAATTTTAACGATGCTTTAGACACAACTTGCTTTTTCAATTTTAAAGAGTCGAGAAAAAGCTAAAGATGACTCTAGTCGCCTTCGATGTTTTAACGAGCCCGAAGTGACAAATGCTCGGATGGACTTTTTCCGTTATAGAGTCTGAAAAAGGCCAAAAGGAACTGCTCTGGAGTTCTAGGTAGAGGGTGTGCCAAACTTTTCGTAAAACCGCAGAATGATTTTTAAGGTACGAGCGGTCAATCTTCCTGAATGCTGTGTTCAGTGCATTGCGATCAGTAGGGCGGCCGACACGGATTCCTAAGGATAAAGGTTTTATGCCTATAGGGGTCTCCCAATATATACTCGACGGTACGTGGGATCACAATCCGTACTGGCGTTATCGTCTCTCAGGAGGAATCACCCAACCATCAACGAGATCGATAGTCACCAGGTTTTACGACGCCGAAACACATCTCTAGCCTAGACCTCTATGTTGTGCGTTAAGTTACAAAGCGTTGTTAAGTTCATTCAATTTATTTTAGGTTGATCTTTCTTAGAAGTTTGCCTTTTTGGATCACCACGAGATGTATGATACAATTCCTAAATGCAGTCTAAAGATGATAAGCAATCTTTTATATCTTTTCAATAATGAAAATCCTAGCTACAAGGGGAAAAGAAAGACACAATATTTTCTCGAAGAGCATAGAGCACACTGTAATGCACTTTTCCTAAATCAAAGCATGCAAACTATCAAAATGAAAATGCACAAATGTATGTATTTGTTTTCTCTTTCTTAATATTGATGCCTAAAAAGAAAGTTGTTGTACAAATTTGAATTCGATTTCAAGTGAAAACATAAACAAGTTCCTTTTTCGAAATCAAAAAGACGATTACGACACTTTATGATTTACTTGTTTCGACACTAGAAATGCATAAATTCAAACCAAACAACAAAAGTAAAAGCTAAATCAACTGTGAACAGCAAACAAACTCACTCCTTAGATCAAAACGACACTTACGACAGGTCTAGATCTAAGGGCGACAGTATGACTAGTTTACTTTTGTAATGGGAAACTGAAAATGATGTAACAAATACACAAAGAAAAAATACAGTTTCTTTATACAACTGAGGCGGAATTGAGGCAAAGAAAAGGGGTTTCAGATAGGTACACTGATTGATAACAGGCTACAAAAACAGAGATAAAACTGAGCAAAAGGAAGCAGGGAACCACAGCTGCACAAAGCAAAGACTGATCAACGCACCCCTAACACAGAGGATTTGACATTCAGCGCAGGTAGCCTTCACGGGATCTGCGTTGAAATGCAGAACCTCTTCACAGAGTCTGCGCTGAAGCAGAAACGAGAGTTGTTTCTAGGTTCTGGGTTACGGTTTGCAGTTTGATCTACAGTTTTTGGCCGGATAAAAGCTATCAATTAGGTACAATTAGGAGGATGATTTATAGGAGGACTAAGATCTATCACAAAGGGCTGTTAGAGCACTTGTGGATCAGCTGTTCAGATCATAAACAGGCCAAGTGAGAGGACTAGAGTAGCTGATCTCTACTTTGCATTTGTAAATAGCAAATGCAGTTCGATTCGGCACTCTTGAGTTTATGAAATGAATAGCAATAGAAACACAAATAAACTAACAAGATACTGTCCCCAGCGGAGTCGCCAATTTGTTGTTGGGAAAAGTATCCAATTCGGAATGCCCCTATCCCACTCTAAGAGGTGATAGTGCCTTAGCAACAAACAAGGAAAACTATCTGAGTATTCTTCTTTATGAGATGTAAATAGAGAAAGAAGGATGTAACTAACCGGTGTCTCCCGCTAGTTTGTCGATCCAATCACTCTCTCTTTTGTTCATTTCCCGCTGCCTGCTCTTTCACTGGTCCAGCTTCACCTAGTTCCCGGTGTCTTCCGCTAGTTTGTCAATCCAATCACTCTCTCTTTTGTTCGTTTCCCGCTGCCTGCTCTTTCACTGGTCCAGCTTCACCCAGTTCCTGCGAGATCACAAGAGAGGAAAACTACACAAAAGACATACATTCACATTCATAACTAGTTTAGGATCAGATGTAAACTAAATATGCAAATATAACAAAACATCATTGAAATACAAGCATATAGGAGAAACTTAAGTAGCTTTATTGATATGGTAACAAGGTTCAAGAGGAGATACAACCAAGTGAGTCCCGATCCAGCATCTACCTCCCAGCAAAAGAATCCCTTCCTCTCCTCCAACAAAGCATAAATCACCCAATGTACTAATCTCAATCTCAAACCAACAACAATTCTCTGCAAAATACAAAATTCCAACCTCCTTGAACCTCTGGGTGAGAGATCCATATATAGATGTGAGCAGAGAGGATGAGTCAGCTCATGTTTTGACTTGTGGCTTCTCTCTGTCAGTTCTTGCTTCCACTTGGAGGTTGAGAACCTCTTACTCATCACTTGGTCGAATTCATTGAGGCAAGTGTCATTGAGGAAGATTCTAGAAGCTTCCAGGGTCTTTCCACCTCGTTGAATGAACTTGCCATTTGTCATTTCCCGCTCAGCGCACCCTGGTAGTGCTTCTACCTGCGTTGCAGTGCAACTAGCCAGTGTAACCTCTGCATTTCAACGCAGGCAGCTAGTGGAGCTGTTGAATTGATCCTGATTTGACCATTTCTGAGTGATTTTTGGTGGAGAACTTCTGGGAGAAGTTGTCTTTGGTTGACCTTGTTCCTTTAGGGGTAGGAACAACTCATTTAGGGACTTTGGATCCCTTGGATTATGGACATTTCATGCTTAATGCTGTAAGGAACAAAAATGTCTATAACAATGAGTTCGATACACACTCCACTCACGTTGAGGAGAATTGTTGGACATTAGATAAACCAGTGCTCCATGTGTGTTTTGGGACATGGACTGACCACCTCTCGTGGATCTTTATATTGATGTGATCATTGACTAACACCTGTGGGTTTTGGTCTAACGAAAATGGTGATTCCCAACAATACACACATATATACAAAAGGTAATGTTTTCATTATGTATCAAAATTGTACATTCATTACATACATTTTAGTGGCATTCTAGTCCATAAGGATCTATGCTTCACTACTGTAAAATGTGGCATTGATATAATTTATTATATATAGAAAAACTAAAGAATAGAACTATAAAAATACTAAGAGAATCAGAGCCTCCATGAGGCATGACTAGGTGAAAAAACAAACACACCAATAGAGACAAAGGAAACACCATACTAGGCCATATCAAGTCCAATTTCAATGGAATGGTTGCCATATCTCTACTAAGTGGTCCACAATCACACCAAACTCTAGAAGGTTAGAGTCAAGGTTGCCCGTGCCACTAAGTTGTGTGTAATATCATCCCAAATTTCGACTACCCAATTGGCTTCTACTCCGACTAGGAATAAAATATTAATTTTATTGGTTTGTGTGCCAAGCATCACTTTCTTTTAGTTTTCTTTTTCCTTTTATAAAAAGGGTTGAAAATTGCAATCACTTACATTTCAATAAAACCTTCCCTGGCCTTCCATAATCCAACCTTAGTTCAATTTTTGCATAAAAGTGGGTGAAACGTCTCTTCACTTTTATGACAAATTAATACCTATCATGGGAATTTATTATTACTAGTCCCCAGGGCTTAAACAAAATTTAGTTATTTTCCTCCTTTATGCTTTCTATTTTGCAATCTGTTCTTCACACCCTCTTTACACTGATTGTCTGAAAATTCTTTGTCATTACAAAGAAAGAAGTTCAAATCCACTCTAAGGCTTGTAATTTATGGTAAACACACTCTGATAAACAATTCGACTAGTATATTCGATATTTGTTATATAAAGCTTAATTGTTTGTTTGTTTGTTTTTGTTTTTTTTTGCATTGACTAACATGTATTGCACCTAGAATGAACACAGAGGTACCTTCAGAAACTCACTGACCTTCAATCTAACAATAGGTGATCGAGTGATCTGTGTAATTCTAATGTCTACCATTTCCTAATGCCTCAAAAAAACATTGAAAGTCAATCCTTAACAACTGAGATCGATTCCTGGTCAACAATTACCAACAAAAGAGAGTCACGTGCAAAATGGTTGTTAACCATCTCATTCCCCTTAAGATAGAAATACCTATAAGTTGTCCCTTCAAATGGTTCACCTCCAACAGATATCCAAGAGCATCAACCGTAAATACATAAAGATAAGGGGCCAATGTACACCCTTGCATGATAGACCTATGAAGGTGGGTATGCAGAGACAATATATTATTCACCAAAACAAAAGTTGAGGCACATGAAAATAGGATGTTAATCATATTAGAAAACTGCAGAAGGAGAGCATCTTGTGAGTGAGAGTTCTTGTAGGAGAACGTCTCTTGGGAGATACATGCCACTCTAGATAAGAGTTTCATCCTTTTGTTGATAGATATGAATGCATTATGTACTCATATTCTTGCAGCAACTAATGAAGTGACCTCCCCACTCTTGACCCAGGGCCTAGAGACATAGTCCACACTGGACAAACTTCGTTATCATATCTTATGTGATGTTTACTTCTTATTTGTTCCTTGTTTCATGTAGTTGGTTTATGGAAGTTTTGTTTAAGAATTCACATTGCTCATGATTTCACATGCAAATATAAGTGTGAGTAAAAGGTATTGTATAATGGAGATTTTTGTTTGAAATCATTCACGATAATTTCCTGGATCATAAAAACAGAGGAACTTGCCTCTGAAAATATGATGCAAATATTGTAATTTGAGACAGAAAAATAAATCGAGTGCTAATTTTATTTATGTTTTCAAATATTATGCAAGGAATTATTGATTAGTTCCAACTTTTCATTAATCATTTTTTGATCTGAGTCTTTTTTAGAAGACAGTCTGACTCCTAGTGGTTTGGGCCCACTTCCTAGACAAAGCATTGTCTTTCATCTATACTTTTGAATTAGTATAATTATGTGTTGTTATTATTTCCCGTGTGAACAATATTCTTCTATTTTGAATAGCGAACAATTTTCTAGGAATTGCATTTACATTTTCAAGAGTAGTAGAACTTATTCTCATTGTTATTTCTTGAATGAACACTTGTTGTTCCTTAGTTTTTCTACCATTGTTCCTTAGTTTATTCCATTGCTCTTCCTTTAGTCTCTATTGATGTTTCTTAAAGCACAATTTTTATTTAAATAGGTGTTGATTTATTTTATAAACAAACAAGTAATTGTTCAACTTATGATTGAGTAGTCTTTATGTTGTTTCTTGATTAAAGTTCTTATTTAGAAGTTAGTTGTGCGCTTGCATTTCGTTTTTTCAAGTAAAAGATCATTTTCGTTGAACATAGAATCTACCTTTAAATTAGTTGTTGTTTTCTTGATAAAATTGATTCATTCCTCTAGGAAAAGCATTAGGCCATTTTAGTACATGCACTAGTCTTAGTTTGTGGTAATTCCCTTGCATATATTTTTTTGACTGCCTTGGAATAAAAAGATGAAACCCTAGTTGATAAATTAATGTTTGATGGTTAAGTTGTTTTAAATCAATTAATAGTCCCAACACCCTCTCAACATTTCCAACAATTGGTATTAGAGCGTAGGTCACAAGTTCGATACACACCCCGCTCACGTTGAGGGGAAGATTGTTGGACATTGGATAAACCAGTGCTCCCTCTGTGTTTTGGGACATGGACTAACCACCTCTCGTGGATATTTATATTTGGGGATGTGATCGTTGACTAACACCTGTGGGTTTTGATCTAATGAAAATCGTGATTCCAAACAATACACACATATATACAAAAGGTAATATTTTCATTGTGTATAAAAATTGTACATTCATTACATACATTGTAGTGGCATTCTGGTCCATAAGGATCTACGCTTCACTACTGCAAAATGTGGCATTGACATAATTTATTATATATAGCAAAACTAAAGAATAGAAATAGAAAAAAAATAAGAGAATTAGAGCCTCCATGAAGCATGACTAGGTGAAAAAAGAAAAAAAAAAACATGAATAGAGACAAAGGCAACACTATACTAGGCCATATCAGGGCCAATTTCAATGCAATGGTTTCCATATCTCTACTAAGGGGGGAACAATCACACCAAACTTTAGAAGGTCAGAGTTAGGGTCGCCCATGCCACTAAGTTGTGTGTAATATCATCGTAAATTCCTTATAACCGATTGGCTTCTACTCCGACTAGGAATAAAATATTAATTTTATTGGTTTGCATGCCAAGCATCACTTTCTTTTAGTTTTCTTTTTCCTTTTATAAAAAAGGTTGCAAATTGCAATCACTTACATTTCAATAAAAACTTCCCTGATCTTCCATAATCCAACCTCACCTCGATTTTCACATAAAAGCAAGTGAAACGTCTCTTCACTTTTATGACAAATTAATACCTATCATGGAAATTTATTATTACTCATCCCCGGGGATTAAACAAAATTTAATTAGTTTCCTCCTTTATGCTTTCTATTTTGCAATATGCTCTTCACACCCTATTTACACTGCTTGTCTGAAACTTCTTTGTGATTACAAAGAAATAAGTTCAAATCCACTCTAAGGCTTGTAATGTATGGTAAACACACACTCTGATAAACAATTTGACTAGTATATTGGATATTTGTTATATAAAGCTCATTTTATTTTTATTTTTATTTTTTTCCAAGACATAAGATGGGAAAGAAAGGTAAATCTACCATGTCAAAGTAGGTTTTTCAACATATTAATGAATGACTAAAGGGAGCATAAATTCTAGAACCAAAAGGTTATAATCTCAAACCATCTTTGATTTCTGACACCACCTTCAAATCTCAGATGGAAGGTATGATGAAGTGGGAAGAAAATTATAATTTCTTTGAGAATAGAAGCTGGTTAAATTCATAAACTTCGACTAAGGAGAAAATAACTCAGTTTGAAAAAATTAGAGACACATAACTACACAAAGTTGTTGTTAGAGCTAAAAAATTTCCTTATCATGACATGGTTGCATGGGTTATGGGACATGTGCATATTCCTACCCAAACTATAGAAGATTGAAATAAAAATGTTATAACCTCTTGGAAACTGGAAACACTTTCACCAATTTATAAGCTTAGTCCTCCCAAAGTTTTCTTTACTACCAAGTTTCTAGATAATTTCAACAACACAATATTCAAGAACTGTGAAAGGAATTATGATAAAGTTGTTAAAGATTGGCTACGAGAAGATAGAGAAGGGTTCAAACTTAAGTCATCAAAAGAATATCATGTTTCCATTTTCAAAAGACCCATTAGGTTTCTCATCAAAATGTTGTCCCCGTTATATGGAGAGAAAGACCCTGCGCATTGTAAATTGCAAGGATGGATTTAATACATAGCCTACTCAATCATTCAAATCATTAATATGGAGAGAAAGACCTTAAGCATTGAAAATTGCAATGGATGGCTTTAATACATAGTCTACTTAATCATTCAAAGAATTTGGATCGGGATGTTATTCTTTCTCAGAATTTAATAGATACCCTAAAGTTATCTATTTTATCTCCTCGAGGATATGAATAGATGTTTTGCATGTAAGGCTATATTATGGATATTATAATTTCTTTTTTTATGTTTCCTTTGACGAAATGGAATTACCCACTTTACCAACAACTCCCTATTCAGAATTATGCCCCTATTTTGTGGGAAAGTAACTTCAAATTCCATTTTTATGACATTTGTAATTATGTGATTATCCCTTTTCATGATATTTTGTTTGGAAAATACCCTCCTAGGGTTAGTCAAGGCCTTAAGGAGGCGTTAAAAGAAATAAGATATTGGTTTGTGGAAGAATTATTCACATATATCAGAGTCTATGGAAGTGAAGTTAGCCATCATCTTCTTCCTAGATATATTCCAGAGAGGATTTCTTTAAGAGGGGTAGCCAATCAAACTTCCTTGAATGGTCAAGCTCAGAAGATGAAAAAACTTCAAAAGAAATCTGGCCAAACTTCCCAATTAACTTTGGAAAATTTTTCCTCAAGGATTGAGGACATGCATTTAAGGAGGCTGGAGAACTTCAACATGTTTGGTTTTATTCACTACCCCCTTTTTATTATGATATTAGAGGAATCATTAATGAACATTATAAGGTTATGAGCTACATCAAAACCTTCACACATCAGAAGCCTCTTTTTGATGAGATATTCATTGATATAGATAATTTTGAGAAAGCTTGTGAAAGAGGTAAGCTATTGAATAGGGATGATAGAAATAAACTGGCAAGAGTTTAGAGAAAATATTTATGAGGACTTCCTTAAAAAGAAGAGTCTTCATACTAATATTCCAATTCAAGAGATGAAATCTATTGAGATTCTGAAATACAATTTTAATCACATTATTTCAAACCCTATTTCCTCTTCTGAAAAGTAAAAGAATCTCAAGTTGAAAATGGTGTTGATGTTTCTTTTATAGGTTCATAATTCAGATAGACCAGCAGGGTCTAAGGTCATAAAAGTTAAAGATTAGAAACAATAGAAAGCAGAGAAACAACAGGTAACAGAAAAACATACTTCCTTTACCAAGAGTATCATTATTAATGATGGTACATATGACACCAATCATGCATATATAGAGTCTAAGAAAATTGATGAGAAAGTCAAAGATATGGACATTGATACAAATAAAGATGAGCAAATTACTAGCACCTCTCAATCAACATTGACTGATTTCTATTCCAAAGAAAAAGAGTTAGTTGAGCAGCAAGAGAAAACTACTCAAATTTCTATTCCAGAGACTTCTCATGAGACTTCCATAACTCTCGTTTCTACCAAAATTCCTCTCAATTCTTTTTTATTCAAACTTGTGACTGAGGTTGAAACTATTCCTGAAAATGTTCCATCCTTGACTGAGTATTACTTTAATTCTCAAACTAAGTCAATTGTGAGAAGAACTACTTTAATTTTCAAACTAATTTAGTTGTGAGAAGAAATAAGTAAAGAAAGTTTGATAGTTTTGAAATCATTTTAGAATTTAGTTGGTAAGCAACAGGAAATGTTGATCAAAAAGTTCCTCACATGCTCTAAGGGCCTTTGTCAATTATAATCAACATCATGTTGGTGAACTTGCCACAACATATCAAAACAGTCTGCAGAAGAACAAATGTTTGGAAAACCAAATAGAGAAAAGTAAAGAATTCAGTGAAGAAAGTTGGCAAAACCATTTTGCAACACTTGTAGGCGAGTTCACCATTGAAAGATAAAACTTACAGAACCAATTTCAAAATTAATTGAATGAATTGAAGCTCAAGCATTCTACAGAGATTGAGGAAATCCTAAAGGCACATGAACACCATAATAGAATATCGAAGGAAGAATCTGATAACAACATTGAAACCATGACCTGAGAAATGAAGGAACAAATTGAAACTCTTATGCCTCAATCAAGTCAAATTCATGAAGTGGAAAATAGCTTGAAGGTTTTTAAAGTGCAAACAATACAAGTTAGTCGAATGTTGAGGAAAGATTAGGCTAAGTTTTATAAACAATTGGATAATTTTTTAATATTTTATCAACAAACTTTGAATATGGAAGAGAGAATTGAATCTTTAGTCGAAGAAGATAAGTACATCAAAGAAAAATTTACATTAATTCTTGAATGGGACAAACAACTTGAGCTTGAGAACATTCCGAAAGTCTCTAAAATGGATAAAGGACTAATGTATTCTTTTGTGAATCAATTACAGTTAGACGGAAAATAAATCAAAGAATGGATCAAAAGGACCAATGAACATTGTCTGTTAGTATGGGAGATGGGAATAGATTTTATTAAATAATTAGATTTGTCTGGATCCAAATCATTAAAAGAAGCAATATCTAGGTCAATGAAACATCATCTGAAAAACAACACCATAGATGATCAGAAAGTGATAGATGGCCTTAAAACTTGGAATGAACAAAATTTTCAAAGATTTTTGTAGTTTCCCTTTATTCAAATCAAGTTGTTTTCTAAATTTAGAATTAAATATATAAAAAAGAAAAGACTTGTTCAAAATTTAATATCAATGTGCCAAGTCAAATCATTTTCATCCTATTGACTTCTTAGTAATTTTTCAAATATTCTCAGATTGGGCTAACTATATCCAGATAAATACATCGTATTGCTCAACATGGAGAATAATGACTCTAATGAGGAGGAGTTAGTTTGAACAACCTACCAAATTTTTCTCGAGAAAATCCTTTCAACAAGGTTCAAATTTTTTGTTAGAAGTTTTTGTTTGTTTGTTTTAATCAGAGAAAATATTATAGATTTTGTGATTTTCGGAAATTAAACAAACTTATCTTATTTTTATTAGTATTTACTGACCTCTTACATTGGAGTAAGGATCCATAATTGGATGAAGCTCAATACTTGTATTTTTCAATTTTTGAAGTGAAATATTTTTGAAGACCAAAACTTAGAGTTGAATACTTATTGAGATATGAGATTGATTTTCTGTCATCACTTTAATTTATTAATGGATGTATTTCGTACTCAATTTTTAACTTTATTCATGTTTATCTCTGGCTAAATATTATGATATTTTGTTAAACAATTCTTAGGAGATGTTACAATTTATTTTTTCAAAGAAAATTGTTATCTATACTCTGATTGCATATCTATTTGATAGTGAAGCCTAATATTCAAACTATAGTAAACTAAATTGTTCTCATTTTCTAGATAGGCTATTTTCAAGTAATTTATTTTTGACATTACATGCAAATATTTTTTAAGCAAGACTTGTATTTTGCAATCAATTTTTGAAAGAGTTTTGAAGACCAAAACTTAGAGTTGAATGTGTACTGATCTATGAGATTGATTTCCTGTCATCACTTTATTTTCTTAATGGATGTATCTCGTACTCAATTCTTAACTTTATTCATGTTTATCTCAGGTTGAATATTAGGATATTTTGTTAAACACTTCTTAGGATATGTTACAATTTATTTTCTTTGTCAAAGCAAGTTTTTATCTATTATGTGATTGCATATCTATTTGATAATGAAGCATGATATTCAAACTATAGTGCACTAAATTTCTCTTGTTTTCTAGATAGGTTCTTTTCAAGTCTCTTATTTTTGACATTACATACAAACATATTTTTGGGAAAATAATAAAAATAAAGAAAATAAATATGTTACAATGATATGGGCTTTAATCGTTCCTCCTCTTTCTTCCTATGTGTGACATATGCACTGCACGATATTTTTTAAGGATTTACTATTTTTCGTATATACAGTATTGTAGGCGACTATTCTGATCTAAATTCATACTTATGGAATGTAGGCCAATATTCAATAAATAAAAAAATGTAATTTACTATTAACATCGGTAATTTTTTGGTGAAGTTAATCCATTTAATCATATATATGTAAAAAAATAGGCGATTTTTTAATGAAATTAGCAAAAATGAATTTCAAAAAATGCTCCAAAAATAATCTATTTGCTATCGCCCCTAAAATTTTCCCTCATGCACTATTTTTGCATTTTAGCATAATGTTGAAAAGAAAAATGTGGGGAAATTCATAAACCAAATAATGATTTCACTCTTGATATAATTGTAAATGTTAAACCCTGCCTCTCTTTATCTCCAATATCTACAGTAGCTCGTTGCAAAGTCATCCCCTGTGATTTGTGTATAGTCAAGGCCCAAACCATTTTTAAAGGTGTTTGTTGAAGATTCCCTCTAACAACAGATGTTATAGGCACAATGTTTCGATAATTTCTATTGTTGTGTGTGGATCTTGATTATCTTTCTAACTCAGAGGTTTTGTTTCAGCCGTGTCTCAATCATAGTTCCTAACTAGGCGACAACACCTCTCATTTAATCGCCATCGGGGTGGTCCAAGGGGGGCAACAATAAGTTTTATGCGCCCCCCCTAGAGGGGGTTCGGGGCAGCCTCCCTAAAGCTAAAAATAGATGAAAATTTACCTTGTAAAATATTGTAATTTCATAATCAATCTAGGTCGTTCATTAAGCGAATGATCTGACAGTAGAAGTTATGTTAATTCAGTGTTTTTTCCCCTAAAAAGAAATCCTCACCAAGTCACTAGAAGATCACTCCATCTATTTAAACTCCCAAGTGAAGCTCCCTACCATAAATGATCAAAAAAGTGATTATTGCGAAAGCTTGACATTTATTAGCCTTCGTCGTCAATTAAAAGCCCAAAATTGTCCCAACACAAAGACCTTTACGTGACTAGCACCGACATCCGATCATAAACAAATTCAATATTAAATTAATGTTCACAATCATATATATATATATATATATATATATATATTTTCGGGCTGTGGTTCATGGACACCTTGGTCAGTAGGTGGTCGCTACATCCACCGAAAAATCTGGGCTGATCGACGCCGAAGGGAGTCTAGCCCCGCAGCACACTAGCAAGGCCTAACCCCAAGGGCTTCGAGCAGAATGGACCCTGTGACCTCCCGAACGACGAGACACTGATTTTGACCAACTGAGCATTCATAAGACAAAGAGCAATTATCTAATTATTTAATTTTAACCATTTTACATGGCTAACACCCACCTCTGAGCATAAACAAATTCAATATTAAATTAATGTTCACAATCCTTTATTTATAAAACAAAAACAATTATCTAATTATTTAATTTTAACCATTTTCCAATTAACTAATTAAAATATTATACAAAATTTAGTACATAGATAAATTAGCAATTATTAACTAGCGTTATAACTACCTACCGTTTTTTTATTATAATTTTCAAACATATTCTTTGTAAAAAAATATGTAAACTTTGATTAATATCAACCTATTATATTGACACATCAATGAAACGATACCTTTAAGACACCCCCATTTTTTTTTGTTTCTTATCAACCATCATCTTTATGAATGACTAACTTTACAATCACTATACTCGATTATTTTTTATTTCTTACATCTTTGTAAGCATATATATATATATATATATATATATATATATATATATATATATATATATATATATATATATATATATATATATATATAGATATATATATATATATATATATAATTTGACAAACAAGTTACAATAATAGACGTAATTCATGTACCCTACATTTTCGTTCCAGACAATCATCTTTGTGAAAATATTTATTTGACTTGTGATAATGACAATATTTACTTAATATTAGTCAATAAATTTACCACCTCATAAAACTAAGTCAAGGTGAGTCAACAACTTTCCACAATTGTATTTGTTGAATACTTTTGCAAAAATCACAGTCAATATTATTCAATAACCGTACAACTCCATAGAAACTAAATCCAGACCAGTCCAGCGTCACTGTTTTCATTGTGATTAAATCAACATCATTCCATCCACTAAGATACACAAAGTGCAGGACATCATTCCATCCACTAAGATACACAAAGTGGAGGACACACAACCCCGGTCAAGAAGGTGGACCTTTCTTCTTTCAATCGTGTACCGAATGACAGAATTGTGTAGTGGCATATAAAGCCAACCCAAACCTCATCGAAATGCCCAGCAACCATGGCTCGCTTATGCGTGGTCCCCTCCTTCCAATCCAAATTGCTTAGAGCTGTCGTCTTCTTCTTAACTCTCTGGCTACTTCTGCATCAAAGCAATACCATCTCTGACGAAGGAAAAATTCTGTTGCGCTTAAAAGAGAGGGATTGGATTGACAAACAAAATGTTTTGAGCAACTGGAATTCCTCTGATGAAAATCCGTGTGGTTGGAATGGAGTATTTTGTAATATTCCATTCAATGGTGTTACAAAAGTTAGTCTCTCCAACACTTTCATTACGGGACGCTTGACTTCTGCTATATGCGCCCTTCAAAATCTGACGGATTTGATACTGCAATCCAACCATTTCGAAGGTCCTTTTCCCGATGGACTATTGGCTTGCAAGCACTTGAAGACGTTGGATTTGTCATCCAACCTCTTCGACGGAAAGTTGCCGTATCACATCCATGAATTGGGTGAGTTGCGCCGTCTGTCCTTGGACGATAACAATTTCTCTGGACATATTCCTCAAGGTTTCGGCATGTCACCTACATTGGAGAAACTGTCTCTCAATAGTAATCCCTTGTCTGGATCAATTCCTGCTTTTCTTGCCAATTTGACGCACCTGCAGCAGCTATGGCTGCGAAACTGCAGTCTGGAAGGGATTTAAATCCCTTCTTCGTTGGGTAATTTAACGGAGCTGGAGATCTTGGATCTTTCTGAGAATCAGTTGTGGGGTAATATCCCTGCCAGTTTGATGAGGTTGAGCAAGATGACAGAACTCGAACTGTGGCAAAACCAGCTGTCAGGACAAATACCGGACAATATTGGCCAGCTGAGCAGCATGCGTCTTCTGGACTTTTCAATCTATGTTACCAGAAACGAGAAACCGGAAACGAAACGAGAAACGACAACGGGACGAGAAACGAAGTTTGGAGGTTTCGCATTCAAGAAACGAGGAGAGAGAAAAAAAACCAGAAAAATGTGAAAAACATAAAACAAAGCACACATCATCCGCACTTTCCAATAATGTGGTTCATACGTAGTTGCTCATAGGCTTTCGTTGCTCACATAGACCATTCTAGAATATTCATAGTGAGAAACAAAGCTTGTGTTGCTTACATAGTTCATTCTCAAATACCCATGTTTGATCCTCTAATAGTGAAGAAACCTTTGGCATTGAACTCAAGCTTGATTTTACCTTTCCATTTCCACTTGATTTGGACCTAGTGAGAGTGGGATTTTTTTGAAGGCCATATCCCTAGAAATTTCCTGATGAGTACATGATCTCGCATATCATGTGTATATTCTCCCATATTATTTGAGCGGACCTCAAATTTGGGCTATCTTGTAGTACTTCGTAAGCAACTACTAGGATGTAGTTTCCCTAGTGGGTAATAGGATGGTGAAGATTAAATTGAGCTCCATTGGGATTGGGGAATTGAGCCAAAACTAGAGGGTTGTTTAGAACTATTACTACCTTCAACTATCTTACTATAGGAATAAGTGTTACTCCCTCCACTGATATTTTGCATAAAAAAAAGGAAGGGTTGAAAACCCTACAACTAGACAAAACCTAAAAAAAATTACCATCAAACTTTATCATTAACTTATTATAATAACAATTAAGCTTTATAATAATAAAAATAATATATAATGTAACCTTGTACATTTAAATTTATAGTTTTGTATAAAAAGACAATTTTTAAATATTAAATACAATAAAATTATATTAAAAAACTCTACACTACATACACTTTTAAATAAACTAATACAAAAATTAAGAAAAAATAATTAGAAGATTAAAAGACATAACATAACAATAGACAACACATCCCAATAATATAATTTTAACCAACAAAATCTGTAAATAGACAATTTTGTTTAAGAAATTTTAGACAAAATCCGTAAATAAACAATTTTATTTTAAAAATTTTAGACTAAGTGCAATAGACCATAAAACCGCCTTAAAAACTATCCACAAAACCAACCTTCAATTTTTTTTTAAGATTGAGCTCAAAGTTACATTAAAACCAACATGAGCGGAAAACCAATCTTGCCTTTTTTATTCTTCTCAACGTCGAATTGAAATGAGACCAGCATTACAAAAATGAGATCAGCATTACAAAGGAACCAGAACAACGTTTCTCAGAAAACGATGTCAAAAACCAATTCGTTTCTGGAGAAACCGGTTTCTGTATTGAAAAACGAAAACGACCGTACAAAACGGCGTTTTCCGTACCGTTCCGTTTTTATTGCGTTTTTTTCCGGAAACAGATGCTCGCGTTGCATTTCTGGTAACATAGTTTTCAATTAATCAGCTGAATGGAAGGATTCCTGAAACAATTGGAAATCTGAGTCATTTGGTTAACCTCGCTTTGTGGGAGAACAACCTCACGGGGTCTGTCCCTGCACAGCTAGGAATGCTTGCCAACTTGACAGCCTTGGATCTTTCAAGTAATAACCTTACTGGGTTGTTGCCACCGGATTTGGGTACACATTCTCTTCTTTGGCTTCTTGATGTTTCAAAAAATAATCTCAGTGGTCCTCTGCCTAGAAACCTGTGTAAGCGAAGAAATCTTTATGGTTTGGCTATATTCTCAAACAATTTAAATTGGAGCTTGGAGTCCTTAGACTCTTGCAGTAGCAGTCTGCTATTCGCCCAACTCTATCAAAATCAGGGTTCCTTTGGGTTATGGAGCTCTCAAATACTTGTACAGTTGATGATTGATACAAATAAGTTTGAAGGCCACATTCCTGTAGAGATTGGTGGAGCAAAGAAGCTGCAAAGGTTAGAGATGGCCAACAATCGTTTCAGTGGAATCATTCCTCCAAATATCGGGCAGCTGAGCAATCTCATTAGTTTGAAGATGTCCAACAATCGGTTCAGTGGAATCATTCCTCCCCATATCGGACAGCTGAGGAATCTCGCTGTTTTAGAGATGTCCAACAATCGGTTCAGTGGAATCATTCCTCCCCATATCGGACAGCTGGGGAATCTCGTTGTTTTAGAGATGTCCAACAATCGGTTCAGTGGGTTCCTGAGGCATAATTCACCGCAATGGTTATCAGCTTGTCTATTTTCGGGTGCCGGATTATTTGAATTTTCTGTTCGCCGATGATCAGATGTTTTTTGTCATTAATAGGGGACAGCCATTCACATTCCCCTATAGACTCAAGATGGTTCATTCTTATCCTCCTGTCAGAAAGGAAGCTGCTGGTATCAAGTGAAATCTATCACTGATCGTCAATCCTTAAATTCTTCATCCGTTTCCATCCTTTTCCGGATGTTGCTGTATCTCTTTCATTGACTAATCTGGCTCTTTTTCCTCTTTTCGAATAAGCCTTGCGGTACTACGTCTGAAGGGCCTATCTTTTGGTAATCTAATTTGGGACCTCGGGATCCAGTTGCTGTCCTTAGATGGACTTTCCATCTGAAAACTCTGAGCCTCGGCATTGGTGCATGCCACTCTAGACACGGAAAAAACCCACGTCAGCCAATCTGTAAATGCTGAATGGGCAGCCACGATGTATGCAGATATCTTTCCTTCCAGTCAGAAGGATATGTCTTCCAGGGGTGATGATTATGTTTCTCTCCCGAAACGCAAAATCTACCGGCCGATTAAATCTTCTCCCCTGCCAGAAGCCATTAATTTGGATGGGCCTTTTTTACTTGATAGAATCTCCAATTTGCAGAAGAGAGCCTTAGTGGGTCGCTGGCACTTCCCGTCAATGGAGGAGTCTCAATTCAGAACCTGGATCACGGCCAAATGGGCTCCCCTGCTTGGCTACTCCCCTACCATAGTCAGACTAATGAATGATTGGTTTAGTTTTCACTTTCTTCGGGATCGGGATCTTGAGATTATCTTCTCCAAACCTTGGGTCCGGGACCGAAGTTTTCTGGCTCTATACAGGTGGTATATAGGTTTTAATCCGCTCAGGTGTACCCCTCTAAACAATTACATTTGGCTTAAGTTACCTGGGCTTCCCATTGAGTTATGGAACAGAGAATCTATGGAGAAGATTGGTAATGTTTTTGGAAGATTCATTTACGTGGATCCTAGAGGCATTGGCGCAATGGATAAATGTGTAGGTTGGGTCCTTATTGAGAAGGGGTTCAGAGGCGGATTTCCTGAATAGATTGATTTAAGCTGGGATAGGTTAAACATCCACCAGCGTTTGGACTATTCGGGAGTACCTTTTAGGTGCTCGGCCTGTCATAGAACTGGTCATCTTCACTCTCAATGTCCTCGCAGACAGCGTTTTAAAAACAAAAGGAAGATCATTTTGGAGAAGAAATCGAATGATTCTCATTCAGTCGAACTTTTGGTTCAACCTCTAATTGTTGACCCATTTCGGGCTCCTTTTAATATGTCTTCCCATTTATCTCCAAAAAGAAGGCTCGTCCAGGGATAGATTCTCTAGTCTAGTACGATCCTGTTCGTTGTCTGTTGGTCCACATAGTCGGGATATTGGGTCTGATGGATGCGGTCCCCGATCTGCAAATTCCACTAAGCTCTCTCAGCGGCCTATCATTGACCTGCCCTCTCCTATGCCTCGGATCTCTTTACCACTACCCCCTCCTGAGCCTGCCCTAGATTATGCCATTCTCCCCCCTCGGTCCAAACCGATTGACAAACCGTCATCGGCTGGCCCATCCCATTCCATTCACTTCGCTACATCATCTCCACTGTCCCCTGCTGACCACCCTTCCCTTCCTTCTGGTAATCTTTCTCCTGTCTGGACCTCTCAGGACGACCCAAAAGGAAAGGCTATTCGAGAATCTTTTACTCCATATAACTCCCCGACATCCTCTGATATAAATCCCTTTGACTATGATATAAATCTATCACTGAAACGGGCATCTTTAAATTTGAAGCCCCTTACCATCCACAAACCCGACCGTTCTCCTTCCCCTGTCATTAGCCCAAATTCTGCCGGAAATATCACAGTTCGGCGCAAAGAAAAGCGGGGAAGTAGACATTTTCGCGGGAGAAGAGGAAGAATGGATATGTCTTCCAGGGATCTAAATCTGATTGACATTCCTATTTCAGAAATTATCTCAGAGGATTTCTCATCAAAGGGGCCTCTTAGAGCTTGCTAGCCGTTTGATGATCGAAATGAATAACATCTTGTCTATGAATATGCGGGGCCTTGGAGCAAACCCAAAGTTTATGGCTCTAAAGGACCTCTTTCGATCTACAAAGTCCAGATTGTTCTTGATTCAGGAAACTATGCATGATTGTTCACAGACCATTTCTTATTTCAGAAGAATGCTCCCTACTTGGCACCTGGTGGCCACTGATGCAATAGGCTTATCTGATGAATTAGCTATTCTATGGGACCCTAAATGGATTAAAGCTGTTGCATTTAAATGTTTTGATGGCATTCTTATCTTAGCCTATTTTTGTAATTGTCCATATCCTGTGAAAATTTTAAATATATATGCCCCTTATAGACAGCGCTTTCCATTCTGGCAAAAATTTCTAGCATCTGAACTCTTTGATATTGATTCCTTGATGATTGGGGGCGATTTTAACAGCACATTGTGTAATGATGAGATTTGGGGCAATGGCAGGAAAATTGACCCGATTGGCCGCATGATCCGCAATGCCATCATCCAAAATAATTTCATAGACATACAGCCGGATTGTCGAGGGCCCACTTGGGACAATGGGCGGTCAAATGACTCATTCTTGGCCAAAAGACTAGACAGATATATCCTCCATGGAAAACTGATTGATAGATTTGGTCTGCCTATGATGAAAATCATTCCTACGCACATCTCTGATCACCGCCCTATATATATATCAAATGGAACAATGATGAATACAAATCTGGTTACCCTTTCAAATTCAACCGAACGTGGCTCTCTGATGAACATTTCAATCACTTCATAAAGGAGTCGTGGCAGGAATACATTGGACCGGTTCAGCATTAGACAATGGATTTTATTAACCGCATGGCATCTCTCCGTAGCAAGGTAAAAAACTGGCAGCGGGAGAAAACAGATTCCAATAGAAAGGAACTGAAAGAAATAGATAAAGAACTGCATCTTTTATCCTCTCGCTTCAAAAGTGATTCCATTACCTCATACATTCGGAAACAGATATGGGACCTTGAAAAAAGGAAGCAAAAGATTTTAGCAGAGGAGGAATCTACTTGGCGTCTAAAGAGCCGTGCCATTTGGCTCAAGGAGGGAGATAAAAACACCAAGTTTTTTCACAGGTTTGCTAACAGGCGGAGGCAGACAAACACGATTTGGGAAATAAAGGATGAAGCTGGAAAATCATTTTTTTCTCAGGAGGATATATCTCGTGAAGCTGTTAAATTTTTCAAAAAGGCCTACAGCAGAGATATTGGCAGTCGAATTGAAGATATCCTATGGGGCATTGAGTTGTACCCTACTATGTTCGATGAAAATCAAAATGATGCCCTCTTCTCTGAAGTCACTGAGGATGAATTGCTGGCGACAATGAAATCTTTCCAGAAGGATAAATGCCCGGGGCCGGACGGTTGGTCTATAGATTTCTTCATCCATTTCTTTGACTTGTTCAAGGCTGACATTCTAAATATGGTCGAGGAATCAAGATTAAATGGTTATATCAACCATCGAATAACCTCCACATACATTGCTTTGATTCCTAAAAAAACTCTCTCTACATCCTTCTCTGAATATCGACCAATTTCTTTATGCAATGTACTTTACAAGACGATCTCAAAAATTATTGCTATTCGAGTAAGGAATGTGTTATCCCTGCATCTCTCCCTTGAACAACACGGCTTTCTAAAGGATAGGAATATCATGGATGTGGTGGCCCTCACTCAAGAAGCTCTACATTCTATACATTCAAAGAAACTGGAAGCTGCTCTATTAAAAATAGATTTAAAAAGGGCGTATGACAGTGTGGACTGGGGCTATATCCGATGTCTTCTAGCCAAGATTGGTCTTAATTACAGGTGTTCCAGGTGGATCATGGCGTGTGTGGAGGAGGTAAATTATGTTGTTTTGATTAATGGCTATCCCACCCCTTTTTTTAAAGCAGCCAGGGGGCTTAGACAAGGATGCTCCTTGTCTCCACTCCTATTCATTCTGGTAATGGATTCTCTCAGCCTCCATATCAAGAAGGCGATTCAACAAAATTTCTGTCGGCCCCTTCCTATATGCAGAGGGATATACATATCCCACAACTTTTTTGTCGACGACATCCTCATATCTGCAATTCTGTGCAGAGCTTCCTGGATGTGTTTACATGATATATTGGGAAGATTTCAATGCGCAACTGGTATGACTGTAAATGAAGGAAAATCTTCCTTCCATGTGGAGGACATAAATGGGAATTTGATCCAGTCCCTTACTCATTTGTTTAACATTCAAGCTATCCCTCTCTGAAACGGACTTAAATACCTTAGATTCAATCTGAAAACAGTGGGGTACAGGGTGGCGGATTGGACTTGGATTTCAGATCGATTTTATAAGAAAATTGCAGCATGGGAGTTTTTGTGTTTATCAAAAGGAGGACGCATGATCCTGACACAAGCAGTTCTCGTCCAAACAATGGTCTATTGGGCGCACTTGTTCTATATTCCATCTGTTATAATCAAAAATCTGAATAGGATGATTGCCAATTTTAGTTGGGGTCGCAATAAAGACCAATACAAATTCCATCTATCAAAAATATCAGAACTAGCACGGCCAAAGCATTTGGGAGGATGGGGCATATTAGATTTATCCCAATTCAGGAAAGCACTTCTGTGCAAATCTATGTGGAAGGCAATCATGGGGGACTCGTTATGGAGCTCGGCCATCCGCGCAAAATACATGAACAACATGGATATATCTTTTTGGATCAGGGAAAATCACATTGGATCCTCTTTTGGATCTGCCATATGGAGAGGCTTCAGGAAATTGGAACCATTTTTCAGACAGAATCTTATTTGGAAATTCCAGACGGGAGCAAAGATTATGATTGGAAGGGATGAGTTTGCTGGAGGGGCAGGGAAAATTCATGTCTCCCCTCGCCTGATGAGAGCGCTTCATAGCAGGGGGATCTTCTTTTGGGCCAGCGCCATTCGAAAATGGGAAGGAGCTATCCCCATATGGAAAACAACAAATGAACTACAACTCCAACATGACATGGAGGTTCAATGGAATTCTATTATATCAATGTTGCGTGGCCATGGAATATTTCGCTCTGAGGATAAAGATTTTCTTATATGGAAGGGATTGGATGGATCTGCGACTGCAAAGGTAAAACATATATATTTGCAGCTCATAATATTTGAGGTTGAAAATTTTGGAGAGCTATTTCCCCATATATTTTGGAAATCGGGATGTCCCACAAAGATCATCATCTTTGCATGGCTGGTTTTTTACAATAGGAACCTCACTTGGGAAAATTTACAAAAACGGAATTGGCATGGGCCTGCCATCTGTCCACTTTGCAGGGAAAACTCTGAATATAATCTTCACATTTTCCTCACTTGCCCTCAGGTGCAACCCATCTGGCAGAATATTGCAGCTCACTATGGTTTCACCCACGTCTCTTTCCCTTCGATTTCTGAAGCTTTCAAAAGATGGAGTGCCATGGACAAAGAACGGAAAGCCATCCCCTTATTGGTCATTTGGGCTATATGGAAATGGAGAAATGACATGATTTTAATTCTAAAGTGGAAACAATCGCTTCTGTTGTAGCATCTGTAATAGCACTATACAGCGCCCTCGATTTGGCCGAACAGAATAGTAACTCATTTGGAAGGATCCACACGATTACAACAAATAGAAGTAGGAGTGTAAGTGATCCCTCGATATTGTTGTCCACGGATTTCCTTTGTGCTTTTTTCAATGGAGCTGCCCAACAAGGGATATGTGCATGCCGTGTATACATTAGAACAGCAAATGATCAGACCATAAAAATCTACTGGAATGCTGGTCCGGGAACAAACAACAGAGCTGAAGCAGTGGCATTATCGGGACTCCTTTCCTTTAGTGTCTTTCTGAACATTCCGAACTTGAAAATCTATGGAGACTCGAGGATAATTATTGAACATGTTTTGCAAAAGCACTATATAAAGAACATTCACCTTGTTGGATGGTTGAACAGGATTGCGGCGTTGTGGAACAGCAGGGGGGATTATTCTATTTCTCACAATGACAGGAACCAAAACAAAGAAGATGACGCACTATCTAAAATGGATCTTACATCTCCCCTAGGTATATGGAGGGCGCAGTTTAGGACGGACAACCACTGCTTCCAAATCCATGATTTTTGTATTTCGGAATTATGATTCTCGAAAATGGTGTTATTTCTGGTATGTTTTTTATCTTCATAATCCCCATACAAGGCTCAAGTCACAATTCAGGTATGCTCACAATTTTGCAGTCATGAAAGTTTTTCTGATTTTTATACGCAGAACTGAAGTATCAATTCAGGTTTTTTTTTTTTTTCCAGTGGAAAAATCGGTAACCTTTTATTTAAAAAATGAAAAGTTACACATTGCAGATGCATTGAAGCATTTCCATAAGCTGCCCATTGGGCACGAGTGCTTTCGCACCCCTCGCAACATTACAAAACTAACGTGCAATTTGAAGAAAAAGAAAGGGAAAGAGAGAAGAAAGGAGGAGGCAAGAAAAACTGAGTTTCAGTAGTGAGTAAAACTCACACTTCAAGTTTTTCTTCCCTTTTTCTTTTCGACCTTGCGCCACTCTCCTTGGGTGGGCTCGATCGAAGCTATGACTAACTGTGTTTCTGCTTTCTGCAAGCCTATTTCCTTGTCTGAATCTGAAGTATCTGATTGGTGGTGCCGTTTGATCCCTCCCATGCTATGGTCCTTGTTTGTCTTCTCTGCCTGATTTGGGTGAAGTTGTGAAGCCTTGTTGTCTGATGTGGTTTTCTTCTGGGTCCCCATTTCTTCAGATACCGCAGCATTCTCTGTGGGGGTATCTTCCTCTTCTGCTTCTGATTCTTCATCGTCTGAGTTAGGAGGGGGGAATTGCCATCCTTTCCTCTGATTCCCTTTCTGTTTTCTTTTACTGTTTGCTTTCTTGGCTTCTGGACATGTGCTTTGCAAGTGTCCTGTTTGTCTGCAGAGCCTGCATCTAAAAGCAGTATTTTCATAGTCTAGTGCTTGCAACCAATTTTGTTGTTTGTAGATCAGCCTTATGTTGTCTGGCAGCCCTTTACTTAGATCTACTTCCACACAAATGCGTGCAAAAGTGTAGACCCTTTCATCAATCCTTTCCAGATCTGTTTTGATGTATTTCCCTATGTTGTTCCCAATTCCTTCCAAGACTCGTTCACTCCAAAAGTGAAGGGGAAGGTTATATAGACGAACCCAGACCGGCACTTTGGATACAGTCATTTTGTTTGGATCGAAATCTGGAAACCATGGAGTCATGAACAGCCCCGACGTTCCCCAGAACCAAGGCCCAACACTGATGATTGTATCTCTGACTTCCCTGGATGCAAATCTAACTATGAAAAACCCTTTGGAGCATAAATGTATATCACATTCCATGGTCCAAGTGGTGAAAATCCAATGAAATAGATCCATTGGTTTTGGCCAAAAACTGTTGAAACGACATATTAGGGCCTGCGTTTCATAGGACTTAACAAAATCATCGAGCCCTGTAGAGTCAAAGTTAAGGGCTGGAGTTTGCCCTAGCTGATCTACTATGTATGGCCTGGGTGTATATCCACCTTGATCTGGAGAGGACCCTGAATCTCTGTTACCTTGAAGAATGTTTTTGTAGGAGGAACCTCCCTTGGGTTGATGCTGAGGTGTTGTCTTTTTCCCCTTGTCTCCCCCTGAGCTGCTTGGCTGTCCCTGAGGTAGGGCCCCTCCTCTCAGCCTGAGGTTTAAAACAATGGTTTTTCCTGGACTAATCTCATAACTTCCCAAGGTTCTGTTGTCCTGGAGAGACCACCTGCCACTGACTAAATGTTGGATCTGACCAGGATATCCGGTCAATGCCCAAATTTGCTGTTTTAGCTGCAAAATAGTGCTTTCTGCATGTACCCATACTAAAAAGGATTTCCCCTCAGGGGTTTTAATGAAAATCTGAAATCGAGTTGTTGTTACCTGATGTCTGCGTTTTGGCTGAGTTCCTGATCTGCCTAAACCAGTGTCACTGCTGATTGCCATGTGTTCTGGCTGTAAGCAATCTTCCAGATCTGACCTCTTATTGGGTCGTTCTTCCATTTGCATGTCACGGTCTGCGTACCCTCTGCTCAATCGATGCATATTTCCACCGATCTGCTGCCTGGGTTCTGGGTATTCTTGAATCTTGATCAGATCGGATAGATCCGGCCCGGATCTGCAGAGTTTGGGCCATGCTATTGTGTGATGGAGCAGATCTGCAACATGCAGTCCCCCATCTTTGCATGCAGGAGGCGGGGGTAGACGGGCAGTGTTGGCGTGAGCGTAAGCCTGATGAACAACAGACTGGCGATGGAGACGACCACCTTCCAGTGCCCTGATAAGCCTGTACTTGGGTTCATATTTCTTGGCGTGCTCCAAGCTGTCATAAATCAAGCCGAAACCTGACGATTTTCCACCTCTGAATTGGGTTCTGAGCCCAAAGACAAATATTGTCTGCAGATCTCTGACCTCATATAGCTTCGTGAGCTTCTCCTTCAGTTCGGCCTTAGATACATTTGGCCTGCCAGGATGAAGAACATCAGTCACAAATTGCTTCCTTGATAAAAGCCTGTTAGTCATGGTCTTGCGGGTTCTGACTGTAACGGCCTTAGCGTCCGCCATTGCTGATGGTATTCGGCTCCCAACAATCTTTCACCAAGTGTGGCTTTTTGTAGAAGAGGTTTTCGTATCAATTCAGGCTTACTTGTTGTATACAGGACATCTCCAATCTTGACAACTTTTTGGATTGTGGCAGGATCCATCTCTATATTTTGGCAATATTTCCGAAATATGTATATGTAAAAAATTTCCCAATGAATACAATATATATATATATATATATATATATATATATATATATATATATATATATATATATATATATATTTTTATATAGTTTTTTTCGTGCTGGAAAAAAAAAACAATCGGTTCTGTGGAACCATTCTTCCCCATATCGGACAGCTGAGGAATCTCGTTCTTTTAGGGATGTCCAACAATCGATTCAGTGGAAGCATATCCTCCCCATATTTGACAGCTGGGGAATCTCACTGTTTTAGAGATGTCCAACAATCGGTTCAGTGGAATCATTCCTCCCCATATCGGACAGCTGAGGAATCTCATTGTTTTAGAGATGTCCAACAATCGGTTCAGTGGAACCATTCCTCGACATATTGGACAGCTGAGCAATCTCGTTATTTTTAATGCAAGCAATAACAGACTGTCGGGGCCTCTTCCTGCCGAGCTTATATGCTTGAGTTCAGTCAATAGCATCCTGCTTGATCACAATTTGTTGTCTGGGGAAATTCCGAAAGGGAATATGTCGTTGGCACAGCTTAGTATACTCAATCTTGCCAACAACCGGTTAACGGGCGAAATTCCAGCATGGTTAGGCTCTGTGTCAAATTTAGAGAGTCTGGACCTGTCAAACAATCTACTTGTGGGGGGAATTCCTCCTGAATTAGAGCAACTGAGATTAGGCACATTCAATAGTCTCCTTTTGCTATATATGTATAAGACAACTATTGATCTTGCTTTTGATAAGACCTTTTTGCACTGATTTTGGTAATGATGTAGTGTTGATCCCCTCTGGGATATCCTATGGCTGAAAGATTTTGATTTATATGCTTGCAAGGTGTTCTGATCCTTCTCATATTTTATGTATTCTTTATATTGTCTCAATATGATTCTATGAAGATTTTTCTCTCTGAATATATATATATATATATATATATATATATATATATATATATATATATATATATATGATAAAAAAAAAAAATTATCTGGCAACCACTTGTCTGGCTCAATTCCAAGAACTTACAAGGGTTTGCCCTATAAAGATAGTTTTCTTGGCAATCCAGACCTATGTGGTGATCCAGCTTTCCAGTATAGGTTAAGATCATGTTCTTCAAAGAAGAGAGATTTACATCATTATTTGCCGATAATTCTGGTCATAATTTTGATACTAGCCATGGTAATTATAATGTTTTTGTGTTTCATTACCAATAGTAGAGTGAGAACTTTGTTTGTGGGAAAGCCAAGCAACTCAACGTTGGGATGGGAAGTGACATATTTTCACTCTGGTGTGGAACTAAACGAGGCATACATCCTGTAGCAGTTGACGAAGGAAAATGTGATCGGATCTGGAAAAGTGTACAAGGTCACTCTCCAGAACGGGCAGGAGGTGGTTGTGTAGAAGATTATGAATATGTTGGTGTACATGCACTTAGACTAGCTGTGTTGGTGTACATGCACCTAGATTAGCTCCAGTTAACTTATTGATTGCATGTGGCACATGTACACATTAACATAAGATAAAGCACACTTAGCTTTAGTTAGCTTTAGTTATTGCATGTACAACTAAGCTTAACTTAGTTGCTTTTATGTATTTATTCTAAAACTAATATTGTAGAATCAATTTTTTATTCTTTTCTCAATTCTTGCTCGCTTCCTTCCTTCTCTTGCAAGCTTGTTTATTGTTTTGCAGATCTAGATCTGTGTATCTCAAAAATCTTACATGGTATCAGAGCACAGGGATTTGTAATCAGTGCACAAGCAATTTTATTTGCAGGTTCAGAAGATTGAAGCAACAACAAAGAATGGAGTCTAAATTGGAGTTTCCACAATCGACAATTCTCACTCCATATAATTATTTCGAATGGAAGCCAAAGATTCAACTTCATCTCAGAAGTAGAGGCTTATTTCGAATAACCATGGAAACGGAAGTTGAACCAACATCGACAATGGAGAAAACAAGATATTTCAGTCGCATGGACGAGGCCTTCGGCATCCTATGTTTATCTATTTCTCCGGAACTTCTATTTCATGTTGAATCATGTTCAACTCCAAATGAAGTATGGAAAAAATTGGAAGGATTGTTTGGAAAACAGGATGAAATGCAAGGTCACATTCTCGAAAATGAGTTAAACTCATTAGATCCAAGAAACTTTGAGAACATTCAAGATTTTTTCACAAGGTATAAATCCTTGTTGGTTCAGCTGAAAGGATGCGGGATCGACAAATCCAAGCAAGAAAATCAGTTGATTCTTTCCATTTTATCAAAACTTGGTCCAGAGTATGCAGTATTCGTCTCTACATTCCACACAGTCAGATCTGCAACTGGTGCAGCTTGGAAGATGCCCTCACTGGATTCTTTTATTCAGTCTTTGATGCATGAGCAAGATAAGCTCATCAAAATGGGCACACTTAAAAATTCCAAAGCGCATGCACTTACTGTGCATGCAAAAGGAAAGGCAAATTCCAAAGACCATCAGAAATGAAAAGGGAAGAAGGATCCTGATCCAAGAAAGGGAGGACATCCCAAACCCCCTGATGGATCATCTGGCTCAAAGGAAAGGAAAGGAACGAAAGGGCAATCAATGTGCAATTATTGCCACCGTGGTTTTCATCCTGAATCTGCATGCATGAAGAAGACTATAGATCTTATGGCGTAGACACTCCAGCAACACAATCTTGGAGACCACATTCCTGAGAATGCTAAGAAGAAGTCTGGAGAAAAAACACCAGATCCAAGAGGTAACGGGCATGCTTTGATTGCTCTTCATTCTGCACCACAAGAATGGATCATCGATTCAGGAGCTTCACATCATATGGCTTCTTCAAAGGAATCCTTTTCTTCTCTACATGCATACTCAGGTCCTCCCATTCTCATGGGGGATAATTCTGCAGTTGTAGCAACTGGACAAGGAAGAGTGCAATTCGAAGATGGAAGTTTTGAAAATGTCTTGCATATTCCAAGGCTTTCTGTGAATCTTCTCTTAGTGTATCAGATGACACACACAAGCAGCGGAAGGAAAGTGGAATTTACCCCAGATTCCATGAGCATTTATGACATGCAAACCAATTTGAAGACTGCATCTGGCAAGGTAAATGATCAATCTCGTCTGTATACATTTTCTGATTTTGTTCCTCAATCAGAATCTATTTTGCTACTTACGCATGCAAATGAAGAAAGTAGGATTTGGCACGAGAGATTTGGGCACTTGAATTTCAGATATATGCAACAACTTAGTAAGCAAGGGATGGTCAAAGGGTTGCCAACCATTGAATTTTCAGATGGTGTTTGTAATGGATGTGCTCTTGGAAAGCATCCACAAGAAAAATTCGAGAAGGGGCATGCATGGAGAGCCTCTTCACCTTTGGAACTTGTACACAGTGATCTCATGGGTCCATTTCCGGTGCTTTCAATGAGCAAAGCAAGATATGTGTTGTCATTTATAGATGATTACACGAGATTCACTTGGGTTTACTTCTTGAAACTCAAGTCTGAAGTTTTTCAACATCTAAAGATTTTCAAAGCGCATGCAGAAAATCAGTCTGGAAAACGCATCAAAATACTCCGCACAGATAATGGGACGGAATATGTCAACAAAGATATCAAGAATCTTTGTGATGAAGCAGGCATACAGTTGCAGCATACAATTCCTTACACTCCACAGCAAAATGGCGTGGCTGAAAGGAAAAATCGATCTTTGAAAGAGATGGCTAATTGCATGTTGCATGCAAGATCTCTTCCGTCGAAATTGTGGGCCGAAGCTATTAATTGTGCCTCATACATCCAGAACAGATCTCCTCATAAATCTGTTACTGGAAAAACACCTTTTGAGGCTTGGACTGGCATGCAACCTGAAGTTAGTCATTTCCACATTTTTGGATCTCGAGCATGGGCCCACATTCCTCCAGAGAAGAGAAAGGCTTTGGAGCCTCAAAGCAAAGCATGCATGTTTGTTGGATATTCTGATGAAGTCAAAGGGTACAGATTGCTTGATATCGACACTGAAGAGATCTTTATTGAAAGGAGTGTAAAGTTTGACGAAGATATTTCGCATGCACCAGTAGATGAACTTGTTACCAAATTTTCATCACCACTCATTGATGAGTATGCAGATGAAACTTCAGACCAGCATTCTGATGAAGATGAGTCTTTTCCTGTGACCCCTGTTAGACCACCAGTTGTTGAACATCGAGATCATACTTCTGCATGTAGTTCGGAAGATTCTCAACCACCTTCAACACAAAAATGGCGCAGCATGAGTGATATCCTTGATGATCCTGCCTCTATCCCTCTGTTTGAGGAAGATCCACAAGCACTCTTAGCTATGGAGCCATCCATGCCCATGCATGCTTATATGATGCATGGATCTGATCCACAAACTTATGCAGAAGCAAATGGGCATCCTGAATGGGAAGCCGCCATGGATGAGGAATATAACTCTCTCATTGAGAACCAGGCTTGGGATTTGGTTCCGCTACCTTCAAATCGCAAACTTGTGAGATGCAAGTGGGTTTACCAGACCAAAAAAGCATCAAATGGCCAAGTTAGTCGATATAAGGCACGATTAGTAGCAAAAGGTTTTCAGCAAGTACATGGTGCTGACTATGATGAGACTTTTGCTCCAGTGGCAAAAATGGATTCCATTCGGCTAGCTCTCTCCATTGCAGCAGCAAGAGGATGGGAGGTGCATCATATGGATGTGAAGAATGCCTTTCTTCATGGTGATCTCGAGGAGGAAATCTACATGGAGCAGCCACCGGGATACATGCAGAATTCATCTCTGGTATGCAAACTAAAGAAGTCTCTCTATGGCCTCAAGCAGGCACCTAGAGCATGGTATACAAAGATGGGTTTTTATTTGTTATCTCAAAATTTTGTACGCTGCAAATCTGATTCCAATGTTTATTTTCTGAAGAAAATTGACTCCTTGTTGATAATAGTACTCTATGTAGATGATCTTTTGATAACGGGTAGTTCAGCTTCTGTCATTACTAACATCAAAACTGCATTGCATAAGCAGTTTTCTATGACAGACATGGGCTTGCTGAATTTCTTCCTTGGACTAGAGATCCATCAGCGTGATTCTGGCATTACCATTTCTCAACCAAAATATGCCAGAGATCTTTTGGCACGATTTCACATGAGTGACTGCAAGCCAGCAGCCACACCTTTCTTATCAGGGATAAAGCTTGAGAATGGCAAAGACACACCATTGGTTGATTGCACATTGTATCGCCAGCTTGTGGGAATTCTTCTTTATCTCACTCACTCCCGTCCTGATCTCTCCTATGCTGTCGGAGTAGTTTCCAGATACATGCAGGAGCCACATGAGTTACACTGGAATGCTGCAAAGCGCATCCTTCGATATGTCCAGGGGACAATCACCTATGGGATTCATTATGCAGCCAATTGTTCTTTGAATCTCATCGGGTTCACAGATTCAGACTGGGCTGGCGACACCATTGATCGCAAGTCTACTTCCGGTTATCTACTTAGTTTGGGATCCGGCCCAATTTGTTGGTCAAGTAAGAAGCAGGCTGCCATTGCTTTATCATCAGCAGAGGCTGAGTATAGAGGAGCAGTCAATGCCATTATTCAGGAAATTTGGCTACAACATTTCCTATCTGAGCTTGGGATTAGTGTCCATCATCCAACTGCCATCTGGTGCGATAATCAAAGTACGCTAAAGTTTTGCAGAGATCCAGTGCAGCGGCAGCGTACCAAACACATCGAGATCCACATGCACTTCATTAGAGAACTCATTCATGATGGGATCATTGATCTTTAGTACTGTCCTAGTTCCGAGCAGATTGTTGACATCTTCACCAAGACTTTCACTGACCAAAAGTTTCGATTTCTGCGAGATCGTCTCGGGGTGAAGGACACGACTGCCTAGTAGTTGTCTTTTCTCTACTTTTGCATTATATTTTGAGGGGGGGTTTTCTTCCCACTGGGTTTTCCCTCTTTCCTCCTTTTTATGCATTGTATATGGGTATCTAAAATGGCCGTGTTGCCGGGACTCATTCATTTTGCATCACACTCACCTAAGTTATGCTTAACGTGGGGGTGTTGGTGTACATGCACTTAGACTAGCTGTGTTGGTGTACATGCACCTAGATTAGCTCCACTTAACTTATTGCTTGCATGTGTCACATGTACACATTAACACTTAGCTTTAGTTAGCTTTAGTTATTGCATGTACAACTAAGCTTAACTTACTTGCTTTTATGTATTTATTCTAAAACTAATATTGTAGAATCAATTTTTTATTCTTTTCTCAATTCTTGCTCGCTTCCTTCCTTCTCTTGCAAGCTTGTTTATTGTTTTGCAGATCTAGATGTGTGTATCTCAAAAATCTTACAGAAGAAAAAAGAATTTGAAGCAGAGGTTGAGACCCTGGGTTTGATCAGACATGCCAACATCTTGAAACTCCTGTGTTGTATGTCAAATGCCGTCTCGGATTTCAAGTTATTGGTATTTGAATACATACAAAATAGAAGCCTGTTTGAGTGCCTTCATGGAGGATCAGAATCAATGGCACCATTGGAGTGGCCAGTCCGGCAAAAGATCGCAGTTGGTGTAGCTCGTGGGCTGTTCTATTTGCATAATGATTGTAGGCCTCCAATTTTGCGTAGAGATGTGAAATCGAGTAATATATTGTTGGACTCGGAGTTTGGAGCCAAGATTGCCGATTTTGGTGTAGCCAAGAGAGTCTTATATCTTCAACATCCGTTAGAGTGTGGGTGGGATGGTTTGACAATTTCTGGTTTCACCGGTTCTCATGGTTACATTGCCCCAGGTAAAGTATAGTGTGCTATTCCAAAAAACCTATCTATTCAATTCAATGTCTGTTTTCGTACATGTAGTGCAACTAATATAAGTAATTATTGATTGCTCAAACAATATAAACAGGCATGAGAGCTCATACATCATCGGTATTGGTTTTCATTTGCAGAGTACTGCATGGGCATGAAGGTGAACGAAAAGAGCGATGTATACAGCTTTGGGGTGGTGATTCTGGAGCTTGTAACTGGAAAGAGAGCGACAGGCGAAATGGAATATGGAGTAAGTCTTGACATCGTGGGATGGATCCGCAGCAAAATAATTATCAGAGAGCGGGACGAGTGGGGAGTGGTTCTGCAGCAAGAGGAGGAGCAGGGGATATTGGACTGCCGAATTCTACAAGCTGAAGATGGTAGCAGTCGTTATAGAGATAAAATGCTGGGTATGCTGCGAATTGGGTTAATGTGTACAGGCAGGCTACCAAATCGGCGGCCATCCATGAGACAAGTGCTAGAGATGTTGCAGTCCATATGAAGATGTGATGGGCACTTATACACAACTCCTGTAGTTTTTAATCTTTTTCTTTCCCTACAATGGAACTCTTTTGCACTTCGCAGATATTGGTTGGCTTTTGAGATTAAAACCCTATGGCTCCGCTCCCTGGGAGCATTTAATTACAACTGTTAAGTTCATGTCCGTATTAGTTTTCATGTCATATTTTCCCAAGGGGTGTTATGGGAGCCGGAGCTTTTTATCCAGATTTTGATCTTTCCATTACGAGTTGGTGGACTTGGAGCAAGAAACTTCGCCTCCAGCGATTGTAATGGTCTCCAACGACTTCTTTTAAATCTAATAGACGATAGTATGGCTTAAAATTGTGAATGAGTTTTTGTTAAGTAAGATAGATATTCTAAAAAATGCAGTGTGGATTGGATAAAATCTTACTCCAAAAGAAAACAAAGACCCGACCGTGCATGCATCATCTTAAATCTATCTATCTCCGCGATTTACGATTAACTTTATACAAAGACTTCACAACCACAAATATTAAGGCCATGGTGTTAAGCACAAAGATTAGAACAACCACTTAATTTGTATCTGATGAACTTCGATAGGCAATAAGACAACGGTGATAAAATTGTATATCCAACGTAAGTCGCACGAGTTTGAGTTTTCTGTACGTGAATCTGGGAATGCTAGAACTCGTAGGAAGTAGGAAGTAGCTATAACATAATATATTAAAATTTAATATATATTAAAAATAAAAATAAAATTATTTATTTATTTTAATCCAAAATTTATTAATCAATTTTTATCCCGTAAAGAAATATGTAAAAGATTGAGTTTTGAAATATTCACAAAAAAATTAAAATATTAATTCATCAACAATTTATCAATTAAATTTTTTTTGAGCAAAAAAATATGTTAAATTCTCAAACCTGAAAAAAGTTATTATTACTTGATTATTATGTGATTTCATGTAATATTATATTATATTCAACTTTAAAATTCAAGTTTGGAAATTTATAAAATGAAACTAATTAATACACTACTCTTTCTCTTTCTGATCATCACTGTAATTTGTTGAATCTTAACAACAAAAACTACCAAAGAATCACTAGCAATTGTCTATATTTTATTGAAATATTTGCTATATCTACATGTCTTTATAGCTTTACAGAGCTCATGCAGTCCAGCCCTTAAGTTGACATATATCACTTAAAAAATAAACAAATAATACATTCTGTTTAAAATAAATACCTATACTGTCAAAATTTGCTCAAAATAAGTACCCAAAACATTACAATCACTTGTCCATGAATATCGCTCCTCACGGATCATGAATATCGCTCCTCACGGATCTTATCCTTTATTGGATGTAACAAAAAGTATGCCTCGAATGATTTGAATTTGGTTCATCATTACTAAAATCAGTTCAAGTTATTACTACATACGACTTGAAGATCTCTTTTCATAATATTTTATAAATTTGAAACTTCCACTATGTGTTATAAATTTTAAACTCCTGCATTATGTTATGTTATGATTATATTTGATTTTTTTCTGATGGTTTGGAGATTTAATACGTTTCACAAACAAAATTCATATTTAAAATTGAGACTCATCTTAACCTAGTTTTTCTACAGGTTCTGAATCTCCCGGACCAATAAAGAACTAATTTGAAGCTGTCCATCTCCGATTCATTACTGCCAATGAGAAAGTAGTTTTAGCCTTCCAATATGCGTTTAGTCGAGGTAAGTTTGACGGTTTGTAGAAATTGTATGTTGTTTGTTTTTAATGTGGAAAACGTAGAGCCATATACTCACTAGAATATTCGAGTTTTTCTTGTCGATATGAAAAATGGAGAAGCTGTTTGTTGCAATGCTTATACTTTCATTACAAACGCATCCACTACGATTATTTCTAGATGTGTCTGCATATTCTAAATATTCACTTGTCCGTGGACTAATTTTGTACGTTGCCCTCCAATAAAAAAATCTTATGAAAGTAAATCCCACCTTTTTCTCTCTCACTCATGATCAACCGCCGTGATTCATTTATATTCCACGTGACTCTGCTGCATGCTTTCATATTCATTGGATATCTGAAAATTCAGATTAAAAGTAAATTCATAGTCAAAGTAATGAACATGACTTTTGTACTTTATCCGTCACAAATTATATAACTCAGATATCTTTACATTAGAGTATCATTTCACTTCCATTTTGCTGGTTTCTCGCATTCATGATTTTTAAATCTCTATTTTTGGTTCTTAAACACAGTTGATTTGTGATTTTTTTGGTTTTTAAAAGGAGGATATAAGGGAAGGAATGGTTCAGATAATCAAATGCGATTTGAATTTAGGCAAAAAAAAAAAAAAAAAATTTCAATTTTTTTTTAATAGTAACCATGTTTAAATCACCTTTTTTATGATAGAAATTTGTTAGCTCTAATCTGAATTTACAAAAATTCCTACCCAATTTTACTGAATTTCCATAATTTTCAAAGAAAAAAACACTTAATTGCCATAAACTAAGGCTTTGTAAAACTACTGTAATAGATCTGTTCTAAAGTAAAACAATATCATTTGACTACACTTTTCCTTTTTGGTTTTTTGAACTTGTTGCTTGGCCACTGGGCAAAAACAGTGTCCTCTACGAGGGACCTTTTTGCTTTCCTCGTTAGATGGTGTAAAAACAAGTATCCATTCCTTTAGTACTACAGGAATATATGGTTCTGATCAGTGTACATTCAGATATATACTTTGGTGGCATTGCCTACAGGGTCTACAAATGTTACAGATCTATCCTGTGGGGGAAATTACTACAACCTGTGAATACATGTTTTATGATCCTACAGTGTTGGAATTTAATTCCAACTGCAACAATGAACAGCTGGACAAGAATCTGATCTGCAGTAAATACTCCAGGCTGATCGGTGCATCAAAGTCAAGCCCGATATTTTTGCACATTAATATGCATTAAAGTTTCAATTAAATTCCCCTGCAGACAGCCGACTTGTTTTTTGATAGAAGCATCACCGCCTTGCTGCATTAAATACAGAGATAAACATTAGAAGATATTTTGTAATATTTTATTGTTTTAATCAGATATGTTTTTGTTGGCATTATGTTTTTTTGGTATGGCTATATGTTACAGATGTTGTACTTGATGGCAACTCCCATGACAAAGCTCTCAATTTATGAAAAATTAAGAAAGACGCAGGATATCAGTTCAGAAGGTGCGTACCCACAGGTACACCATGCAGGGACCGCGTCCAGAGTCGCAGGCCAGCCATTCAGGAGGTGCGTCCACCCAGTGCACACATTTCTAGGCAGAGAAAAGCCCACGTGGGGGTTTCTTGTGTGTTTACTCTTAGTATCTAGCCGACGGTATTGTGTTATTATGGTGTCGGCTCGTGGTATTGTTCCATGATTTGAGGAGGAGCTTGCCTATATAAAGCAAAGGAGATCATTTGGCTTGGGATGTCTTTGGTTGAATATCTTATGGGGTGAGATCTGGTCTAGATCTAAAAGGCGAATCTACTAAAGGACTGAGATCTCTTTGGCGCAAGATTAGATCTGTAGATCTGACTGTTTGGGTTACTCTTAAAGTCTTGAAATCATTCATGCCCGAAGGTACGCAGGTGCAGTGAAAGGCAAGTGCGCCAGGACGCAGCGCAGTAACAGGAGACCTGCGTGCGGACGCTGTACAGACGAAGCTCAGGTGCGTCCAGGACACAGTTCAGTAACTGGAGATCTGCGTGGGGACGCAGAACAGAATAAGGCTCAGGTGCGTCCCTGAAGCAACAGGACGCGGCGCGATAGTGTTTTTGGGTGCGTCCCTGCAGCAACAGGACGCGGCGCGATAGTGTTTTTGGGTGCGTCCCTGAAGCAACAGGACGCAGAGCAGTTGAAGGAACAGTGCGTGGGCACGCAGCGCAGAAAAAGGATCTCTGCGGGTGGTCGCAGGGGAGCAGAAGGTTAACTGCGTCTGGTCGCAGGCCAGAGAAGGGAAAACTGCGTCTCTGTCTTAAGATGTTCTGTTGATTAAATTTCTCTATTGATAAGGTGTTCTGGGTTAGCTCTGTTATTGTTGATCTGATATCTGTAGTGGACTGTAACTGTTATGTACTTGTTGATCATTTGATGCTTTATGAAAAGAAGTATGGGGTTGTAGCTCCCTTCCAGGAGTAGACTGGAAAACGAGAGAGAGAGAGAGTTGTAGCTCTCTGCAGGTTGCAGCCTGCGTACTGGTAAAGGACTGCACCAGTACAAAATCATTGTAAAAAGAGTTTCTAATTTGAAAGAAGATAGAGACATATTGCAGCACGTGGTTTTCACCCACATTGGGTTTCCACCTTACATCTTGTGTTCTTGGTGTGACTATCTGTTGTCTTTGTTCATGCTGATTATTTTATGGTACTGACATGCAAAAATAATTCAAAGATCAAATAAGGAAGATTTATTAAATTGCTAGATAATACTGATTCAGCCCCCCTCTCAGTATTATTTCCAACAATTGGTATCAGAGCAGGTCCTTCAGAGAAGCTTGATCGCTTGAAGGTAGATCGTTCATCATGAGCAACTACGAGAGAGAAGCATCAATCAGGCCACCAGTTTTTGATGGGACAAACTTCAATTATTGGAAGGTAAGAGTTACTGCATATCTTCAATCTCTTGGTACATAAGTTTGGGACATTGTAGAAACAGGCTATGCTTTTCCTTCAGCTACTCCTACAGATCCAGCTGAGAAAAAGAAGTATGAAACAAATGCAAAAGCAGTCAGTACTCTGTTAGGATGTATATCCCAAACGGAATTCATGAAGGTGATGCACTAGAAATCTGCAAAAGAGATATGGGACAAAATTGTCACAAGCTATGAAGGAGATGAACAGGTAAAGCGTGCTAAACTTCAAACTCTCAGGATTCAGTATGAGACTCTTAAGATGTATAATGATGAAAGTGTGGCTAACTATTTTCTTCGGGTAGATGAGATTGTTAATTGTATGAAAAATTTGGGTGAAGAAATAAGAGAGGCTATAGTGGTTGAAAAGGTTCTAAGATCATTGTCCCCCAAGTTTGAATCTAAAGTATCTGCTATAGAAGAAAAGGAAAATCTACGAATTCTCACTATGTCTCAGCTACATGGAATTCTAACTGCTTATGAAATGAGAAAGGGAGGTCCATCAGACAGAAAAGAAGCTGCTTTCAAGGCATCAGGTAAAGAAGATTATTATGAAGCAAGCCACGTCCTAGAAGAAGAGGAAGAAGAATCAAATTTTGTCAGAAAACTTCAAAGAGGTTCTGGAAGGTTCAGAGGTAAGTTACCTTTTAAATGCTTTGCTTGTGGAAGAGTAGGTCATTATGCTGCAAAATGTCCTTATAAGGATAAAGGAAAGGAACCTGCTAGATGGAACAAGAAACAAAGTGCAAATAAGAAAAGCTACTACACCCATGAAGATAGTGATGGTCTATCGAACAGTGATGAAGATGAACGAGGTAATGAATATAAGTTGTTAATGGCATTTGAAGATGATGATTATATGGATGCTATAGATGTGGATAACCTTTATGATGAAATTACTAGACTCAAGAGATGTATAGAAGAAAAGAATGTGATCATTGATACTCTACAATTTCAAATTGATGAAAAGGAAAAACATCTTGAAAAACTAGAAGGAGAAATTGTTGGTCTTAGAAAAGAGATTGAGAAAACAAAAGCTATTAATCTTAAGTTTGTCAAAGGATCTGAAACTTTGGATAAGATTATCAATGTGCAGCGATCTCCTCTAAACAAGATAGGTCTGGGCTACAATGGAGAAACCTCTCAAGCATCCACCTCAAAGAGTTATCTTGATGCAACAAGAAGAAATGAGCAAAAGAACAATGAAGATCATCAGGTAAAGCAGGGACGAATTACAAACAGAAACTATCAGGGGCAATCCATCTTAAGGGTGAATCAACCACAGGTAAAATCTTCTCAATTTGGTTCAAGAATAGATGAAAATAGAAATTACAATCAGTTGGCTGGTAGATTCGATAACCGCAGAAGTTTCTTCAATGGACAATGCTTTTCTTGTCATAACTTTGGTCACAAAGCAGCTCAATGTGTTGCATATAAAACAATCATGACTAGGGAAGCTCAAAAACAAAGAAGTATGACAGGGATTACAAAAAGGACCTATAACAACTTTTCGGTTCTTGAAAATGAAGTTGAATGTTCTATTTGCAATAATTTTGGGCATGAAGACTCTGAATGCAGGAGCAGGTTTCAGCAGAAAAAGGAACAAGCCTCAAGCACCAAAACATGGAGAATAAAGGAACCTCAAACAGAAAGATGCGGGATAGCTTTTTATGCAGAGGGACAGGAAAATCTATGGTACATTGATAGTGGATGTTCGAAGCATATGACAGGTGATAAAGAAAAACTTGAATCTTATTCTGCTCTAGAAAAGGGAAAGAAAGTCTCTTTTGGAAATGATACTCCTGCAACTATAAAAGGAAAAGGCATTGCTCAGTTAAAAGAAAGGTCAAGGCTGGAAATGTTTTGTATGTTGATGGATTGAAGCATAATCTTCTAAGTGTCAGCCAGATGTGTGATCAAAGAACCGAGGTTATATTCAGATCGAATGGATGTCTTGTTCGTGATCTTGATACAGGTAAAACAGTGCTCAAAGGCAAAAGAACTCCAAATAATCTATACATATTTGAAGAAGGACAACAACAATGCTATTTGAGCAAGGATGATGAGCACTGGTTATGGCATCGGAGGTTGGGGCATCTAAGCTTTTCACAAATAAGGAAAGCATGCAAATATCAGGCAGTTCGCGATCTTCCAGATATCAAAATTCCTGACAACACCATATGCAAATCATGTCAGTTTGGAAAACAAACCAGAACTAACTTTCCAGAGAAGGAAGGATCAGCTAGCAGGCCTCTCGAGCTAGTTCATACAGATACATGCGGTCCATTCAGGAAAAGAACACCTAGAGGAGAAGAATACTTGATATTATTTATTGACGATTTCTCCAGGTTTGTCTGGCTAGGACTTATGAAGCACAAAGATGAAGCATTCGAAAAATTCAAATCCTTCAAAGCCTTGGTTGAAAATGAATCAGGTCACAAAATTAAGTGTCTTAGATTCGACAGAGGTGGGGAATTTACTTCAAATGAATTTTTCGATTTCTGTGATGAACATGGGATAAGGAGAGAATTCTCTACAGCTAGAACTCCTCAGCAAAATGGAGTTGTGGAAAGAATAAACAGAACAATCCAACAAATGGCTCGTGCTATGCTTGATGAATCAGGAACTCCCGCTACTTTCTGGGGTGAAGCTGCACATGCTGCGGTTGTTATTCTCAACAAAACCAATGTCCGGGTGAACAGCACTCAAACTCCTCATGAGCTTTGGAATGGTAGGACTCCTTCAGTAAAGCACTTCAAAATCTTTGGGAGCAAATGCTATATCAAGAATACTGATGAGCAGCTTGGCAAACTTGAACCTAGAGCAGATGAAGGCATCCTTCTTGGTTATTCTCCACATAACAAAGCATACAAATGCTACAATAAAAGACTTGGCAGAATTGTTGACAGCATTGATGTAGTGGTTGATGAGAAGGGATACATTCCTAGGCAAGTACATCATGAAGACATCGAAGAAGATGAAGGCTACCCTCAAAGACAGAATGATGAAGAAGAAGAATCTCAAGAAGAACCTCAAGAAGAACCAGAGGAGCAAACAAGAATAGAAGAAAAGACTCCATCCAGATATGTTCAGAAGAACCATTCAGAATCTCAGATTATGGGACAGAAAGAAGCAGGTGTACAAACTCGAAGAAAAATTGCAGAAGCTTCAAGCTATTTAGCATTACTCTCCTCAACTGAACCACAAAATGGGAAAGAGGCATGCAAAGATGAATGTTGGGTGAAAGCAATGGATGAAGAACTTGAGCAGATCAAAAAGAACAACACTTGGGAGCTGGTTCCTAGACCAAAAGATAAGAATGTTATCGGGACAAAATGGGTCTTCAAAAACAAATTGAATGAAAATGGAGAAGTAATTAGAAATAAAGCCAGACTTGTTTGTAAAGGGTATGCGCAGCAAGAAGGAATAGACTTTGAAGAAACCTTTGCTCCTGTTGCAAGACTTGAGGCCATCCGAATGTTTCTTGCTCTCTCAAGTTTTCAAAACTTCAAAGTATTTCAAATGGACGTGAAATCAACCTTTCTGAATGGAGACTTGGAAGAAGAAGTATACATTGAACAGCCAGATGGGTTCATTCTTGGAAATGATCCAAACCTTGTATGCAGATTGAAAAAGGCCCTCTATGGTCTCAAACAAGCTCCAAGGGCTTGGTACTACCGCTTGGACAAATATCTTCATCAACAAGGTTTTTCAAAAGGTTCAGCAGATAGCAATCTTTATATAAAAGTTGAAAATGACAAATTGCTAATACTTGTTGTGTATGTAGATGACATTATTTTTGGCAGTAATGAATAAGCTATGAGTCAAAGCTTTGCCTCGGTCATGCAGAAAGAATTTGAAATGTCCTTGCTAGGAGAACTGACATATTTCCTTGGTTTGCAAATCCAACAAAAGGAAGGAGGAATCTTTTTATCTCAAACCAAGTATCTCAAACAGATTTTGAAGAAATATGGCATGGAAGATGCAAAACCAGTATGTACACCCATGGTCACAGGATGTAGTCTCAGTGCAAATGATGAATCTGCAGCAGTACATCAACCAACCTACAGATCTATGATTGGAAGTTTACTTTATTTGACAGGTACCCGACCGGACATCATGCATGCAGTTGGAATAGTTGGAAGATTTCAGGCAAATCCGAAGGAGACTCATCTTCAGGCAGTGAAGAGAATTTTCAAATATCTTCAAGGGACTCAAAATTATGGCTTATGGTATCCTAGAGATACAGATCTTACACTTCATGCTTATACAGATGCAGATTGGGCCGGAAGCGTGGATGACATGAAAAGCACAAGTGGTGGTGCGTTCTTTATGGGTTCCAGACTGGTATCTTGGTTCAGCAAGAAACAGAGTTCGATTGCCTTGTCTACAGCTGAAGCGGAATATGTTGTTGCTGCATCTTGTTGCACTCAACTCCTTTGGATGATGCAGACTTTGCAGGATTTTCAAATCACTTGTACACCACCTATCCCCATCTTATGTGATAACACAAGTGCAATCAGCATCTCAAATAATCCAGTTATGCATTCAAAAACCAAGCACATACCAATCAAGTATCATTTTCTCCAGGAACAAGTGCTTGAACAGAAGGTCAAGTTGGAGTATGTTCCTTCTAAGGAACAAGTTGCTGATATTCTCACCAAACCATTGCCCAGGGACACTTTTGAATACCTCAGGCAGAAGCTGGGGGTTGTTGATGCATCATCTTATTGTTGAATCTTTTCTGATTGATGGTACAGGTTCAGGGGGAGCATAAAATGCATTGTTGGCATTATGGAGGGTGGTCAGAAGGAGATCTTGAAAATAGCTGCAATATGTCTCTATCTCTTTCATGGAGGATTATGGTTCTTTGTTACAGATCTGGTTCAGGGGGAGCATGATCTTAGGGGGAGCATCCCCTTTGCCCTTGATGTCAAAGGGGGAGAATGAAGCTGAAGTGTGTAAGGTTGCCATCAAGTCCAAAGGGGGAGATTGTTGGCATTATGTTTTTTTGGTATGGCTATATGTTACAGATGTTGTACTTGATGGCAACTCCCATGACAAAGCTCTCAATTTATGAAAAATTAAGAAAGACGCAGGATATCAGTTCAGAAGGTGCGTACCCGCAGGTACACCATGCAGGGACCGCGTCCAGAGTCGCAGGCCAGCCATTCAGGAGGTGCGTCCACCCAGTGCACACATTTCTAGGCAGAGAATAGCCCACATGGGGGTTTCTTGTGTTTTACTCTTGGTATCTAGCCGACGGTATTGTGTTATTATGGTGTCGGCTCGTGGTATTGTTCCATGATTTGAGGAGGAGCTTGCCTATATAAAGCAAAGGAGATCATTTGGCTTGGGATGTATTTGGTTGAATATCTTATGGGGTGAGATCTGGTCTAGATCTAAAAGGAGAATCTACTGAAGGACTAAGATCTCCTTGGCGCAAGATCAGATCTGTAGATCTGACTGTTTGGGTTACTCTTAAAGTCTTGAAATCATTCATACCCGAAGGTACGTAGGTGCAGCGAAAGGCAAGTGCGCCGGGACGCAGCGCAGTAACAGGAGACCTGCGTGCGGACGCTGTACAGACGAAGCTCAGGTGCGTCCAGGACGCAGTTCAGTAACTGGAGATCTGCGTGGGGACGCAGAACAGAATAAGGCTCAGGTGCGTCCCTGAAGCAACAGGACGCGGCGCGATAATGTTTTTGGGTGCGTCCCTGAAGCAACAGGACGCGGCGCGATAGTGTTTTTGGGTGCGTCCCTGAAGCAACAGGACGTAGAGCAGTTGAAGGAACAGTGCGTGGGCACGTAGCGCAGCAGAAGGATCTCTGCGGGTGGTCGCAGGGGAGCAGAAGGTTAACTGCGTCTGGTCGCAGGCCAGAGAAGGGAAAACTGCGTCTCTGTCTTAAGATGTTCTGTTGATTAAATTTCTCTGTTGATAAGGTGTTCTGGGTTAGCTCTGTTATTGCTGATCTGATATCTGTAGTGGACTGTAACTGTTATGTACTTGTTGATCATTTGATGCTTTATGAATAGAGGTAGGGGGTTGTAGCTCCCTTCCAGGAGTAGACTGGAAAACGAGAGAGAGAGAGAGTTGTAGCTCTCTGCAGGTTGCAGCCTGCGTACTGGTAAAGGACTGCACCAGTACAAAATCATTGTAAAAAGAGTTTCCAATTTGAAAGAAGATAGAGACATATTGCAGCAGGTGGTTTTCACCCACATTGGGTTTCCACCTTACATCTTGTGTTCTTGGTGTGACTATCTATTGTCTTTGTTCATGTTGATTATTTTATGATACTGACATGCAAAAAAAATTCAAAGATCAAATAAGGAAGATTTATTAAATTGCTAGATAATACTGATTCACCCCCCCTCTCAGTATTATTTCCAACAGTTTTAGCATATAAATACCACACAGCAGTTCTGTTTTAAGGTTAGCAACAACTGAAGAATCACACAGAGCAGAGGAGAGCACGCAACAGCGTGAGGAAGAAGAATAATTTCATAACAGTGAAATGCACAGCAGTGCAGAAATTTGAATGTAATTGTTTTCTGGTTGTTTGCTGATAGAAAGGGTAGATGTTATTTGTATGGAACAGAAGCGTTCCTTGGTAAATCTATTTTGTAATAGAAGTTGTGAAATTCCCTCAGTATGAGGAAGACAAATCTGTAACAGTTAGTTTATTTTGATGAATACAAGTTATTTTTTTCCTGTTGCTGTTACACTGTCACCGTTGCTGTTACACCGTAACTCAAAAAATACTTGACGTAAAAAATTTACGTTGCTGCAACACCACAAACAGCGTTGCTGCAACACGAAAAAAACTGCGTTGCTGCAACACCATTTCCAGAGAACGAATTTTTTCTGTTTTCTGAGTTAAAAACAGAGTATTTTTTCTGTGTTAAAACAGAGTGTTATTCTGTGTTGCTGCAACACCAAACTCAGTTGCTGCAACACCAAACTGTGTTGCTGAAACATCGTTTCCAACAAGAGATTTTCTGTTTTTCTGTGCAAAAACAGAGTGCAAAAAACAGAGAAATTTTTGTCTGTCTGTTATGGAATTTATCAGAAAATCTCAACATGGTATCAGAGCTAGTCTAGGCACTCAGTGAGTCAAAAACAGAGCTTGTTTTTCACTGTAGGAGTTGTAAGAAGTTTGTTGAGCAGATTTTTCTAGTAGAGAAAGTTTTTTGCTTGTTTTCAAAATACAGTCAGTATCTTTTCTTTACCAGTACAGGTTAAGATAGCAGATGCTGGAACAGGTTTGACAAATCCCCAACCGCCTCAGTTTAATGGGAAAAATTACAGTTATTGGTCCATAACAATGAAAGCATTGTTTGCTTCTCAAGGAATATGGGAGCTGGTTGAAACTGGTTATGCTGAACCTGCAGATGCAACAGCGTTGGCTGCTTTGACAGCAGCAGAAAGAGACCAGTTGAAGGGTGACAGAAAGAAGGATGCCAAAGCCCTCTTTTTCCTCTTCCAATCAGTACATGAAAGTGTTTTTTCGTGGATTGCAGCAGCAACAAAATCTAAGGAGGCATGGTATATTCTCCAAACTGCCTATCAAGGCATGGAGAAGGTGAAGACTGCAAAGTTACAGATGTTGAGGAGAGACTTTGAAAATCTCAGCATGAAGGAATCTGATACAATAGATTCATTCTTCACTCAGGTTATTGGCTTGATAACCCAGATAAGATCTCATGGTGAGATTCTTGAAGATAGAAGGATTGTAGAGAAAATCTTGAGATGTTTACCCTCAAGGTTTGAATCTATTGTGGTGGCAATAGAAGAAACAAAAGATCTCTCACAGTTCACGGTAGATGAGCTGAGTGCTTCTCTGTTGTCTCATGAACACAGACTGAGTAGAGGAACAAATTCCTCATTTGAGCAAGCATTCAAGACTTAGATGTCTTTTGTCCAAAGAAGAGGTCGAGGCAGAGCAAATAATAGAGGTCGTGGAAGAAGCCAAAACAGAGGCAGAAATTACCCTGCTAGCACAAGCGGAAGGAGCTGCAATCAGAACCAAGCTGAAGGTTCGAGCAAACAGCAAGCTCATAGACAAAGGTATGACAAATCCAAAGTCCAATGTCATTATTGTAAAAAATTTGGGCATTATGCCAATGAATGTAAGAAAAAACAAAATGACATGAATAATAGGCAGAATGCTAATTTTGCAAATGAAGAAGATAAGAATCCAAAAAATGTCTTGTTAACATGTAACATTGCACAAGACAAACAAGAAGATTTTTGGTTCTTAGACTCAGGTTGTAGTAATCACATGACTGGAAATATTGCAATGTTTGCCAATCTGGATGAAAATGTGAAATCTGAGGTAACAACAGGGACTGATAATAAGATAAATTTCAAGGGTAAGGGCAGAGTCAGTATTCTAGCAAAAAATGGAGAACACATGATTGTGCCAGAGGTATACTATGTACCTGGTCTGAAATGTAATCTTTTGAGCATTGGACAGCTCATAAACAAAGGTTACAACGTGTTCTTCAAAGATGATTTGTGTACTATCAAAGACATACCTCCAAGTAAGAAGATCATTGCACAGGTGCAGATGACCAGCAATAGAATGTTTCCTCTCAAACTCAGGGTAGATTTGAAGGAAGGAAGAACTATTGCGGCTGTAACACAAGAAGTCTTTCAAGAACAAGTGAAAGATGTGAATTGGTTGTGGCATTTGAGATTTGGACATCTCAATTTCGGAGGCCTGAATCTGTTGCACAGAAAGGGCATGGTAAAGGGATTGCCGTTGATTGAGAAACCGGACAGCCTTTTTGAAGGTTGCATCTTGGGCAAGCAACACAAGGAAAGTTTTCCAGTAGGAAAGAGTATAAGGGCAAAAGCACCCTTGGAAATTGTTCATTCTGATGTGTGCGGACCGATGCAAATACCATCATTTGCTGGAAATAAATATGTTTTAACTTTTATTGATGATTACACCAGAAAGACATGGGTGTATATGCTGAAACAAAAGAGTGAAGTGTTTGAGAAATTCCGCCACTTCAAAACTCTTGTTGAAAAGCAGAGTGGGCATTATATCAAAGTGCTCAGAACAGATAGAGGAGGAGAGTACATCTCCCAAGACTTTCTGCGTTTTTGCAGAGAGAATGGCATACAAAAGCAGTTTACCGCAAGGTATACACCTCAGCAAAACGGTGTTGCTGAAAGAAAGAATAGGACCATTCTTGACATGGTCAGAAGTATGTTGAAGGCAAAACATTTGCCGTATGAGTATTGGGCAGAAGCTGTTACTTGCGCAGTTTACATCTTGAATAGATGCCCAACTAAAGCTGTCATGAACAGAATACCAGAAGAGGCATGGAGTGGTCAAAAGCAAACTGTCACTCACATGAGAGTATTCGGTTGTGTTGCATATGCACATGTACTGGATCAGCTAAGGAAAAAGCTTGATAGTAAGGGGGAGAAGTGTGTCTTTATTGGCTATTGTGATGAGTCAAAAGAATACAAACTCTATAATCCATCCACCAAGAAATTAATAGTAAGCAGAGATGTGCAGTTCTTTGAAGATGAAGCTTGGAATGGAAGCTTGGAAAAAACAGTGAATGTGAAGACAATAGTGTCTCATGAAGAAGAAGAGGAAGGGACAACAGTAAATAATCCTTCCTTGGTGGCTCCTCCTACACCACAGCAAGTACAACAAACCACACCACAAGCTGGAATCCGAACAGCCTTGAGAAGTCAAGGAAGAACAGTTGCTGTTACACCACAAACAGCTGATGCTAAAACACCACAGGGATCTGAAATACCCTCAAGTTCGGATGGAACTCCAAGCACACCAAGAAGACCAAGATTCAGAAATCTGAATAAGATTTATGAACAAGGAGAGGTAAGTAACAATACCGGTCTAAATTCATTATTCGCTTTGTATTGTCATATTGATGACCCTATCCATTTTGAAGATGTTGTAAATGAAGAAATTGGTGCAATTGAGAAGAGTAAAACATGGGAGTTAGTGGACCTCCCTGAAGGCAAGGATGCCATTGGAGTTAAGTGGGTCTATAAGACCAAAAGAAATGCTGAAGGTAAGATTGACAGGCACAAAGCAAGACTAGTTGTGAAAGGCTACAAGCAGCAACAAGGCAGAGACTATGATGAAACCTTTGCACCAGTAGCAAGGATGGAAACAGTCAGAACAGTGTTGTCTATTGCAGCACAACACAAATGGAAGATTTATCAGATGGATGTTAAATCTGCATTCCTGAATGGAGTGTTGAAAGAAGAGGTTTATGTTGATCAACCTCCGGGCTATGAAGTTGAAGGCCAAGAGCATAAAGTTTGTAAACTGAAGAAGGCTCTTTATGGGCTGAAGCAAGCTCCAAGAGCATGGTACAGCAGAATAGATGCTTATCTGATTGAGAATGGGTTTGATAAGTGTGATGGTGAACCCACACTCTACATAAAGCAGAATGACGGTAAGATTATTATTGTTGTTTTATATGTAGATGATCTGATTTTTACTAGCAATGATGCTTCTCTCATTGCTGATTTTAAAGCAGTCATGAAAAGTGAATTTGAAATGACTGACTTGGGCTTCTTAAGATATTTTCTTGGAATTGAAGTAGACCAAAGTGAAAATGGTGTTTTCATTTCTCAAGATAAATATGTAGAAGCTGTGTTGAAGAGATTTAACATGCAGAACAGCAAGGCTGTTGTGACTCCAACAGTAGTGGGGCTGAAATTAACCAAAGAAGACAGCAGCAAATATTTTGATCCAAAACTGTACAAGAGCATAGTTGGCAGTCTTATGTACTTGACTGCAACTAGGCCGGACATTATGCACGCTGTGAGTTTAATCTCCAGATTTATGGAAAGACCGAAAGAGACTCATTGGCAGGCAGCCAAGAGGATTCTAAGGTATGTGAATGGAACGAAGGGGTTTGGTATTTTATACTCCTCTTCTAAAAGTTTCATGTTGACAGGTTACACTGACAGTGATTGGGCTGGAAGTGTTGATGATAGGAAACGCACATCGGGATATGTGTTTCATATGGGATCGGGAGCCATCTCATGGGCTTCCAAGAAGCAACCAGTTGTGGCTTTGTCAACAGCAGAGGCAGAGTATGTGGCAGCAACAGCAGCAACATGCCAAGCAGTATGGCTGAGAAGAGTTTTCAAAGATTTGTGTCATGAACAAGAAAATGGCACAACCATTTACTGTGACAATAGCTCAGCAATAGCATTGTCTAAAAACTTTGTTTTTCATAAAAGAACAAAGCACATAGACACCAAATTTCACTTCATACGTGAATTGGTTAACAATGGTGAGATTGTTTTGCAGCACTGCAGAACAGAGGATCAGCTTGCTGACATCTTGACAAAACCATTAGCAAAGAAAGGTTTTGATCATTTCAGAAAATGCCTGGGTATGCAGCAGTTGAAATTAAGGGGGAGTGTTGGAATTTAATTCCAACTGCAACAATGAACAGCTGGACAAGAATCTGATCTACAGTAAATACTCCAGGCTGATCGGTGCATCAAAGTCAAGCCCGATATTTTTGCACTTTAATATGCATTAAAGTTTCAATTAAATTCCCCTGCAGACAGCCGACTTGTTTTTTGATAGAAGCATCACCGCCTTGCTGCATTAAATACAGAGATAAACATTAGAAGATATTTTGTAATATTTTATTGTTTTAATCAGATATGTTTTAGCATATAAATACCACACAGCAGTTCTGTTTTAAGGTTAGCAGCAGCTGAAGAATCACACAGAGTAGAGGAGAGCACGCAACAGCGTGAGGAAGAAGAATAATTTCATAACAGTGAAATGCACAGCAGTGCAGAAATTTGAATGTAATTTGCTTTCTGGTTGTTTGCTGATAGAAAGGGTAGATGTTATTTGTATGGAACAGAAGTGTTCCTTGGTAAATCTATTTTGTAATAGAAGTTGTGAAATTCCCTCAGTATGAGGAAGACAAATCTGTAACAGTTAGTTTATTTTGATGAATACAAGTTATTTTTTTCCTGTTGCTGTTACACCGTCACCGTTGCTGTTACACCGTAACTCAAAAAATACTTGACGTCAAAAATTTACGTTGCTGCAACACCATGAACAGCGTTGCTGCAACACCAGTTACAGCAACTGAAGAAAAAAAACTGCGTTGCTGCAACACCATTTCCAGAGAACGAATTTTTTCTGTTTTCTGAGTTAAAAACAAAGTATTTTTTCTGTCTTAAAACAGAGTGTTATTCTGTGTTGCTGCAACACCAAACTCAGTTGCTGCAACACCAAACTGTGTTGCTGAAACACCGTTTCCAGCAAGCGATTTTCTGTTTTTTTGTGCAAAAACAGAGTGCAAAAAACAGAGCAATTTTTGTCTGTCTGTTATGGAATTTATCAGAAAATCTCAACATACAGAAGCTCATCCTTGCCACAGTATTTGCTGCTGGTATTGTTTTTTCTGATAACAACATTCTGGAACTGCAGCAGGTTATCAAGTTTTTTGTTGTGTGGCATGTTGTAATGTTTTTCGTCTGCTGAATTTGCTGATCATAGCAAAATCACATTTCATATGGTTTATGTATGTGGACTGCCTGAAGGCTTTCTGATGTAACTCCTTCTCTAATATTAATATATATTAAGCTTGTTAAGTACTGAGAAAAAAAAAGCTTTTTCAAATGCTAAACACATTTTATTTCATTTGTAATCTCCTTTTTCATGTGTCAGAAAATTTTATTCCAAATTCATCGAAATTTTCGGTTGAGAATTTTGAGGAACTGCAAGATTTTTCGGTGAAAAGTCAGCAAGAATCTTGGATTGGCCAGAATTCTCTGCGATAATATTTTTTTATTTCGCTGAAAATCATTTGGGCAAAAAAATAGGTTTCAACGTGCCAAAATTTTCTGTCATAATATATATTTTTAATGAAAAACGGTCGGGCGAAAAAATCGGTTTATATAGATATACGGAACAACCTCAATCTGTCTTCACAATTTGATATAAAACTGTCAGCATCTTACTGCAGCCAATGTTCGGTTTTCACCCAAATCATTACGTTCCTGTTCTTTTGAATGCTACCTAGAGTTTAGTGTACCTGCAACTTCATATTCTGAATTTGACTGTTGTTCATCTCAGTGGCAACATACTGTAAGTGTTGTTGTTTAGAAAGTTTTCCATCCTACTTTGTTTCATACCATTATCAAATTTAATATATATATATAATATAATATTAAAAATGGTTGATTTCATTAAGTTATTACAAAATAAAGTCTGAATCAATTACATTTAAAATATTATTAAAAAATATACTTCAGATTTTATTAAGAAAATAATAAAGTTGTTATTTAAAATTTTCTAGAATTACTTTATTAAAATAGATAAATTTTATATTTTGTCTCATGGGTTAAGTTTTGTTATAAAAAAATGGAAAAGAATAAGATGGAAATAAATATATTTATGACGAGTCATTGTCCACCATTATATATGTGTTCCACAAACTTTTTTAGAGTTTTGGTTATTATCCATTAAAATTTATTTAAGTCCTTGATCTTGAATATGCAATTAATTTTAGCAATAAATGTGCCTATCTAATTTGAGTGGCAGAGATTAAACTAGGAGACAAACTTTTTTATATAAACAAATTAATTTAATAATTAAAAAATTCCTCTAAAATTATGAAAAAAATAAATTTCCATTTACCACCCCCATCAAGGCAGCGAATTGAACTAGGGGCTACACATTAAGGAGTGCCTTAATAGAGCACTCAATCACCATCTATCCAAGACCCTATTGATGATGTTGGACCCGCCAACATGTTAGTGGATCTCTTCGGTAAGAAGTCCCAACTAGACCTCAAACCGTTTGGAGTAGGAGTCCTAGCAGTGGGTAGTAAAGCAATGCCTTGACTGCGATAGTGCGTAGAGGTAAGTGTGATATATTTGTCACAAGCAAGCGTGTGACCTTGCAGCGATCCAAGTGAGATGCATGGGGGTTCTAATACATGAAGGGGAAAATAAAGTGTGTCCCTTAGAAGCCTGTAATAGTACACAGCCTGAAAGGAACACAAGAGCTGAATGACATCACAAGCTGGAAAACAAAATAGTCCACAATCCAAAGTGATGGGTTAAACAAACAACACGATTTCAACAAGATTCATACAATCATATACAAAATAGTTCATACACAAATGCGTAAGTTAAATAACATACATTGCTAAAACAACTAGAATAGTTTAACTCCAATAACAACATATGCATGAAAACATGTTAGCTCTCTCTCTCTCTCTCGATATATATATATATATATATATATATATATATATATATATAATGTGAAAGTTCCATCCATACATATACCATTGATAGCCACTAGCCTCTATAGTGGAACACTATAGTCAACACCGCCTGCTCCTTCAAAGAGGTGTACTCGCTCTGCATTGTGGAGAAGCCAAGGCTCGTCACAATACTCTCCAAGCCTTCTCTAAGAAATGTCTAGTTAAAATCTTGGCTCCCAAAAGCCTCTACTATGAGTTATGAGGTTCTATATATAGCAAAGGGTGGGGTGACCCTTGACATTCCCCTTTGACACTTGGACTACCCTCATGACTCTTCACATTACAACAATAACTGTTTACATTCAACTAAAGACACTTGGAATTTCACTAACAAGATATTTACAATAATACAATTTCCACATATACCCATGTGGGACAAAAATAGGCTTGAGTCAGACTGACAAGAAAAACATCATCACTCGAGGTCTTGGGGAAAGACCAACTCGGTAACCTCCTCGCAGTGATCTTCGGTGATGAACTGATACCAAGCTTGGTACTGCTCTATTATGTCCCCATAATGTTTGATGGCGTATTTGTCGAAACGGACCCTTGCTTCCATTGCTTCCAGGTATATGGTTTTGAAACCTCTGTCTAGGTCATCCTAAAGCATGCGCTACTGATGTACCTTTGAATGTTCTCTGCACTAAACTGCAAGTCATCGTTGGTGGCTATGTGCGTCAACTACTCTATGTACTTATCAACATCTAGCATGACTTGGTTCTTCCTCATGGCCTAGGTGAGGGTTCTGATGGAAGGGATCTTATGCATTCACACTATGACATCCAAACTCCTGAACAACCGTGCATAGTAAGCCTCAATGCTAGTGATGAGCAGAGGGAGATGCTTATAATTCCATATCTGCATCCAAATTCATGCTTTTTCTAGCTCAGCTTGTGGCTTCATCTTCTTGTGAAAGTAAAGTTGTGCTCCCTTGTACCTCATTGTCCATTCTTTCATGTGCACAATAGCAGTGTGAATGTCTTTGAAAGTTTGGGTTGTCTACACACACTGTTGTTGAAAGTCGTATAGATGGAAAACCACTTTGTGCATGGTGACAAATCTTCTATACACTGTCTGCATAGTGGCCTCCAAAGTTGATATCTCTGCCACTATTGCTTTCTTCATCTCTATCATGGTGGATCCGGTGGACTGCTCTGTTCTCCGCTTGGCCTCTTTCAAGTCCTTCGCCATTCTATCATTCTCGGCTATCAAGAACATGACCGTTGAACTCGTGGCTTTTGCATAAACCTTAGAAGCCTCGACCATGGCAACTGGATGTGTTCTATCATATGGTACAATGACCTTTTCTTCTATGTGCGCAGGTGATGTATGATCATCCAAGAGCTACTTTCTCCATGCCTGTATAATCCTCTATTGTGTCTTTTCAAATGCTAGATTGTACACATCCGTCTCTAGATCATCTTCAAGGAGAACAACTTCTCCTTTCTCTCTCGGGACTGGTTGTGGTTCTGGAGGTGGCAGAGACTGTGGTACGACCTCGGATGCCCTCAGCATGAGATCGATGTCTTGGTCCTCTAGCTCCTATTCCATCTCCATTTTGTTGCCTCAACCAACTACTCAACCTGCTGAGAAATTTCCTGAACTTGCACCTGCTCACCCTGTTCATTATTTTTTGGCTGCTTTGCTGTCTCAACCTATATCTCCACAATTTTTTCTGTTAATGCACTTTGTCTTTCTTCCTATTCCTATTTCTTCCTTTCTTCCCTTTCTTTCCTCTTGAGCTCTTGTTTTGCTTTTAGCTGCTTCTCCTTCTCCTGCATCTTCCTCTCGGTTTCTTCCAAACTTTGTTTCTCCCTCTTTCTCTATGCTACTCTCCTATTGCGTTGTCGCCACTTTTCATCTATCTCCAAAGCTACTGTCTCAACAAGTGGATCTTCTTTGAACCTGTAGCTTTGCTCAACCTCTGTGCTCTCAACAATCTTCCTCTTACCTTTGTATTGCATTGGTTTGCTTCTCACTGTTGTTTTTGTTGCTTCATGTGGTGCTTCTTCCTACAATGCCGCTTTCCATTATACAACCATGCTGACCAATTCATTTAGCCTAGAGGAGTTATAAAAATACCTCCAAGGATCTTCCTTTGGCCATTGACACGCCCCGTGGACCCATGGGAAGTACACCTTCACACAGTGGTTCTTGCATATGAAGTGGGGATCATACAGATTGAAAATCTTGGTGTCGATTCCGAACTTCTTCATGTCCTCGGTCTCGACATATGCATCTTTCAAGATACAGATCTCGTACAACCCAATCTGCAAAGGAAGAGTAGGCCATGGTTCCTTCTTCCTCCTATGCAATGTTGCTGATAACCCTATGGAGATGTAGTACACAACCTCTTGCATGACTAGCTTGTCCATGGAAAACCTAGGTAACTCATGCAGAGGTTTCTTCATGCCAAACATCCTAATGAAGGTGCCAGGCATACCAATCTGAAATGTTGAGCAATGCCTGCATCGCTTCCTAGGACATGCAAGGTGGGTCCTGTTCAAATATCATCTTGTACAATGGGACAATGGAGTGGTTAGCTAGCCTCGTCATAACTCATTAGTAGCTGCACTCGGAGAGCAACTTGTAATAAACATTCAAAACTTCCTCTGATGGTGTCCATGTCCAACGCATGTTAGGAACTGTTGTTGGGCACAGATTGCATCAAACAAGTATGTAGGCATATAGTATCTTTCTTGTCCATCGTTAGGCGGATTTCGAGCATTTGACACATGTAAGTTTAGTTGAAGAGACAACATGTCCAAGAAGTTGAAAGGACTTCCTTCATTTTCCAACTGATCGAACATAACATCCCAACTCTGTGGGAAGTTCTCCATGCTCTCTTAGCCATACAAGCAGCACGAAAAGATGACCAGGAGTTGGTAAGACTTCTTGAATGACTTCGTCTTTTACACCTGGTTGGGTGTCATCCTGAACTTCAATGGCTCTTTTACCTAACACTTCAAGAGATCTCTTTAGTTCAAATTGTTTTTGGCAGTGAAGAAAAGTGCATCCATGTAGTTCACCGGCTATAGCAAATGATACATTTGATGGTAGTTTTCTATCCTGAAGGTGGCAAGATATGACCCACTGGTGTTTTTCAATGTCATCATCTCAAGATCGCTATGTGAGACAACCCATTGAATGATATCGACGCACAGAAAGGTGGGGTACCTGCATGCAACCCTGTATAACCCTGACTTGTGAATGTTGACATAGACTTTTCAATCTTCCAGATCTTCCTTGAAAGTGCTTGCAAATATGTCATTTATTTCTTGCCATGTGATCTTCATGTCATTTTCTACGAACAACTGTGTGTCTGCAGAGATGGGAAAGTTCAAATGCACTTGTTCAACCACATATCCAATGTTTCTGTCTACAGTGTCCTCTAATCCATCTCTCTTTAAAACCATGATGCCTCTATTACTGGGAGACTGCTCAACAACTAATTTACCTAGAGACAGAGAAGACACTCATGGAAAGTGAATGTTAGTTTAAAAACACAAAGCACTTCAAGGATCGATCATGCCACAATCTGAGTGACTGCTGGGAAATGTTAGGCCAAGCAGTAACTCCTCAAAGAAAAATTGATTCATATGTTTTATTCCTTCAGGTTGGTCTTCATTATATACATGAGGGAGAGACTGTTCACATCATCTCCCGATGACTGTTCATATTACTTATTTATTTATTTACATTATGTTCACCCAATCCTAATGATTAGGTGTCAACATTCCCCCCTTAATCTGAAGGGATGTTGGTGAGTCCAAGCATCATTCTGAATCGTTCAAGCTTTTCTCTTCCAAGCGCTTTGGTGAAGATGTCTGCAATTTGCTCATTAGTGGAACAATGATGGAGATGGAATGTTTTGGCCTCAACATGATGTCGAATCAAATGATATTTAGTATTGATGTGCTTCGTTCGATCATGGAACTTTAGGTTCTTGGCCAACTTTATTGCAGAGGTATTGTCAATCATGAGTGGAGTTTATTGTACTTGTTTTACCTGCAAATCTTCAAGAAATTTCCCGAGCCACACAATTTATTTTGTTGCTTTAGCTGCTGCCACGTATTCTGCTTCTGTTGTGGAATCTGCTGGAGCTGATTGATTGTGTGATCTCCAGGAGACAGCTCCTGATCCAAGACTCATAGCATATCCTGAAGTAGATACCCCCGTTTCTTTGTCTCCATCGAAGTCTGAATCAGAGTATCCAATCAAGCTGAAGTCTTCCACCTGTGTATACTTGATTCCAAAGTCTTGAGTTCCCTTCAAGTACCTTAGAACTATTTTTGTAGCAAACCAATGTCCCTCACAAGGCTTTTGCATAAACCTGGAGAGGATTCCAACGGCAAACGAAATGTCTGGTCTGCTAGTAGTTAGGTAGTTGAGACTTCCTACAAGTTGTCTATACTTTGTTGCATCTTCAAATTATTTTCCTTCAATAGATGTGAGCTTTAAGTTTTGTTCCATTGGAGTAGTAAGAGGATTGCATTCTATCATGCCAAACCTGTTCAACAGATCTCCAATGTATTTCTTTTCAGAAAGAAATATGGACTTTGGATGTTGGGTTACTTCAATACCAAGATAGTAATGAACATAACCCAAATCAGTTATTTCAAAACTTTTCCCCAATTCCTTCTTTATGGATGCAATGTAGCTTTCATTGTTCCCTGTCATTAAAAGATCATCTACATATACCACAAGATATACAACTGATTTGCCAACTTTCTTGACAAATAAAGTTGCATCATCAAGATCATAATGTTTGAAATTGAGTTTCAGAAGATGCTCATTTAGTTTTTCATACCAGGCTCGCAGTGCTTGTTTGAGGCCATACAAGGACTTCACCATTTTGCATACTTTATGTTCATGTCCTTTCACAGCAAATCCTTCAGACTAGGACATAAAAACACTCTCTTTTAGATCTCCATTCAAGAAAGCAGTTTTTACATCCATTTGATGGAATTTCCAACCGTTCTGAGCTGCTAGGGAAAAGAGTGTCCGGATGGCAGCCATTTTGCTATGGGGGAAAAAGTATCCTCATAATCAACCCCTTCCTTCTGTGCAAAACCTTTTGCCACAAGCCTAGCTTTATGCTTTTCAAGTGAGCCATCAGCTTTATACTTGTTCTTGTAGACCCACTTATAGCCATTTGGTTTGGTTCCTAATGGAGGATCAACTAGCTTCCAAGTGCCATTCTTTATGAGGGCATCATACTCCTTTTGCATGGCTTCTTTCCATTCATCTTGAGAAGCAACTTCTTTGAAGGAAGTTGATTCAAAATCTATAGACAAGTTCAATTCACAATCATAAGAAACATCCATATCAACAGGTGAATTAGAGTCATCTACATCACCTCCATTTTACCGGTTTGAATTTCTAGTTCCTATCTTTCCCACCTCATTAGGATGAACACTTTCAAGTGTCTTTGTCAGCCACTTTGGGGGACCTTTCTCAAATGGTCTAAGCTGCTCCGCTGATTGAGTTGGGACTGAATCAAGGTTGATTCTCCCAATTCTGTCAATCACATCACTTAAAGCATCATCCGTTGTTGGAGTTTCATGTAGGGGAGAGTGTTCTTCAGAAGAATATTCCACATGTTGATCTAGTATAGGAATCCCCCCTTCAAGATGTGGAATCTGATTATCAAATTCCTGAAATGATTTTGCTTTTGCAAATCTATCCAAGCAATCAAGTTGCCGCTCAACAACATTGTCAGTTTTGGATGATTCAAGAAAAATTACATCTCTAGATACAAGAAACTTTTTATTTACTTCATAATAGAGATGGTATGCTTTGGAGGTGTTTGAATACCCCAGGAAGATACATTTATGACTTCTAGAAGCAATTTTGTTTCTATGTACCTTTGGTATCAAGGCATAATAGGTGGAACCAAAGACCCTTAGATGCTTTACCGAAGGAACATGTCCATACCACACTTCATATGGAGTCTTGTTTTTGATAGCTTTAGATGGACATCTATTCTTTATATATGCAACACATAGAATAGCACCAGCCCAAAACATTATCTTTACATTTTTGAAGAAGAGCATGGATCATACCATATTTAAGATTGTCCTATTCATTCTTTCAGCTACACCATTCTGTTGGGGATTATAAGGCACAGTTGTTTGATGTTTTATCCCATGTTGGAGAAGATAGTTTTCAAATTCATTTGATGTGTATTATTTTCCATTATCAGTGTGAATAGACCCAATATGAGATTATGCATCATTTCAATCTATTTATGAAAGTTCTTGAATGTTTGAAAAGCATCAAATTTGTTTTTCAATAAATAAACCCAACACATTCTGGTGTAGTCATCAATAAATGTCATCATATATTTATTTCCATTTGCAGAAGGAACATGCATTGGATCACATAAATATGAATGATTGAGTTCGAGTTTTCTATGTGCTCCTGAATGTGAATCATGAAAATATTTTTTGCTATGCTTTCCTAGAATGCAAGCATCACATTGTTTAAGTTTCCTAGGAATTTTTGGCAAACCAGCAACACCTTTTTTCTTCAACAAGCGGAGGTTGTCATAGTTCAAATTTCCAAATCTAGCATGCCATAATAAAATTGATGGAAGTGTACCTTCTTCATAATGAGAATTGTATGAGAAATGTTGTGCACGAGCAGAGGTTCCTTGCAGCTTGAGAAGCCTTTCTTCTTCTATTCCCCTCATGACAAGTGAGTGGTCAGATTCTTTTCTTACCTCAAGCTTGCCATCAAACATATGAATGAAGTGACCTTGCTGGTGGATGTGGACCAAGGACAATAAGTTTCTCTTGAGCTGTGGGAGATATAGAACATGATGCAGAAGAAAGTTTGGAAGACCAGGTAGTTTAAGCATGATTGTGCCAAGCCTTGATGGCTTGATTTTTTATTAGTATTCAAAGTATACTGCTCCATCAACATTGTCAGTAAATTCTTCAAAAAATCTTTTCTACGAGTCATGTGGCAGGTTGCTCCTGAATCAAGAAACCAATCATTTTTCCAAGAAGCAAGTGAAGCATTAAATAAATCTTCATTTACTCCAATATTACATTGTGCCACAACATAGTGAGTGGATTCAGGTGCTTTACCTTTGTCTGTATCATCATTTTTACCTTTCTGTTGGTTTCTTTGCTGCTCAATTTTGTCCCATGGTAACTTGCATGTAGAGGCATCATGTGATCCATTTCTTTTGCAGCGTATGCAGTGCAAATCTGCCTTTTCTCCTTGAGAGTGTCTGCCTCCCCTGCCTCTGAAATATCTTCCTCTTGAAGAATCTTGAGCAGGATGCTTTTCTTTATGAGAAAGGCACAAAGCCTCTTCAGAAGATTCAGGGGTTGTTTTCTTTCCAAAAGCTTTCTCTCTTTCAACAAACTTTTTCACAAGAGAGTCAAAGGTGATATCTTTGAGATTTCCATTTGCTTGCAATGACTCAAGATAATTGGAGTATGTAAGATAAAGCGCCTTGAGAAAAGAAATAAGAGGAATATCCAATTCAACCTTAGTGGATTTGATATCATGCATTATAGACTTTACTTCAGATGTAAGAGCAAGAGGATCATTATTTTACAGTTCAAGAGTGAAGAGTTCAATCATGAGCTGAACAACTTCAAGTGCAGAATGTGAGTCATAGAGTTCTTTCAGCTTTTTTAAGGCTTCAAAAGCAGTTGAACATGGTGAAATATGGTGACTCACCTCTTCATTTATAGATTCTACGATTAATGCGTAAGCTTTGTTGTTTTTATTTTCCCAAATGACGAGCTCTTTTTTTGAGGTAGGTTGTTCTGGCTCTTTGTCTCTGTCTCCAACATACACTCCTTCCCACAACTCATTGAAAATGAGCATGTGTTTTATCATTCGGGACCACTCAGGGTAGTTCTCTTTGCCAGTGAGAACTATTCCCACAATGGATATGATTGAATGCATACTGTAACAAAAAAACTTTTGCCGCAAAACTCTAGTTGACAGCAAATGTCAATACCCAAGACATATATATCGGCACTATTCAAAATATATCGGTTTCTTTTTACATTTATCACCCAGTGTAGCCCTTCAAAAAATTTTAACACACAAAGGCGATTTTAAAACATGCACAAAATCAGGGCTCAACTCACATATACATTATAGGAAAGTGTACCAAAAACAGTTCAACACATGCCATGTATATTCAACGCATTTAACTTCAATGCTTGTACTTCATAAACCAGTGAACAGTCTGTTGTATACCACACTTGTATACCAGTGTATGGCCAAAAAAACTTCAACGTATAGCCAAAAAAACCAACGTTACCAACTTTATATGCCAAGAACAATGTTACCAACGTTATATGCCAACAATAGTATTAACTGCGTTAATACAATGCTATGAACAACGTTAATAAGACTGCGTCAATGCTATGAACAATGTTAATAAGACTGCGTTAATACAATGCTATGAACAATGTTAATAAGACTGCATCAATGCTATGAATAACGTTAATAAGACTTCGTTAATACAATGCTATGAACAACGTTAATAAGACTATGTTTAGGTATCAGTTCTCTCCAACGTTATATTACCACCGTTATAGTATCAGTTCTCTCTAGCGTGGTCCAGAGGCGAGGCTCTACCAGAAACCCCAAGGCTGATATTTCGAATCCTCATACGAAGGCTCCATGTAGTTCAGTCCTGCGTGGAGGCACCATGTATCAAGCAGGTAGCTCACCACCAAGGCTGCTCACAAGTCTGCAGCTACGCAGTAAACTTTCACAGCAGCACGGCCTCAAGGATGAACACTTTCGCAGCAGCGATTCAGAAGGTTTCCAGGTTTGAGGCTATCAGGTCAGAGGATTCAGAATTAATTATGGCAGATAGAGTGCATAGGGGCAGTGGACAGAGAGCAGTAGGCAAAAGGGAGTTACAACTATTTTGGGAGCTGACCCTGACACCATGTCAGGCTAGGCAGTAACTCCTCAAAGAAAAATTGATTCGTATATTTTATTCCTTTAGGTTGGTCTTCATTATATACATGAGGGAGAGACTGTTCACTTCATCTCCCAATGACTGTTCATATTACTTATTTATTTATTTACATTATGTTCACCCAATCCTAATGATTAGGTTTCAGCAGGAAAGATTACACATTAGTGACTCTCAATTTTTGGGAAAATGTCAGCTAGAACTGCACATTATGCATTCTCAGCTGCTTGTGAGACCTACTTTTGACTGGAACTACGTAGAGAGCAGTCCAGCTGGGTTGACTGTGGGCTGGAACTGCACAATGCACAGTTCAGTTTGACTTGAATGTTGGATGGGATTGTGCATTGTGCAATCCCACTGGGAAAGACTGGGCAATGTCTCCCAGAACTGCGCAAAGCATAGTTAGAGTCCAGTGACAACTAGCCTCTGTGTAATTCCTGGAGCCAAGGCAAAGCCTTGATGTTCAGGAATGCATAGAGCATGTCGGGGAAAGCAATATTTGAGCTAAGGAAAATCAAATCTGCCCAAGGGAAAATTGCAAACGAGTAGATATGAATGCATGATTGAAGGATGGTGTAGACATGAGTGAATGATCATGCATGCAATCAAAACCAATGCAAGAATCAATAAAACGGACAAACAACGAAGCTAGTGGAGAGGGTCGCCACAACGACGACCGTTAGTGCAAAGACAATGTCATGCATGTGACACTTAAGAAAGACAATGCAAAACTTGAAACAACACTTCTACAAGTTAAAACAAACTAAAATGCTAATGGTCGTTCAATAAAACATGAAAAACATCACTCACACAAGTCAACAAAATAAAAGCAACAGAAAAAGTAGCAAAAGACTTGAAAAGCAAAACTTACCCGAAAAAGTTGTGCCGATTGTGCCGAAGGTTCCTGTAGAGCTCCAATATTGAATGTGTATAATGAGCTCTGGGGCATCGTTTAAATATATTTGGTATATTTAGAGTTTATGATTCTCATGCCACAAATCTAGGGAAAAATGACACTCAGCGGGAAGTTTCTAAAATCAACTTGCATGTAACTCCCAGTGCTAAAAATAGATCCCTATCTTTAGGGATGCTTTTTGCATTTCCAAGAAATACTATCATGCATGCATGGGAATATTGTGCAGCTCTGGAGGGAACCGAGAAACTTGCTGGCACATGCATCGGAAAACAAAATGATGAATGCTTCTGAACAATTCTTGGGCTTAGTGGCTTTGGCCACCTCTCATGCTTTGTGCAATTTCCCATCTGAAGACAAGCTTCCAGCTGCGTCTGTGCAATTCCTGAGCTAAAGTGTAGTGTCTGGATTTTCTATGCAATTTCTCTAAGCAAGGTTGTCTGCTAGACTGCTCTGCACATTTCTAGAGAGAAGGGCTGATTGCTAGGCTTCTCTACACAATTCTTGAGAGGAAGGTAGGTTTCCCTCTAGGATTGCACAATTTTCCAAGACATTACGAGAACGAGATGTGAACCAAGTCACGGGGTCAGCTTGTGGTTGGTCAACAAAACAAGTTAGCAAACACAAGCTACAAAGTGAAAGATAACTTCAAATAGAACACAAGCACCTAAGGAGTGCAAGACATGTTTCTGAGATTTTGAGGAGGGAGGCTCCAAAATATAGTGGAGGAAAAATTTTGGAGGGTGGTTGTAGCCGCTACAACATTTGTGACACACTGGTAGAACTCTAGCTCTCTGTACGAACCTTGTTTCGTGAAAAGTAAGTCTAACTCCTCTAGAAGTATTGTTCAATTCTTTGATTTTCGTGGCTTCTTCACTAGCTTGAGTTAAAGATATAGTCCCTACCATTCTCTTGATTGGTCAACACACATACTGATGCTTGAGACCTAGGAATTCCTATGACCACCTTGGTCAAACCCTTCATAAGCTAAGTTTAAGGTCCTTCATTTAATCTTCAGGTGAAAACATTTCGTCGGACTTCCCATAGTCTAACCCTTCATTAGTCTCCCTCTCAGAACTTTATAACTTAACTCTTCATTAAACTCAATAGAGTATACCTTTGGAGCTTTCAACTTGTGATATGTGATAACCTTCCCCACCATTGATTTCTTTCACCCAGATCAACGACTATCGCACTATCGCATTAAATCATTACGTGCCTCCTTTGCCTCTCACGTATGATATGCGATTACAACCAAACTTCAAATGAAATTAAACTGCGCCTATAACCTCTTCAGTTCCACCTTTTCAATTCCTTTATAGTAACCTTTCTCTCCACCGTTGATCTTGTCTTCGATCCAATGGCTGATGTCTTTTCCTGATCACCAAACTGGCTGACACTTTGTGACCGTTGATTTAGATCTTCCTGATCTAACGGTCCAAAACAATGTTGGGTGGGACACTTACGTGAGGTTTAACACCTTTTCGGAGCCGATGGGAATTATAAATTCTCAACCTATAAAAGTTTGGATCCACCCTTACGGTTAACGCCCAACCAACTTACGGCCTGATATCCGTTGGATGACAAGGCCTTTAAATCCTATAGTGCATATTGGTTCCCGTCTTTCTCCTTTCGCCAATACTTAGATTAAATCTCCGCCATTCATTTCTTGACTCTATTGATCTAGGTGGATGTTAGCGGCCACCCACCTATCCCACTTGGACCCCCACAACTGTCTCTTTCAATTTTTCAGCTTCCGTAATTGTAGCACAATTTACTATTTTTAGCAGTTTTTCGAGTCCTAAACTTCCGGAGCCGTTTTGAGGCCTTAAATGACATTTTTTTGGGAAAACTCGGAGCAACATCGGTTGTGAAATAATTTTTCTCTTCCCAAAGTTGTAGTCCTCGGATAGATCTTTCTAACGAGCTATTGTGAACGTCAAATGGATATCATATTCCAAATTTATGACCCCAAGAAGTTGGTGTACCAATTTACTCGAAACGGGGCCCACAGTTTGGCGTTTCCTCTCCTAGGGTTAGGTTTTTGGATGTTTAGGGTTGTACATTGTTTCCAACAATAAATAGGCCTTGGAGCCTCATTGTAACACAGTTCAGAGGCATGTAGCCACCACACCTCTTCTCAGAGATAAGCTAATGTTGAACCTCAAAACTGCTCTTTCCTTAGCAACTGATCCAGGTGGATATTGGTGGCCACCCGCTAATTCCACTTGGATCCCCTCTAGTGCTTCTTACAATTTTTTCACTTTCCTTAATTATAGCACAATTTACTATTTTTAGCAGTCTTTCGGGTCCTAAACTTCCGGAGCTGTTTTGAGGCCCTAAACGACGTTTTTTGGGAAATCTACCACCAGCAATTTTTTTGATAAAAATCGCCTTTTCCGTCATAGTCCTCGGAGAGATATTTCCAACGGGCTATCATGCACGTCAAACGGAGATAGTACGACCAATTCGCGACCCCAGGAAGTTGATGTACCAACTTACCCAAAAACGGGGCCCACAATTTGGCATTTCATCTTCTAGGGTTAGGTTTTGGAATGTGAAGGGTTTTCCATTGTTTCTCAACAATAAATAGGCCTCCGAGCCTCATTGTAAGACAGTTCAGAGGCATGTAGCCACCACATCTCTTCTCAGAGATAAGCTACCATCACCCTAGCTGGTTTATTTCCATTTCTGTTTGTAAGCATATTTCAGTATTTTACAGTAATGAATTGAGGTATTATTTCCACTGCATATCTGTCTTTATGGTTATCTCTGTATTTTATTGCGTTCCTGTTTAAATATGGATCAGTGGTCTCAGAGCGGTCTGCTTTTCTTCTCTGTTTTTCTTTGCATGTCCCCAACGAGGTCGGGATATAAGGAGTTAGGGCTTGAACTGGTCGAACCTTTGCAAGACTAGCCTCGCAAATCCCGACGGCCTCCCATGGCGGATGAAAAGAAATACGAGGGGGCAGGAGATCCTATCAAAATCTTGCTCGAAGAATCCCTCGAGCGACAAAGGAATGCGATGATGGACAACTTTTCCCAAATCCTTCAGTGGCTGCCCAGGGGCGACGCATCGGCTTCCAACAGCAACTCTAGAAATGCCACACCATTTAAGGTACAAGTTGATTTTGAAATCCCCATATTCGAGGGTCAAATAGACGCAGATGCCGTCGATAAATGGTTAAATGTGCTAGAGGGTTATTTTTCTGTTCATGATTTTTCCAGTCGGGAAAAGATTATTTTCGCTCTTCTCAAAGCAGCCCCCCACATCAAGGATTGGTGGGAAACCTACTGCGAGCAGAAGGATGAAAGTACAGGCTCACTATTTTCAGTCACACCGACTTGGGATTCATTCCGAGATGCCATGAAGGAGCAGTACTACCCTGTTGGAAGCTATGAGGATCAATACATAAAGTGGACCACGCTACGGCAGGGAAGGGACCAAGACGTACCAGAGTTTACCAATATTTTCCATACCCTTCGCACAAAGTTGGGTATCAAGGATACAGAGCAGCATTTGGTACTCAAATACCGTGGCTGCCTGCACAAGTACATCCAAGAAGAAATAGAATTCCTGAACATCTCCTCGCTCAGCATGGCATACCGATATTCCTTCAAGGTTGAGCAAAAGTTTAAACAGAAGAAGCGAGACTTTGGGTCTGCAAACCCAAAACAAGGGAAAGGTGCCCCCAAACCGTAGAACAAAGGACAAAGCCAAGGCGGGGTGGCCCAAGACAACTGCCAAAGCTGCAAGCAAAGAACAGCGTCGCGAAGCCGAAAAAGGACACCGGAAAGTGGTGTGAGTTCCATAAGAGCTCCACTCACAACACAAGTGAGTGTCGGGCCAAGCAGTAACTGGTGGCCGAGCTAAAGGTTTCAGAATCAGATGCATGTTCTGAATCTGAGTCAGAACCCGATAAGGGGAGTGACAAAGGGAAGCAGATTATCAATGCGGAGCCCAACACCACCGTTGCCACCACGAAGATCCAGAAGGAGGAACCTGAAGATCCAGAGGAGGAGGAGCGTCTCTTCCACTCCCAGATGTGGGTAAAGGGCTCCCTGCTAAAGTTCATTGTCGACAGCGGGAGCCAAAAGAACCTCATTTTGGCAGAGGTCGTGAAACGGCTGGGCTTACCGACCATAGCGCATCCACAACCATACACCATTGGGTGGCTGCACCAAGGACGGGATCTTCGCGTGAGTCAACAGTGTCGCCTTCCATACAACATCAAGCCCTTCACGGATGAGGTATTGTGTGACATTGCTCCCCTTGAAGTTTTTGATGTGTTATTAGGACAACCATACTGGTGGAAGTGACATGCTGTGTATGAGTCAAGGCCCCGTGCTGTTATTGTTACTTTGGGAAATAATTTGTACAAGATATCAGAGGTAGCACCGCCTACCGCCATCTCTTTGGTTACTGCAAAACAATGCAGTAAGCTCATTTCCAAAACCGGGAAGTTTGTTTTCCTGATGATACGCCCTCAAGAAAAGAAGAATACGGTGGCCACGACCTCCAGACAGGGCCCCTCCGCACGATAACTATAGATGGACAAGGTTGTGGAGGAGTATGAGGACATCTTCATCTCCCCCACAGGGGTTCCTTTGCACTGTCAGGTCAAGCACTCCATTGATCTGACCCCAGGTTCACCGCTTCCCAATGGACCAATCTATCGGTGCTCTGTTCTGGAGAACAATGAAATCAAGAGGCAGATTCAGGAGCTGCTACAAAAAGGTCACATCCGTTCGAGTTCATCGCCCTGTGGGAGCCTGATCGTGCTGGTACAAAAGAAGGATAGGACTTGGAGACTCTGTATTGACTATCGGGCGCTGAACAAGATCACTGTCCGTAATAGGTACCCAATCCCACGGATTGATGACCTCCTGGACCAACTAAAGGGGGAAAAATATTTCAGCAAGATCGATTTGAAGTCAGGATATCACCAGGTACCAATCGAACCCTCCGATATGTGGAAAACTGCCTTCAAAGCCAAGGAGGGCCTTTTCGAATGGTTGGTTATGCCTTTCGGATTGACGAATGCTCCTGCAACCTTCATGAGGCTAATGGACGACATCTTGCGGCCATTCACCAACTCATTTGTAGTGGTATACTTGGATGACATCTTGATCTTTAGCAAGACTTGGGAAGAGCACCTCCACCACATCTGACAGGTTCTCTAAACACTACGACAACACAAGTAATGTGCCAATTTGGAGAAATGCACTTTTGGCATGACCCAGGTTCAGTATCTGGGATACATTATTGATGAACGGGGGGTGCATGTGGATCCAGCCAAGATCCAAGTCATTCGGGATTGGCCATCTCCAACCACTCTGACAGAGCTTCGCAGCTTTCTAGGCCTTGCCAACTTCTACCGCAGGTTCGTGTTGGGATTTTCTCATATCACGTGGCCCTTGAGTCAGGTCACCAAGGGAGGAGCGAAAGCAAAATTTTTTTGGTCTAAATCTCAACAGAAGGCATTCACAGAGTTGAAAGATCGACTCTGCACAACACCAGTTCTTGCATTACCAGACTTGCAACAACCATTTGAGGTCGAGACAGATGCCTCTGACTATGCTATTGGGGCAGTCCTTACTCAACACGGGCATCCAGTGGCATATCACAGTGAGACACTTTCAGACACAGTCCGAAAGTACCCCACTTATGAAAAAGAGATGTATTCTATTGTGCAGGCCTGCCGACAATGGAAGCATTATATTTTGGGGAAGGAAAAGGTCATCCACATGGACCACCGACCCCTGCAGTTCATACAGACCCAAGGGAAATTGCAGAATGATCGCCATCAGAAGTGGTCCACATACCTGCAACACTTCCATTTGAATATCAAGTATAAGAAGGGCAGCACCAATAATGTTGTAGATTGCCTCAGTCAACCACCGATCATGGCGTTAACCACCATGCTCAACTCTTGTGGGCACGAGACTTCTGATTGGCCACTGCTCTACAAAAGCGACCTGGAATTCGGCCACACATACCAGACACTCTTGGAGGGTCAGCGTGTTCCAGATTTTCACCTCCAGGACGACCTGTTATGCCACCTGGTTCACCTTTGTGTTCCTTCAAGTGAGCGTGCCAAGATGATTTGGGAAGCACACTACAGTTGGGCCGTTGGCCATTTTGGGGTCGAAAAAACCGTGGCAGTACTGCAGAAATATTTCTATTGGCCGAATCTTCGATAGGATGTCGGGAAGTACATCAGATCATGCACTGCTTGCGCCATTGCCAAACCGACCATCAAGAAGCAAGGCCTCTATACCCCGCTACCTACCCCTAGTCGACCTTGGGAATCCATCTCCATGGATTACATGTCAGGCCTCCCTTCCACTAGGCATGGAAATGACTGTGTTTTTTTGGTCGTCGATAGGTTCTCGAAGATGGCCATTATGGCAGCCTGCAAGAAGAATATCACAGCAGAAGCCACTTCTAAACTCTTCTTTGAACGAGTATGGGTACACTTTGGGATCCCACAGTCTATCATTTCCGATCGGGATAGTAGGTTCCTCAGTACATTTTGGTCTAGCCTCTGGTCGATGCTGGACACCAAACTCACTAAGTCCACAGCCTTCCATCCTCAAACTGATGGCCAGTCTGAGGTCGTCAACAGGATGATCGTACACATTCTGCGCATGTACAAATGAAAGCATCCATGCACATGGGACGAGAGCCTTCCCTATGTTCATCACAACTACAACCGGGCTCTCCACAGCTCGACTCGCCACAACCCTTTCCAGGTGGGATTGGATTCCAGCCACTATGTCCCATCGATGTGGCCATGCCAGTTGCAGCTACTCACGCATATTCTGCTCATGTCCAGTCCGAAACAGATAAGGCAAACAACTTCATTGAGCACATCCAACATATTCTCCAGCAGGTCTATGACATTCTGGAGAAATCAAATTCCAAGTACAAGTAGCGACATGATCAACATCGGGTGCCACACAAGTTTCAAGTGGGCGACAAAGTCTGGTTGCATTTGCAAAAGGAATGCCTTACCGGAGCCTATCGGAAACTCAGACCACTCCGATATGGCCCTTACACCATTACTAAGGCTGTGGGAGACAATGCATTTGAGCTTAGCATTCTCCGATTCCTTGGCCTGCACCCGGTGTTCAATGTCGACCGCCTTCAGCCATACTTTCCACCATTACTAGACACGTTCGACATTGCAGAACAACTCACACCCACAGAGTTAAATCCAAATTGCATGGAACAAGTTGCAACTGATCGGATCATGGACACACAGATCAAGCACACTCGCCAGTAGAATATCCAACTGTATTGAGTTGTCAAAGCAGGACAACTCCTTCACTAGGGCAAGTGGCTCACCAGGGACCAAGTGCAGCAGAAGTTCCCTCATCTCATGGAGGAACTCAACGCAATGGGGACCATTGCTTCCTAACGGGGGAGGAATGATCCAGGTGGATATTGGTGGCCACCTGCTAATTCCACTTGGATCCCCTCTAGTGCTTCTTACAGTTTTTTCAGTTTCCTTAATTATAGAACAATTTACTATTTTTAGCAGTTTTTCGGGTCCTAAACTTCCGAAGCCGTTTTGAGGCCCTAAACGATGTTTTTTTCGGAAATCTACCGCCAGGGATTTTTTTGATAAAAATCATATTTTATGTCGTAGTCCTCGGTGAGATATTTCCAACGGGCTATCATGCACGTCAAACGGAGATAGTACGACCAATTCGTGACCCCGGGAAGTTGATGTACCAACTTACCCAAAAACGGGGCCCACAATTTGGCGTTTCATCTTCTAGGGTTAGGTTTTGGAATATGAAGGGTTTTCCATTGTTTCTCAACAATAAATAGGCCTTCGAGCCTCATTGTAAGACAGTTCAGAGGCATGTAGCCACCACATGTCTTCTCAGAGATAAGCTACCATTGCCCTAGCTGGTTTATTTCCATTTCTGTTTGTAAGCATATTTCAGTATTTTACAGTAATGAATTGAGGTATTATTTCCACTGCATATCTGTCTTTATGGTTATCTCTGTATTTTATTGTGTTCCTGTTTAAATCCGGATCAACAACTCTTCTCATCCCTTTTTCTTTGTTTTTCCATAAAGAAACACTTTCCTATTATCAATGACCAGTATACATTTCCTTAAGGAGGACATTTAGTGATTTACATATTATGTTTTTATGTTTTGATATTTGAATAAGTTTTTGTCTTTTAGCTACAGAATGCAGCCTATTCTGCAACTAATCGGTTGTTTTGCAGCTACTTTCATGCTTTAACAGGTTCTAGGTGTCAAAAGAAGAAACTAGCTACATGGACAGCTTGGAAAACATCATGACATGGACTATGTCCTATTCACCTAGCCCAAGTCGACAAGGAAGATGGTACAAGACTTTGGTCAACGGAGAAGTCAAATGTAGAGACCAAAGGCAACAAGACTCTGTTTCTTGAATAATAAACATGTTTCACAGTGATGGGAAGCGTTATCTGAAACAACTTCCAGAACCCTCAGACTCCAACAGCCATCTGTGCAACCGAATCCAACAACCATCATCTTGGATTTATGTCTCCAGCAACGGAGGAAAATTTTTTTGTGTGCCTATCTTCTACGTGTTTTTGGTTGTAGTTTATTTTTCTCCACAAATAGTTGCATAATTTTCTTATAAATACCTGTGTAAAGAACTCATAAGGAGTTTGAATTTCCTCATGTATTAAGCTTAGACTTACCGTGTTGTAACTTTGAAAAACTTATTTTCCTATTTTAATATGAAGACTGCAAGTTTTATGGATATGTGAAAGAGTTGCTTGGATATTGATTAAGCATGCCTAACCTGATCAGTTGCAGAGGGCCCCTACGCTGAATGAGGTTTAATTTCATTTTGTTTTGTCTTTTCTAGTTAAACTGTAAATTTATCATTTCTTCTCATAGTGTTCATACTCATTTTCATACTAACCTTGTTTATAATGCAATCTTTCTCATCTTCTTACTGGTGCAGAATAGCTTCTTTCATTGCAGAATAACTTCTTTTTGTTTAATTTTCTTTCAAGTTCTTATCATTAGTTAGAAGTTGGAGTTCAGTGGTGTAATGTAGTTTGTTTCATTTACTGTTTTACTAGTCTTTAAGTTTTCAATTAGACTGATCAGTGCCATTATTGTTCTTGTCATTTTATTACTAGTTTAGTAACTCATGGTGTAGATGAATGTTTCTAAAAAGCCCTTCTAGTTGATAACTCATCTTAAACTAAGTGGTTGAATACTTCATTCATGCAATGAGTTTTTTCTGCATTTTTGCATTTATCTTCTCTTAGAATAATGAAGTACATAATTCCTCAAAATGCCATCCAAAGGAGATTTTTCTCCCAAAATTGAGAGGCAGAGTAACTAAGTATTTCATTTAGTTTTTTTGCAATTCCACTTTCAGTTTTTTTTAGTATTTCATTTAGTCTTATTTCTATAATTGATTAGACAGTAGTTTCAATTTCACTTTTAGTTCTTTTAGTTCATGACTTGGAAGCAATGATAAGAGCAGAAATAGAAACTCCGTTTTCATTTCTTGATTAAACTTTACTTCCAAATCTTACTTAAAGCACTTTTATTTCTTCTTTTTAGATTCTTAGAAATCTTTATAGAAGTTAGATTTAGGATTTTGATAGTTACATTGTAATTTATTAACAACTAAAGGACCAAAAACCTACAAAACAACATAAAACACAAAAACAACGAAGTAAGAAGGGTCATCTAGCACAGATAGTGCACTACACTTCATCAGTTTACGATACCCAGATTGATAATTTATGTAGAGAAATTTAGGACACTAAATTGAACAAACATTTTGGCGCCGTTGCTAGGGAAGTGTAACTAGGTAGTCTTATCTCTTACATTAAAAAAAAAAACAATGAGATGCATAGAGAAAGAGACTCCGGGGTTAGATTTATAGCTAGGGGCAAAAGTTCAATTCCTACAACTCCACCTACTCAACCAAGGACAAGAAATGACACACCTCCATCCCAAACTCATACTCCTAGCCATAGGACTTCTGGAATTCCAAGGGTAGATATCCAACCAACAAAATCTCCTACCTCATCTACCGATGCAATCTTAGGAGAGGAAAATTTCGAATCTCCAACAGTAGGAAGAGCCTTTTTCACCTCCATAGGAGAGCACATTGTAGTTGAAGAATTAGGAACACTTGGTGAGGAAGAAGAAGTAGAACCATTCTCCCATATTCCATTAATAGAAGAACCAGAGGAGGAGGAGGAAGTAACCTTGTAGGTTGAATCCTATACTGACTCTGAAGAAACTATAATGGCAGAAGAAGAACAAGATGGAGAATTCTCACTATTTGGAGGAGGGGGTAGAGGAAGAGGTAGAGGAAATGATGGAGGAGGTAGAGGAAACAATGGAGGAGGTAGAGGAAATAATGGAGAAGGCAGAGGAAATAGGGAAATAGATAATTCTTTTGGATTCCCTATAGTGGATGAGGAAACAAATGCCACAATGAAAAACATCTCACCTTCTGTCCTCCCTAACTTCCATGGGTTGAGAAGTGAGGATCCTAAAACATTCTTATTTGAGTTTGAAGTCTTGTGCAGAGCCTATGACTATCTAGAGGACTCTCAAAAACTCAAATTGTTTCCTTCAACACTAAAGGAGCTACTTTGAAATGGTTTATGGGGTTAGTTACTCAGCCCATTGGAATTTGGAATGACATGAAAAAACGTTTTTGGATAGGTACTTGGATTATTGCATGCCTACCAATCACAAATATGAGGTGTTTAAAATGATGCAAAGAGAGGATTAAAACTTAGAAGATTTGATTCAGAGGTTCAACTATAATTTGAAAAGATAAAAAATGAATGATTTAGATGAAAAAAGTTTGAATTCTCTTTTAGTAAAGGCCATTAGAGATGAGTGGATAGATATCCTTAACATGATGGCGAAGGGAGATATTTCTCAACTCCCATTGAATGATATAGGAGAATTGTGTGTCCATCTCTCAAGAGGGAAATCTAAAACAGGGAAAGGACCAAGAGATCTTTCTCTTGTTAGAGTAAACAAATCTGCAACAGGATCTGTAAGTAGGGCAGAAATTGGTAATATGCTTGATGAATTTAAAAATGATATCCTAGGGAGCCTTAGTGAGCAACTAAGTAGGGCAGAAATTGGTAATATGCTTGATGAATTTAAAAATGATATCCTAGGGAGCCTTAGTGAGCAACTAGACACCATTAAAATTCAAAACAAGCAGAAAATAGAGGCTAATGCTCTAGCCATCTTTTGTCCAAAATGCAGAAAGAAACATGCTCTAAGGGAATATTCTTTAGATGCAAAAATTGTAGAAACTTGTATGATTTATTCAGAAATTCATGAGACCAAGGGTTGTCCCTAAATCCCAGGTCTTAAGGCTATCTTTCAAGAGGAAACAGTCCCAAATTATGCAAAACCTCTTTGTTTTGTTGCTAGAAGACCTTGGCAGGGGCCACAAAATCAGGGATTTAACAACCAAATGTATCTTCAACCCCCACCAAACTGGAATCCTTGGAAACAACCTTGGCCTCAACCTCAATCTTAGTTTCAATCTCAAACATGGGCACAAGGGGTACAAAATCCTTATGGGATATTTGCTCAATATTATCAATATCCCCCACCCTATCAGAATTGTCCCCCGCCACACATTCAACAACAAAATCAGTAGCCACAACTTAAAAATCAGAACCCTCAACTTTCATTGCCATTTCCACAACAACCTCCACAACAAAATCAAAATCCTCAACTCTTGCTGCCATTTCAACAGAAACCAAATCATCTACCTGCCCAACCATTACCAAACCCCAAAAATAAAAACCCTCAGAATGCTTACATGGTAGAAGGACAACAATTTCCAACTTACATGATTACTCCTCTAGATCCTAATGATCTTCAACTAAGATCTAGAAGGATATTAGAAAAGGAAAGACCTTCTATAGTTATTCAAGAATAAGACACTTCTGAGGAAGATTCTCTAAGAGTCAATAAAAGTTTTGAGGAACCATCTCTGCAAAACCAAAACATTGAAAAAGAAAAACAAAAAGAATTAGTGAACATAGTTCCTATCATTGACCAACCAGGATCTACTTCTACACCTCCTTTCTTGAGAGACTACAACTTGATAGAGGGATAGAAAAACAGATCTTGTTGCCCATGTATGATTTTCTAGATGAATTGAAGAATGTCTGTATCAAAATTCCTTTGTGTCGTGGCCAGCAACAACCCCCTTCTTATTTAGTGTTATTCCTAATACTAAATAAGTGGGGACCCTTACTTAAAAAATTCAAAAATCAATTAGTGCTTAAATTTCCTTTTCGAATAAAAAAATTACCATCATACGCTTAGGAAATCCCCTTGAAAAATCTAAAAAATCTAAGTTTTATGATAAGGTAAGACAAAAATATTTCCTTAGGAAATATCGCATCGCAAAAGAATAAAAGGATACCTCCTTACAAACCCAAGTTCTATCATTGCGAGATCGCGATACACGATAATAAAATATCGCATCGCATACATCAAATACAACTTACATTGAAACATCTTAAATATGCCAATATGCGATGACGCATATCGCAAATCGCATTTCGCAGAAAACAGGTTAATGAAGATTGTCATATATTACGTTCCTGCGATATTGCGATATTGCGATATGGCGATATTGTAGTATTGCGATAATGCAATATTGTGATTTTGCGATACAGCGATAAAGCGATAATGCGATATAGCGAGCTATCAACTCTGCGATGTTATGATTTTGCGATGTTGTGATCTGTGATATTGCAAAGAAAATCACAAAATCAATTCATCGCAGATCTTTTGGGGCTCGTGATTCAAAAAAGTATTTTCCATAAATTGACACCTGGTTATGTGCTTTAATGCTAATAACTGAGTTAGTTGCCAATTATTAATGGAATATGGTTTCGTGCTTACTGAAAAATCATCTCATGTAAGGTGGTATATTCGATGCGTCTTCGGCATTTAAAATTTTCCCATCACCCTTCCTTATCATTATTCTCACTTCACTTGTAAATTGCAGGAACGAAGAACAGAAGACGATACAAAGCAACACGTAGGATATTATGGGAAAGAAAAGCAAAGCTCTGAGCTCTGAAGAGAAAGAAATGGTGTCCTTGTATACAGACACAGCCTGTAACAGAGACGATGGTATTGCTACATGGGAAGGCATGTATAATCTACTTGAGGAGGAAAATCCCAAAGTAATGGAAGTTACTGCTACTGCAGGCTCACATAGTTCTTCTTAGGCATCCATCACAGAGCTAGATTGTTCATTCTTGCACCGGATAGCGGCAAGGCCCAAAATTCTCCCATACACGGACATGGTTAAGTGGATACTGGACAATATTGATAACAGAAATAGACAGTTTAAGGCTCAGGCTCAAGAGCTTACGGAACCATTATTTCACAAAATTTGAACTTTATATTCGCTAAAATAAAAAAGCGCAAAACGTGAAAAACACATCAAGGAAACCCGGATCAAGAAACGGAGGCAGTTTTCGATGCGCGATTAGCGCTGAAAAAAATTTCTCGAAAAGGAAAGCTTCTAATTGCTCAATCACCTGCAAGCCCTGAAAATTGCAAGAAAGCAACGATAGAGACAGACTGGAAATAGAAGGCTCAAGAAAAGGCAGAAGCAATCCAAAGGTTAACCAAGTTGAATTGGGATTATTGCTGGGCATACTTAGTAAAGTCACATAGCCAGTCGATGACTCTCAAGTGCATCATCAATTATGCCAAGAAGATGGCACCAGCTCTCGCTGATTCTGTTTTCTCAGCTCAGCTAAAATCGGAAGTCGGCCAGCCGACTCTTCTCAAACAGATGTTGAATGCATGCGATTTCAAGGAGCAGATACAGAAGTAGTTTTAATTTTATATTCAATTTTAGTTTTAATTTTGTTTTATTTTGCCTGAAATTAGGACGGTAATTTAAACCGCATCCTACATTTTTGTAATAAGTTATTTTTAGATTTAGTTAGTAGTATTTAAACCCTTCTCATGCATTTAAAGAAGGGTCCTGAAATTTGTCAAAAACTTATCCCCAGAACATGCACTTCTGTACCCTCTAAGGAAGTTTTGATGAATGAATGGAAAAATATTTATTGATATTTTCATTTGATATCTGCTACTGATGTTGCACTTTTGTACTCTTAGTAGATGTTAGATCAAGAAGAGATAAATCATTATCACTTGAAGCTCATGAGTAGGACTAGTTATAAATGGTACTTCTATCTCTTAACTATTTCTGCCTTTGTGTTAAAGTGATTTTCATGTTCAGTTGTTTATATATTGATGCATGAATGCCTGAGTTATCATTTGGCACTTTTATACGGTGATAGCTATTTATTTATGCTTGATCTATGAGTAGCACATTCTGCGATATGTTTTTCACAACTGTTTCGTCTAACTTTTTATACGAAGTGGTTCATCCTTATTGAAATCTTTTCTCATAACAGTTGAATTATCTTTTATTACCAGTTGTTATTTGAAATCATTTTAGATCGCATAACGGAAAGATTACACCCCGGATTAGTGTAGACTTAGATATTTCTACTTATTAGAATACAATTTCCTTATTATTAGATTGGAATTAGAATAAAAGTATTCCATTTAGAAACTGTTAGAAAGAGAAATATCAGTCTGTCACACACACACACATAAATTGGGAAACTGGTCCCATATCCCCAGTCGGACCCACTCTACCAAACAGAAAAGGAGCTGACAACCAAGGTCCAGACCTGGTGGGTATCCCCCTTGTTGTAGACCCGATTTTTGGGGCTTCAACATATTTGGTGCTAGAAGGAGGGCCTCGAACTGTGAATGGAAAGAAAATCTAAATCTAAATACCATTCTGAGAGTAAATCACCCTCACCATCTCCCCCGAATTCTCCATTGCATTTGGAATCTTTAAATCCAGAGTCAGAAGTTGTTGGAGCAACAACCGCTGTTATAAACCCTGACATTTTAGAACAATCTACTATTGAACCTCCTGAGGTTGAATATTTGATTCACAAACTTTAATGATTTTCTATATCTCCTCAAAAATCTGATAAATCTCAAGGCAGCGTGACTTCACAATATAACCTTTCTCATCCTCTTACCAGATTAAAGAGCGAAAAGTTTGGTGTTCATCCAACCGAGTTACCTCTACCTACAAGGAAAAGAGCAAGGAAGTCTCCTAAAGGTTCTGATAGCGAGACTCTTTCATCATCATCATCCATCTCAGCATCTTCACCGCGAATTCAACCATCCACTCCTCCACTTCAAATCATTGTCCATCAACCCACTGGAACTTCCGCAACTCCTTCTCAACTATCTGGAGTCGTAATTTCCTAATCTTCTCAACTGGAGGGATCATCTTCTGCACTTTCCTTTGTTACTAGTTTAGCGATGGCCCAATCTCCATGGAATAACCCAGGGGTAGTCTTAATGACTGCACCCTTGAGTCAGCTACCGGCCCATCCTGAAAAATGGCTGCCTAAGTTTAATCCTGAGGTAGGCATGCTAGCGGAAGAACATATAAATAAATTTATGCTATCCATAAATCTCAATGGAGTTACCAACGAAGACGTTGTTGTTCGACTTTTCCCTTATACTCTACAGAGAACAGTTGGATCATGGTATTTCTCATTACCATCTGGATCTATTACTAGTTGGGACATCTTCCAAGAACAATTCCTGACCAAGTTCGATGATGACAGGTCTACGACAACACTGATCAACAACTTGTCTAACCTTAGGTCCGAGTCAAGAAAGCCTATTAAAGATTTCAATTTACGTTTCAATAAAATCTTAAACAAAATTCCTACTGCTTCCCAGCCTAGCAAAGAAGTGCGAAGTGAATGGTACATCACTGCTTTACCATCAAACATAGCAATATTTGTTGATAGGGCTAACAAAACAACCTTAGTTGAAAATATGAAAGAAACAATAGCAGTAGAGAAACGTATTATGGCCCTAGAAAAGAAAAAAACGATAGAGGAATGAAAATCTAAGAAGGTTTCTTTCAAAGAAGATCCCAAGAAAAAACAATCGAAAGATCCCTTCAATTTAGAAGGATTACAAAAAGTTTTGAAGACCATGTCTAACGAGATGGTTGACATTAAGAAACAAGTGGCAGAAACTTCTTCTAAAAATCCATACAGGCCTTTTAAAAGAAATCCTTCAACTGATTCCAAACCCCCTAACGCTATCACAAATATTGAATCAGAAGAAGAAGAAGAAGAAATCGCTACTGAAGAACATATCGATGAAGAAGAAGTTGTAGAGTTACAAGGCATGTGGGATTTCATCCTCCCAGATGAAGAGGATCAAGAGGCATTCCCGGTTAGTACTCGCAGCAGAAATCAACTTGATCCTCCTCAACCTACACTTGAGCCAAAGAGCGCAAGCTCGATGACTAAGGATAAAGTCGCAGCCAAGAAAACATCACCTAAAGCGACTCAAACCAGCCCAGTTCCAACAGACACATCAACTCCATCTAAAATGCTAATCATTTCGGATGAAATGGAATATAATATCATAGAAGACATGAAAAAACTAGGGCCAATATTACTTTTTTTGAATTGAGCAAGTTAAAACACCAGCAAAAGGTACTTTTGAAAGAATTACATGTTGTACTAATTGCACCTTTACCCGCTGCTATAATCTCTCAAGCTTCCCATGACATGGGAATACCTCCAACTAATGCGATTAATAAAGTTGATCCAAACGATATCGCCTTAATTGGAGGAAGATCGAGATCTCATACTCCCCCATTTCTCCTTACTTATGAAATTTTTAATAAAAACGTGCATAATTGCTTAGTGGATTCTGGAGCTTCATCGAATATTTTACCAAGATCAATATGTGCAAAATTGAACGTTCAACCACAGAAATCCGCTGTGCGCATAGTTCAGCTAGATCGATCGCAAGTCGAAGTGATTGGCGAATTAAATTAGGTTACCATAAGGCTGTCATCCAACCTAAAGGTATGTCAAGTTATCGACATTTTAGTTGTTGATATTCCGGAATTTTATGGCTTAATTCTTAGTAGAGATTGGTCAGAAAAACTTCATGGATACTTTGCAACTGACTGGTCGCACATGTGGCTCCCTTACAATGGTAAACCAAATTAGATAAAAGTTGAGCGGGAAAGACATCAGAAATACATAGTAACAGAGCTAGAGGGAGAAAATGAACCAGTAGCATATAATTCTAACATCATTGGCAACTATTTAGTAGATTCTTTCCTAGGAAATTTTAATGCTCATACTTCACCTTAGAACATTCTGTTTTATCTCAAGTAGAAAATTTCTCTCAAACAGATAGTTATAAATGCATTAATTTTATAGATAGTCCTGTAAATAAATCTCTATTTTGGAAATTATTTTTTGATGGCTCTAAGTCTAACAAAGGAGCAGGAGTAGGATGCGTGTTAATAAGCCCAGAGGGAGATAAAACTATGCTAACTTGCAGACTCGAATTTGATTTCACCAACAATACCACAGAATACGAGGCTATAATCCAAGGACGATACAAAGCAATCAGATTAGATGTCAAATACCTTCAAGTTTTCAGAGATTCTGAAATTGTAATCAGACAGGTACATAATACTATACATTTTTTATCAGGTCATTTAAAACATTACCAATATTTAGTTCAAGATCTCACTGAACACTTTATAGCATTTAATATTTCATCAATTCCCAGACTCCAGAATGCTAGCGCAGACCTATTAGCAAACGTAGCTTCCAAGCTCATTCCTTCAGAAGATTTTAGCCCTAACCGATTTTCAATTGAGTTAATTTTAGACCATCTATTCCTGATAACATTACCAATTGGAGGATTTTCAATGACAATCCTAATATTGTGAGTTTCCTCACATCTGAAGGATCGTGCACCAATCAAATAATTGACGAAGACCAACATGACCAACAATTGCAACAGGATAGTACTAACAATATTATACCTAAATTAGTAGTCAAATTAGAAGACCTTTATTATTTGAAAGATCGATTCAAAAGATCTACCAATTCAAAACTCCAAAGCTCAACTTTGAATTATGAATTAGTAAATCTAGGAACTGATGCCAAACCGCATAATATCAACCTAGGCCTTGGCCTAGCCCCTGAAGAAAAATTAGCGTATATTCGTCTCTTGAGACAATACAAAAGCATCTTTGCTTAGAATTACGATGAACTCAAAACATATGACACTTCCATCATCCAACATACTATTCCAATGATCGATAATGAAAAACCTGTCCAACAAAAGTTGAGAAAGATCCATCTCAATCTAGAAAACTAGATCAAAACTTAACTCAATAAGTTATTGAAAGCCAAAATAATTTTTCCCGTTAGGCATTATAAATGGGTCTCCAATAAGGTACCTGTTAGAAAGAAAAACGGAGATATTAGAATCTGCATTGACTTTCGAAACCTTAACAAGGCCTGCCAAAAGGATAATTTTCCTTTGCCTCTCATGGAACAAATATTGCAGGTAGTTGCAGGCTCAGAATTAATGTCATTCTTGGATGGATTCTCAGGATATAATCAAGTATTGGTACATCCCGATGATCAATTAAAAACTACATTTAGAACTAAATGGGGCACATACGCATATCAAAAGATTCCATTTGGATTGATTAACGCGAGTGCCACATTTCAGAGATCCATGGACATCGCATTTAAGGGGTTAGTTAATAAATCAGTGGTAATCTATTTGGATGATATAACTGTTTATTCCAAGAAATGAAACAACCATCTCAGAGATTTAAAACAAATCTTCCAACGTTGTTTAAGGTATGGGATTTCACTTAACCTGAAAAAATCATTTTTCGCATTAAGTGAAGGAAAACTTCTCGGATTCATAGTGTCAAAATCTAGGATTCACATTGATCCTGACAGGATCAAGGAGATTTCCACAGTACCCCTACCTCACAACAAGAAAGCCATACAATCTTTCCTTAGCCAGATTAACTTTGTAAAGGGATTTGTTCCAGACTTTTCAAGAATTGTGTCTCCTTTACAAGCAATGATTAAAAAGAACACAAACTTTAAATGGGGCCAAAATGAACATGAGGCATTCAATCTGATCAAACAAGCAATTATTAATGCTCCATATTTAGCAACTACAAATTTTTCCGACCCTTTTATCTTGTATACATTTGCCTCGGATAGATCATATACCGCGATACTCACTCAAGCAAATCAAGAAAAGGCGGAAGCCCCAATTGCTTTTTTCAGTTCCAATTTACAAGGAGATGAGTTGAATTATTTAGATGTGGAGAAACAAGCTTATGCTGTTTTCAAAGCAATTAGATATTTCAGAGATTTTTTACTCAAAACACATACCAAAATCATAGTACCATTTCCAGTGGTAAGAAATCTTCTAGTACAGAAGGATGTGGGTGAGAAAAGGGCCAATTGGGTTACTACCTTACAGGAATATGATGTAGAAATCAAACCAGCAAGTATTGTAAAAGATCAAGGCTTTTGCAAAATGCTGGCTGGAGCATCGCTAATGTCTAAAAATCCATCTGCAGAGGTACAATTGTACGAGGTAAGCCTAAACGATGTTGAGTCATTATATGCTGATATTATTTATTATCTAAATAATGGATATGCTCCTTCAAACCTCGATCATACCAAGAAAAGGGCTCTAAGGTTAAAAGCCAAACAATATCAACTCGTGAATGATATTCTTTTTAGGATAAATTATGACTCTATTCTCCTTAGATGTCTTGAGAAATCTGAAGCTGAAAAAGTCTTGCAGGAACTCCATGATGGGCCAGTAGGCGGAAACTACGTTGGAGACGCTACTGCTCATAAAATTTTACGCGCAGGCTATTATTGGCCCACATTATTCAAAGACGCACATAATTACGTTAGGAAATTTCAAGTCTGTCAAACCACTGCTGGGAGACAAAAGAAACCATCCTTGCCACTGCAACCAGTTACCATTGAACAACCTTTCGATCATTGGGGATTGAACGTAATAGGTGAGATCGTTCCTCACTCTTCTAAACAACATAAATATATCCTTACAGCAACAAATTACTTTACTAAATGGGTAGAAGCAGTTCCACTCAAGACGGCTAACGCTGAAAATATCATCGAGTTCATAGATCAGTTCATAATCACCAGGTTTGGGTTGCCTTCCGCTTTAATGTTTGATAATGCATCATATTTTTCCGGTAATTCAATGACTGAATTTGCACTTAAAATGGGTTTCAAGCTTAAATACTCTGCCAATTATTACCCACAAGGGAACGGGTTATTTGAATCTACAAATAAGAATTTAATTAGAATCAGTAAGCGAACCATTGACCAAAATCATAAAAATTGGCATAAGTATTTAATATATGCTTTATGGGCAAATCGAATAATGCAGAAAGCCTCTATCAGCACTTCTCCCTTTAATTTAGTTTATGGGAAATAAGTGGTTCTTCCAACACATCTGGCGATTCCCTCTTTAGCCTTGGTTCAATATATTGATGAAGCACCAACTTCTTCCTTACAACTAAGGCAACTGGAATTAATTAAGTTAGAAGAAAAATGAGAGCGGGCTAAGATAACTCATGCTCATCACCAAGCATTAGTGAAGGCTTCTTTTGATTCAAACATGATATCCAGAAAGGATTTTCAGATGGGAGATCTAGTTTTGAAATGGGACAAGGCTCATGAGGAAAAAGGGAAACATACAAAATTTGAAAGAATGTGGCTTGGTCCTTTTCAAATCATAGAAGTCATAGGTCCGTCTATTTTCATGTTACAAGATTTAACAGGGAAAAGAGATTCTTTACCTGTTAATGGTCAGATCCTCAAAAAATATTTTCCATAGAAGATCATTCTTCTATTTTTGAAGATTAGTTGTTTTTCTTTTTCATAATAAAACTAGTTATAAATGGTTACAATTGAGATTCACGAAAAAGACACAAATTCTCTTTTAGATTTTGTTTTTCACTTGTATAAATAGAATTCCTTCTGAAAAATTAATCATTACTATTGAAAGATACAATTAAAAACTCTAGACCTAGAAATGATATTAGTTTCAACTACATAAATTTTGATGAAAAGCTACCTTTAATTAGAAATTGTTTTATTTCAGTCCAATGAAAGTTATAAATAACAAAAATGAAGGTTCTCTGTAGAAAAGTTCTTTCCAAAAACTCTATCATTGTCATCCAGAGCTGTCTTAAGGAAACAATGGCTTCCTCCCCACCTAGGAAACTATAATATTCAAAGAATGATCCAAAGATACACTTTAACTTAAAGAGTAAGAGGTCTCATCACGAGCCGACTTATCATGATCATAGATATTATAGCTTGCCGACTTTGCCAATACTGAATACCACAACAGGGCAATGACTCGAGATTGTTAAAATCAAAAGACAAGGGGTCTCATCAAGAGCCATCTTGTTCAGCAAAGTTAATAAATCAGTGAATGACTGTGTCATGAATTGGCTACCAAACCAAGACATTGTTCTTTAAGGATAAAAAGAAAATGAAAGCAAAAAGTGTGGAAATGGATGTTTCTTTGAAAAGTTGTAAATTTCTCTAAGTAGGATGTAGGATCATTGCTGGATAACAGGTAACCCTGTCGAAGCTATAAACGCTTGTTGGTAGCAGAGGCTCTACCTACGACAAATGAGCATATTTAAAATTGATTTACAGAGAAGACTTTGTTTTTATCTTTATAAACCAAGTAATGACTGATGTAGATACAAGGACTAGCTTGAGGGAGTAAATAATCAAAGTTGAGAAAAGAAGAAACGAAATATCATTGATAGGTAAAAGCATAATGTACTTAATATTTCTATGGTAAAGTTTAATTTTCTGGAAAAATTTTCTGTTTTGGAAGTTTTGAAAATTCAAAAGAACAGCAGAGATAATTGGTTCTTCCAAGTGAATCGCCAATTGTTGTGGCCAGCAACAACCCCCCTTCTTATTTAGTGTTATTCCTAATACTAAATAAGTGGGGACCCTTAGTTAAAAAATTCAAAAATCAATTAGTGCTTAAATTTCCTTTTCGAATAAAACTTACCATCATAATCTTAGGTAATCCCCTTGAAAAATCTAAAAAATCTAAGTTTAATGATAAGGTAGGACAAAAATCTTTCCTTAGGAAATATCGCATCACAAAAGAATAAAAGGATACCTCCTTACAAACCCAAGTTCTGTCATTGCGAGATCGCGATACGCGATAATAAAATATCGCATCGCATACATCAAATACAATTTACGTTAAAACATCTTAAATATGCCGATATGTGATGACACATATCGCAAATCGAATTTTGCAGAAAACAGGTTAACTAAGATTGTCATATATTACGTTCCTGTGATATTGCGATATGGCGATATTGTAGTATTGCAATCAGGGAAAATTTTAAGAACCCCCCCTAAATTTATATGTATAATAAATGGGCGAATCTCCATGGTATATGGGAAAAATGGAAGACGAATTTATCAATAATATAATATGTATATATAATTTTTTGGCGAATCTCTCACCAGGCATGGCGAATATTTTACTCAATTATAAAATCTTGTAAGATCTTGGTATTACCATGGGTAAATACCATGGGTTATCATAAACCTAGAGCTTAAAAATCACTATTAGTAATTTATAAAAATTAATAGTTGATTTTTATTTTATTTTTTGTTTTAACCAAGCTAAAATGTTTAACATACATTAAATTACAACATCCATTTTTACTCTTGATCCACCCGAGAGTGATCAAATATTTTTTCACTCTATGCTAGTTTACATATCACGATATTTGATACCTCTCGGGGGTTAGTAGATCCAGAGTAAAGATGGATCTATGCTGGTTTAATTCCCCCATTTAAATAGGCTACATTCCAGGTGAATACCATGGGTCAATGCCATGTGCCATTTTGGTGAATACCATGGGTCAATACCATGTGCCATTTTTATTTTTATTAATACTAATATTAGGGTTAATAATGTTTTTTTGCATGGTATTAATAACAATCTAGTCCATGGTATTTGTCCCATAGTATTTTGCCCATAGGTTTCACCTCAATATAACGCATTTTTTGAGTGTTCGTAAATATAAGGTGACTTATGGAGTAAATATAAAAAATTGTTTTATTTCTTTACCATACCTCTCATTTATTTATATTTTTATTAATTTACCATACCTCTTTTACAAATATGGTATTTGGCCCATAGGATTCACTTAAATAAAATCTCTTTCTTGAGCCTTCATAAATAGAATGAGGGTTATGGACTAAATATAAAAAAGAGGTTTTATTTATTTACCATACATCTAGTTTATTTATATTTTTATTTATTTACCATACCTTTTGAGTAAGTATAAAAAGACGTTCTATTTATTTACCATACCTCCACTTTACTTATATTTTTATTTGTTAACACCCTTGCATGTATATAAGATGACTTATGGAGTAAATATAAAAAATGTTTTATTTATTTACCATACCTCTTATTTATTTATATTTTTATTAATTTACCATACCTCTTTTATAAATATGGTATTTGGCCCATAGGATTCACTTAAATAAAACCTATTCTTGAAAATGGGGGAATGGATTCACTTAAATAAAATTTATTCTTGAAAATGGGCGAATGGAAGGTTGTAACTCTCAATTTCAAGGGCTAAATTTACCTTTTTTACCCTCTCCATTAAAATAAGGTGGGATATTTGAGGTGATTGTTAAAAATGTACTATGATACAAAATATTCGCCTACTAAAAATTTAAAACCCCTTAATTTCGCCAAAGGGCGAACATTCGCCCCTAAAATTTTCTATGATTGCAATAATGCGATATTGCGATTTCGCAATACAGTGACAAAGCGATAATGCAATATAGCGTGCTATCAACTCTGCAATGTTATGATTTTGCGATGTTGCGATCTGCGATATTGCAAAGAAAATCGCAAAATCGCTTCATCGCAGATCTTTCGGGCTCGTGATTCAAAAAAACATTTTCCATAAACTGACACCTAGTTATGCGCTTTAAGGCCAATGAATGAGTTAGTTGCCAGTTATTAATGGAATATGGTTTCATGCTTATCGAAAAATCATCTCACATAAGGTGGCATATTTGATGCGTCTTCGGCATTTAAAACTTTCCCATCACCCTTCCTTATCATTATTCTCACTTCACTTGTGAATTGCAAGAACGAAGAACAAAAGACGATACAAAGCAACACGTAGGATATTATGGGAAAGAAAAGAAAAGCTCCGAGCTCTAAAGAGAAGGAAATGGCACCCTTGTATACAGACACAGCCTATAACAGAGACGTTGGTATTGCTACATGGGAAGGCATGTATAATCTGCTTGAGGAGGAAAATCCCAAAGTAATGGAAGTTACTGCTACTGCGGGCTCACATAGTTCTTCTGAGGCATCCATCACAGAGCTAGCTTGTTCATTCTTGCACCAGATAGTGGCAAGGCCCAAAATTCTCCCATACTTAGACATGGTTAAGTGGATACTGGACAACGTTGATAACAGAAATAGACAGTTTAAGACCTAGGGTCAAGAGATTATGGAACCATTATTTTCACAAAATTTGAACTTCATATCCACTAAAAGAAAAAAGCGCAAAAGGCAAAAAACGCATCAAGGAAACCCGGAACTGAAAAAAATTTCTCGAAAAGGAAATCTTCTAATTGCTCAGTCACCTGCAAGCCTCAAAAATTGCAAGAAAGCAATGATAGAGACAGACTGGAAATAGAAGGCTCAAGAAAAGGCAGAAGCAATCCAAAGGTTAACCAAGTTGAACTGGGATTATTGCTGGGCATACTTAGTAAAGCCACATAGCCAGTCGATGACTCTCAAGTGCATCATCAATTCTACCGAGAAGATGGCGCCAGCTCTTGCCGATTCTATTTTCTCAGCTCAGCTAAAATTGGAAGTCGGCCAACCGACTCTTCTCAAACAGATGCTGAATGCATGCGATTTCAAGGAGCAGATACAGAAGTAGTTTTAATTTTAGATTCAATTTTAGTTTTAATTTTTATTTTTTTTCCTGAAATGAGGGCGGTCATTTAAACCGCATCCTACATTTTTGTAATAAGTTATTTTTAGATTTAGTTAGTAGTATTTAAACCCTTCTCATGCATTTAGAGAAGGGTCCTGAAATTTGTCAAAAACTTATCCCCAGAACATGCACTTCTGTACCCTCTAAGGAGGTTTTGATGAATGAATGGAAAAATATTTATTGATATTTTCATTTGATATCTGCTACTGATGTTGCACTTTTGTACTCTTAGTAGATGTTAGATCAAGAAGAGATAAATCATTATCACTTGAAGCTCATGAGTAGGACTAGTTATAAATGGTACTTCTATCTCTTAACTATTTTTGCCTTTGTTTTAAAGTGATTTTCATGTTCAGTTGTTTATATATTGATGCATGAATGCCTGAGTTAACATTTGGCACTTTTGTACGGTGATAGCTATTTATTTATGCTTGATGTATGAGTAGCTCATTATGCGATATGTTTTTCACAACTGTTTCGTCTATTTTTTTATACAAAGTGGTTCATCCTTATTGAAATCTTTTCTCATAACAATTGAATGATATTTTATTACCATTTGTTATTTGAAATCATTTTAGATCACATAACGGAAATATTACACCCTGGGTTAGTGTAGACTTAGATATTTTTGCTTATTAGAATACAATTTCCTTATTATTAGATTAGAATTAGAATAAAAGTATTCCATTTAGAAACTGTTAGAAAGAGAAATATTAGTCTGTCACACACATACACATAAATTGGGAGACTGGTCCCATATCCCCATTCGACCCACTATACCAAACGGAAAAGGAGCTGCCAACCAAGGTCCGGACCGAGTGGGTATCCCCCTTGTTGTAGACTCGACTTTTGGGGCTTCAACACTTTGCTACAAGCCATTAGAGAAATTCAAATTCTAGCCAAAACAATAAAGGAGTTGAGCATCAAAAGACCAGGAAGAAAAGCAAAAGAAACAAAAAGAATTCACCTAGTAGGAAAGATAGTAGACATAATTATGGGGAAAATTGCCATGTAGAAATATGTGGATCCAGGGAGTCCGATTGTCAAGACACATATAAATGGAATTGAAATTCCAAATACATTGATTGAGTTAGGGGCAGCAGTAAACATCATGAGTAGACAAACTATGGAGTAGCTTAAACTTCCTAATCTTCTTTACACACTTACCTTACTGCAACTTGCAGATAGATCAGTAATCAAACTAGATGGTGTATTAGAAGATATTTCAATATCCTTAGATTCTTGGGAATATCCTATTGATTTCATGATCTTAACTCCCAAGAATAATCTAGGAGGACACCCACTCATATTAGGAATACCTTGGCTGGCCACAGCTGATGCTTTTATTAGTTTTAGATCTGGTGACATTTATATTTCTGATGGTAATTCAACAAAAACATTTACTCTGTATCCTCCAGCAAAAGCAATCATAGAAATAGATGACAAGGAATGGATTGATGATGAAGATGATATTCAACCTCTCTTTACTATGTCATAAATTAGTGAATATAGTCAAATTTTGAATACATTGGAAAATTTTGAAACATCTTCAAAATATGATCATGCACAATTTCAAGAAAAATCTAATGTTGAATACTTATCATCTAGGCAGATATATCTCTATTCTATGGAATAGTTTGGTAGCTCTACAATTGAAATTTTTCCAGGTAGGATATTGAACATAAACAAAAACTTGGAGAAACTACAACAAGAAGAGCTAATCAAAACATTACAAAAACATTCTGCTGCAATTGCATGGGAATACACCAACATGAAAGGCATTGATCCTAAGACATGTATCCATCATATCTATATTGAGGAAAATAGTAGACCTATCAGACATCCTCAGAGAAGGATGAATCCAAATCTTAGGGAGATTGTAAAAGAAGAGCTCCAAAAATCACTGAATGTAAACTTCATTTACCCAATTTCAGATAGCCAATGGGTTTCTCCTTTGGTAATTGTGCCCAAAAAGAATGGTAAATGGAGGTTGTGCATTGATTACTTAGAATTGAATAAAGCAACTCTTAAAGATCATTTTCCTTTGCCCTTTATAGATCAAGTGCTAGATACATTAGCAGGTAAGAAGTACTTCTCATTTTTGGATGGTTTTAGTGGTTATAATCAAATTCAGATAGCACTTGAGGATCAGGATAAAACCACATTTACTTGTCCATAGGGAACTTTTGCCTACCAAGTACTTCCTTTTGGGTTATGTAATGCACCTGCAACATTCCGAAGAGTAGTATTAGGAATTTTTTCTGATCTAATACATGATTGTGTAGAGGTATATATGGATGATTTTACAGTCCATGGAAACACATTTGAAGAAGCTTTGGAAAATTTGGAAAAAGTTCGTAAAAGATGTAAAGAAACAAACCTTTCACTAAGCCATGAAAAATGTTTTATGATGTTTACAGAAGGTATTGTTTTAGGACATCACATTTCAGGAGATGGGACTAAAGTTGATAAATCTAAAGTTGAAGTCATCTCTAAGTTATCAATTCCAAATTGCCAAAAGGATGTTAGAAGTTTTCTAGGATTTACAGGATATTATAGAAGGTTTATAGAAAACTTCACTAAAATAACATCTCCACTCTTCAAATTGCTTACAAAAGATTGTGAATTTAGTTGGAATCCTGATTGCCAATTAGCATTTGAAACCTTGAAAGCAAAAATTTCTGAAGCACCTATTTTAAGAGGTCCAAATTGGAAACTTCCTTTCCATATTTCCACAGATGCTTCAAATATGTCTCTGGGAGCTGTATTGGAACAAAAAGATTTGATTCCTTATGCCATTTACTATACAAGCAAGAATTTGACTCCCACTGAATTGAATTATACTGTGACTGAAAAGGAATTCTTCGCTGTTGTTCATCAAGTTCAAACATTATATAACAAGCTATGAAACCTTTGTTCATAGAGATCACTCTACAATTGGATATTTGACGAATAAACCTATTACTAATGGCAGAGTTACAAGATTGCTTTTACTTTTGCAAGAATTCAACATTACTGTACTATATATACTTGGAAAGCAAAACAGAGTTGTTGATTTCTTGTCCAGGATTCAGAATATCAAAGAGGATTCTCCAGTTGAAGACAAGTTTCCCGATGAATATATTTTTGCAGTAACTACTCAAACTCCTTGGTTTGCAGATGTTGCTAATTACTTGGTTATAGGGAAGTTACCTTCACATTTTTTTCCTAGAGAGAAAAGAAATATTATTCAAGAAAGTGCAAGATATTCATGGATCACTGAGGAATTGTATAAAATAGGGCCAGATCTTATGATCAGAAGGTGTGTCAGGGAAGATGAAATGTGTGAGATTCTCAAAGCATGTCATGATGAGTCATGTGGTGGACACTTTGCTAACAAGAGAACAACCTATAAAATCTTTTCTTTAGCATATTATTGGCCATCCATCTTCAAAGATGCTAAGGAATATGTCAGGAGGTGCGATAGCTGCCAAAGTGTAGGGAAACCTGCTCCCTCAAATGAAATGCCATTACAAACTCAGGTACTTATCGAACCCTTTGAAAAATTGGCTTTAGACTTTATTGGATCAATTAATCCTCCATCTAAGCAGAAAAAGTATATATTAGTATGCACTGATTATGTCACCAAATGGGCAGAAGCCAAAGAATTACCTTTTGCTAACAAAAAATCTATAGTTAATTTTCTTTTTGAGGACATATTCACTTGTTTTGGTGTTCCAAGAGAAATCGTGACAGATCAGGGATCTCAATTCACATCCAACATGGTGGAAAGGCTTGTGGAGGAATACAAGATCAAGCATAGGAAATATACTCCCTATCATCCACAAGAAAATGGTCAAGTGGAGTCTACAAATAAAGTGATTGAAAGAATCCTCACCAAGACTGTGCATCTACATAGAAGAGATTGGGTAGAAAGCCTTCCTGAAGCCTTATGGGCCTATAGAACTACATGCACGAACACAATGAGACATACACCCTTTGAACTTGTTTATGGGAAATAAGTCTTGTTCCCTATAGAGTTCCAAATCAGAACTTTCAAGATGGCAGTCCAGTTGGGGATGGAACTATCAGAGGCTCAAAAACATAGGCTGGAGAAATTAAATGAACTTGATGAAATCAAGCAAGAGGCAATTCAAAGGACTGGTATAGTCCAAAAATAGAGGGCTAAATGGCATGACAAATACATCAAGGACAAAAGGTTTCAAGAGGAAGATTGGGGACTGTTATTTGATTCAAAGTTTAAAGATTTTCAAGGGAAGTTTCAAACTCATTGGCTTGGGCCATATGAGATTGAAAAAGTCTTTAGTAATAGAGCAGTGAGGATCAAAACAATAGATGAAAGTCAAACTCCTCTTCTTGTGAATGGTCATAGATTGAAAATATATCAAAAGCCAATTTCAAAGGAGGAGTTCATCAAGATCTTCCAGAACAATTCTGAAATGAAGTTAGTGAAAAAGAATCATTCTTCTCCACCAACTTAGTCTTTATTTTTCCTATAAAAAATAAATAAATAATAATAAATTGTATAAAGTTGAAAACCAATCATTGATTGGCATGCTTATATAGAAAATACAGGATGAAAATTAGAAGTTTCTAACACCCTATATTTTCCATTTCTTTTCTGTAAAAAGTGGTGACAAAAAGCCACAATCACTCTGCATTCTGCAAAATTCATTATCTCATTTCACTTCAATCTATTTTTACAGTTTCATTTCATTCCATTGCCATGTTTCACCAATAAATTTTTCCTCTTCCAATATTTCTTTCATCTCCATTTTTCATTTATCATCTTGTCTTATTTTCACTTACACAACCATTACCATTTCATTCATTCATAAGCCATATTTTACTCTCTATTTCACGTTCTACAGTTGTCTCATGTTCTGCAGCTGATTCCATTCCGCAGTTGATCATGTTCTGCAGCTAATCTGATTCTGCAGCAACAATTTGTTTATCAGTCCAAGCACAAGTTTCCACTTCATAATAAAATCTTCTATGCAGGTAATTGAAAAAAAAAATCAGCTTTGAAGACCAATCATGCCTAAAGTACCTGTGGATCAAACATCAAAATATTAGCAAGCGGAAGGTAAAGCTTCCAAAAGGTAAATACAAAAATTTATTTAAAAAAGAAATTTAAAAAATATGTATGATCACATGACTCCTTGATTAACCATCATTTGATTTGACCGCCACGACATCTTTGCCATATCTTCCGCCTTTAATGAAAAATGGTTCAATGATTCTTTCATAAACCGATCTCCACTTCAAACTCCATAACTCATACTTAAACGGTCCTCCACAGCTACACCTATTAATGGTCAGAATAAAGACGTGACCTATCTATCTATGACTCTCTAAACCCTGACTACTTATTTATTACATGCCAACTCTAAAGTTTGTCTCTCATATTCACACAACCATTTCATATACATAGACATTCTGTTCTCATATACACAGTAATTCTGTTGTCATATATACAATCATTCTATTTCCGCATCTACAGTCGTTCTGTTTCCATATACCCAGTCACTCCATTTCCATATACCCAGTCACTCCATTTCCATATACGAAGTCATTCTATTTCTTAGATAGTGAGAGTAGTTTTGAAGGGTAACCAAGAATAGAGGATATGGGACTCATCGTCAGTGTAGATCCCATAGGAGCAAAATTCATAGAAGGATATCCCCAACTTAAGGAGATGCTACAGAAGATTGGATGGCTCAAGTTCATTGAAAATTTTGATGGATATCATAAGGAAATCATGAAATCTTTTACCAGATCTTTTGATGGTACCGAAGTGGAAATTGGGGACATCAAGTTTGCAATCACAGAATCCTACATAGCAGAGGCTACAAGACTACCAAGGCTTGGTGAAAGGTGGTTCAAAAACAAATAATTCCACAGTGAATCATGTAAGGTATTCCTCAAGAACCCAGGTATGGATGTCACTATGTTTAGGAAAGGAATCCATATTTCAGCCCTCAAAAATAAATGGAGAAGAATGCTTTTGATATTGCAAAAATTTATTACCTATGAGGGAAGATTTGGATGTATGTATGTTTATCATATACATTTATTGATGAACTTTTTAGATAATGGGGACACTAACCTCCCTTTCTTCCTCCTAAATAGTCTAAGGAGAATGGCCTCAAATGTCTAGAAGAAAATAGAATCTTTGGAAACAACCATGTATCACCATGGATTGGTCAAGATCCTGGTTGAATATCATCTCAAGAAAATAGGGAACACCTGGGAAAAATTTCTAATAAGAAACCATTTCCAAGGGACACCAGAATCTCCTGGAAAATATAGTGTCAAAAAGACTAGGAGAAAGAAGACCAATCTGACCATTCAAAGGAACCCTGAACCTTCAGCACAAAAAATGATGAAGAAGAACAAATCTCTAAAAAATTAACAGAGATTAGAAAGCAAACTACGCTGAAGATAAAAATTAAAGAAAGGGTTGAAGAAATTAATAGGGATATTCGTGAACCTTCATCACCTCAAGAGGATGAACAACTACTCTCTGAAAGACTAACCAAGATCAAGGAGAAAATCAAGAAAAATAAGGAGAAAGGAAAGAGGAAAAAGGACACAAAAGAAGAAACCATAAGTTTCCAAAATTTGAGGAGGAGCTCTAGACTCCAGGGTAAGGTGAAGAGGGTGAAATCAAAAGAGTCCCAGTTTATAAACTTAGAGGAAGAAACCCCAGTTCAGTCCCTTGACAGTATTCCATATGAACAAAGTCCACAAAACTCTCCTCCACAGAATTTTGAAGGCAACCCAAGTAGAGCTTCTCCTGGCATAGATCCAATACAACAAAAAATCTATGATTACATAGACTCATTAGAGAAAAAGAGTACCTCAGGAGACCCAGGAACTTCAGCTAATCCAGAACAGCCTGTCACCCCATAAGAAATTCTAACTAGCTTTCTCAAACAGGAGATCTTTGAGCTAAAAATTCTGAATAGGCACTTCCAAAAAGAAAATGAAACTTTGAGGGAACAGAATAAGTGGATAGAGCTATTCATGACAACACTATGCTACACTTGGGATTATGGTACAAGAAGAACAAGAAACTGAAAAGGAAAAATAAGAAGCTGAACAGAACACTTATTAACCTTAAATACAAATTTCTTATGAGGAAGCCAAGGATGGCAGTCAATGCAAAGAAAAGAAAGAAAATAAAGTTGGATGTGTTGGTAGAAGTATCAGAACAAATGAAATGGGAGGAAGAAGTTCACAATTTTGATTGCATGGGGACATGCAATGGTTTTACAGTGGGGGTATGTTGAACCTCAAAACTGCTCTTTCCTTAGCAACTCTTCTCATCCCTTTTTCTTTGTTTTTCTATGAAGAAATGCATTCCTATCATCAATAACCAGTATACATTTCCTTAAGGAGGACATTTAGTGATTTACATATTATATTTTTATGTTTTTCTGTTCAAATAAGTTTTTGTCTTTTAGCTATGGAACACAACCTATTCTACAGCTAATCAGCTGTTCCGCAACTACTTCCATGATTTAATAGGTTCCAAGTGTCAGAAGGAGAAACTAGCTACATGGGCATCTTAGAAAACATCATGACATGGACCGTGTCCTATTCACCTAGCCCAATTTGACAAGGAAGATGGTACAAGACTATGGTCAATGGAGAAATCAAACGTTGAGACAGAAGGAAACATGACTCTATTTCATGGATAATCAACACATTTCACAGTGATGGGAAGCGTTATCTGAAACAACTTCCTGAACCCTTGGACTCCAACAACCATCTGTGCAACCAAATCCAACAGCCATCATCTTGGATTTATGTCTCCACCAGCTGAGGAAGAAAATTCCATGTGCCTGTCTTCTACGTGTTTTTGGTTGTAGCTTAATTTTCTCCACAAATAGTTTCATAATTTTCTTATAAATACCTGTGTAAAGAACTTGTAAGGAGTTCGAATTTCCTCATGTATTAAGCTTAGACTTACTATGTTATAACTTTGAAAAACTCATTTTCCTGTTTTAATATGAAGACTGCCAGTTTTATGGATATGTGAAAGAGTTGCTTGGAGATTGATTAAGCATGCATAACCTGATCAGTTGTAGAGGGCCCCTGCATTGGCTGAGGTTTTATTTCATTTTGTTTTGTCTTTTCTAGTTAAACTGTAAATTTATCATTTCTTCTCACAATGTTCATACTCATTTTCATACTAACCTTGTTTATAATGCAATCTTTTTCATCTTCTTACTAATGCAGGATAGCTTCTTTCATTGCAGAATAAATTTTTTTGTTTAATTTTCTTTCAAGTTCTTATCAGTAATTAGAAGTTGGAATTCAGTAGTGTAATTTAGTTTGTTTCATTTACTCTTTTACTAGTCTTTAAGTTTTCAATTAGACTGATCAGTGCCATTACTGTTCTTGCCATTTTATTACTAGTTTAGTAACTCATGGTGTAGATGAATGTTTCTGAAAAGCCCTTCTAATTGATAAGTCATCTTAAACTAAGTGGTTGAATACTTCATTCATGCAATGAGTCTTTTCTGAATTTTTGCATTTATCTTCTCTTAGAATAATGAAGTACAGAATTCCTCAAAATGTCATCCCAAGGAGATTTTTCTCCCAAAATTGAGAGGCAGAGTAACTAAGTATTTCATTTTGTTTTGTTGCAATTCCACTTTCATTTTTTTTAGTATTTCATTTAGTCTTGTTTCTGTAATTGATTAGACAGTAGTTGTAATTTCACTTTTAGTTCATGACTTGGAAACAATGATAAGAGCATAAATAGAAACTTTGCTTTCATTTCTTGATTAAACTTTACTTCCAAATCTTACTTAAAGAACTTTTATTTCTTATTTTTAGATTATTAGCAGTCTTTATAGAAGTTAGATTTAGGATTTTGATAGTTACATTGTAATTTATTAGGAACTAAAGGACCAAAAACCCCCAAAACAACATAAAACACAAAGACAACGAAGTAAGAAGGGTAATCTAGCACAGATAGTGCACTACACTTCATCAGTTTACGATATTCGGATTGATAATTTATGTAGAGCAATTTAGGACACTAAATTGAAAAAATAGCTACCATCACCCTAGCTAGTTGATTTCCATTTCTATTTGTAAGCATATTTTAGTATTTTACATTAATGAAATGAAGTATTATTTCCGCTGCATCTCTATGTTTATGGTTATCTCTGTAATTTGTTGCGTTCTTGTTTAAATTCGGATCAGTGGTATCAAAGGGGTCTGCGTTTTTCTCTATTTTTCTTTGCATGTCCCCAACGAAGTCGGGATATAAGGAGTTAGGGCTTGAACTGGTCGAACCTTTGCAAGACTAGCCTCGTAAACCTCGACAACCTCCCATGGCGGATGAAAAGAAAGACGAGGGGGCAAGAGATCCTATCAAAATCTTGCTTGAAGAAGCCCTCGAGCAACAAAGGAACATGATGATGGATAGCTTTACCCAGATCCTTCAGTGAATAACCAGGGGCAACGCATCGGCTTCCAACAACTACTCTAGAAACGCCACACCATTTAAGGTACAAGCTAATTTTGAAATCCCCATATTCGAGGGTCAGATAGACGTAGATGCCTTAGATAAATGGTTAAATCTACTAGAAGGGTATTTTTTTATCATGAATTTTCGAGTTAGGAAAAGATTGTTTTCACTCTTCTCAAAGCAGCCCCCCATGTCAAGGACTGGTGGGAAACCTACTGCGAGCAGAAGGATGAAAGTATAGGCTCACTATTTTCAGTTGCACCCACTTGGAATTCATTCTGGGATGCTGTCAAGGAGCAGTACTACCCTATCAAAAGCTATGAGGACAAATACATAAAGTGGACCACGCTGCGGCAGGGAAAGGACCAAGATGTTCCAGAGTTCACCAACATTTTTCATACCCTTCGCACACAGTTGGGTATCAAGGATTCTAAGTTGCATCTGGTACTCAAATACGATGGCTACCTACATAGATACATCTAGGAAGAGATGGAGTTCCTGAACATCTCCTCGCTCGGCATAGTGTACCGATACACTGTCAAAATCGAGCAGAAGTTTAAACAGAAGAAGCGATACTTTGGATCTGCAAATCTGAAGACCAAAGGAAAAAGCCAAGGTGGGGTGAACCAAGAAAACCCGTCATAGCCACAAGAAAATAACAACACCACGAAGTCAAAGAAGGACACATAAAAGAGGTGTGAGTTCCATAAGAGCCCCACTCACAACACAAGTGAGTGTCTGACCAGGCAGTCGCTAGTGGTCGAGCTGAAGGCTTCCGAAGCAGATGCATGTTCTGACCCTAAGTCAGAACCTGAAAAGGAGAATGGAAAAGGGAAGCAGATCATTTATATAGAGCCTAGCGTCACTTTTTCCACCACAAAGATCCAAAAGAATGAGCCTGAATATCTAGAGGAGGGGGAGCGTCTTTTCCACTCACAGATGTGGGTGAAGGGTTCGCCATTGCAATTCATTGTCAACAGTGGCAGCCAAAATAACCTCATTTCAATAGAGGTAGTGAAGTGGTTGGGCCTACTGACTACACCACACTCATAGCCATAAAGTATCGGGTGGCTTCACGAAGGACAGGATCTCTGAGTTCGCCAGCAGTGTCGCCTTCCCTACAGCATCAAACCCTTCATAGACGAGGTATTATGTGATGTTGAACCTCTAGATGTTTGTGATGTATTATTAGGCCAGCCATACTTGTGGAGGCGACATGTTGTGTATGAATCAAGGTCTCACATTGTCATTATTTCTTTGTGTAATTCATTATGAAGGATACTGGAGGTAGCCCCACCTATTGCCACCTCTTTAATGACTTCTAAGAAATGCAGCAAGCTCATCTCATAGACTAGGAAATTCATTTTCTGTCTGGTTCCCTCCCAAAGTAAGGGGAAGAGCATCATCTATTAGGTCCCTATAATATTAGTGATCCCCCCATTACTATTGTCGTTGTATCCCTTATTATTATTATTGTGCCCCTGTTGTCCCCATATTGTTATTATTGTTCCCCATAGAATCCATCTATTGTTATTTTTGTGCCTTGATATTATTATTGTTAGGTCGGTTTGGTTATATTGTGACCCCGTAGACTCCTATATAGAGAAAGGAGGTTTTGTCATTTGAATGATCTAAGAATTTTTCATTTGCGTAATGTAAAGGAGGTTTCCCCCTCGAAGAGAATTATTTCTAAGGTGTTGATCTATCTTTTTGTGAGCTGGTTCCATAACATTTGGTATTAGAGCTTTGGATTCTAGGGTTTTGCTGCTCCAAACAGGTCATTGTGCCATTTTCGTTATAACTTGCTTTCTGCGACATTTCAGAAGCTAAAAAAAAACCCCATTTGGGCCGAAATAGTTCTAAACTTTGGGTCCAAATTTTAGAGCTTTTCTTGCTATATTTGCAGAGATATGATCTATGGAAATTGGCGTTTTTGGAGACTCTCGAATTACATTCCAAACAGGTGACTTGGGGAAAATCGTCATAACTTTTGTTTTGAGCATCAGATTGAAATCTCGTAAGAATTTTTAGAAAGAGGATGGCCTCTAGTTTTCTGTGTATCATTTTCAGGTACTAAGGTTGAAACAGTGACACGTGGCACGTTGTATAAGTTTGCTCTACTAAACTAGTCTATAATCAGGTCACCATGGGAGATTTGGCATAACTCTTCCTTGGAGAATCCAATTTTGATTAGACTAGTGGCATTGGAAAGAGCACACAGAGGGCTACTGCAGGTCACAATTTCAGAACTGAGAGATCCAAAATTACAGAGGTACATCAGATTTGATATCGAGCTCCTACAAGTGAAAAAAGGCGTATATTTTTTAAATTTTTGCATAAGCTTGGTTTGAAAAATTAGTTTGAAGGAATTCAAATGGAATAGTGAAGCATTATTATCAGTAATTGATGCCTTGAAGAAAGAAAATTGAAATAACTAGTAAGCAACCTGAAAGCTCTAGCATGACTCATGAAGAAGAAGAAGAAATGCAACATGATATATCAATATTATGAAACCAAGTGCAACAAATTTCACTCCCACAAAAGGTAACAAAAAATAAGATGGATGGTTTAAAGAAAGACGTAGAAGCTAAGATGGATGGTTTAAAGAAAGGTTTAGAAGCTAAGATGAATGACTTGGAAGCTAAGATGGACAGTGTGGAAACTAAGATGGATGGCGTGGAAGCTAAGTTGGATGGCATGAATGCTAAGATGGAAGCTAAGATGAATGGCATGGACGATAAGATGGAAGAATTGAAGATAAATTTGAATACGTTGCTACAAGAAATAGTCACTAATGGTGAAAGGGTAGTAAAGGAAACTCATGATGGGAACAAAATAAATGTTAATCATGATTTCATAGACTCTAATGTTGGATTGAAGACCCACCATATTCCAAAAATCGATATGAGGAAGTTTGATGGCAAGGATCCCGAAACATGGATACTACAGATGGAGCAATTTTTTGATCTCCATAATGTGCAAAACACACAAAAGGTACGTATTGCAACTTTATATGTGGAATCAAATCAGTTTGTATGGTATCGGTGGCTTTGCTCTCATAAAAAAATTGTCACTTGGGCAATTTTTACGAAAGAAATGATAGCACATTATGAGGATACAAAAAGCAACACCTTTTTTAGCCAATTGATAAATCTCAAACAAAAGGGTTCAATGATGGAGCACATTGAGGACTTCCAAAAATTGAACATAAGGGTAAAAGATATTCCAAAGGAGCATAGGATTGATATGTTCATAGGGACTTTAAAGGATAATATCCAACATGAGGTTCGCCTTTGGGAACCTGATTCATTGGAGAAGGCATTCAGGTTAGCAAGAAAAATGGAAAGCAAAATTATGGCAACCAGGAAGCCTACCACTCATAATTATAAAGATGCAAGTGTTGCTGCCCCTAGCCTTCCACAACCTACAAGGTTGACACCACAACAATTGGAAGAAAAAAGAGCAAAAGGGCTTTGTTACAGTTTTTATAGCAAATACACTAAAGGTCATAAGTGTGCTAAGAAGAAATTATTCTACATAGATTGTGAAGAGGAGGAAGAAAATGAACAAGAAATGTCAAAAGAAGAGAATATACTCCAGGAACAAGCCCTAGATAAAGAAGAAATGAATCCAACCATTACCTTTTTCTTCTTGATATGTCTTTCTATCTTGATAGTATGAGGAGGGGTAATTCTAGCCAATGCATTACAAGATATAGTGTTGATTGATTCAGGAAGCACCCATAATTTTATTCATTGTAAGATAGCAAAGGAAATGAATTGCTTCCTATATCCAACACAGAGTGTCAAGTGATGGTTGCAAGTGGAGGAACCATAAATTGCTCTGGAAAGTTCCATAATATCAAGTTATCCATGGGATAATATGTATTGAATAGCCCAATGCTTTCCATTCCAATGGGTGGTGCTGATGTTGTACTAGGAGTCCAATGGCTACAATCCTTGGGTACAATAGCCTTTAATTTTCAAGAAATTTTCATGAATTTTTCTGTGGAAGGAAAGGAAGTTGAATTAAGGGGTATTATAGGGAAATCGGGAAATATAATTAGCTCTAACGGTATGAAAAAGCTTCTAAAGAAGGAACAACGAGGTGTAATTGCACAATTATGTTTGCTAGAGGTTCCCACATCGAAATAATCCATTTCTCCAGATCTCCAAAAAGTCTTGGACAATCATTCCAAGGTATTTGAGATTCCCAAAGGTCTCCCACCTACTTTTGATCATGATCATGCTATTCATTTGATTCCAGGAAGTGTTCCTCCAAACACCAGGCCGTACAGATATCCGTATGCCCAAAAGAGTGAAATTGAACGTATGGTTGCAGAAATGCTAAAGGCTAGTATAATTCAACCTAGTCAAAGTTCTTTCTCTGCTCCAATAGTATTAGTTCACAAGAAGGATGGATCATGGTGCATGTGTCTAGATTATAGGGAGCTCAACAAGCTCACTGTTAAAGATAAATTTCCCATTCCTATCATTGATGAATTATTGGATGAATTGCATGGATCAATTTACTTCACCAAGTTGGATCTTTGTTCAGGATATCATTAAATCAGAATGAAGACTGAACACATTCCAAAAACAACATTTAGAACTCATGAGGGTCATTATGAATTTTTGGTCATGCCTTTTGGCCTTACTAATGCACCTTCTACATTTCAAGGTTTGATGAATTCCATTTTCAAACCCTTCCTTAGAAAATTTGTGTTAGCATTTTTTGATGATATACTAATCTATAGAAAGTCTTGGAAGGATCGTGTCCAACATGTTGACATGGTGCTCAAACTATTGGAGGAGAAACAATTATATGAAAAGATCTCCAATTGTTTCTTTGGAGTACAAGAGGTGGAATATCTAGATCATATTGTATCTCATGAAAGTGTTAAGGTCGACCCTAGGAAAATTAAAACCATTAAGGAATGGAAAATCCCCACATCCATAAAGCATCTACGAGGATTTCTAGGGTTGAAAGGGTATTATCACAAGTTTGTTAAGAATTATGGGAGAATAGCAGCACCTCTAACAACATTATTGAAGAAAGATGCATTTTCATGGACTCTAGAAGCAACAAAGGCCTTTAAAAATCTTAAAGAGGCAATGTGCCAAGCACCAGTCTTAGCTACACCGGACTTCACAAAAACCTTTATTGTGGAATGTGATGCCTCAGGAAATGGAATCGATGTTGTTTTGATGCAAGAAGAAAGACCCACTGCTTTTGAAAGTCGTCCAATCAAAGGAAATTATTTACACAAAGCTATTTATAAGGAAATGTTGGCAATACTACATGCACTTAAGAAATGGCGACCCTACCTAACGGGAAGACACTTCAAGGTAAAAATAGATCATGATAGTCTTAAATACTTTTTAGAACAAAAATTATCTTTAGAAGAGCAGAACAAATGGGTCACAAAGATATTGGGTTATGACTTTGAAATCATCTAAAAAAAAGGGAAGCAAAATGTTGTGGAAGATGCACTCTCAAGAAAGGATGAGGATGTGGAAGCATTTCTTTGCGCTATTTCCATTATCCAACCAGATTGGATAAACGAAGCATGGGATGAATGGAAGAATGTTGAGGAAGTGTGGGAACTCATTCAAAAGATACAACAAGATCCCAGTACATTTGATACATTTATCTGGTACAAGGATCGGGTATACCTATGTAAGAATTCCCTACTCAAACAAAAGATTCTTAGGGAATTGCACACCTCTCCCTTAGGAGGGCACTTAGGATTTATAAAATCCTACCACAGGGTTAAGAAGGATTTTTATTGGGATGGACTTAAATCGGATATTCAAAAGTTTGTGGCGGAATGTTTCGTTTGCCAACAAAATAAAGTTGAAACAATTAAGACTACATGACTATTACAACCTTTATCCATTCCAAGCCAACATTTGTAGGAAGTTTCAATGGATTTTATCACAGATTTACCCAAGTCCAAAGGAAAGAGTGTTATCATGGTGGTAATGGATAGACTTACCAAGTATGCACACTTTTGTGCATTATCTCATCCATTTAAAGAGAGTATAGTTTCTACTGCATTTATGGAAACAATTCAAAATATACATGGAAACCCAAAGATTATTGTAAGTGACAGAGATCCCATTTTCACTGGAAATTTTTGGACAAAATTATTTTCTTGTCTTGGTACTCAATTAGCTCATAGATCATCTTATTATCCTTAATCTGATGGGCAAAATGAGATAGTAAACAAATGTTTGGAAGGATATCGTTGTTGCTTTGTATCTGATAAACAGACACAATGGGTCAAATGGTTGCCTCTCGCTGAATGGTGGTATAACACTTCCTTCAATACTGCAACAAAAATGACCCCATTTATGGCACTTTATGGATATCATCCACCATCCATCACATCATATTTAAGAGAAAATTCTAAGGTTCAAGCAGTGGTGGATCACATCGAGCATCAGCAACAAGTTCTCCAACTCTTAAAGGATAACCTCACCTTGGCACAAAATAGAATGAAACAGTATGTAGATCAACATCGCAACGAAAGAAGTTTTGATGTAGGTGATTGGGTATTCCTATGGCTACAGCCAGATAAATAAATGTCCCTCAAGAAAGCTAAGAAGGATAACAAATTATCACCAAAGTATTATGGTCTGTACAAGGTGTTGCAAAAGATAGGTACTATGGCATACAAATTGGAGCTTCTTGCAGCTTCTCGAGTGCACCCAGTTTTCCATGTTTCATGCTTAAAGAAGGTTATAAGTGACAAGCTTCCAGTTCAGACAATATTGCCAGAACTTGATGAGGAAGGAAAAATCATATTGGAACCTGAAGCAGTCAAAGAAACAAGAACTCGATAGCTACGAAATAGATCAATTTCAAAGTATCTCATCAAGTGGAAGAACTTACCCATTGAAGATTCCACATGGAAGGATAAGAATTTTATACAGAAGCATCCAGAACTACTCAAGCATTGAGGACAACACTTTTTTGAAGGAGAGGGGCATGTTAGGTCCCTATAATATTAGTGATCCCCCCATTACTATTGTCGTTGTATCCCTTATTGTTATTATTGTTCCCCTATTATCCCCATATTGTTATTATTGTGCCCCATAGAATCCCTCTATTGTTATTTTTGTGCCTTTATATTATTATTGTTAGGTCGGCTTGGTTATATTGTGACCCTGTTGTCGGCCGGATAAATTGTTCTTGCGAAAAACACTGATCTCCCTAGTATCTACTGATATCTAGCGACAATCAAGACAAGCAAATTCTATCTTTCTCTAAATATTGCGTTTTACAAATAAAAGCCAAGAGGTGTTTTAGACCCTACCTCAAGTCCAATGCTAGTTTGTGGCAGCCACGCTCCGACCGTCCAAATGAGTTTCCTTTTAAAGAACCTGCAAACACAAACAAGCACACATCAAATAACACCTGCATAACCAATATAATAAACCATATTTATCATGATGATCAAGGAATTCATGAAATAAACCATAGAAGACAGCTTATTGAGAAAAATGAACTTGATTGTATTAACTTTAAACAAAGAAGAACTTTACAACCTTGGTGCCTCGATGATGTACAAGCTCCTCCCAGGGTCCAGCAAGAATCTCCTCTACTTTGACAAGTTTCATTGTCTTCCCAAAGAGATCAAAAGGTATGTAATCTCTCCTCTCAAGCTCTATTAGGAAGTCTAAATTCCAACATCATTTACCCTAAAAAATATTCAGCTTTCAACCTCCTTAGTAACCAGCCCAATGCCTCATTTTATAGTGCAGAGGCAGGAAGTTACTAGGTCCACCTTCAAAGGGATAGAGTGCTCCTTCAAAGGGATAAGCTCCTCACATCAAGGGGTTAGCTCCTTTAGTTATGGGATGCATGAACCTCAAAGAAGCGAACTTGCCACCTCAAGATTCCTTCTAGAAGTGTCCATAATTAACCCAAAGTGAGTTTTTAATAATAAACTTGCACCTTTTTTACTTTTATAGGGGCCCGCACCCTTTCCTTTAGCGACAAAGCAGGCAGGTCCGCAGGGGACATGACCATGGAGTTTTAGAGATTTTCATGGACTTCCTCTCATTTTTAAGGCTTGACATGAAGAGCTGAGGTTTAAGACTTGCATAGGAGGAAAGTATGAGTGGTGATAGACTCACACTGATTGCAAAATGTCATGGTCACAATATTTTGTGTAACAGATTGCCCCCTAAAGTGCGAAGTCTGTAATAGATAGTATTTGTCATCTAATAAGAGTGAAGTAATTTATAACTTCCAGGATCATGTTGTGGAGAGCCTGGTTGGAACCTGTAAAAAAATTCAATACAAAATATATATATGTGATCATATAATCGCTGAGGTAGGCATTCCCAAACTCAGATCAAAACTGACTACAAAACTACCTAAACTACTATGATATAGGAATGATCTTGTAATATATCACAAGTATAGACATATGTAGACATAGTATGGGCGCAACCATCTGTTTATGAGTAGTCCGTTGTATAATGAATATAAAAATTCCTCGTAGCCTGGATGGCAGAAACTAGATCCAGGGTCTTGATTTCTGCTTCCCGAACTAGTACGATTCTATCCATGTGAATGAATATGTCGAAGTCGAACATGGTAGAAACCACTTGATTACCAGTCATTGATGTAAACTGTTAACAAGTGTGAGAGAAACCACCAGTAATGTCAATGGCTCTCAAAGTACTCAGTACAATCCATGAAATGTGAATAGATGTGTTGATGTCGAACATATAACAGAATCCTTTGATCGAAGGTCAATGATGCAACCCGTCATCGAAGGTGAGAAACCTGCCATTGAGGCATGTAGATTCCAAGGTACTGATGATTTCTAGACCATCTTTCCAGATAATGAGCTGAAGTCAATAGAAAGCGATCCGTCGTAGGCAAGCCCACAACACGAAATCATAGATCAAGTTTGAAGAAATATATTTTGCAAGGACTGTCTCAGGGATGGTCAAGATGGATGAAAGATATTTTGCAGATGAATAATTTATTTGCACTGACCTCTTGAACACATAATGACACTGCAGATGGTTTGGTGACAATTGACCCAAAGCTAATACCTAGAAACCAGCTGAAGACTTTCAATATGGTTTGATTAACTGTTAGGCAAGGGATTTCCCAACGTAGGTGAACAAAAAGTGTCGTGTTCAAGAGGGGTTAAATGTTTTTTTGAGACACAAAGTATAACAAACAGGTTCATTTTTCTCTCTTTTCCCCCACCATTTCTGGCAAGTACCTCTTTATTTTTTAACAAGCTTGAGGAGGATAACATTTTCTTGGTTATAAGCTCATCCTTTGGATGAGTCCAAATTAGTTTAAATTCGAACCCTAAGAAGGAGTGGTCTGTTCCTATTTGTAATTGAACAAGTCCTTTACTGTTAAATTTTAATGAGTCTAGTATAGGAGAAACTTGGCGTTTTTCAATTTTAGGGAGCCAGAAGAAAAACTTAAGAAAACTCCATGGTTGTCTTTTTCCATAAATTTGTGTCTCCCAAGCCCGAAAAAGTATAAAATAATACTTGAGAGAACCGCTTGACCATTACGATCAAGGAGTACTTTTCATAATTAGTGTCTTTGATCCGAAAAGGTAAAAAAGCGACCAACAACACGTCGTTTTATAACCAATATCGAACTTGGAATGAAAAAAGTCCGGCGATCTTTTCATGTTTATACGGTCAGAAAAGAGTTGTAAGTGGACTGCCTTTTTAATTATGTTTAACCAGTTAGAAAGGGAAAAACTCGGCAATCTTTTCATATTTTATGAGTCAGAAAAGAGCTTAAAGAGGACTCGTCCTAGAGGAACAAGTGGTATAAAGGGTAGCAACTGGTTCCGACAATGGAGGAACTGCTCACAACATGTAATGGTTAAGAGGCTAGCTAATAAAACCACTCATCGTTGTTGTCCCTCAGGAAAGGTAAACAACCAAGGGAAAGCATATGATCAACCAAAGAGATGGTGGTGATGTAATGAAAACAACCAAGGCTCATCTAATAGAATTTAGTGGATGAAAAATGCAATCACGAGATGTAAAACGGGTATGGTTTCATTTTTACACAAGCTTGAACCATAGAGAACTCTGCTTGGATTCGGTTTCATGCTTACAGAAGCTTGAAACGAAAAACTATGCTTGTTATAAGTGCGCATTCCCCTAGCATAATGACGCAAAACGAGGTACATTGGAGACCATACTGGGGAAAGGAGGTTTTGTCATTTGAATGATCTAAGAATTGTTCATTTGTGTAATGTAAAAGACGTTGCCCCCTCGAAGAAGCTTATTTCTAAGGCGTTGATCTATCTTTTCTATCTTTTTGTGAGCTGGTTTCATAACATCGCCACATCCATGACCCTCGCAAAGGGTTCCTCCACGCAGCAACAACAACATAGGGATACGGTCATGAAAGAAGAAAGGAACAACTTCTCCTCACCCATAGGGGTACCACACAAGTTTTAGGTGGACAACAAAGTCTGGTTGCATCGGCAGAAAGAACGCCTTACAAGAGCCCATCAAAAGCTCATACCACTCCGACATGGTCCTTAAATCATTAACAAGGATGTGGGAAACAATGCTTTGGAGCACAACATTCCTCCATTCCTTCACTTGCACCGAGTGTTCAATGTGGAACGCCCTTGACCATGCTTCCCACCATTACTAGACACATCAGAGATTGTAGAACAACTCACAAGGGACCAAGTTCAGCAGATGGAGGAACTCAATGCAATGGGGACCATTGCTTCCTAAGGGGTGAGGAATGATCCAGGTGGATGTTGGTGGCCACCCACCTATCCCACTTGGACCCCCACAACTGTCTCTTTCAGTTTTTCAGTTTTCGTAATTGTAGCACAATTTACTATTTTTAGAAGTTTTTTTGGGTCCTGAACTTCCAGAGCCATTTTGAGGCCCTAAATGACATTTTTTGGGAAAAATGGGATCAACATGGGTCGTGGACTAATGTTTCTCTTCCCAAAGTTGTATTCCTCGGATAGATCTTTCTAACGAGCTATTGTGCGTGTCAAATGGAGATCATATGCCAAAGTTACGACCCCAGGAATTTGGTGTACCAATTTACCTGAAATGGGGCCCACAGTTTGGCGTTTCATCTCTTAGGGTTAGGTTTTTGGATGTTTAGTGTTTTCCATTATTTCTCAACAATAAATAGGCCTTCGAACCTCATTGTAACACAATTTAGATGCATGTAGCCACCACACCTCTTCTAAGATATAAGCTACCATCGCCCTAGCTGGTTTATTTCCATTTCTGTTTGTAAGCATATTTCAGTATTTTAAATTAATGAAATGAAGTATTATTTCCGCTACATATCTGTGTTTATGGTTATCTCTATAATTTGTTGCGTTCCTGTTTAAATTCGAATCATCTATCTTATGACTTAATCCTGGCCTCTCATCATGAACAAATCTCATCCATTGATCTTCTAGATCCAACGGTTATTGTGCATCAACACTTCCATTCTTAGCTCTTCTTTTCACTTGGGTTTTTACGCCAATTCTTTAATGTTATTATGTGGTTTCACTTCCTTCAGGGTTCCGTTCCTTCGTCGTTCTGCCACAACTCTCTCCTAAATTTAACTCTCTTCGTGCCTTTATGTTCCTCCACCTTCTCTGTAACACTAAAGGCTTTCTTCTATACTGTCCATGTATACATATCTGTAACACTTCTATATGGTTCTCTCCTCAAACCTCTAGTTGACAAACAATTCTACCCAACACTTCTCTTGCTAGAATTGTTGTCTCTAACACAACTCTACCCACAATCGCAACTGTGGAGCTGCCTCAACAACTTCTACCCAACACTCCAGCTGGAAGTTATTTTGTTACGCTTCTTTGTATTTCACCTCTGTTCTGCACCTGCAACATAAGTTATGCAAAAACACTCTAGCCACACACATATTATAATTCAATTACATAGTACACATTGTACAAACTCTGAATCAAGTTATTTGTATTAATAAATGAGTATTTACACAAGATTCTCTCTCTCTGGCCTGATTTTCTAGTCAGTGGCCATTCTTCTCCTACTCGTAGGCTTACAATCCGACTCTTTGACTCACTACCTACTCTCTAGCTATTTCTATAACTACTGAATAACTAACTCGTTCTTGCCTCTTAAGCTTACCTTTATACAAAAAGGTTATGTTGAAATAATTCTAGTTCAGATCCTTAATCTGCTAAACTAACTCCTCAATATTGTCTTAGTCCACTTTTAACTCCTACTTATCCCTAAGAGTCCTCTCTAGTTCCTCGAATCATGAGGCCAATAAGAGTTAAAATTTATTTCTAACACTCTCATCATCATTAACCACTCATGTTCTCCCACATTTGAGACCATTTACAAATATCCTCATGCTTATCTAATTAATTCCTACTTTAACCACTCAAAACATTAATAATTACATACATAGGAATCCAACTTCCTTGAAAACACAAGACCCCCTATGTCTACTAAAATACAATGATAGTTTCGAGCTAATGCTCCTGCATCAGACTCCCAAAGTATAAAACATTCATGATCTCCTGATCATGTGTATTCATGTGTTGATAGGAAACCTCCAGGGTCCCAAAATTTAGTTTGTAGTTGTCTGAATGCTTTGCACCTTTGCTGTTGTTGTATGTCACCTGTCTTCTATTTCATCTTCCTCTCCTTGTCAATCAGTTTAAAGTTCTGATTGATCATTCTTCCTGCTGTTGTCAACCTCCTCCATATGGATTGCTTCATCATTAATTGCCATAACTCTTCAATCTCCATCTCTAGCATATCTTTGGGCTGGTCCATATTCTGCCATTCACTGTTACTTCTTTCTCTCTGCTTCATGTTGTTGCTGCTGTCCACTAACTCTTCAAATTGTTGTTTATTATCTTCTCTTTGAAGTTTTCAAATTCTTACTGCCACCCTTTCATCCTTACCATCTTTCATTATTATCTCTTTCTGCATTGAATCCTGACTTTTTAGCATTCTCTCTGGTAATCTAACATCTCTATTCCATGGATTAAATACTTCCACATAATCTTCTTCTTTCATTTTTATTTGGCTGCTCATCTGTGCCAAATTTTCTCTAGCATCTGCAACTAAACCTGCACTCACAAAAAAATTATTAAAATAGAAAACATAAGGCCTCAGTGCCTCTTCTTCCTTTGGCAACACATCAATATGTTGCTCTGTTTTCTCCTCCTCTATCAGCATATCAGTCTGCTAATTTGAATTCTCAAAAGAATTCATGAGATTGTCAGCTAGTCTCTCCTCCATACCATCTTCTTCAATGATATCTCTCTGCTCTGGTTCATAGTAATGAACTCCTCCTTCTGTAATGTCAATTTGTTGAACTTCCATTACCATCTCTTTCTTCTTATGATTGTCATTCATGATAATTTGTTTTCTTCATTTTTCAGCAGCCTATCTTGAGTATATATCTTCTGTTTTTCCAACTCCCTTCTTTGAAAGTCTAATTTTCCATATAACTTGATAATTTCAATTGGAGTAGAATTTGGAAATTTCACACAATTTTCCATACCTTCCTTTGTTATTTCAAATGATGCTTCAGACCCAGGAATTCCTATGACCACCTTGGTCAAACCCTTCATAAGCTAAGGTTAAGGTCCTTCATTTAATCTTCAAGCAAAAACATTTCATTAGACTTCCCATAGTCTAACCCTTCATTAGTCTCCCTATCGGAACTTTATAACTTAACTCTTCATTAAACTCAATAGAGTATACCTTCGGGGCTTTCAACTTGCAATATGCGACAACCTTCCCCACCATTGATTTCTTTCACCCAGATCAATGACTATCGCACTATCGCATCAAATCATTACATGCCTCCTTTTCCTCTCGCATGCGATATGCGATTACAACTGGACTTGAAATAAAATTAAATCGCGTCTATTGTAGAATTTTTCTATAAATCAGCTAGCTCTGATACCATGTAGAAATTCCCACCTGTAGATCACCTGATAATGCAATATACTAAAGCAAAATACTTGATCTACTTCTACAACCAATTTAGTGGAAGCTTAATCGATCATGAGAAACATCAATAAGAACACATATAACTGATAAGAAGGAATCAATCGCACATAACACAGAAGATATAACCCGGAGAAAGCCTCAGCCTAAAACCCCAACTCTTTATTATCAGACAAGTGGAAATATAACCAGTATTACAAAAAGAATCAACTCAAAAGCCATCCTTCTCTCTCTGTAATACCTTTGTTGCTCATAGACAGTCAAAGGCCTCTATCTATCCCCTGGTCTACCCTCCAAGCCTCCTATTTCTTTGCACAATTTTGATTGGGGTCCAGTGCAGCCACTTGTGTGAATTGGCCTCTTCATACATTCACTAACATCTGATCCAACTGCGCAGTCCTGAAGGAGATAAATCCTCATCATGGATGAGCCTCCTTTATAGGAAAAATATTCATCCAACTAATAGTACAATTTCCCTTCTCTGATCTCAACTGGGTCTCTATATGAACTGACATGCATGAGTTATCCATGAGTGAATACTCAGTTATATGAAATACAGTAGTTACATGCATGCAAGCATTAACTAACTGAACTCTCATTAATTTAACAAACTGCTAAATTAATCTAACTAGACTTGACTAAATTAAACTAAGTCAACTAATTACAACTCAATATTACAACTCATCCTTATCTCTTTAACTGATGGATAAATTAATCAATTAATAGATAAATTGTTGCATGTCCTCACATAGACTTCATGTTTGATTTTTCACAACTAATTAACTCATGGTGAATTAATTAATTTATTTTCAAATAGCTGTTAAGTTCAAATTCGAATTTTACTTCCTATTTCTAGTCCAGGGACTAACTAAAATAGGAATCCATCCTGAACTGCTAAAAATAGGATGCTATTTTTAGCACTTCCATTTTTCATTCCCTGTTGCTCAATCCAGCACTAATACCCAAACTGTTATTTATAGTAGTGCTATTTTTAGCACTTTTATTTTTAGCATTTCTTGTTGCCATTTTCAACACCTATAACTTCTTTGGTTCCACCTTTTAAATTCCTTTATAGCGAACTTTCTCCACCGTCGATCTTGTCTTCGATCTGACGGCTGATGTCTTTTCCCGATCACCAAACTAGTTGACGCTTTGTGACCGTTGATCTAGATCTGCTTGATCTGATGGTCCAAAACGATGTCAGGTGGGACACTTAGGTGAGGTTTAATGCCTTTTCGAACTCGATGGGAATTATAAACTCTCAACCTATAAAAGTTTGGATCCACCCTTATGGTTAACACCCAATCAACTTACGGCCCGATATCTGTTGGATGACGAGGCCTTTAAATCCTACGGTCCAGATTGATTCTCGGCTTTCTCCTTCTACCAATACTTAGGTTGAATCTCCGTCATTCATTCCTTAGCTCTATCTTATGACTTAATCCCGGCCACTCATCACGAACAAATCTCATCCATTGATATTCTAGATCCAATAGCTACTGTGCATCAACACTTCCATTCTTCGCTCTTCTTTTCACTTGGGTTTTTACGCCAATTCTTTAATGTTCTTCTGTGGTTTTGCTTCCTTCATCGTTCCAGTCCTTCACTGTTCCGCCACAACTCTCTCCTTAATTTAACTCCATTTGTTCCTTTTTGTTCCTCCACCTTCTCTGTAACACTAAAGGCTTTCTTCTGTACTGTCCATGTATATAAAGCCATAACACTTCTCTATTGTTCTCTCCTCGAACCTCTAGTTGACAAACAATTCTACCCAACACTTCTCTTGCTGAAATTGTTGTCTCTAAGACGACTCTACCCACAATCACAACTATGGAGTTTCCTCAACAACTTCTACCCAACACTCCAACTAAAAGTTGTTATGTTACGCTTCTCTATATTTCGCCTCTGTTCTGCACCTGCAACATAAGTTACGCAAAAACACTCTAGCCACACACAGATTATAATTCAATTACACAGTACACATTGTACAAACTCTAAAATGATTTATTTGTATTAATAAACAAGTATTCACACAAGAGTCTCTCTCTGGCCTGATTTTCTAGTAAATGGCCTTTCTTCTCTTGTTCGTAGGCTTACAATCTGACTCTTTGACTCACTATCTACTCTCTAGCTATTTCTCTAACTACTAATTGACTAACTCGTTCTCGCCTCTTAGGTTTACCTTTATACAAAAAGATTCTGTTGAACTAATTCTAGTTCAGATCCTTAATTTGTTGAACTAACTCCTCAATATTCTCTAAGTCCACTTTTAACTCCTACTTATCCCTAAGAGTCCTCTCTAGTTCTTGAATCATGAGGCTAATAAGAGTTACAATTGATTTCTAACTCTCTCATCATCATTAACCACTCATTTTCTCCCACACTTGAGACCATTTACAAATATCCTCACACTTATCTAATTAATTTCTAATTTAACCACTCAAAACATCAATAGTTACATACATAGGAATCCAACTTCCTTGAAAACACAAGACCCCCTATGTCTACTAAAAGACAATGATAATTTCGAGCTAATGCTCATACATCACATACCAAGCCAAGTCAACAGAGTTGTTTTGATTTGGGAATAGGGGTATATTGATGCACAAGTAATATAACTGTCAGATTTTTAGTTTCATCTCTAGTGTTGCTCCGCTGCCAACAGGCTTGGACAGTACACTGACGTAGTCACGTAGGAACACAAGCATCGTTCTGCTGCTGGCGAGCCTGGTCAGTACCCTAATGGAGTTACTTGCATCACCTCTTTAACGATCCTTTCTCTTCTTTTGCCCTTATTTAATTTTTCATTTTTCATTTTTTTATTTTCAGAGAATTGTGCATAGGCACTTATTTATTTCATGAGGCAGAAGAGGGATCCTGACTTACTAAGAGAAGACGAAGTTGTCCCTTCATATAAGTATGTTATATATACCACTGACATATTTGTTAAGGTTTTCCCCCTCAACTTACTCTACTTGACTAAGCTAACAAGGGTTAACCAAATTATATAAAAATCAAATAGAGTAGGTGGTACTAGTTAAAAGTGCAAGCATTGTGTTTTCACCACGACTCACTCTAAACAGAATGTATTTTCAATTAGGGTATCATTGACTAAAAACAACAGGCTCTTAATAAAAAGAGAGGGCAACAGATAACCAATTGTTGATAGCTATAAAATTCCTCTTGTACTTCACCTTGCTTGACTCGAGACAAACATGGTTTCATGTGAGATAAACCTACGGGTGCATAACAAGCAAAAAAACAAACCAAAAAATAACAAAATTAAGAAAAACAAGTAAGAAAAGAAAAACATGCAAGCAAAGGAAACAAGAAAGCAAAGAAACATGAAAGAAAACACTACTCCTACTCATATGTTAAATAGTGCATGGGCCTACTCATGTGAAGTGATATTTCTAATGCAGCCATTGATACATTGGTTGACCCATGTTGGTGAAGGAATGGTTGAAAAGAAAGATATATAGGTAAATCAATGCACAAGAAAGATAAGACAGTAAAAATCAACATGCTCGAAGTTCGAATGTGTCCATAGAAAAGAAAAGAGTAAAAGCACAAGGCAAACATTCTACAGATGTACCATGGTGTTGCAACATAGTGTGCACAAACAATGAGCATGTACACTCTTTTAACTATGATAAACGAGAAAACATGAAAAAGGAAGAAAATTTTCACTTAGCGAGAGGGCTCATTGTGTATGATTCCTCCAATGCATGAGCGATGAGATCATGTGATTGAAGTGGAGGATGTGAAATCTGCAAATGAGATTGATCTTCAATGCAGACGGGACAATGATGAGGAGCCTGGGGTGTTTAAACAGATTTTTGATTTGAAGTTGAACTTACCTTAAGACCGCTAGGACCTGACATAACCATCAACTCAGGCTAAAGTGCCTCGAAAACTTGAGGGGTTTCCACTTTATCATCAGGTAGATCGCCTTGTCATATAATAGCCTCATGGGGTCTTTCCCTACACAGCTAGGAATTCTCACTAGCTTGACAAGCTTGGATCATTCAAGTAACAAGCTTACTGGGTTGTTGCCACAGGATTTGGGTACACATTCTCTTCTTTGGCTTCTTGATGTTTCAGAAAATAATTTTCCTAGAAGCCTATGCAAGGGAAGAAGTCTTTATGCATTGGTTTTATTTTCAAACAATTTCAATGGGAGCTTGGAGTCCTTAGGCTCTTGCAACAGTCTACTATACACATATCTCTATCAAAATAAGCTAAGTGGTGAGGTTCCTTTGGTGTTATGGAACCGTCAAATACTTGTAGAATTGAAGACTGATACAAATATGCTTGAAGGCCACATTGCCATAGAGATTGGTGGTGCAATTGAACTGAAACAGTTAGAGATGTAAAACAATCAGTTCAGTGGAATCATTCCTCCAAATATTGGACAATTGGGGAATCTCGTTGTTTTACAATTGTCCAACAATGGGTTCAGTGGAATCATTCCTCCCCAGACAGCTGAGGAATCTCCTTGTTTTAGAGATGTCCAACAATCAGTTTAGTGGAATCATTCCTCGACATATTGGACAGCTGAGCAATATCGTTATTTTTAATGCAAGTAATAACAGACTGTGGGGGCCTCTTCCTACCAAGCTTATATGCTTGAGTTCAGTCAATAGCATCCTGCTTGATCACAATTTTCTATCTGGGGAAATTCAGAAAGGGAATATGTCGTTGTCACAACTTATTATACTCAATATTGCCAACAACCGGTTAACGGGCGAAATTCTAGCATGGTTAGGCTCTATGTCAAATTTAGAGAGTCTAGACCTGTCAAAAAATCTACTTGTGGGGGGAATTCCTCCTGAATTAGAGCAACTGAGCTTAGGCACATTCAATGTATCTGGCAACCACTTGTTTGGCTCAATTCCAAGAATTTACAAGCGTTTTCCCTATAAAGAGTTTTCTTGGAAATCCAGACCTATGTGGTGATCCAACTTTCCAATATAGGTTAAGATCGTGTTCTTCAAAGAAGAGAGATTTACATCATTATTTTTTGATAATTCTAGCCGTAATTATGATGCTATCCATGACAATTATAATGTTTTTCTATTTCATTACCAATAGTAGAGTGACAACTTTGTTTGTGGGAAAGTGAAACAACTCAACGTTGGGATGTGAAGTGACATATTTTCACTCTGGCATGGAACTGAATGAGGCATACATCCTACAGCAGTTGACAAAGGAGAATGTGATTGGATCTAGAGGATCTGGAAAAGTGTACAAGGTCACTCTCCAGAACGGGTAGGAGGTGGCTGTGAATATTATGAAGAAGAAAAAATAATTTGAAGTAGAAGTTGAGACCCTGGGTTTGATAAAAAATGCCAACATCTTAAAACTCCTGTGTTGTATGTTAAATGCCGACTCGGATTTCAAGTTATTGGTATTTGAATACATATAAAATATAAGTCTATTTGAGTGCCTTCACGGACGATCAGAATCAATGGCACCATTGGAGTGGCCAATCTGACAAAAGATCGCAGTTGGTGTAGCTCGTGGGTTGTTCTATTTGCATAATGATTGTAGGCCTCCAATTTTGCATAGAGATGTGAAATCGAGTAATATATTGCTGGACTCGGAGTTTGGAGCCAAGATTGCCGATTTTGGTGTAGCCAAGAGAATCTTATCTCTTCAACATCCGTTAGAGTGTGGGTGGGATGGTTTGACAATTTCTGGTTTCACCGGTTCTCATGGTTACATTTCCCCAGGTAAAGTATAGTGTGCTATTCCAAAAAACCTATCAATTCAATTCAATGTCTATTTTCATACATGTAGTGCAACTAATATAAGTAATTATTGATTGCTCAAACAATATAAGCAGGCATGAGAGCTCATACATCATCGGTATTGGTATTCATGTGTAGAGTACTGCATGGGCATGAAGGTGAATGAAAAGAGCGATGTATACAACTTTGGGGTGGTGATTCTGGAGCTTGTAACTGGAAAGGGAGCAACAGGCAAAATGGAATATGGAGTAAGTCTTGACATCGTGGGATGGATCCGCAACAAAATAATGATCAGAGAGCGGGAGGAGTGGGGAGTGGTTCTGTAGCAAGAGGAGGAGTAGGGGATATTGGATTGCTGAATTATACAAGCTGAAGATGGTAGTAGTCATTATAGAGATAAAATGCTGGGTATGCTGTGAATTGGGTTAATGTGTACAAGCATGCTACCAAATCGGCGACCATCCATGAGACAAGTGCTAGAGATGTTGCAGTCCATATGAAGATGTAATGGGCACTTATACACAGCAACAATAGTTTTTAATCTTTTTCTTTCCCTACAATGGAACTCTTTTGCACTTCGTAGATATTGGTTGGCTTTTGAGATTAAAACCCTACAACTGGTAAGTTCATGTCTGTATTAGTTTTCATGTCATATTTTCCCAAGGGCTGTTATGGGAGCTGGAGCTTTTTATCTAGATTTTGATCTTTCCACTACGAGTTGGTGGACTTGGAGAACCGACTTCGCCTACAATGATTGTAATGGTCTCCAACGGCTCTTCTTTTAAATCTAATAGACAATACTATGGCTTAAAATTGTGACTGAGTTTTTGTTAAGTAAGATAGATATTCTTAAAAAAAAATGCAGTGTGGACTAGATAAAATCTTACTCCAAAAGAAAACAAAGACCCGACCGTGCATGCATCATATTAAATCTATCTATCTCCGCAATTTACGATTAACTTTATACAAAGACTCCACAACAACAAATTTTAAGGCCATGGTGTTAAGCACAAAGATTAGAACAACCACTTAATTTGTATCTGATGAACTTCGATAGGCAATAAGAGAACGGTGAACCTATCGGTATGATAAAATTGTATATCCAACGTATTCGCATGAGTTTGAGTTTTCGGTACAGGGAATTTGTATCTGGAACTGCTACAACTCGTAGGAAGTAGCAATAATATAATATATTAGAATTTAATATGTATTAAAAATAAAAATAAAATAATTTATTTATTTTTATCCAATTATTATTAATTAATTTCTATTTCTATTTGATAAAGAAACATGTAAAAGATTGAATTCTGAAATACTAATAAAAAATTAAAATATTAATCCATCAACAATTTATCAATCAAATTATTTCCGAGCAAAGAAACATGTTAAACTCCCAAACCTGAAAATTTTTATTATTACTTAATTATTATGTGATTTCATGCAACGCTATATTATATTCAACCTCAAAATTCAAGTTTGAAAATATATAAAATGAAACTAACTAACAGGTTACTCTTTCTCTTTCTGACCATCACTATAATTTATTGAATCTTAACAAAAGAAGCTACCAAAAAATCACTAGAAATTATCTATATTTTGTTGAAATCTTTCTTACATAAGTCTCTATAGCTTTACATATCTCATACAGTCCAACCCATAACTTGACATGGATCACTTATAAAATAAATAAATAATACCTTCTTGTTCAAAATAGACACCTAAACCCGTCAAAATTTACCCAAAACATTACAATCACGTATCCATGGATCCCACTCCTCACGGATCTTATCCTTTATTGGATGTAACAAAAAGTATGCCTCTAATGATTTGAATTTGGTTCATCTTTACTAAAATTAGTTCGAGTTATTACTACATACGACTTGAAGATCTCTTTTCATAATATTTTATAAATTTCAAACTTCCACAATGTGTTATAAATTTTGAACTCCTGCATTATGTTATGTTATGATTATATTTAATTTTTGTGTGATGATTTGGAGATTTAATATGTTTCAAAAAAAATTCATATTTGAAATTGAGATTCATCTTAACCTAGTTGTTTTACAGGTTCAGAATATCCTAGACCAATAAGGAACTAATTTGAAGTTGTTCATCTCTGATTCATTACTACCAATGAGAAAGTAGTTTTAGCCTTCCAATATGCGCTCGACTGGTCAAGGTAACTCTAGACTCATTTGTTAGCGTTTAGTCAAGGTAAGTTTGATGGTTTGTAGAAATTGTATGATGTTTATTTTTAATGTGGAAAATGTAGAGCCATATACTCACTAGAATATTTGTGTTTTTCTTGTCCATATGAAAAATGGAGAAGCGGTTTGTTGCAAAGCTTATATTTTTTCATTACAAATGCATCCACTACGATTATTTCTACACGTGTCTACATATTCTAATTAATTCACTTGTCCGTGGAATAGTTTTGTACGTTGCAATCCAATGAATAACTTACTAGTAATTGTCTCTTTCCTGCCCTCTGATAAAAAAATATTATAAAAGTAAAGCCCACCTTTTTCTCTCTCACTCGTGATCAACCACCGTGATTCATTTATATTCCATTTGACTCTGCTGCATATTTTCATATTCATTGGATATCTAAAAATTCATATTATTAAATAATGAATCCATACAGGTGAGTAAATTCATAGTGAAAATAATGAATATGACTTTTGTTCTTTAGCTACATAATCATATTTGTCACAAATTATATAACTCAGATATCTTTACAATAGAATATTGTTTCACTTCCACTTTTCTAGTGTCTCGGATGCATGATTTTTAAATCTCCCTTTTTGGTTCTTAAACACATTGGATTTGTGATGTTCTTTAGTTTTTAAAAGAAAAAGGATATAAGGCAAAGGAATTTTCAGATAGTCAAAAGCGTTTTGAATCTAGGAAAAATTTTCAAAAAATCTGGCAGTAGCTATGTTTGAATCATGTTTCTTAGGGTGGAAGTAGATTCAGCAGCATCAAAAGCCTCAATCTTCATGCCTGTATAATCCTTTGTTGTGTCTTGTCAAATTCCAGATTGTACACATCCGTCTCCAGATCATCTTTGAGGAGAACAACTTCTCCTTTCTCGCTCAGGATTGGTTGTGGTTATGGAGGTGGCAGAGAATATGGTATGACCTCGAATTCCCTCAGCATGATATCGATGTCTTAATCCTCTAGCTCCTATTCTGTCTCCATGTCTGTTGCCTCAACCAACTACTCAACCTGTTGAGCAAGTTCCCGAACCTACACCTGCTCACCCTGTTCATCTTCTGTTGGTTGCTTTGTTGTCTCAACCTATATCTATGCAATTTGTTCTATCAATGCCCTTTGTCTTTCTTCCTATTCCTATTTCTACCTTTCTTCCCTTTCTCTCCTCCTGAGCTCTTGTTCTGCTTTCAGCTTCTTCTCCGTCTCCTGCAACTTTCTCTCAGTTTCTTCCAAACTTTTCTTCTCCCTCTTTCTCTGCGCTACTCTCTTGTCACGTTGTCACCACTTTTCATCTATCTCCAAAGCTACTCTCTCAACAAGTGGATCTTCTTTGAACTTGTAGCTTTGCTCGGCCTCTACGCTCTCCACAATCTTCCTCTTACCTTTGTATTGTGTCGGTTTGCTGCTCACTGTTGCTGTTGTTGTTGCTTCCTTTGGTGCTTCTGCCTGCAGTGCCGCTTTCCATTCTACAACCATGTTGATCAGTTCATTAAGCCTAGATGAGTTATAGCAATACCTCCAAGGATCTTCCTTTGGCTAATGACATGCCCCGTGGACCCATGGGAAGTACACCTTCACACAGTGGTTCTTGCATATGCAGTGAGGATCATACGAATTGAAACTCTTGGTGTCGAATCCAAACTTCTTCAAATCCTTGGTCTTGATATCTGCATCTTTCAAGGTATGGATCTCATACAACCCAATCCACAAAGGAAGAATAGGCAATGGTGCCTTCTTTCTCCTATGCAGTGTTTCTAATAACCCTGTGGATATGTAGTACAGAACCTCTTACATGACCATCTTGTTCATGGCAAACCTCGATAACTCATGCAGAGGTTTCTCCATGCCAAACATCCTGATGAAGGTGCCATTGAGTGAGGCATACCAATTTTCAATGTTGAGCAATGCCTGCATTGCTTCCTGGGACATGCAAGGTGGATCATGTTAAAATGTCATCTTGTACAGTGGGGCAATGTAGTGGTTAGACAACCTCATCATGACTCCTTGGTAGATGTAGTCGGAGAAAAACTTATAATAAACATTCACAACTTCCTCTGATGGTGTCCATGTCCAACCCATGCCAGGAACTGTTATTGGGCACATATTGCATTAAGTAGGTATGCAGACATATAGAATCTTTCTTGTCCATCATTAGGCAGATTCCAGGCATTTGACCCATGCACTTTTAGTTGAAGAGCCAACATGTCTAACCAGTTGAAATGCCTTCCTTCATTTTCCAATTGATCCTACATAACATCCCAACTCTACGGGAAGGTATCTATGCTCTCTTGGTGTTGGCTTGTTCGGGCCTGACCCAGGTTCAGAGGTGATTTAGCCAAACAAATCCCAGTACTGTTGGCCCTTTCGGCAACAGTCCATGGAGCGCGGACTAAGGTCTCACCCGAAGTAGTATGGGAGGGTGCTAGAACTAGGTTTCCGCACCCTAGAGATGCTTGATGAGTTCAAGTGGTCTGCGGTTTGACCCTACGCGCACGTTGCTACGTGCACTTTCCCATACCTTGTAGCCTGAGATGCTACTTTTGCGTAACCCTACTCGAGGGCCGAATGCTATTATTACCCAAGTCCTTACTGATCTTCCAATGATAATTGATTATCTTGGTCTACTTGCATGCTTTAAGTTATACTTAACAATATAAACCATACATACAGGTGTGCATAGTAAATAAACAATATACTTGCAATCTATATCAAACATGCAATAACCTGAGAACAAATACGCAGAATTAAGATAAACTTCTCTTTATTATTTTCTTCCTCGGTTACAGACTCGACTCCACCCTGCGCACTCATATGCAGGGGTCCACGCACTCAGTTGTGGACTACTAGGCCTCTGTGCAGTCAACTGTAGAGCCTTCTCCTACCCTATAACCCAAGACACCATTAGACTCTTGCTCTTCTACTTCTCTCAGCTTACTTCTTCTTTGTTATCTTTTACACTTATAGTCTCACTCTATTTATACAATCCCATGGTCCGCGGACCATGGGTAGGCTGACATTACATTACAAAACTAGGGCGGACAACCCTGTGACTCTATCATACATTTCGCGCTACGAGCCTGCAATTTGCGGAGTCTTTACAGCAATATCAGGTCAAAACTTGGGCTTTGATCCCAAATACATGCCTTAGGGGGATCCCATGCCCAACAAGCCCCCAACACAATCATCATGACTCGCCCTCGAGTCACTCTGTCGGCGTGGTGATCTTGGTGCAGAGCCCCTCCAACTAGACTCGAACTATGCTGAGGTCCGCAACGCACTGAGTTGTCGCTTGTTGAATCTGCTACATCTGCTGTTCAGAGACCTCTATGTCTGGGGTGCTTCTTTGCATCAATGTGTGCATCCCCTGCATGTGCGCCATCTTTCCTTCGATGTTTGCCGTGATAGTGAAGGCCTTGTCGATCTAAGGTTGCACACATGCTTTGAGAACTCCCTCCTTATGTCACGTCGCGTCCACCTGCTCCTTCAGTGCTTTGGATTGCTGCATCCTCGCAAGCCTCTAGGTGACTCTACTATCTGCGCAGTTCCTCGGACACTGTCGTATTACTGTTGGAGTTCTCGCGCTTCCGTTTCCAAGAACTGGGTGTTGGGGTCCTCCTGTAGAGTCGTGAGGACCTCTAATGCTTGTTCCAACATGCCAGTACAGTCTCGCACTGCACCTCCGATTTCCTCCAGTCCCACTGTGATAGTGCTAACACGTTGTTCTCTGACTTCCGAGGGAGTGGATGGTTGCGCCTTTAACCGCAGCTTAGCGATCTGAAGATTTAGCTCCAGCTGAACCTTTTTTGTTTCTTCCCTAGTCTTGCGAACTCCTGTTGCTAACCTGTGGATCCGCACCTCCACTGGTAGATCGGCTGGGATGGCGAGCTCCAGGAAACTATGACAAGTTTCGCCTACCACCTGTACCAACTTCTTATTTTGTGACACCAATTCGTCGCGCTACAAGCTGATTTGTTCCATGTTTATCTTTTGTTCGCTGAGGACTTGGATCGCATGGCTATCCCTAATGCGTAGCTCTTCTGTTATCCCATCTTGTAACAGATATAGTGTCTCACGTAGAAGGGCAGCCATATTAAGGCCAAGGCCTTTCATCATGCTAACCGAAAATCAATTGGCCTCATTTGATGTCTTAGGGCCCCTTCTGGTAGCACTATTGTGTTTTCCATCCATGCGTGCAACATCTGCTCTGCTACCAAGGACCTTGCTGGGAGGTGGGTTGAAAGGGTACCCACCTAAGCGGGGTGCACCTGTAACTCTTGCAACTGCACTCTGGGGGGCCCCAACACAGTCTGGTGCTCCTGCATAAAATCCTGAAGAGCCTCATTGGTGACATCGCGGAAAGTCTCGCCGATGTCATGCAGATCACCCTCTCTTAGGGTGATCGGGTCAAAGGCAAATTTCGAGGCCTTGAGCTTCTTCCTCGACCCTGCTCGCTCTATCGTGTGTGGGTGCTTAAACTGTGTGGACATGGTCCCTGGGTCCACACTCCCTTCTGTTGTTTATGCCTCCTCTACCTCCTACTCCTGCAAGGGCGTTGCTTGACCCTCGCCCACCTTCGTGGTGGATTCCTGTGCTTCTACGAACTGTTTCTGCTCCGCGGCTTTCTGTGCTACCACCCTCTAGAGTTCTACAAGATCTAGGGCGCGCCATTCTGGCGGCCACGTCTCCAATACAGTGAAAATGGCATCGTCAGTGGCTTCAAAGGGTAGCTTTGCCCATTACTTCGTCGAGTCCTTTTGCACCCTGATAAAGATGTTGTGCATGTCTGCCTTAAATTCTGCAAAACTCTGCAAATTGTTGTACACCGTGGGTGACAAGCGTGGCTTCCGGTTGATCCACATTCGTATGTTCATCTCCATGAACAACCAGAAGACCTTGCTATCGCGTATCCCTTTCGCATCCTTCATGGCCTAGAGCAAAGTGTACTTCGCGGCCTCTGGTAAATTTTTGTCAATTGTGGGGAATTGGTTGTCCTTCAGCAGTTCCCTTGCTACGAGCACTATGGATAGCAATAGCCACGCATAGTGGAAGTTTTTACTCTACTCCCGGGCATCACGATAATTCATCAAGAATTCCGTACAGAGGAATTTAGCCCAGTTAAACTGGACCCCCTTCGTGCACTGCTCGGCCAATATGATTACTAGTTCGGGTACCTTGTATGCGTAGCACTTTCGCATAACTTTCCCTGCCAGGATTTGGGTTGCTACACATATTGCTTTGTCCTTGATGTCAGAGATGGTGTAGCCCCATTTCTTCTTCTCCAGCTTGTACTTCGTCTTCATGGCCTCCGCGAGGGCCAAATCACTACCCTTTGTTGAAATGTGCAACAAGAAATGCTAAAAATAGCACTGCTATAAATAGCCCAACTATAAATAGCAGTTCAGCCATCAGAGATATTAGCAACAATTGGTGAAAAGTGAAAGTGCTAAAAATAGCTTTTCTAAACATAGCATTTCGGGATCCCTTCTTATTTTAGTCAGTCCCTGGACTAAACATAGGAAGTAAATTCGAATTTGATATTAACAGTAGTTTGAAAATTAATTAATTAATTCATCTTGAGTTAATTAGTTAAGGAAAATCAAACTTGAAGTCTATGTGAGGACAAACAATAGTTCCTCCTTTGATTGAGGAATTTATCCATCAGTTAAAGAGAAAAGGATGAGTTGTAATATTGAGTTGTAATTAGTTGACTCAGTTTAACTGAGTCAAGTCCAGTTATATTAATTTAACAGTTTGTTAAATTAATGAGAGTTCAGTTAGTTAATACTTGCATGCATGTAACTACCGTATTTCAGATAATTGAGTATTCAGACATGGATAACTCATGCATGTCAGTTCAGTCAGAAACCCAGTTGAGATCAGATGGGGGGACAATGTACTATCAGTTGCAAGAATATTCCATTGTGAATATTCCTTGCATGCAAAAGGAATATTATTCCTTGAGAATTGCGCAGTGGGACCTGAGGTTACAATGAGTGTGATGAGGCCAATTCACACATGTGATATCATTGGACCCCAATCAAAACTGTGCAAGGAAATAGGAGGCTTGGAGGGCTTGAGAAAGATATATTCTATGTCTATTCAGTCTGTGAGTTGTATTGTTTTGATTACAGAGAGAGAAGGATAGCTTGAGAGCTGATTCTTTTTGTAACTTGAACAAGATTTCCACTTGTATGATAATACAGAGTTGGGGTTTTAGGCTAGTGCTTTCCCCAGTGATATATCTTCTGTGTTATGGTTGATTACTTCTCATTCTCAGTTATATCTGTTCATGCTTGATGATGCTCATATCTGTTTAAGCTTCCGCAAAGTTTATGGTAGAAGTAGATCTAGTATTATGCTTTAGGACATTGCATATATCAATTGATCTACAGGTGAAAATTCTACATGGTATCAGAGCAAAGGTGATCAAGTCAGAACAGTATACAAGCAAGAGAAGTTTGAAGTTTGGTTTCTGAATATTGAAATTGAGTTCTTATCACATCTATTTCACCTATGGCGTTCAGTGGTTTAAGACTTGAATATTCCCTTAATGGTAGTTCGAATTATATAGCCTAGAAGGATCGCATGGAGGCAGTATTAGAAGATAACGGTTTAAATGACTTCATTGATCAAGAAGTCCAAAAGCTGACTGATGCTACTCAACTGGAGGAATGGAAAAAGTGTGCAACTAGAGCAAGGAGAATCCTCCTAGAAGGAGTTCGATATCACATTGTCTCGAGCCTCCATGGGAAGGAGACTCCATTTTCGATGTGGAAAACATTGAAAGATCTTTATCAAAATAGTAGCAATCAGAGGAAGTTGGTGTTGAAGGACAAACTTCGAAAGGTCAAGTGTGAAAAGGGCGACAAAATCTCTACGTTCCTGAACAAGCTCACCACCTGCAGGGATGAGCTTCGAAGCATAGGGCTCGTGATAGCTGATGACGACATGGTGAGTCTAGCACTCCTCTGTCTTCCTAAGAGCTGGCATAGCTACCAGGACTTTGTTAATGGAAGAGACAAATTTCCAGATTGAGAACGACTTTGGTCGGACCTAATGCAGGAGGAGATAAGGTGGAGCACGAGGGATGGATCTTCATCAAAATAAGATGATGAAGAAAATCTAGCTTTAGCGAGTAAAGCTAAGAAAGGGAAAGGGAAGGCATCCCAATCCAAATTTTCTCATGGTGAGAAAGAGGTTGACAAGTTGAAGGTGCAATGCTTTCACTATCATGAAGTGGGCCATTATGCTATGAATTGTCCACAGAAGAAATCCAAGAAGGGTTCCTCAAAGGGATTTGATGGTGATGCACTAGCTTCATAGTTTGATTTGGATTTCTCTCTTATCGCATGCATGGTTTCATCCATGATGGGATGTGTTTGGTACCTGGACAGTGGAGCTTCTTTCCACATGTCAGGTGACAAGAATATTTTCAGTACCTTGGAAGAGAAGGATCTCTAGATGTGGATCGAGATGGGCGATGATGGAAAGTACTGTGTCTCAGGTGAAGGTACAATTGTGTTTCAGAGGGAGCATGGTGCTCCTCTCACCCTATCTGCGGTTAAGTATGTACCAGGTCTGAAAAAGAATCTTGTGTCTGTTGCTATGCTAGAAGATAAAGGCTATGATGTAGTCTTTTGTAAAGGAAAAGTTTTCCTCAGGCATATCGGCACCGAATAGACCAAGCGAATTGGGATTTGAGTAAAGAATCTCTGCAAGCTAGAGGTAGAAGACTGTGTTGCACTAAGTCCCAAAGTAGAGGTGGTGCAAAGCCAAGTTGTTAGTGAGCCATGGCATATAAGACTAGGCAACTTGCATTACAAGGCCTTGAAGATCATGCAACAAATTTCTACCAGCTTACCCAAGGGAAAACTGGAGCAAACAGACACATGCAAAGGATGCACCCTAGGTAAGTATGCAAAATCTTCCTTTCAGCATCGAGACAGTAGAGCTGGAGAAATCTTGGAGCGAGTTCAATCATATGTATGTGGACCATTCTCCACAGCCTCCACCACTAAACAAAGTTACTATGTTATTTTTATTAATGATTTTTCTCGAAGATGTTGGATCTACCTTATCCAAAAGAAGGATCAGACCTTCTTGAGGTTTTGTGAGTTTAAAGCCTCAGCAAAGAAAGAATCTGGAAAGAAATTAAAAGCCTTGCATAGCGACAATGGTGGAGAGTATGTTTCCTAGCAGTTTAAAGACTTCTACGCTGCAGAAGGAATTAAAAGGGAACCGACGACACCCCATAACCCACAATAGAATGGGGTGGCCGAAAGGAAGAATAGATCTATTGTGGGAGTAGCTCGAGTGATGTTGCATGACCAAAGCCTACCACTTCATCTGTGGGCTGAGGCATGCAATACAGCAGTGTACCTTCAGAACAGAAGTCCTCATTATATCTTGGGGATGAAGACACCTATGAAGGCTTTTTCGGGGAAGTGACCAAATGTGAGTCACTTCCACATCTTTGGATCATAATTTTACTATCATGTGACCAAACATGGTCGGAAGAAGCTAGACCCAAAAATTGAGTTGGGGATACTTGTGGGGTACACAGATACACCCCACAACTATCTGTGTATCTTCCTGCCAGTCAGAGGACCGTAGTGCGCAGGGATCTGACATTCGACGAGCAGAGAGCCATGCGAGTATCACTTGAGGGGAGGTCAAGTTGCATGGAGATGAGGAACTTTTAGCTCCAAAGGAGGAGGAGCCTCCTGATGATGTGGAGCAACCACATGCAGAGGATCCAATCGTGGAGACCACCACTCCTGGAGAGTCTTCCAAAGATGGGAGGAAACATTCGCAGGAAGTTGACAGATTGATGCTAGATGCAAAAGAGAATGTGGGGCAGCCATCCTCTCAATGCAAACAGAGGAGATCTCCCAAGAGATACACTAGCTACATGGCCCTGGGTGGGGAGTGTGTAGCGACTGAACCTTCTTCTTTTGAGGAGGCAGTGAAGCAACCAGTCTGGGTTGATGCAATGGTATAAGAATATGATTCTATCATATGGAATAGTGTGTGGGATGTTATCTCTAGACCTGGGGACAAGTCAGTGGTTAGTTCCCAATGGCTTTACAAGGTAAAGCAGGCAGGTGATGGTAGTGTTGAGAAACACAAGGCAAGGTTTGTCGCCCGAGGTTTCTCACAGGTTGAGGGGATTGACTACGATGATACCTTTGCTCACGTAGTAAGGTACTCATCTATCAGATCGATGCTAGCTCTATCAACTCAGATGGGTTGGAAGATCCATCAGATGGATGTGAAGACGGCGTTCCTCAATGAGAAGATTGAGGAAGAGGTATACATTGAGTAGCCCGAAGGATTTGAGACCTTCAATCACGAGTTGCATGTCTGCTAACTCAAGCGAGACCCGTATGGGCTGAAGCAAGCACCTCGTGCTTGGTATACCAAGATCAACAGCTATTTCACGAATTTGGGTTTCACTAAGAGTGAAGCAGATGTGAACTTGTACCACATCATGGTAGATGGTAAGCCATTGATTATTGTACTTTATGTCGATGATTTGATTTTGAGAAGTGATGACCAGTTGATACAGTCTTATAAGGAGGACCTTCCAAGAGAGTTTGAGATGAAGGACATGGGCCTCATGCACTACTTTCTAGGCATGGAAGTGTGGCAGAAAGATGGGGAAGTATTTGTGTCTCAAGGCAAGTATGCCAATGAGATACTCAAGCGTTTTCACATGGACAAGTGCAAACCCATGCAGACTCCTCTAGTTGGGAACTGGAGGAAGGAGGATGCTACTTCAGGTTAGGTAGTAGCTACTACTGTTTATCAGCAGCTGGTGGGTTCAATTATGTATCTAGTGAACACATGACTTGACTTATGCTTTGCAGTGAACCAGCTGAGTCAAGCTATGGTTCAGCCTACCAAGCTGTTTTGGAAGGCAGTGAAGCATGTGCTGAGATATCTCAGAGGCACTACACAGTACGAATTATGGTACAGATGGACAGAGGGAGTGAAGTTGTAAGGCTTCATGGATGCGGATTGGGCTGCTAATCCATCAGGCCGAAAGAGAACTTTTGGAGGAATCTTCAACCTTGGTTCAACTGTAGTTTCTTGGTACAACAGGAAATAGAGATTAATTGCACTTAGCTCAACAAAAGTTGCATACACGGCTGCCAGTCAAGCCACATGCAAAGCCATTTGGATGTGGAAGATTCTATTGGGATTGTTTGGTCAGATGATGGATCCTACAGGGATATACTGTGATAATCAAAGTTGCATAAAACTCTATGAGAACCTAGTGTTTCATGACAGGTCCAAGCACATAGATATCCGCTACCATCATCTATGGGACTGTGTGGTCAAGAGGATCATGATGTTGCAGCATGTTTCGACCGAGGAGCAGGATGCAAATATTTTTACTAAGGCATTTTCAAAATGCAAGTTCAAGTTCCACAGAGACAGGATCGGGGTTACTGATAATCCGTTCCTTGTTGAGAGGGACTGTTGAAAAGTGCAACAAGAAATTCTATAAATAGCAGTTCAGCTATTGGAGATCTTAGAAACAATGGGTGAAAAGTGAAGGTGCTAAAAATAGCTTTTCTAAAAATATCATTTCGGGATCCCTTCTTATTTTAGTCAGTCCCTAAACTAAACATAGGAAGTAAAAGTCGAATTTGATATTAACAACAGTTTGAAAATTAATTAATTAATTCATCTTGAGTTAATTAGTTAAGGAAAATCAAACTTGAAGTCTATGTGAGGACATGCAACAGTTTCTCCTTTGGTTGAGGAATTTATCCATCAGTTAAAGAGATAAGGATGAGTTGTAATATTGAGTTGTAATCAGTTGACTCAGTTTAACTGAGTCAAGTCCATTTAAATTAATTTAACAGTTTGTTAAATCAATGAGAGTTCAGTTAGTTAATGCTTGCATGCATGTAACTACTGTATTTCAGATAACTAAGTATTCACTCATGGATAACTCATGCATGTCAGTTCTGTCAGAGACCTAGTTGAGATTAGATGGAAGGATAGTGTACTATTAGTTGTAGGAATATTCCATTGTGAATATTCCTTGCATGCAGAAGGAATATTATTCCTTGAGGATTGCGCAGTTGGACCTGAGGTTATAGTGAGTGTGATGAGGCCAATTCACACATGTGATACCATTGGACCCCAATAAAAACTACGCAAGGAAATAGGATGCTTGGAGGGCTTTAGGAAGATATATTCTATGTCTATTCAGTCTGTGAGCTGTATTTTTTTGATTACAGGGAGAGCAAGATAGCTTGAGAGCTGATTCTTTTTGTAACTTGAACAAGATTTCCACTTGTATGATAATACAGAGTTGGGATTTTAGGCTGGTGCTTTCCCCAGTGATATATCTTCTGTGTTATGGTTGATTACTTCTCATTCTCAGTTATATATGTTCATGCTTGATGATGCTCATATCTATTTAAGCTTCGGCAAAGTTTATGGTAGAAGTAGATCTAGTATTATGCTTTAGGACAATGGATATATCAATTGATCTACAAGTGAAAATTCTACGCCCTTCCCTTCCGATATGGTCGTGGGGTCCTTTCCTTTGTATGGTAGCCGAGAAATGCGATGAATTAGGTTTGTCATGATGGGGATAGGATCCTCCAGCCATAGATACCCATCATGCACCAAGAAGAGCAGCTGCATGATGACGAAAATGGCTATTGGGGTGCAGTGGAAATGTGGCACCCATAGCAGGTTTAGTAGCCCGGCCTTTTGCACTCCGCGCAGCCATTTTCATAGCTCTGATGTTGTCACCACCCCCGTGGTGCTCTGCTTCATGAGGTTCCTGGTCTCCAAGTGAGGAAACTTCTTGCCATCAATGAGGTCCCAATCTTCAAACTTCATGGTTGGCACGTGGCCCAGGTGTGGGCCTTCAAACACAAGGTCGTCTAGGAGGAGCGGGGTCTGGAGTGAACTCTTGGTTTTGTCCAGGTCCCTTGGCACTTTGGCCTTCTCTTTTCATGGGGGGATATATGCAAGCAGTTTTGTCACAGAGTGTGTAGGTTGAATATCCTCCTCCATGCCTTCGTCTTCTTCCTCTACGATGATAAGGGCCTGCAAATCTTATTCTTCCTCATATTTGTCTATTGTGATAGCTTTCCCCTTCTATTCCATTAATAGTTTGCTGCATAATAGGTTCCTCTGGGACATGCGTATGGGGGCCATTGCTTTCTTATCCTTCTTGGGTCTTGGCGTACACGGTGATTTGGGGATCTCTGCCACAACCCTGACACCATATGGAACATCCTCCACAGTTGGGGTTTGCGCGGCCTTGCTCGCAGTTACCTCTTCTATTCCCAAACCATGCTTAGTCACTGTCATCGTACCTGCGCTGTAATCTGTCACTCACGAATTTAGGGGTTGAATTAACGCTCAGCTCATAATGCTCAGGGCTCTGTTCAATCGCTCAATTCTCAAATGACTAAGTGTTGTTTGTTGGGCAGCCCTTTGTGTTTTATAACGCCTTTTGAATTCAAATTCGACCGTTCCCCCCAATTTTGGTTCATTAATGCTTTCTTGGCGGCAGATTTTCCCAAATATTGCCCATAAATCGTGTCTTAAATGTCCACCACCCGCTCCATTTGGCCTCAAGTCGGTCATCCCATCATGAACAGTGACTTCAACGGTCACTTTCTAGCCAATCCGCATGGAAACACAGTCCCCCATGTGCGGTTGTGGACCTTGTGATTCTTTGCTTCTGCACGCATCTCCAACGTTGTGCAGCTATTGGGCAGGATAATTTATATTCCCGTGCTCCCTTCCAACTGCCTGGAGTGCTAAGACTCTCCTTCCCCTAGCTAGTCAGGTGGTCACACCACTCGTGTGGGGCTCCATCCTGTCCTCCATCACGGTTCTTGGAGAATTCCCACCCTCTATGGTTGCGCACTTCCTCATTTGCAACATGCTACCCTAATCCCTACGGTTAGCATTAGGTGGTCCAAGCCAAGGCATCAAACTAACCAATTCACGGTGATAGTTCTCAATATTGTCAGTATGATCCTACGCACCTTGCCTTACCATCCTAATGTTTTCCGCGAGAAACTCTTCCTTTATCTCTTCTTCCAACTTCTTGACCTCCACGTCCATCAAAGTGCTTTTCTCTCTTAACCGCACCCTTTATTTTTCAGGTGCACGAATTCTAAGGTTTCCCTGTTGGATTTCTTCTTCAAGTCTCATATGTTTTGACTCTGGCGGCTATGTGATTCCTTCTTTCCGGGCTTCATGAACCGTCATATCTACGGGTGTTGTCATGTGCGTACCAGGCATTGCATGCTCCATAGGGATTATAGCATCTAGTTCATACTTCAACATCGGAAGTGCCCACGCAGTCAGGGTTTGGCACATGGTCCTATAAGCCCATAGAACTATTGGTATGCACAGATCCCAGTCAGCGTGTCTCACATGGTGGACCGTGTTCAGTACTTCACACACTTTGTCAAAGGCTTCCATGTGGATAAGATTTGGCACACTCGGCCTTATCATACTTCATTGTTCGCGCCATTGTCTTGCCCACTCCTACTTGTCAGTCCCATTTCCCATCGCGAGGATGATGTGCATTCGTGCAAGTTGTGTACCATACGCATGTACCCATATGGAGAGGTGGGCATGCAGGCTATTTCATCCATCATACCTGGCTTTCATCCGCATCTGAGGCTTTCCAAACCGCATGAGCATCATCCTTCTGCATTGTCCCCAATCCTAAAAGTTCTGCTGGTGCGTACCCCACCACTTTGCGGGCATAGCGTGCAATACCCATTTCAAAGTATCGAAACATTGTTGTTCTAGCACTTATTTCTCAAACTTGTTCAGGAAATCATCCAGCGCTTTCAACCCATCATACATAGGTGATCTCTTACCTCTATTGTCACACAATGCAGCGATCTTATCATCATGTTGCAGTTGAGTGTGGTTACCTTGTGTAACCGGTTCTGTCATCGTTATATTTCCTCATCTGAATCTGAGATGCAGGAGCTTTCGCACTCGCACGAAATCCTGCCATCCGCTGTAGGATTCACCCAATCTTGTTCTCGAGCGGTTATCTTGTAGATACAGTCTAGATCGTCGTCACGCACTGGCTCTATGTAGCGTGATCCTTCCATAGGGTCTAAAGGTACCGCTACGCGTAGTGAATTTTTCTCAAAAATCATCTTGCGCTTCTTTAGATTTATTACTCCATTCATGTTAGTGGCCCAATCTATTCCCAGTAGCGCGGGATAAGGATTGTTGTCATCAACAATCTCTATCACTTCGAAATTTGCAAGTGTGCTCGCACCTTTGATATCTACCATTATTCCCTGCAATCTTCCTATCGATAGGATCATTTGCTGGTTCACCATTCGCAATTGAATAGAAGAGCATTGCAACGCAGGCTTGTCCATGCTCTCCCATGTCTACTTTGGTAGGACGTTCACGTCTGATCCTAGATCCAAAATCACTTGATCCATTTCATATTCTCTGATTTATGCAGTCAATCTCATCTCCCTTCATGTTCGCATTGTGTGTTTCTTGAGCTTCCGGATTACACGTGGCTCCCCTAATCTAGCACATCTAGTGATGAGTTCTTGCAGCCCTTTCACCGCTTTGTTGTCGTGCAGCAACTTCATGCATGTCTCTAGAAAGGTAGTGAGAATTGATGTGTCCATCTCCAGTTCTAGTTTGTCTTTACTACTTGAAGTGGAGGCCTCCATGAATCTCTTCTTAGCTTCCATAAATGTCTCCTTCGCATGCTCCAAATCGAACTCTGGTTCCTTTGTTGGAGCCTTGCAAACCCAGGCACTCTCTTCGCGCTGCTTGCCCTTGTCATCTCTTGTCGTGATACCACTTTGGAGCATGATGTTTACATTCGTGTCCTCCTTGCGTGGCTCAGATCTCAACATTTGCAGGTTCTTAGTTGGGGGAGGCTGGAGTGTTCCTTTATCGCGCAACCTAGCTATCAGTGTGGGGCAGTCCTCCGTCTCATGATCAAACTAGGTACAATATAAACATGATTCTCTCGTTGGATTTGTACAATCGCGGGCGTAATGCCTTGGCCCACCACAATTGTAACAAATCAGTTGTCTGAGACCCCTTCTTGGTCCCATTCCACCTCAACCTCATTCGCACCCCTGAAATCCAGTGCGCGCCATCCCTGCATTTTGATCGAGGGCTCATGTTTCGGTCTAAACTCTGTAGGTAGGAGTCCGGTCCATCATCAATTCATAACTTCTACAGGTGCGCTCATCATGGCCTACTGACCTGCAAAAATTATAGAAAAATTGTTGGGACGTCTGCGTATACTTCTGTAGTAGGTGGCACTTATCTGTAGCATGCTTCCCTCCTATCTGACAAATCGCGCACCATAATGTAGGCACCGTGCTCGGTCCTATTTGTGCCTCTGGTCTCAATGGAATTGTCCCTCCTCCCGCTAGGTAGTTCATGAAGATTGGACAATGGTCCCTGTCATGTCCTTGGCCTTTACACTTTATGCACCATACATTCTCGCATGCTTCTAGGTGGGCTGTCCTGTCTTGTTTCAAGATCTGCATCTCCAGACACAAGTTCTTGAATTGCGCGTGAATTTGTTGGACTCCCAGGTTAGGATCTTGTATCAAGGCCTCGTGTAGTATCATTGTGATCTCCAAAGCTTTGGCCTAATTTCATAGCTTCTGTTGTGACACCGTGATCCTTAGATGCGGGGTTAATGATGCTACGAACCATGCACAGTGATGCCCATTGTTAAAATTGGCAACCAGGGCAGAACTTCATGTGGGTCATCTTATTCATGGCTAATAATATTTTTATTAGATTCCTCTCGTTGAGAGGTGTAGGATTGATATAAATATCATCCAATTCGGATAAGTATTCATGGAGATATGAATTTATTTTGATTATGGAATTATTATCAAGCCGACCTACAACTCATGTAGGCTCAGAAGCCCAACAATCGCATCTATTCACCCACCAACGTTGTGTATAAATATAAGAGGACTTTTCCTCATTTGGACTCACTCATCTCATCACATCTCTCTCTCTCTACTGTGTAGATATGAGTCTCTTCTCTACTGCGCTGAAATGGGTCTCTCTCTCTCACACATGTGAAGCCGGAAGCTGTTGAATTTGAAGCTGCAACTGCAGAAGTAAAGATTGACTTGCGTGGCCTAGAAGATCTCCTCTTTGGAGCTGTTCTATAGGTTCATCTTAACCTCCTTTAAAAGCCGCAACTTTTGGTGGTGGAATGAAGTCAATCCGACGAACGGTTTGCAAGATATCGACTACCCTAGTTTGAAGCCGGAAATTGCTGAAACTGAAGCTGCAACTGCAGAAGTAAAGATTGAATTGCGTGGCCTAGAAGATCTCCTCTTTGGAACTACACTGTAGGTTCATCTAAACATCCTTTGAAAGATGCCACTTTTGGTGGTGGAATGAAGTCAATCCGACGAACGGTTTGCAAGATATCGACTGCCCTAGTTTGAAGCCGGAAACTGCTGCAACTGCAGAAGTAAAGATTGAATTGCGTGGCCTAGAAGATCTCCTCATCTGAACTGTGCTGTAGGTTCATCTGAACCTCCTCTGGAAGCCAAAACTTTTGGTGGTGGAATGAAGTCAATCCGACTGTCGGTTTGTGAGATATGGTCTGCCCTAGTTTGATAATGAAGCCGCTAATGCTGATGCTACTGATCTAGGGTTTGCTACTGCTGATATGAATCAGATTTATTATACTATTTCTCTCTACTGAATTATTGAAGATAAAAGAAGATTTGATCAAAGGGTTTCCCCACACATTGTGGGGTTTGTCCCTGGCTAGCCACCACATCTTGTGTCTCTTGTCTTGGCTTGTTTTCTGTCGATTGTTTAATGTTCTATCTGCACTTTACTTTATGTACATGTGATTGCTAATTAGTGGAATATAATAAGAAAAAGAAGTAAACTGTTATAAGCATAGAACATACCATAACTTAACATGGTATCAGAGCTGAGGTGAAGACAAAGCCCGAGCAAGAGCAAGAGCAATCATTGAAGAGAAGATTGGCAAGGCTATCCTAAAAGAACTATGGGGTCCTCAACACTCTTTCCTGCCGAAGACAAGCTCCGTGAGAAAGCTGACTATCACAGATGAAAGATGTCTATCGATCTAACCCTTGAAGATCAAGGAGTGCTAGACCATGTAAGAGGCAATATTGTTGAGCCTTCATCAAATGCATCTGCTGCTGCCTGGAACAAATGGAAAAATGGAGAAGTCAAAACAAAGAAGATCATCCGGGACTCTATCAACAAGCACTTGGTGGCCTACATCTCTGATCTAGAAACCTCCAAGGAAATCTACGACAGACTGGTGAGTTTATTTAAAGTTAATGATGCAAATCAAGTTTTGTTTCTTAGAAATAAGCTGAGGGAAATCAAGAAGGGTAAAGATGAAAGTATGCAAGCATACTTCTTAAGAATCACCGAGATCAAGAACGATCTCCTATCTAGTGGGGAAACTATTACTGACAGAGAAATGGCACTCACAACTCTTGAAGGATTACCATCTGAATGGTATGTGTTCAGTACTACTCTTCTGAACTATAATGTAATTCCTGGTTTCGAGGAATTAATGGCTAGATGCATTCAAGAAGAAACAAGAGTAGAAGCGTAAGAAATGCCCATGCCTAAAGGTCCTCCTGCTGCCTTTTCTTTTCATGCAAAGAAAAGAAATAATTCCGGGACTAAATCAAAAGGAAAGGCTGGACCTAAGGCTAGAAGAAAATGACGATGTTACATTTGTGTCAAAACAAGTCACTATGCAAGGGAGTGCCCTGATAGAAAGGACTCACTCTAGGACGATGATCAAAATCCCTCTGATGGCAATCAAAGGAATGAAAAATTCAACAGCAACGGTAAGAGGAGAGCTGGGAATCAAGGAAGAGGATAAGCATTCAAGAAGGCCAGAAATTCTGGGATGTATTAAATGCACCTGACCTCAAAAAGAACCTAGTGTCCATCTCGGGAACGGAAGACAAAGGCTACAAGGTAACCTTCAGCGATGGCAAGGTATGTATATGGAAAAATAATGTTAAAGATGCTTTTACTCTTGGGTTTAGTGTTGATTCATTATATCAGGTCAATGGAAGTCTGCTAGGTGTCATGTCTTATGACACATCTCTTCAGTCCGAACTTTGGCATTAGAGGTTTTCCCCCCTTCATTATAAAGCTATACTCGGTGTAAGACAAATGGTGATAGGGATGCCCGAATTCTGAATAGATAATGAAGGTGTATGTCCAGGATGTGCTGAAGGAAAGCTCAAAAGGGGACCATTCCCCTCAAGCCAAGGCAAGACCTTTGATATATTACAATTGATTCACTCAGGCATACCTGAGGTTGGCATTAAGAGGGAGACTACTACACCACATACTCCTGAGCAGAATGGTGTGGTGGGAAGGAAGAACCGCACGATGATGGAAGTTGTCTGGGCCATGCTACATGATCAAAGACTTCTGATAGTTCTATGGGCTGAAACTACAATCACCGTAGTATATGTACAAAATTGATGCCCTCATCAAGCATTGGGTTCCAAGACCCCTAAAGAAAAGTTCACCGCAAGGTGAACAATCTTTCGACTCTGAGGAGCTCTCAAGAAGCCAACACCAGGGAACCGAAAGAAAAGGATGATGAATCAATGCCTGATGTAGAAGAACCCATGGATCTGATAGGTTCTCATCCACATGAGCCTTCCTCTTCTAGGAATAGGCCTTCATGGCTTAGGGGGATACTTGATGATGCTAAAGGACATGCTGCACCCTGAGGAACCTTCCGTCAAAGTAAGAAACTTAATAGGTATCAAGGATACCTGACCATCATGAGCACGATCATACAAAATGAGCCTTTGTCATTCTCAGATGCCGTCAAGCATCAAGTATGGAAGGATGCTATGACTGTAGAATATGAGTCTATTATGGAGAATGATGTCTGGGAAGTAGTTCCCAAACCTGAACAAGACAATTGTTACTTCAAAATGGCTTTACAAGATAAAGCATGCAGCAGATGGAAGCACGGAAAAGTATAAGGCTCGTTTTGTTGCTCGAGGTTTCTCCCAAAAGGAAGGTATAGACTATGATGAGATATTTACACCTATTGCCAGATATACGACCATCCGCTCGATCATAGCCCTTGACGCTTCACAAGGATGAAACCTACATCAGATGGATGTCAAGATTGCATTCTTGCATGGCTCGATTAAATAATAGGTCTACGTGGAGCAACCCGAAGGATTTGAGATTTATGATCGAAAATCTCATGTATGCAGGTTGAAGAAAGCTCTCTATGGGCTGAAGCAAGCACCCCGAGCATGGTATGAGAGGATCGATAGCTACTTGATGAAGCTGGGATTCACTAGTAGTGAAGCCGATCCTAACATTTACGTTAAGGTTGAAGATGACAAGCCTCTCATACTGGTATTGTATGTGGATGACCTCTTTCTAACAGGTGCAGACCCTCTCATTCACAAATGTAAGAGGGAGTTGGCCTCTGAATTTAAAGACCTAGGACTGATGCACTACTTCCTAGGACTTGAAGTATGGTAGAAGCCAAGGGAAATTTTCCTATCTCAAGGGAAATATGTGGTAAAGATATTGGAAATATTTGGTATGATGGACTGCAAGCCTGTGACTACCTCCAGGATCTTAACTTTTAGAAGTTATATGGTAGTGATGTCGGACCAGATTTGGGAAATGCCTCTGAGTTTCATAAATTCATTCGCATTGATGTTCTTGGTGAACCTCCGTCCGAACATATTTTTTGCAGTTAGCATTGTGAGCTCATATTTGGTTGAGCCTCACTGGATTGATGCCAGGAATCTTCTGAGATGTCTTCAGGACACAATCTCTCATGGATTAAGATACACTACCGGAGATGTGAGACTACTTGGATATACTGATGTTGATTGGGCAGGCAGTGTGGTGGACTATAAGAGCACTTCCGGGTGTTGTTTCACCTTGGGATTTGCTTCGATATCCTGGATGAGCAGGAAGCAGAAGTCGGTGGCTTTGAGCACCCAAGTCGGTGGCTTTGAGCACCGCCGAAGCAGGATATATTGTTGCTAGCATAACCTCGTGTGAGGTAGTCTAGTTGCGAAAGCTCTTCAGTGAGCTATTTGGATTTACATTGGATACCACTGTGATTCTCTATAACAACCAGAGGTGGGATTCGATTATTGAGGAATCCTGTATTCGTCGATTGCTCCAGCAGATAGACATCATCTTGGATATGGTAAGTTGATGAGCAAGGAGGCTCCATCGCATTAATATGATGTACAGGTTGATACACCTTGTCAAAGCCCCGAGGAAAGATCTAATCTGTGATTTTCCCAAACGACTTGGAGTCGGTAAGCAACACACGACCATAGGGTGACTCACCCTCCCCTGGTGGTGCACACTGGAACAAGATGATTCGCTCTCTTGTGGGACAAGATGATTCTCTCTCTTATGGAACAGGATGATTCGCTCTCCTGCATAGCAGGATGATTAGTTCTCCTGTGAGGCCTGGATTGATGTGTTCTCCATGGCGATTGTAGCAGGATTGATGTGTTCTCCTGTGAGACCTGGATTGATGTGTTCTCCATGGTGGCCTGGATTGATGTGTTCTCCATGGCAATTGTAGCAGGATTGATGTGTTCTCCTGTCAGGCCTGGATTGATGTGTTCTCCATGGAAATTGTAGCAGGATTGATGCGTTCTCCTGTGAGGACAGGATTGATTAGTTCTCCTGTCGAGGCATCCTACCCATGTAGTTTGGGACTCATGGGAAGTACCTCTCATCTGATCAATGAGCAGGGAAATGAAGTTAGGGACCATAGTAGTACCGATGGATGCATCGTTGTAACTACCGTACTCCCTACGCTAGGATGACCTCCATTGATCTGTGATCAATGATACTGGTCTGGGACCAGTGGTAGGAGTTGTACCATACTATGACGCTGACTTCGGGTCGGTTGAGACTGGCCTGGGATCAGTGGTACATACTCCGAGACTGACTTTGAGTTAGTGGAGGATGATATTGGTCTAGGACCATTGGAGTTGTACTCACTATGACGCTGACTTCGGGTCGGTTGAGACTGGTCTAGGACCAGTGGTACATACTCTGAGACTGACTTTGAGTCAGTATGATACATCCTCGATCATTTCTTCTTCTTCATAATTCTGACAAAATCAGAGTAGAACAGAACAATGCAAGAGAAGAGTAGAACAGAAAAAAATAGTAGAGATTAGTGCAGGGCAGAACAAGACAAAGCAGAATAGGAAAAATAGAGCAGAGCAGGGCAAGGGTCAAGCTGTACAAGGCAGTGCATTTGATGGATGAATAGTAACGACCGATAGACAGATTGCAGATGAAGTTCTCCATGGTTGAGAGGGAGTGTTGAAATTGGTAACCAAGGCAAAATTTCATGTGGGTCATCTTATTCATGGCTAATAATATTTTTATTAGATTCCTCTCATCGAGAGGTGTAGGATTGATATAAACATCATCCAATTCCGATAAGTATTCATGGAGATATGAATTTATTTTGATTATGGAATTATTATCAAGCCGACCTACAACTCATGTAGGCTTAGAAGCCCAACAGTCACATCTATTCACCCACCAACGTTGCTTATAAATATAATATGACTTTTCCTCATTTGGACTCACTCATCTCATCACATCTCTCTCTCTCTACTGCGTAGATATGAGTCTCTTCTCTACTGCGTTGAAATGGGTCTCTCTCTCTCACACATGTGAAGCCAGAAGCTGTTGAATTTGAAGCTGCAACTGCAGAAGTAAAGATTGACTTGCGTGGCCTAGAATATCTCCTCTTTGGAACTATGATGTAGGTTCATCTGAACCTCCTTTGAAAGCCGCAACTTTTGGTGGTGGAATGAAGTCAATCCGACGAACGGTTTGCAAGATATCGACTCCCCTAGTTTGAAGCCGGAAACTGCTAAAACTGAAGCTGCAACTGCAGAAGTAAAGATTGACTTGCGTGGCCTAGAATATCTCCTCTTTGGAACTGTGCTATATGTTCATCTGAACCTCCTTTGAAAGCCGCAACTTTTGGTGGTGGAATGAAGTCAATCTGACGAACGGTTTGCAAGATATCGACTGCCCTAGTTTGAAGCCGAAAACTGCTGAAACTGAAGCTGCAACTGTAGAAGTAAAGATTGACTTGCGTGGCCTAGAAGATCTCCTCATCTGAACTGTGTTGTAGGTTCATCTGAAACTCCTCTGGAAGCCGAAACTTTTCGTGGTGGAATGAAGTCAATCCGACTGTCGGTTTGTGAGATATGGTCTGCCCTAGTTTGATAATGAAGCCGCTAATGCTGATGCTACTGATCTAGGGTTTGCTACTGCTGATATGAATCAGATTTATTGTACTATTTCTCTCTGCTGAATTATTGAAGATAATAGAAGATTTGATCAAATGGTTTCCCCACACATTGTGGGGTTTGTCCCTGGCTAGCCGCCACATCTTGTGTCTCTTGTCTTGGCTTGTTTTCTGTCGATCGTTTAATGTTCTATCTACACTTTACTTTATGTACATGTGATTACTAATCGGTGGAATATAATAAGAAAAAGAAGTAAACTGTTATAAGCATAGAACATACCATAACTTAACACCATACATCCTCGCATGCTTCTGGGTGGGCTGTCCTATCTTGTTTCAAGATTTGCATCTCCAGACACAAGTTCTTGAATTGCGCGTGAATCTGTTGGACTCCCAGGTTAGGATCTTGTATCAAGGCCTCGTGTAGTCTCATTGTGATCTCCAAAGCTTCGGCCTAATTTCATAGCTTCTGCTGTGACACCGTGATCCTTAGATGCGGCGTTAATGACGCTACGAACCATGTGCGGTGCTGCCCATCCATTAAGGTCATATTGGCTTCACGAATCATACCCTTCAGTCTCTGATCCAGCTCCGAGGGGGTCTTGCCTGGAAGCATCACAATTTCCTTAAACCCGATAATTTACTGTGTCTCCGATTTTGGCTTGCTAAATTCCTTGTTTAGCACAACTTGGATATCCGCGATTCCTGCGTTTGGATTGTTGTTGGAATGCTTAATGTACCATGTAAGTGCGCGATCCTGCAAGGCATTGACCAACGTTTCTTTATTTATGTTTTCATCTATGACCCCTTGCGCTTCCCCCACAACCTTTACCACGAACCGAAATTGGTCCTGGTCTTCATTCCCTACTCCTTTGAACACTGACAACTTTATCGCACTCGCCATATTGAACTGTGGTGGTGGCGGAGGTGGTGTGGGTGGAGATGGGGGTGAAGATGGTGAAACTAGTGGTGGTGTAGGTGGGGGTGGTATGTGCGGTATTCACTGCCTTATTAGACTAATCGCACTTCTTGGTGAAACTTTCGTGAGCTCTTCCTTGCTTTCTCGTCGAGGTGAAATCAAGGGGCTCATTTCTATCTTTGTGCTACCTTTGTTTCTATAGATCCTCCCACTTTGCGTAGCCCCAAACATCAATTGATTCACATAACCTGATTTTCACACAATAGCATCTTAATCCAAGTTTTCAAAGATTTAACGTGCTTACCTCATGGTCCTGTGATGAAGCATCGTTATGCACCACTGTAGCTGACTGAAGTGTGTACCGTGAACACAGTGATAAACCCTCCTATAATTCGATCGATCGAATGGTCCACAGCGTGCGTGATCTTATCTTCTGATGCTTCTAGTCTGCGCACCAACTCTGGAGTCCACACAGTAGGTTTGTCGAGCCTACACCTTCCTTGACTGTTTCCTAACTTCGCGATCCACTCATAAAACTCAGAGGGGAAGGATGCAAAGAAAATTTTGTGGATTTCCTTATATAAGTAACGCTCTAACCACTTTTCCTTCGATACTCGTGGATTCCTGTTTTCCTGCGCCGCGAACTCATGAATTTTTCTATCCAGCCACTCTTCAATTTATTTCTTTGTCAGATTCCAGTGATACTACATCAGACATCTCTTATGGAGATTCCGGTCCCGGCAACAGAACCATTTGTTGGCTTGTTGGAGCCTGACCCAGGTTTAGAGGTGATTTAGTCAAACAAATTCTGGTACTACTAGCCCTTTCGACAACAGTCCACAGAGCGCAGACTGAGGTCTCACCTGAAGTAGTATGGGAGGGTGCTAGAACTAGGTTTCCACACCCTAGAGATGCCTAATGAGTTCAAGTGGTCCGTAGTTTGACCCTGCGCGCACATTACTACGCACACTTTCTCGTACCTCGTAGCCTGAGATTTTTCCTTTGCACAACCCTACTCGAGGGCTGAACGCTATTATTAACCAATTCCTTACTGATCTTCCAACATTAGTTGATTATCTTAGTCTACTTGCATGCTTTAAGTTATACTTAACAATATAAACCATACATACATGTGCGAGCAGTAAATAAATAGTATACTTGCAATTTATATCAAACATGCAATAGCCCAAGAACAAATATGTACAATTAAGATAAAACTTCTCTTTATTATTTTCTTCCTCGGTTACAGAATCGACTCTGCCATGCGCACTCAGCTGCAGGGGTCCGCACACTCAGCTACGGACTACAAGGCCTCTACACACTCAGCTGCAGAGCCTTCTCCTACCCTACGACCGAAGACACCCTTAGACTCTTGCTCTTCTACTTCGCTTAGCTTCTTCTTCGTTTTCTTTTACACTTAGAGCCTTCCTCTATTTATACAATCCCATGGTCCGCGGACCATGGGTAGGCTAAAATTACATTAAAAAACTAGGGTGGACAACCCTGTGACTCTATCATACATTTCAGGCTCTGTGCCCACAATTCGCGGAGTCTTTACACCAATATCGGGTCAAAACTTAGGATTTGAGCCCAAAAACATGCCTTGTGGGGATTCCATGCCCAACACTTGGCCATACAAGTGACATGCAAAGATAACCAGGAATTGGTAAGCCTTCCTAAATGACTTCGTATTTTAGACCTAGTTGGGTATTATCCTAAAATTCGATGGCTCTTTTACCCAACACTTCAAGATATCTCTTGAGTTCACATTGTTGTTGGGAGTGAAGAACAATGCATCCCTGTAGTTCACCGGCTGCAGTAAATGATACATCTAATGGTAGTTTTTGTCCTGAAGGTGGGAAGCTATGACCCACTGGTGTTGTTCAATGTCCTCGTCTCGCGATCGCTATGTGAGACAACCCATTGAATAATATTTGTGCACAGGAAGGTGGGGTACCTTCACGCAACCCTATAGAAGCCTGACTTGTGAATATTGACATAAACTTTTCGGTCTTCCAGATCTTCCTTGAAAGTGCCTACAAATATGTCTTTTATTTCTTGCCATGTGATCTTCATGTCCTTTTCTACAAACATATGTGTCTGCAAAGATGGGAAAGTTCAATTGCACTTGTTGAGCCACATCTCCAATGCTTCTCTCTACAATGTCCTTTTATTTAGGGAAAATTTGAAGGATGGAAATTTATCTTAAAGATTAGAAACCTTGGCAAATCTTACTAATCCATAATATGTAAGCTATAAGATTCTTGGTGATATTTTAGTAAAAACATTCAAACTTCTAATGATTTGATATAGTCTCTATAAAAATTTTGACGATTTTTAAGGTAAAATATTTATTTCTTATAAAACTTGGGTGAATCATTTTTAGGAAAAAATGGGAATTGGCTATTCTTGTTTTTAGAAAAAGCATGGAAAATTAGCCCATTTAAGAATATTAGCCCCTAAAATTTTCTCTGCTTTTATCCAACTCCCTTGAAAACCATGATGCCTCTATTACTGAGAGACCGCTCAACAACTAATGTACCAAGAGATAGATCAGACACTCATGGCAAGTGAAAGTCAGTTTAAAAACACAATCACTTCAAGGATCAATCATGCAACAATTTGGGTGACTACTAGGCAAGATTTCACAGTAGTGACTCTCAATTTTTGGGAAATTGTCAGCTGGAACTGCGCATTACGCATTCTCAGCTGCCAGTGATACCTACTGCTGACTAGAACTACGCAGAACATAGTCCAACTGGTTGAATATGGAATGGAACTTCGCAATGCGTAATTTAGTTTGGCTTGAATGCTGGCTTGTACTGTGCATTGCGTAATCCTAGTGGGAAAGACTGGGCACTGTCTCCCAGAATTGCGCATAGCACAGCTGGATGCTAGTGACAAGCAACCTCTATGTAATTCCTGGAGCCAAACCAGAGCCTTAATGTTCAAGAATGCATAGAGAATGCTAGGGAAGGCAAGATTTGAGCCAAGGCAGCTCATATCTGCCTAAGGGAAGCTTGTAAACGAGTAGATCTGAATGCATGCGTGAAGGATGGTGCAAACATGAGTGAATGATCATGCATGCAATCAAAACCAATGAAAGAATCAATCAAAAAGATGAACACTGAAGCTGATGGACAGGGTCACCGCAACAATGACCACTAGTGCAAATAAAATGTCATGCATGTGACACTAAGAAAGACAATGCAAAACTTGAAACAACACTTCTACAAGTTAAAACAAACTAAAGCACTAATGGTCGTTCAATAAAAAATGCAAAACATCACTACACAAGCCAAGGAAATAAAAGCAACATAAAAAGTAGCAAAATAATTGAAAAGCAAAACTTACCCAGAAAAGTTGTGCCGATTGTGACGAAGGTTCCTTGATGCCTTGGGAATGCTAGAGCTCCAAGATCGAATGTGTAGAATGATCTCTGGGGAATTGTTTAAATATATTTGGTAGATTTAGAGTTTATGACGCTCATGCCACAAATCTAGGATAAAGTGACACTTAGCAAGAAGTTTCGAAACTCAACTTTCATGTAACTCCCAGTGCTAAAAATAGATCCTTATTTTTTAGGGATGCTTCTTTCCCTTCGAGGAAATATTGCCATGCATTCATGGGAATATTGTGTAGTTATGGAGGGAACTGGATAACTTGTCGGCACATGGATCGTACAACAGCATAAGGAATGCTTCTGCACAATTCCTAGGCTAAATGGCTCTGGTTTCCTCTCATGCTCTGTACAATTTCCCAACTGAAGACAGGCTTCTGACTGGGTCTGTGCAATTCTTGAGCCAAAGCCTAGTGTCTGGATGTTATACGCAATTTCTCTAAGAAAGGTTGTCTGTGAGACTGCTCTACGCATTTTTAGAGAGAAGGGATGGCTGCTAGGCTTATCCACACAATTCCTAAGAGCAAGGTAGGTTGCCCTCTAGGATTGCGCAATTTTCCAAGACAATGCAAGAACCAGATGTGAACCAAGTCACAAGGTTAGCTTGTGGTTGGTCAGCAAAACAAGTTAGCGAACAGAAGCTACAAAGTGAAAGATAACTTCAAATAAAACACAAGCACTTGAGTAGTGCAAGACATGTTTCTGAGATTTTGAGGCGGGAGGCTCCAAAATAAAGTGAAGGAAGAAGTTTGGAGGGTGGTTGTAGCCACTACAACATTGGCGACACACTGGTAGAACTCCAACTCTCTATACAGATCTTGTTTCGTGCAAAGCAAGTCTAACTCCTCCGGAATTATTGTTCTATTCTTTGATCATCATGGCTTCTTCACTAGCTTGAGTTAAAGAAATATTATCCTTTCATTCTCTTGATCGGTCAACACACATACCAAGCCAAGTGAATTGAGTTGTTTCAATTTGGGAACAGGGGTATATTCATGCACAAGTAATATAACTGTCAAAGTTTTAGTTTCATCTCTAGTGTTGCTCCACTGCCTGCAGGCTTGGATAGTACCCTGGTGCAGTCACACAGGAACACAAGAATCGCTTTGCTACCAGCAAGCCTGGTTAGTACCGTGAAGGAGTTACTTTCATCTCCTCTCTGCACAGGAATCCTTTCCCTTTTTTTCCTTTATTTTATTTTTCATTTTTCATTTTTTTTTTCATAGAACTGTGCATAGGCGCTCATTTATTTCATGAGGTAGAAGAGGGATCCTGACTTATTGAGAGAAGAAGAATTTTTCCCTTCATAGAAGTATGCTATATATACCTTTGACATACTTTTTAAGGTTTTCCCCCTCACCTTACTCTACTTGACTAAGCTGACAAGAGTTAACTGAATTATATAAAAATCGAATAGAGTAGGCAGTACTAGTTAAAAGTGAAAGCGTTGTGTTTTCACCACGACTCACTCTGAACAGAACATATTTTCCAACAGGGTAACATCGACTTAAGACAACAAGATCTTCATAAAAAGAGAGGGAAATAGATAACCAAACATTGATAGCTATACAAGTCCTCTTGTACTTCACCTTGTTTGTCTCAAGAGCCAAACACGGTTCATGTGAAGCTAAAGCTACAGGTACATAACAAGAAAAAAAACAAACAAGCAAAGGACAAAAGTAAGAAAAACAAGTAAGAAAAGAAAAACATGTAAGCAAAGAAACTTGAAAGAAAACACTACTCCTACTGCTATGCTAAATAGTGCACGACCCTGCTGACGTGAAGTGATATTTCCAATGTAGCCATCGATGCATTGATTGACCCATGTTGGTGAAGGCATGGTTGACAAGAAAGATATACAAGTAAACCAACGCATAAGAAATATAACATAGTAAAAGCCAACATGCTCGAAGTTTGAATGTGTCCATAGAAAAGAAAAGAGTAAAAGCGCAAGACGAACATTCTACAGACGTACCATGGTGTTGCAATGCATTGTGTACAAACGATGAGCATGTACACTCGTTTGACCGTGAAAAATGTGAAAACATGAAAAGGGAGGAAAATTTTCACTTAATGAGAGGGATCGTTGTGTATGATTCCTCCAATGCATGAGAGATGGGATCATGTGATTGAGGTGGAGGATGTAAAATCTATAAACGAGATTGGTCTTCAATGCAGAGGGGAGAGTGATAAGGAACCTCAGGTGATTCAATAGATTTCTGATCTGAAGTGGAACTGACCTTAAGACAACGAGGACCTGACATAACCATTAGCTCGGGATAAAGTGCCTCGACAACTTGAGGGGTTTCCACTTCATCATCAGGTATATCGTCAAAGATCGATGGTTTATAAAGATCAACAACGAATGAATTGACATCGTGATCGAATTAAGGAGTGAAGAGATCATGACAACCACGATAAAAAAAATTGATATATTCATCGGCATCCTCATGATCTGACGAATCATATAGAGGGGTTGATGAGAAGCAATAATTTCCACCTCTAAGTTTTCAGAAATAAAAGATGACAGATTGGGTGGATTCAGAAAGAAAGATGTGTCCTCTCCTCAATCAAATGACAAATTGACTTCCGGTGTGTTCTGTGAATGATCGTAAGTAAAAACATCTGAGGATGGATTTTCATAGTACAAGTTAGAAATGGAAGAATCAAAAAGTATGTCAGGAAATAGCGAGTGAGGTGCGAACAAAAGGAGGTCATCCTTCACTGTAATTTTTTCTTCATATTCCCACACATACGCATCATAAATGACAACGCAGGTTGGCTGCTCAACACCAACTTTGTCGACACCTTGATCCTCGTGAAAAACAAGTGTGGAGTCTGGAACGGGAGAACACAACATAGTACAATCTGGAGGCTCAACATAACGAGTGGACGGATGAGAGAACAAGTTCACGTGACAACCAACAGGATTGCAAGCCAAATCTGTGTAGATATCTAGAGTAGATGGGGTGGGAGGATGTGATAGTTCGAAATATGGGTTTGCAGCTTCTCCCACCTCACACTATGGAGTTAGAGTTGTTTGATGAGAAGCAAAAGGAGGGTCACTTGTGACAAAAACCTTGTCCATCTTAGATTTGGCAGATCTAACACCAAGGTATGTTGGGAGGGGTTCAAATGATTCCAACACATGTGGATTTTCAGATATGTGAAGAAGATACTGAAATATTTCATGAAGAAATTTCCAATCAACTTCATCTTTTGGGATTTGAAAAGTGAGATTTTGGAAGCATTTCCAAAATTGCAAAAGGGATTCATCATGTGCTTTTCGTAATTCCACATTTTTTTATTAAGTTATTTTCAATCATAATGATAGAAAGCATGGGCCAACTCTCCGATCATCTGATCATAAGAGTGGATGGAGGTTGCGGGAAATGTGACACACCATTGCAGTGCATTCCCTCGAAACATGAATGTGAATAACGAGAAGGCAATGTTGTCCTCATGGATTTCATTCCTTTCAAAGAAGCCCATGAAATCCACTCCATAGCTAAGCAAATTTACTCTGACTTTACCATTATATGTGTTACGTGAGAAGTCATTAAAGAGATCCTCTCACACTTCAAAATCGAATACATGAGATAGACATGTTGGAGGACTCAACTTGTCATCTGGCCCTCCTTGTAGCACCATAAATGTTGACGGTGTTGGACCCCCAAACATGTCAGGGGATCTCCCCGATAAGGAGTCCCAACTAGACCTGAGATCGTTTGGAGTAGGAGTCCCAACAATGGGTAGTAAAGAAATGCCTTGACTATTATAGCGCACAGAGGCAAGTCTGATATATTTGTCGGAAGAAAGTGTGTGATATTGCAGCGAGTCAAGTGAAATTCATGGGGGTTCTAACACATGAAGGGTAAAAGGAAGTGTGTCCGTTAGAAGCCTGTAATAGTACGTAACGTGAAAGGAAAACACGAGTTGAATGACATCACAATCTAGAAAGCAGAATAGTCCACAATCCAAAGTGACAGATTAAACCAACAACACAATTTCAACAAGATTCGTACAATCATATACAAAATAGTTCATACACGAATGTGTAAGTTGAATAACATACATTGCTAAAGAAACTAGAATAGTCCAACCACAATAACAACATATGCATGAAAACGTGTTGGATTTGTTATATATATATATATATATATATATCTATATATATATATATAAAGAAAGTGAAAGTTCCATCCATACATACACCATTGACAACCACTAGTCCCAATAGTGGAACATTACAGTCAACACCGCTTGCTCCTCCAAAGAGATCTACTCGCTCTGCACCATGAATAAGTCAAGGCTCATCACAATACTCTCCAAGCCTTCTTTAAGCAATGCTTAGCTAAAAGATTAGCTCCCAAAAGCATCTATTATGAGTTATGAGGTTCTATATATAGCAAAGGGCGGGGTGACCCTTGACATTCCCCTTTGACTCTTGGACTACCCTCATGACTCTTCACATTACAAGAGTGATTGTTCACATTCCACTAATGACACTTGGAATTTCACTAACAACATATTTAAAATAATTCAATTTCCACATATACCCACGTGGGACAAAAATAGGCTTGAGTCAACTTGAAAAGAAAAACAACATCACTCGGGGTCTTGGGAAAATACCAACTCAGTAACCTCCTCATGGTGATCTTTGGTGACAAACTGATACCAAGCTTGGTACTACTCTATTGTGTCCCCGTACTATTTGATGGCATCTTTGTTGAAGCGGACCCTTGCCTTCATGGCTTCTGGGTATGTGGTTGTGAAACCTCTATCCAGCTCATCCTAAAGCATGCACAACATTGTCCTGAGTGTAGATGGACCACTGATGTACCTTTGCATGTTCTCTGTGCTAAGCTACAAGTCATCGTTGGTGGCTATGCACATCAACTACTCTATGTACTTACCAACATCTATCATGACTTGTTTCTTCCTCATGGCTTCGATGAGGGTTCTGATGTAAAGAATATTATGCGTTTGTACTATGACATCCAAACTATCGAAAACAACCATGCATAGGAAGCCTTAGTGCCAGTGATGAGTGGAGGGAGTTGCTCATAATTTTAGATCTACATTTGAATACAGGATTTGTCTAGCTTAGCATGTGGCTTCGTCTTCTTATGCAAGTAAAGTGAGGCTCCCTTGTACCTCATTATCCATTCTTGCATGTGCGCAATAGCAGTATGAATGTATTTGAGAGTTTAGGCTGTCTGCGCGCACTGCTACTGAAAGTCATATAGATGGACAACCACTTTGTGAACAGTGACAAATATTCTATACATTGTCTGCATGGTGGCCTCCTAAGTTGACATCTCCACCACTACTGTTTTCTTCATCTCTGTCATGGCAGATCCTATGAACTGCTCTATTCTCTCCCTAGGCTTTTGCAAGTCCTTCACCATTCGATCATTCTCTGCTATCAAGAACTTGATCGTTGAACTCGTGGCTTCTTCACAAACCTTAAAAGCTTCGATCATGGAAACTAGATGTCTTCTAACATCTTGTACAATCACCCTTTCTTCTGTGTGTGTAGGTGATGTATGATCACCTGATATCTTCTTTCTTCGTGCTTGTACAATCCTCTATCGTATCTCGTCAAATGCCAGATTGTACACATCCGTCGCCGGATCATCTTCAAGGAGAAAAACTTATCCTTGCTTGCTCGGGACTGGTTATGGTTCTGGAGGTGGTAGAAACTTTGGTCCTTGGTCATGATTTACAATTAACTTTATAAAAATACTTCACATTCACAAATATTAAGGCCATGGTGTTAAGCATAAAGATTAGAACAACCACTTAATTTGTGACTGATGAACTTCGATAGATAGTAAGAGAACCTATCAGTATGATAAAATTGTATAACCAATGTATGTCGCACGAGTTTGAGTTTTCAGTACGGGGAACCTGTATTTGGCATTGCTAGAGCTTTACTCAAATTTATAGGAAACATAAGGTTGGGAGCAACAATAATATAATATATTAAAATTTAATATATATTAAAAATAAAAATAAATTTATCTATTTATTTTGTCCAAAATTTATCAATCAATTTCTATCTCTATTTGGCAAAGAAATCTGTAGAGATTAAACTTTGAAACACTGACAAAACAATCAAAATATTAATCCATCAACAATTTACCAATAAAATTCCTTCCCAGCAAAGAAACACGATAAACTCCCAAACCTGATAAAGGTTATTATTACTTGATTATTATGTGATTTCATGCAACCCTATATTATATTCAACTTTGAAATTCAAAACATGCTACTCTATTTTCATTACTTGATATTATGTGATTTTGTAACCCTATATTATATTCAACTTCGAAATTCAAAACACGCTACTCTATTCCTTCCTAGCAAAGAAACATGCTAAACTCCCAAACCTGAAAAAGGTTACTATTACTTTATTATTATGTGATTTCATGCAACCCTATATTATATTCAACTTCGAAATTCAAGTTTAGAAATTTATAAAATGAAACTAAGTAACATGCTACTCTTTCTCTTTCTGACCATCACTATAATTTGTTGAACCACTACTCTTTCTCTTCCTGACCATCACTGTAATTTGTTGAATCTTAACAATAGAAGCGACCAAGGAATCACTAGCAATTGTCTATATTTGGTTGAAATATTTGATACATCTCCACATCTCTGTAGCTTTACAGAGCTCATGAAGTCTAGCCCCCTAACTTGGTATGTATCACTTAGAAAATAAACACAAAATTTGCTCAAAATAAGTACCTGAAACATTAAAATTTGTTCCAATGAAACTCCCCAAACATTAAAATTTGTTGCAATGAAGCTCTCAAAAAGCTCCAAAATACCCACTAAATCTATGAATGAGGCTTAAGGCCATTTTGGAGCGTTTCGTACCGGCTCCCAAGTACACCATTAACACACTTGATACAAAGGATATGCCTTAGCTATAGAAGAGAATGTCAGTCACAATGGCAAACCGAGAATACCAAGAATTCTGAAAGTTAGAAGACTTTGAGTGAGAAATAACCACTGAAATAGTGAGAGTAAAGTGCTTCACAGCCGCCTCCAACCGACTGCTATATTGTGTAGGCAAAACCCTGTTTTGAGTTATGCACTGACATAAGTCATGAGGATGATCAAGGATAATTCAGGTAATTATATTTTTGGTAAGCTAGAGGTTATTTATTATTTGGTAGTTTCTATTTTAAATTTCTATTCAATAAATGCTTAAAAAAAAATGTGAAAATGTAAACCTATTTAATAATGATAAACATCTAAATTTAAATATATATAAAAAATGTAACATTAAAAGTTTCAAAAACAAAATATACAAACATAAAAGATTTTCCAGATCATAAGATCTTGTTTTCTGCCTACAAAAATAGAATGCCTATCATGTAATTACAATCACTTGTCCATGAATACCACTCCTCACGGATCTTATCCTTTATTGGATGTAATGATTTGAATTTGGTTCATCTTTACTAAAATTAGCTCAAGTTATTACTACATACGACTTGAAGATCTCTTTTCATAATATTTTATAAATTTCAAACTTCCACAATGCGTTATAAATTTTAAACTCCTGCATTATGTTATGTTAGGATTATATTTAATTTTTGTCTGATGATTTGGAGATTTAATATGTTTCACAAACAAAATTCATATTTGAAATTGAGACTCGTCTTAACCTAGTTTTTCTACAGGTTCTGAATATCCCGGACCAATAAGGAACTAATTTGAAGCAACATCAAAATCTTCAATCTTCATCCATGTATAATCCTTTGTTGTGTCTTGTCAAATGCTAGATTGTACACATCTGTCTCCAAATCATCTTCAAGGAGAACAACTTCTCCTTGCTCGCTCGGGATTGATTGTGGTTTTAGAGGTGGCGAACACTATGGTATGAACTCAGATGCACTCGGCATGAGATCGATGTCTTGGTCCTCTAGCTCCTATTCCATCTCCATGTCTGTTGCCTCAACCAACTACTCAATCTGCTAAGCAAGTTCTCGAACCTGCACCTACTCACCCTATTCATCATTTGTTGGCTGCTCTGTTGTCTCAACCTGTCTCTGTGTAGTTCGTTCTATCAGTGCAGTTTGTCTTTCTTCATGTCCCTGTTTCTACCTTTTTTCCCTTTTTCTCCTCCTAAGTTCTTGTTCTGCTTTCTCTCCTCCTGAGCTCTTGCTCTGCTTTCAGCTTTCTCTCCTCTTTGCACTACTCTCCAGTCGCGTTGTTGCCACTTTCATCTATCTCCAAAGCTACTCTCTCAACAAGTGGATTTTCTTTGAACTTGTAGATTTTCTCGCCCTCTGCACTCTCGACAATCTTCCTCTTGCCTATGTATTGCATCGATTTGCTACTCAGATGATGTTGTTGCTTCCTATGGTGCTTCTGCCTGCAGTGCTGCTTTCCATTTTACAACAATACTGACCGGTTCATTAAGCCTCGAGGAGTTACAACAATACCTCCAAGAATATTCCTTTGGCCAATGACATGCCCCATGGACCCATGGGAAGTACACCTTCACAGAGTGGTTCTTTCATATGCAGTGGGGATCATACGGATTGAAACTCTTGGTGTCAAATCTGAACTTTTTCAAGTCCTTGGTCTCGACATCTACATATTTCAAGGTACATATCTCATACAACCCAAGCCGCAAAGGAAGAGTAGGCCATGATGTCTTCTTCCTCCTGTGTAGTGTTTCTGATAACCCTGTGGAGATATACTACACAACCTCTTACATGACCAGCTTGTCCGTGGAAAACCTTGGTAACTCATGCAAAGATTTCTCCGCACCAAACATCATGATGAAGGTGCCATCGCGTGAGGCATACGAATTTGCAATGTTGAGCAATGTTTGCATTGCTTCCTGGGACATGCAAGGTGGGTCCTGTTCAAATATCATCTTGTACAGTGAGGCAATGCAGTGGTTAGACAGCCTTGTCATGGCTCCTTAGTAGCTTCACTCAGAGAGAAACTTGTAATAAACATTCACAGCTTCCTCTAATGGTTTCCATGTCCAACCCATGCCAGGAACTGTTGTTGGGAACAGATTGCATCAAGCAAGTATGCGAAAATATATAATCTTTCTTGTCCATCGTTAGGTAGATTCCAGGCATTTGACACATGCACTTTTGGTTGAAGAGCCAACATGTCCAACCAGTTGAAAGGTCTTCCTTCATTTGCCAACTAATCCAACATAACATCCCAACTCTGCGGGAAGGTCTCCATGCTCTCTTAGTCATACAAGCAACATGCAAAGATGACGAGGAGTTGGTAAGCCTTCCTGAATGACTTTGTCTTTTAGACATGGTTGGGTATCTTCCTAAACTTCGATGGCTCTTTTACCCATCACTTCAAGATATCTCTTAAGTTCACATTTTTGTTGGGGGTGAAGAACAGTGCATCCATGTAGTTCACCGGCTTCGGAAAATGATACATTTGATGGTATTTTTCCATCGTGAAGGTGGCAAGCTATGACCCACTCATGTTGTTCAATTTCATCGTCTTGGGATCGCTATGTGAGGCAACCCATTGAATGAAATCTGCACACGAGAAAGTGGGGTACCTGCATGAAACCTTTTAGAATCCTCACTTGTGAATGTTGACATAGACTTTTCGATCTTCTAGATCTTCCTTGAAAGTGCCTGCAAATATGTCATTTATTCTTGCCATGTGATCTTCATGTCCTTTTCTATGAACAACTGTGTCTGTATAGATGGGAAAGTTCAATTGCACTTGTTCAACCACGTCTCCATTTCTTCTCTCTACAATGTCATTTGATCAAGCTCTATTGAAAACCATGATGCCTCTATTACTGAGAGACTTCTCAACGACTAATGTACTTGGAGACAAAACAGAAACTCATGGAAAGTGAATGTCAGTTTAAAAACACAAAGCACTTCAAGGATCAACCATGCAATAATCTGGGTGACTGTTGGGCAAGATTTCACAGTAGTGACTCTCAATTGCTAGGAAATTGTTAGCTGGAACTGCGCATCACACATTCTCAGCTGCCAATGAGACCTGTTGTTGACGGGAAATACGCAGAGTGTAGTCCAGCTGAGTTGAGTGTGGACTAGAGTTGCGTAATGCACAGTTTAGTTTGGCTTGAATGTTGGCAGGGATTGCGCATTGCGTAATCCCAATGGGAAATATTGGGCACTGTCTCCCAAAACTGTGTAGAGCATAGCTAGAGGCCAGTTATAGGCAGCCTCTGTTTTATTCCTGAAGCCAAGCCAGATCCTTGATGTTCAGGAATGCATAGAGCATGCCAGGGAAAGCAATATTTGAGCCAAGACAGCTCACATCTGCCCAAGGGAAACTTGAAAACGAGTAGATTTGAATACATGAGTGAAGAATGGTGGATACAGGAGTGAATGGTCATGCATGCAATCAAAACCAATGCAAGAACCAATCAAACAGATGAACAACGACGCTCGTGGATAGGGTTGCCGCAACGACGATTGTTAGTGTAAAGACAATGTCATGCATGTGACGCTTAAGAAGGATGATGCAAAACTTGAAACAACACTTCTACAAGTTAAAACAAACTAAAATGCCAATAGTTCAATAAAACATGCAAAACATCACTCACACAATCCAAGGAAATAAAGGGAACAGAAAAAGCAAAAAATGACTTGAAAACAAAAACTTACCCAGAACAGTTGTGTTGATTGTGCCAAAGGTTCCTTGATGCCTTGGGAATGCCAGAGCTCCAAGATCGAATGTGTAGAATGAGCTCTAGGGCATCATTCATATATATTTGGTAGATTTAGAATTTATGACGCTCATGCCACAAATCTAGGAAAAAATGACACTTAGGAGGAAGTTTCTAAAATCAACTTGCATGAAACTCCGAGTGCTGAAAATAGATCCCTATTTTTTAGGGATGTTTTTTGCTTTTCCAGGAAAGACTGCCATGCATGCATGGGAATATTTTGCAGTTCTGGAGGGAACCGGGTAACTTGTCGGCACATGCATCGGACAATAGCATGAGGAATGCTTCTGCACAATTCCTAGGTTGAATGGCTCTGGATGCCTGTCATGCTCTACGCAATTTCCCAGCTGAAGACAAGCTTCTGGCTAGGTCTGCGCAATCCCTGAGACAAAGCCCAGTGTCTGGATGTTCTACGCAATTTATCTAAGCAACGTTTTCTGTGAGACTGGTCTGCGCATTTTTTGGAGAGAAAGGCTGAATGTTGGGCTGCTCTGCACAATTCTTGAGAGCAAGGTGGGTTTCCCTCTAGGATTACACAATTTTCCAAGACAACGCGAGAACCAGATGTGAACCAAGTCACAAGGTCAACTTGTGGTTGGTCAGAAAAATAAGTTAGTGAACATAAGCTACAAAGCGAAAGATAACTTCAAATAAAGCACAAGCACCTGAACAGTGCAATACATGTTTCTAAGATTTTAAGGAGGGAGGCTCCAAAATAAAGCGAAGGCAAAATTTTGGATAGTGGTTGTAGCCGCTACAACATTGGTGACACACTTGTAGAACTCCAGCTCTCTGTACTAAACTTGTTTCGTGCAAAGTAAGTCTAACTCCTCCGGAAATATTGTTTGATTCTTTAATCATTATGGCTACTTCACTAGCTTGAGTTAAACATATAATCCCTGCCATTCTCTTGATCAATCAACACACATACCAAGCCAAGTCAACTGAGTTGTTTCGATTTTGGAACCAGGGTATATTGATGCACAAGTAATATTACTGTCAGCGTTTTATTTTCATCTCTAGTGTTGCTCCACTGCCAGCAAAATTGGACAGTACCCTGGCACAGCCAAGCAGGAACACAAGCATCGCTCCGCTGCCAGCGAGCCTGGTCAATACCCCAACGGAGTTACTTGCATTGCCTCTCTTCATAGGAATCATTTCTCTTTTTTTCCTTTATTTTGTTTTTCAATTTTCAATCTTTTTTTTTTTCAAAGAACTGTGCATAGGCACTTATTTATTTCATGAGGCAGAAGAGGGATCCTGACTTATTGAGAGAAAATAAGTTGTCCCTTCATAGAAGTATGTTATATATACCTTTGACATACTTGTTAAGGTTTCCCCCCTCACCTTACTCTACTTGACTGAGCTCACAAGGGTCAACCAAATTATATAAAAATCGAATAGAGTAGGTGGTACTAGTTAAAAGTGCAAGTGTTGTGTTTTCACCACGACTCGCTCTGAACATAACGTATTTTCCATCAGGGTATCATCAACTAAAGACAACAAGCTCTTCATAAAAAGAGAGGGCAACATATAACCAATCATTGATAGCTATACAAGTCCTCTTGTACTTCACCTTGCTTGTCTCAAGAGCCAAACATGGTTTCATGTGAAGCTAAACCTATGGGTACATAACAAGAAAAAAAACAAACAAGAAAAGGAAAAAAGTAAGCAAAACAAGTAAGAAAAGAAAAGCATGCAAGCAAAGGAAACAAGAAAGCAAAGAAACTTGAAAGAAACTACTCCTACTCCTATGCTAAACAGTGAATGGGCCTACTCACGTGAAGTGATATTTCCAATGCAGCCACCGACACATTGGTTGACCCATGTTGGTGAAGGCATGGTTGACAAGAAAGATATACAAGTAAACCAACACACAAGAAAGATAAGATAGTAAAAACCAACATGCTTGAAGTTTGAATGTGTCCATAGAAAAGAAAAGAGTAAAAGTGCAAGACAAACATTCTATAGATGTACCATGGTGTTGCAACACAGTGTGCATGAACGATGAGCATGTACACTCTTTTGACCTCGACAAACGAGAAAACATGAAAAAGGAAGAAAATTTTCACTTAACGAGAGGGCTCGTTTTGTATGATTCCTCCAATGCATGAGAGATGGTATCATGTGATTGAGGTGGAGGATGTGAAATCTGTAAATGAGATTGATCTTCAATGAAGACGAGAAAATGATGAGGAGACTAGGGTGTTTCAACAGATTTCTGATCTGAAGTGGAACTGACCTTAAGACAATGAGGACCTGACATAACCATTAGCTCAGGCTAAAGTGCCTTGACGACTTGAGGGGTTTCCACTTCATCATCAGGTAGATAGTCAAAGACCGATGGTTTAGAAATATCAACAACAAATGAATCGACATCGTGATCGAATGAAGGAGTGAAGAGATCATGACAACCAAGATCAGAAAATTCGATATATTCATCAGCATCCTCATGATTTGACGAATCATACAAAGGGGTTGATGAGAAACAATAATGTCCAACCTCTGAGTTTTCAAAAATAAAAGATGATAGATTGGCTGGATTCAGAAATAAAGATGTGTCCTCTCTGCAATCAAATGACAAACTGACTTCTGGTGTGTTCTGTTAATGATCAGAAGTAAAAACATCCGAGGATGGATTTTCACAGTACAAGTTAGAAATGGAAGAATCACAAAAGTGTCAGGATATAACAGATGAGGTGCAGAAAAAAGGAGATCATCCTTCACCACAAGTTCTTCTTCAAATTCCCACACATAATCATCATAAATGACAGTGCAAGATGGCTACTCAACACCAACTCCGTCGACAACTTGATCCTCATGAACAACAATCGTGGAGCCTAGAATGGGAGAACACAACATAGTACAATCTGGAGGATCAACATAACAAGTGGACGGAGGTTGAGAGAACAAGTTCACGTGACAACCAATAGGATTGCAAGCCAAATCTGCATAGATATCTAGATCAGGTGGGGTGGGAGGATGTGATAGTTCGAAAGATGGGTTTTCAACTTCTCCCACCTCACACTACGGAGTTAGAGTTGTTTGATGAGAAGAAAAATGAGGGTCACTTTTGACAACAACCTTGTCCGTCTTAGATTTGGGAAATCTAACACCGAGATATGCTGGGAGGGGTTCAAATGATTCCAACACGTGGATTTTCAAATATGTGAAGAAGATATTGAAATATTTCATGAAGAAATTTCCAATCAACTTCATCTTCCGGGATTTGAAACGTGAGATTTTGGAAGCATTTCAAAAATTGAAAAATAGATGCATCATGTGCTTTTCGTAATTCCAATTTTTTTTATTGATTTCTTTTCGATCATAATGATAGAAAACATGGGCCAACTCTCCGATAATCTGATCATAAGGGTGGATGGAGGTTGTGGGAAATGTGACACATCATTGCAGTGCATTTCCTCAGAACGTGAATGCGAATAACGAGCACGCAATGTGGTCCTCATGGATTTCATTCCTTTCAAAGAAACCCATGAAGACCACTCCATGACTAAGCAAAGTTGCTTTGACTTCACCATCATATGTGTTACATGAAAATTCATTAACGAGATCCTCACGACACATCAAAATTGAATACATGAGATAGACATGTTGGAGGATTAAACACAATGTAAGTCATGAAATAATGTGTAGAGATTCAAAACAGACGTTGAGGACTCAACTTGTCATCTGGCCCTCCTTGTAGCACCATAAATGTTGACGGTGTTGGAATCATCAACATGTCAGGGGATCTCCCCGGTAAGAAGTCCCAACTAGACCTAAGATCGTTTGGAGTAGGATTCCTAACAATGGGTAGTAAATAAATTCCTTGACTGTGATAACGCATAGAGGTAAGTGGGATATATTTATCGAAAGTAAGTGTGATGTTGCGTCGAGTCAAGTGAAATGCATGGGGGTTCTAACACACGAAGGTAAAAGAAAGTGTGTCCCTTAGAAGCCTGTAATAGTACGCAACCTGAAAGGAACACATGAGCTAAATGACACCACAAGCTGGAAAGCAGAATAGTCCACAATCCGAAGTGATGGGTTAAACCAACAACACACTTTCAACAAGATTCATACAATCATATACAAAATAGTTCATACATGAATATGTAAGTTAAATAACATACGTTGCTAAAGAAATGATAATAGTCCAACCATAATAATAACATATGCATGAAAACGTGTTGTCTTTGTTTTATATATATAAAGTGAAAGTTCCATCCATAGATATACCATTGACATCCACTAGCCCCAATAGTGGAACATTACAGTCAACATCGCTTGCTCCTCCAAAGAGATGTACTCGCTCTGCACTGTGGAGAAGCCAAGGCTCATCACAATACTCTCCAAGCCTTCTCTAAGAAATGCCTAGCTAAAATCTTGGCTCCCAAAAGCCTTTACTATGAGTTATGAGGTTCTATATATAGCAAAGGGTGGGGTGACCCTTGACATTCCCCTTTGACTCTTGGACTACCCTCATGACTCTTCACATTACAATAGTGATTGTTCACATTCCACTAATGACACTTGGAATTTCACTTACAACATATTTACAATAATACAATTTCCACATATACCCATGTGGGACAAAAATAGGCTTGAGTTAGCCTAATAAGACAAACAACATCACTCAGGGTCTTGGGAAAATACCAACTCAGTAACCTCCTCGTGATGATCTTTGGTGACAAACTGATACCAAGCTTAGTACTACTCTATTGTGTCCCTGTACTATTTGATGGCATTTTTGTTGAACCAGACCCTTGCCTCCATGGCTTCCAGGTATATGGTTTTGAAACATCTATCCAGCTCATCTGGAAGCATGCACAACATTGTCCTGAGTGTAGATGGACCACTGATGTACCTTTACATGTTCTCTGCGCTAAGCTGCAATTCATCGTTGGTGGCTATGCGCATCAACTGCTCTATGTAGTTATCAACATCTACCATGACTTGGTTCTTCCTCATGGCCTGGGTGAGGGTTCCGATGGAAGGAATCTTATGCATTCGCACTATGACATCCAAACTATCAAAAACAACCATGCATAGGAAGCCTCAATGCCAATGATGAGCAAAGGGAGATGCTCATAATTTCGGATCTGCATCTGAATCTGGGCTTTGTCTAGCTCAGCATGTGGCTTCATATTCTTATGCAAGTAAAGCAAATCTCCCTTGTACCTCATTGTCCATTCTTGCATGTGTGCAATAGCAGTGTGTGTATTTGAGAGTTTGGGATGTCTGTGCGCACTACGGCTGAAATTCGTATAGATGGACAACTGCTTTGTGAACGGTGACAAATCTTCTATACACTATCTACATGATTTCCTCCAAAGTTTATATCTCCACCACTATTGTTTTCTTCATCTCTGTCATGGCGGATCCTGCGGACTGCTCTATTCTCTCCCTGGCCTTTTGCAAGTCCTTTGTCATTCGATCATTCTTTGCTATCAATAACTTGACTGTTGAACTCGTGGCTTCTTCACAAGCCTTAGAAGCTTTGGCCATGTCAACTAGATGTCTTCTAACATCTGGTACAATCACCCTTTCTTCTATGTGCGTAGGTAGTGTATGATCACCTGGGAGTTGCTTTCTTCGTGCCTATACAATCCTCTATCATGTCTCGTCAAATGCCAGATTGTACACATCCGTCTCCAGATAATCTTCAAGGAGAAAAAATTATCCTTGCTCGCTCGGGACTGGTTGTGGTTCTATAGGTGGCAGAGATTGTGGTCCTTGGTTACGATTTATGATTAACTTTATAAAAAGACTTCTTAGTCACAAATATTAAGGCCATGGTGTTAAGCATAAAGATTAGAACAACCACTTAATTTATGACAGATGAACTTCGATAGGCAATAAGATAACCTATCAGTATGATAAAATTGTATGACCAACGTATGTCACATGAGTTTGAGTTTTCGGTATGGGGAACCTGTATTTGGAACTACTAGAGCTTTACTCAAATTTATAGGAAACATCAAGTTGGGAGCAACAATAATATAATATATTAAAATTTAATATATATATTAACAATAAAAATAAAAATAAATTAATAAATTTATTTTTATCCAAAATTAATCAATTTCTATCTCTTTTTGGTAAAGAAATATGTAAAATATTGAACTTTGAAACATTGACAAAAAAAATCAAAATATAAATCCATCAACAATTTACCAATCAAATTCCTTCCGAGCAAAGAAACATGCTAAACTCTCAAAACTGAAAAAAAAGTTATTATTACTTGATTATTATGTGATTTCATGCAACCCTATATTATATCAACTTCGAAATTCAAGTTTGGAAATTTATAAAATGAAACTAACAAACACGCTACTCTTTCTCTTTTTTACCATCACTGTAATTTGTTGAATCTTAACAACAGAAGCTACCAAAAAATCACTGGCAATTCTCTGTATTTTGTTGAAATTTTTGCTACATCTCCACGTCTCTATAGTTTTACAGAGCTCATGCAGTGCAGTCCCCTAATTTGACATGTATCACTTAAAAAATAAACAAACAACACCTTCCCTATTCAAAATAGATACCTAAACCCATCAAAATTTACTCAAAATAAATATCCAAAACATTACAATCACTTGTCCATGAATACCGCTCGTCACGGATCTTATCCTTTATTGGAAGTAACAAAAAGTATGCCTCTAATGATTTGAATTTGGTTCATCTTTACTAAAATTAGTTCGATTTATTACTACATACGACTTGAATATCTCTTTTCATAATATTTTATAAATTTCAAACTTCCACAATGTGTTATGAATTTTAAACTCGTGCATTATGTTATGTTATGAATATATTTAATTTTTGTCTGATGATTTGGAGATTTAATACGTTTCACAAACAAAATTCATATTTGAAATTGAGACTCATCTTAACCTAGTTTTTCTACATGTTGTGAATATCCCGGACCAATGAGGAACTAATTTGAAGCTGTCCGTCTCCGATTCATTACTACCAATGAGAAAGTGGTTTTAGCCTTCCAATATGCACTCGGTCGGTCAAGACAACTCTAGACTCATTTGTTGGCGTTTAGTCAACGTAAGTTTGACGGTTTGTAGAAATTGTATGTTGTTTGTTTTTAATGTGGAAAACGTAGAGAATATTTGTGTTTTTCTTGTCGAAATGAAAAATGGAGACGCTGTTTGTTGCAATGCTTATACTTTCATTACAAACGCATCCACTACGATTATTTTTAAACGGAGTTGTTTATAATGGGATTTTTTTGGAGATTTTGGTAACGGTGAAAGAAATTGAGGTTAAATCTTGATTTGTTGCAATTAAAATAGTTTTTTAATCGCATATTTGGATTCAGCACCCTGGAAAACCCCTTGGACTCTTTCATTGTGCAGAAACTATTTATCAAACTTGCAATTCCAATAAATTCGTGCGACCAGAAAAAACCAGCCAAAAAACCTTTCAAAAAATCGCGTTATAGACAACTGCTTTTTAAACTAAATAATTCACTTATCGGTGGAATAATTTTGTATGTTGCAATCCAATCAATAACTTACTAGTAATTGTCTCTTTCCTGCCCTCCAATAAAAAAATCTAATGAAAGTAAATCCCACCTTTTTCTCTCTCACTCATGATGACTGCCGTGATTCTTTTATATTCCGCATGACTCGTGCTGCATACTTTCATATTCATTGGATATCTGAAAATTCAGATTAAAAGTAAATTCATAGTCAAAATAATGAATATGACTTTTGTACTTTATCGGTCACACATTATATAACTCAGATATCTTTACACTAGAATATCATTTCACTTCTATTTTGCTGGTTTCTAAACTAATTGTCATAAACTAAGGCTTTTTAAAATGCTAAACACATTTCATTTCATTTGTAATCTCCCTTTTCATGTGTCGGAAAATTTTATTCCAATTTCATCGAAATTTTCGGTTGAGAATTTTGAGGAACTGCAAGATTTTTCGGTGAAAAGTCAGCAAGAATCTTGGATTGGCCAGAATTCTCTGCGATAATATTTTTTTATTTCGCTGAAAAACATTTGGGCGAAAAAATAGGTTTCAACGTGCCAAAATTTTCTGTCATAATAATTTTTTTTAATGAAAAACGTTTGGGCGAAAAAATCGGTTTATATAGATATACGGAACAACCTCAATCTGCCTTCACAATTTGATATAAAACTGTCAGCATCTTACTGCAGCCAATGTTCATTCTTCACCCAAATCATTACGTTCCTGTTCTTTTGAATGCCACCTAGAGGTTAGTGTACCTGCAACTTCATATTCTGAATTTGACTGTTGTTAATCTTAGTGGCAACATACTGTAATCGTTGTTCTTTAGAAAGTTTTCCATCCTACTTTGTTTATACCATTATCAAATTTAATATATATAATATATATATATAATATAATATTAAAAATGGTTGATTTCATTAAGTTATTACAAAATAAAATCTGAATCAATTACATTTAAAATATTATTAAAAAATATACTTCAGATTTTATTAAAAAAATAATAAAGTTGTTATTTAAAAAATTTTAGAATTACTTTATTAAAATAGGCAAATTTTATATTTTGTCTCCTGGGTTAAGTTTTGTTATAAAAAAATTGAAAAGAATAAAATGGAAATAAATATTTTATGACGAGTCACTGTCACCATTATATATGTGTTCCACAAACTTTTTTAGAGTTTTGGTTATTATCCATTAAAATTTATGGAAGTCCTTGATCTTGAATATGCAAATAATTTTAGCAATAAATGTGCCTATTTAATTTGAGTGTTAGAGACTAAATTATGAGACAACACTTTTTTATAGAAACAAATTAATTTAATACTTAAAAAAAATCCTCTAAAATTATGAAAAAATTAAATTTCCATTTACCACCCCCATCAAGGCAGCGAATTGAACTAGGGACTACACATCAAGGAGTGCCTTAATAGAGCACCCAATCACCATCTATCCAAGACCTTGTTGATAATGTTGGACCCGCCAACATATCAGTGGATCTCCTCGGTAAGAAATCCCAACTAGACCTCAAACCGTTTGGAGTAGGAGTCCCAGCAGTGGGTAGTAACGCAATGCCTTAACTGCGATAGTGCGTAGAGATAAGTGTGATATATTTGTTACAAGAAAGCGTGTGACCTTGCAACGAATCAAGTGAGATGCATGCGGGTTCTAATACATGAAAGGGAAAATGAAGTGTGTCCCTTAGAAGCCTGTAATAGTACGTAGCCTAAAAGGAACACAAGAGCTAAATGACATCACAAGCTGGAAAACAGAATAGTCCACAATCCAAAGTGACAGGTTAAACAAACAACGCGATTTCAACAAGATTCATACAATCATATACAAAATAGTTCATACACAAATGCGTAAGTTAAATAACATATATTGCTAAAACAACTAGAATAGTCTAACATAGGCATGAAAACATGTTCTCTCTCTCTCTCTCTCTCTCTCTCTCTCTATATATATATATATATATATATATATAATGTGAAAGTTTCATCCATACATATACCATTGATAGCCACTAGCCTCTATAGTGGAACACTACAGTCAACGCCGCTTGCTCCTTCAAAGAGGTGTACTCTCTCTGCATTGTGGAGAAGCCAAGGCTCGTCACAATACTCTCCAAGTCTTCTCTAAGAAATGTCTAGTTAAAATCTTGGCTCCCAAAAGCCTCTACTATGAGTTATGAGGTTCTATATATAGCAAAGGGTGGGGTGACCCTTGGCTTTCCCCTTTGACACTTGGACTACCCTCATGACTCTTCAGATTACAATAGTAACTGTTCACATTCCACTAATGACACTTGGAATTTCACTAACAAGATATTTCCAATAATACAAATTTCCACATATACCCATGTGGGACAAAATAGGCTTGAGTCAGCTTGACAAGACAAATATCATCACTCAGGTTCTTAGGGAAAGACCAACTTGGTAACCTCCTCGCAGTGATCTCCGATGTTGAACTAATACCAAGCTTGGTACTGCTCTATTATGTCCCCATAATGTTTGATGGCATATTTGTCGAACCGGACCCTTGCTTCCATTGCTTCCAGGTATATGGTTTTGAAACCTCTATCTAGGTCATCCTAAAGCAAGTGCCATTGATGTACCTTTGAATGTTCTCTGCACTAAACTGCAAGTCATCGTTGGTGGCTATGTGCATCAACTACTCTATGTACTTATCAACATCTAGCATGACTTGGTTCTTCCTCATGGCTTGGGTGAGGGTTTCGATGGAAGGGATCTTATGCATTCACACTATGACATCCAAACTCCTGAACAACCGTGCATAGTAAGCCTCAGTGCTAGTGATGAGCAGAGGGAGCTGCTTATAATTCCATATCTGCATCTGAATTCATGCTTTGTCTAACTCAGCCTGTGGCTTCATCTTCTTGTGCAAGTAAAGTTGGGCTCCCTTGTACCTCATTGTCCATTCTTGCATGTGCACAATAGCAGTGTGAATGTCTTTGAAAGGCTGGGTTGTCTGCATGCATTGTTGTTGAAAGTCGTATAGATGGACAACCACTTTGTGCATGGTGACAAATCCTCTATACATTGTCTGCATAGTGGCCTCCAAAGTTGATATCTCTGCCACTATTGCTTTCTTCATCTCTATCATGGCGGATCCTGTGGATTACTCTGTTCTCTGCCCGGCCTCTTGCAAGTCCTTCGCCATTCGATCATTCTCTGCTATCAAGAACATGACCGTTGAACTCGTGGCTTTTGCATAAACCTTAGAAGCCTCGACCATGGCAACTGGATGTGTTCTATCATATGGTACAATCACCTTTTCTTCTATGTGCGCAGGTGATGTATGATCATTTGGGAGCTACTTTCTCCGTGCATGTATAATCCTCTGTTGTGTCTTTTCAAATGCCAGATTGTACACATCCATCTCCATATCATCTTCAAGGAGAACAACTTCTCCTTGCTCTCTCATGACTGATTGTGGTTTTGGAGGTGGCGGAGACTTTGGTACGACCTCAGATGCCCTTGGCATGAGATCGATGTCTTGGTCCTCTAGCTCCTATTCCATCTCCATTTATGTTGACTCAACCAACTGCTCAACCTGCTGAGCAAGTTCCTGAACCTGCACTTGCTCACCCTATTCATTATTTGCTGGCTACTCTACCGTCTCAACCTGTATCTCCGCAGTTTGTTCTATCAATGTGCTTTGTCTTTCTTACTATTCCTATTTCTTCTCTTCTTCCCTTTCTCTCCTCCTGAGCTCTTGTTCTACTTTCAGCTTCTTCTCCTTCTCCTACATCTTCCTCTCGGTTTCTTCAAAACTTTGTTTCTCCCTCTTTCTCTGTGCTACTCTCCTATCGTGTTGTCACCATTTTTCACCTATCTCCAAAGCTACTGTCTCAACAAGTGGATCTTCTTTGAACTTGTAGCTTTGCTCGACCTCTGCGCTCTTGACAATCTTCCTCTTACCTTTGTATTGCGTCAGTTTGCTTCTCACTATTGTTGTTATTGTTGCTTCATGTGGTGCTTTTGCCTACAATGTCACTTTCCATTATACAACCATGCCAACCGGTTCATTAAGCCTAGAGGAGTTATAACAATACCTCCAAGGATCTTCCTTTGGCCATTGACATGCCCCGTGGACCCATGGGAAGTACACCTTCACATAGTGGTTCTTGCATATGCAGTGGGGATCATACATATTGAAACTCTTGGTGTCGAATCCGAACTTCTTAATGTCCTTGGTCTCTACATATGCATCTTTTAAGATACGGATCTCGTACAACCCAATCTGCAAAGGAAGAGTAGGCCATGGTGCCTTCTTCCTCTTGTGCAGTGTTGCTAATAATCCTATGGAGATGTAGTACACAACCTCTTGCATGACTAGCATGTCCATGGAAAACCTAGGTAACTCATGCAGAGGTTTCTCCGCGCCAAACATCCTAATGAAGGTGCCAGGAATACCAATCTGCAATGTTGAGCAATGCCTGCATTGCTTCCTAGGACATGCAAGGTGGGTCCTGTTCAAATATCATCTTGTATAGTGGGGCAATGTAGTGGTTAGTTAGCCTCGTCATGACTCATCGGTAGCTACACTCGGAGAGAAACTTGTAATAAACATTCACAAATTCCTCTAATGGTGTCCATGTCCAACGCATGCCATGAACTATTGTTGGGCACAGATTGCATCAAACAGGTATGCATGCATATAGAATCTTTCTTGTCCATCGTTAGGCCAATTCCGAGCATTTGACACATGTAATTTAGTTGAAAAGCCAACATGTCCAACGGGTTTAAAGGACTTCCTTCATTTTCCAACTGATCCAACATAAAATCCCAACTCTGTGGGAATTTCTCCATGCTCTCTTGGCCATACAAGTGGCATGAAAAGATGACCAGGAGTTGGTAAGCCTTCCTGAATGACTTCGTCTTTTAGACCTGGTTGGGTATCATCCTGAACTTCGATGGCTCTTTTACCTAACACTTCAAGAGATCTCTTGAGTTCACATTGTTGTTAGGAGTGAAGAAAACAGCATCCATGTAGCTCACTGGCTATAGCAAATGATACATCTGATGGTAGTTTTCCGTCCTGAAGGTGGAAAGATATGACACACTAGTGTTTTTCAATGTCATCGTCTCAAGATCGCTATGTGAGACAACCCATTGAATGATATCAACGCACAAGAAGGTGGGGTACCTGCATGCAACCCTGTATAAGCCTGACTTGTGAATGTTGACATAGACTTTTCAATCTTCTAGATCTTCCTTGAAAGTGCCTACAAATATGTCATTTATTTCTTGCCATGTGATCTTCTTGTCATTTTCTATGAACCACTATGTGTCTGAAGCGATGGAAAAGTTCAAATGCACTTGTTCAACCACATATCCAATTTTTCTCTCTACAGTTTCCTTTGATCCATCTCTCTTGAAAACCATGATGCCTCTATTACTGAGAGACTACTCAACAACTAATGTACCTGGAGACAGAGAAGACACTCATGGCAAGTGAATGTCAGTTTAAAAATACAAAGCACTTCAAGGATCGATCATGCCACAATCTAAGTGACTGCTGGCAAAGATTACACATTAGTGACTCTCAATTGTTGGGAAAATGTCAGCTGGAGCTGCACATTATGCATTCTCAGTTGCTTGTGAGACCTGCTGCTAACTGGAACTACATAGAGAGCAATCCAGCTGGGTTGACTGTGGAATGGAACTGCACAATGCGCAGTTCAGTTTGACTTGAATGTTGGATGGGACTGCGCATTGTGCAATCCCAGTGGGAAAGACTGGGCAATGTCTCGCACAGAGCACAGCTAGAGTCCAGTGACAAGTAGTCTCTCTGTAATTCTTGGAGCCAAGGCAAAGCCTTGATGTTCAGGAATGCATAGAGCATGTCGGGGAAAGCAAGATTTGAGCCAAGGAAACTCAAATCTGCCCAAGGGAAACTTGCAAACGAGTAGATATGAATGCATGAGTGAAGGATGGTGTAGACATGAGTGAATGATCATGCATGCAATCAAAACCAATGCAAGAATCAATAAAACAGACGAACAACGAAGCTGGTGGAGAGGGTTGCCACAACAGCGACTGTTAGTGCAAAGACAGTGTCATGCATGTGACACTTAAGAAAGACAATGCAAAACTTGAAACAACACTTCTACAAGTTAAAACACACTAAAACACCAACGGTCATTCAATAAAACATGCAAAACATCACTCACACAATCCAAGGAAATAAAAGCAACAAAAAAAGAAGCAAAAGACTTGAAAAGAAAAACTTACCAGAAAAGTTGTGTCGATTGTGCCGAAGGTTCCTTGATCCCTTGGGAATGCTAGAGCTCCAAGATTGAATGTGTATAATGAGCTCTAGGGCATCATTTAAATATATTTGGTATATTTAGAATTTATGATGCTCATGCCACAAATCTAGGAAAAAATGACACTCAGCGGGAAGTTTCTAAAATCAACTTGCATGTAACTCCGAGTGCTAAAAATAGATCCTTATTTTTTAGGGATGCTTTTTGCCTTTCCAGGAAAGACTGTCATGCATGCATGAGATTATTGTGCATCTCTGGAGGGAACCGGGAAACTTGTCGACACATGCATCGGAAAACAGAATGATGAATTCTTTTGAACAATTCCTGGGCATAGTGGCTCTGGCTGCCTCTCATGCTCTGTGCAATTTCCCATATGAAGACAAGATTTTGGCTATGTCTGTGCAATTCCTGAGCTGAAGCGTAGTGTTTGGATGTTCTACGCAATTTTTCTAAGCAAGGTTGTCTGCAAGACTGCTTAGCACATTTCTAGAGAGAAGGGCTGATTGCTAGGCTGCTTTGCACAATTCTTGAGAGCAAGGAAAGTTGCCCTCTAGGATTGCACAGTTTTCCAAGACATTGTGAGAACGAGATGTGAACCAAGTCATGGGGTCTTCTTGTGGTTGGTCAACAAAACAAGTTAGCGAACACAAGCTACAATGGAAATGTAACTTCAAATAAAACACAAGCACCTGAGGAGTGCAAGACATGTTTCTGAGATTTTAAGGAGGGAGGCTCCAAATTAAAGTGAAGGAAAAATTTTGGAGGGTGGTTGTAGCCGCTACAACATTGGTGACACACTGGTAGAACTCCAGCTCTCTGTACAAACCTAATTTTGTGAAAATTAAGTCTAACTCCTCTAGAAGTATTGTTCGATTCTTTGATTGTTGTGGCTTCTTCACTAGCTTGAGTTAAAGATATAGTCCCTACCATTCTCTTGATCAACCAACACACATATTAATGCTTCAGACCCAGGAATTCCTATGACCACCTTGGTCAAACCCTTCATAAGCAAAGTTTAAGGTCCTTCAATTAATCTTCAAGCGTAAACATTTCATCGGACTTCCCATAGTCTAACCCTTCATTAGTCTCCCTCTCAAAACTTTATAACTTAACTCTTCATTAAACTCAATAGAGTATACCTTCGGAAATTTCAACTTGCAATATGCGATAGCCTTCCCCACCGTTGATTTCTTTCACCCAGATCAATGGATATCGCACTATCACATTAAATCATTACATGCCCCCTTTGCCTCTCACGTACGATATGCGATTACAACCAAACTTCAAATAAAATTAAACTGCACCTATAACCTCTTCAGTTCCACCTTTTCAATTCATTTATATCGACCTTTCTTCATTGTCGATCTTGTCTTCGATTCAACAGCTGATGTCTTTTCTAGATCACCAAACTAGCTGACACTTTGTGACCGCTGATCTAGATCTGCCTGATCTAACGGTCCAAAACGATGTCGGGTGGGTCACTTACACGAGGTTTAACACCTTTTCGGATCTGATGGGAATTATAAATTCTCAACCTATAAAAGTTTGGATCCACCCTTACGGTTAATGCCTGATCAAATTACAGCTCGATATTCGTTGGATGACGAGGCCTTTAAATCATACGGTCCAGATTGGTTCCTGTCTTTCTCCTTCTGCCAATACTTAGATTGAATCTCCCCCATTCATTTCTTAGCTCTATTGATCCAGGTGGATATTAGTGGCCACCCACCTATCCCACTTGGACCCCCACAACTATCTCTTTCAAATTTTCATTTTCCGTAATTGTAGCACAATTTACTATTATTAGTAGTTTTTTTGGGTCCCGAACTTCCGGAGCCGTTTTGAGGCCCTAAACGACGTTTTTTAGGAAAACTGGGAGCAGCATGGGTCGTGAAATAATTTTTCTCTTCCCAAATTTGTATTCCTCGGATAGATATTTCTAACGAGCTATTGTGCATGTCAAATGGATATAATATTCCAAATTTACGACCCCGGAGAGTTGGTGTACCAATTTACTCGAAACGGGACCCACAGTTTGGCTTTTCATCTCCTAGGGTTATGTTTTTGGATGTTTAGGGTTTTACATTGTTTCTCAACAATAAATAGGCCTTTGAGCCTCATTATAACATGGTTCAGAGGCATGTAACCACCACACCTCTTCTCAGAGATAAGCTACTGTTGAACCTCAAAACTGCTCTTTCCTTAGCAACTCTTCTCATCCCTTTTTCTTTGTTTTTCTATGAAGAAATGCATTCCTATCATCAATGACTAGTATACATTGCCTTAAGGAGAACATTTAGTGATTTACATATTATGTTTTGTTGTTTTGTTGTTTGAATAAGTTTTTGTCTTTTAGCTACGGAACGCAGCCTATTCTGTAGCTAATTGACTGTTTCACAGCTACTTCCATGCTTTAACAGGTTCCAAGTGTCAGAAGGAGAAACTAGCTACATGGGCAGCTTGGAAAACATCATGACATGGACCGTGTCCTATTCACCTAGCCCAGGTCGACAATGAAGATGGTACAAGACTCTGGTCAATGGAGAAGTCAAACATAAAGACCGAAGGCAACAAGACTCTGTTTCATGAGTAATCAACATGTTTCACAGTGATGGGAAGTGTTATACGAAACAACTTCCTAAACCCTCGGACTCCAACAGCCATCTGTGCAACCAAATCCAACAACCATCATCTTGGATTTATGTCTCCAGCAGCCGAGGAATAAAATTTTGTGTGCCTGTCTTCTACGTGTTTTTGGTTGTAGCTTATTTTTCTCCAAAAACAGTTGCATAATTTTCTTATAAATACCTGTGTAAAGAACTTGGAAAGGAGTTTTAATTTCCTCATGTATTAAGCTTAGACTTACTGTGTTGTAACTTTGAAAAACTTATTTTCCTGTTTTAATATGAAGCCTGCAATTTTTATGGATATGTGAAAGAGTTGCTTGGAGATTGATCAAGCACGCCTAACTTGATCAGTTGCAGAGGGCCCCTACACTGACTGAGGTTTTATTTCATTTTGTTTTGTCTTTTCTAGTTAAATTGTAAATTTATCATTTCTTCTCACAGTGTTCATACTCATTTTCATACTAACCTTGTTTGTAATGCAATCTTTCTCATCTTCTTACTAATGCAGAATAGCTTCTTTCATTGAAGAATAACTTCTTTTTGTTTAATTTTCTTTCAAGTTCTTATCAGTAGTTAGAAGTTGGAACTCAGTAGTGTAATGTAGTTTGTTTCATTTACTGTTTTACTAGTCTTTAAGTTTTCAATTAGACTGATTAGTGCCATTACTGTTCTTGCCATTTTATTACTAGTTTAGTAACTCATGGTGTAGACAAATGTTTCTGAAAAGCCCTTCTAGTTGATAACTCATCTTAAACTAATTGGTTGAATACTTCATTCATGCAATGAGTTTTTTCTGCATTTCTGCATTTATCTTCTCTTAGAATAATGAAGTACAAAATTCCTCAAAATTTCATCCCAAGGAGATTTTTCTCCCAAAATTGAGAGGTGGAGTAACTAAGTATTTCATTTAGTTTTGTTGCACTTCCACTTTCAGTTTTTTTTAGTATTTCATTTAGTCTTTTTTCTGTAATTGATTAGACAGTAGTGTCAATTTCACATCTAGTTCTTTTAGTTCATGACTTGGAAACAATGATAAGAGCAGAAATAGAAACTCTGTTTTCATTTATTGATTAAACTTTACTTCCAAATCTTACTTAAAGCACCTTTATTTCTTCTTTTTATATTCTTAGTAGTCTTTATAGAAGTTAGATTTATGATTTTGACAATTACATTGTAATTTATTAGGAACTAAAGGACCAAAACCCCCAAAACAACATAAAACACAAAAACAATGAAGTAAGAAGGGTCATCTAGCACAGATAGTGCACTACACTTCATCAGTTTACGATACCCAGATTGATAATTTATGTAGAACAATTTAGGACACTAAATTGAACAAACATTTTGTCATCATTTCCAGGGAAGTGTAACTAGGTAGCCTTATCTCTTACATTCAAAAAAAAAAAAACCAATGACATGCATAGAGAAAGAGACTCTAGGGGTAGATTTATAACTAGGGGCAGAAGTTCAATTCCTACAACTCCACCTACTCCACCATGGACAAGAAAAGACACATCTCCATCCCAAACTCATACTCCTAGCCATAAGACTCCTGGAATTCCAAGGGCAGAAATCCAACCAACAGAATCTCCTGCCTCATCTACCAAGGTAGTCTTAGGAGAGGAAATTTTTGAATCTCCAACAGTAGGAAGAACCTTTTTCACCTCCACGAGAGAGCACATTGTAGTTGAAGAATTAGGAACACCTGGTGAGGAAGAAGAAGTAGAACCATTCTCCCATATTCCATTAATAGAAGAACCAGAGGAGGAGGAAGTAACCTAGCAGGTTGAATCCTATACTGACTCTGAAGAAACTATAATGGCAGAAGAAGAACAAGATGGAGAATTCTCACTGTTTGGAGGAGGGGGTAGAGGAAATGATGGAGGAGGTAGAGGAAACAATGGAGGAGGTAGAGGAAATAATGGAGGAGGCAGAGGAAATAGGGAAATAGATAATTCTTTTGGATTCCCTATAGTGGATGAGGAAACAAATGCCACAATGAGAAACATCTCACCTTTTGTCCTCCCTAACTTCCATGGGTTGAAAAGTGAGGATCCTGAAACATTATTATTTTAGTTTGAAGTCTTGTGCAAAACCTATGACTATCTAGAGGACTCTCAAAAACTCAAATTGTTTCCTTCAACACTAAAAGGAGCTACTTTGAAATGGTTTATGGGGTTAGTTACTCAGTACATTAGAATTTGGAATGACATGAAAAAAACATTTTTGGATAGGTACTTGGATTATTGCATGCTTACCAATAACAAAGATGAGGTGTTCAAAATGATACATAGAGAAGATGAAAACTTAGAATATTTGATTGAGAGGTTCAACTATAATTTGAAAAGAGAAAAAATGAATGATTTAGATGAAGAAACTTTCAAAGCTCTTTTAGTAAAGGCCATTAGAGGTGAGTGGATAGATATCCTTAACATGATGAGGAAGGGAGATATTTCTCAACTCCCATTGAATGATATAGGAGAACTGTGTGTCCATCTCTTAAGAGGGAAATCTAAAATAGGGAAAGGACCAAGAGATCCTTCTCTTGTTAGAGTAAACAAATCTGCAACGAGATCTGTAAGTAGGGCAAAAATAGGTAATATGCTTGATGAATTTAAAATTGATATCCTAGGGAGCCTTAGTGAGCAACTAGACACCCTTAAAATTCAAAACAAGCAGAAAACAGAGGCTAATGCTCTAGCCATTTTTTGTCCAAAGTGAAAAAATAAACATGCTCTAAGGGAATGCCCTTTAGATGCAAAAATTGTAAAAACTTGTATGATTTGTTTAGAAAGTCATGAGACCAAGGGTTGTCCCTCAATCCCAGGTCTTAAGGCTATTTTTCAAGAGGAAACAGTTCCAAATTCTACAGAACCTCTTTGTTTTGTTGCAAGAAGACCTTGGTAGGGGCCACAAAATCAGGGATTTAATAATCAAATGTATCTTCAGCCCCCACCAAACTAGAATCCTTGGCAGCAACCTTGGCCTCAACCTTAATCTTAGTTTCAATATCAACCATGGGCACAAGGGGTACAAAATCCTTATGGGAGATTTGCTCAATATTATCAATATCCCCCATCCTATCAAAATTGTGCTCCCCCACACATTCAACAACAAAATCAGCAGCCACAACTTCAAAATCAGAACCCTCAACTTTCATTGCCATTTCCACAACAACCTCCACAACAAAATCAAAATCCGCAACTCTTGCTACCATTTCAGCAGAAACCAAATCAGCTACCTTCCAAACCATTACCAAACCCCAATAATAACAACTCTCAGAATTCTTACATGGTAGAAGGACAACAATTTCCAACTTACATGATTACTCCTCTAGATCTTAATGATGTTCAACTAAGATCTGGAAGGATATTAGAAAAGGAAAGAACTTCTATAGTTATTCAAGAATAAGTTACTTCTGAGGAAGATTCTCTAAGAGTCAATAAATTCTTTGAGGAACCACCTCTCCAAAACCAAAACATTGAAAAATAAAAACAAAAAGAATCAGTGAACACAACTCCTATCATTGAGCAACCAGGATCTACTTCTACACCTCATTTTCATGAGAGACTACAAATTGATAGAGGGATAGAAAAACAGATATTGTTGCCCACCTATGATTTTCTAGATGAATTGAAGAATGTCTGTATCAATATTCTTTTGCTACAAGCCATTAGACAAATTCCAATTCTAGCCAAAACAATAAAGGAGTTGAGCATCAAAAGACCAGGAAGAAAAGCAAAAGAAACAAAAAGAATTCACCTGGTAGGAAAGATAATAGACATAATGATAGGGAAAATTTCCATGCAAAAATATGTGGAACCAGGGAGTCCAATTGTCAAGAAACATATAAATGGAATTGAAATTCCAAATACATTGATTGAGTTAGGGGCAACAATAAACATCATCGGTAGACAAACTATGGAGCAATTTAAACTTCCTGATCTTCTTTACACACCTACCTTACTGCAACTTGCAGATAGATCAGTAATCAAACCAGATGGTGTATTAGAAGATATTTCAATATCCTTAGATTCTTGGGAATATCCTGTTGATTTCATGATCTGAACTCCCAAGAATAATCTTGGAGGACACCCAATCATATTAGGAAGACCTTGGCTTGCCACAGCTGATGCTTTTATTAGTTGTAGATCTGGTGACATGTATATTTCTGATGGTAATTCAACAAAGAAATTTACTCTGTATCCTCCAAAAAAAGAAATCACAAAAATAGATGATAAGGAATGGATTGATGATGAAGATGATGTTCAACCTCTCTTTCCTATGTCAGAAATTAGTGAAGATAGTCAAAGTTTGAATACATTGGAAAATTTTGAAACATCTTCAGAATATGATCATGCACAATTTCAAAAAAAATCTAATGTTGAATACTTGTCATCTAGGCAGATGTCTCTCTATTCTATGGAAGAGTTTGGTAGCTCTACAATTGAAATTTTTCCAGGTAGGATATTGAACATAAACAAAAAATTGGAGAAACTACAACAAGAAGAGCTAATCAAAACATTACAAAAACATTTTGCTGCATTTGCATGGGAATACACCGACATGAAAGGCATTGATCCTAAGACTTATATCCCTCATATCTATATCGAGGAAAACAGTAGACCTATCATATAACCTCAGAGAAGGATGAATCCAAATCTGAGGGAGATTGTAAAAGAAGAGCTCCAAAAATTACTGAGTGTAAACTTCATTTACCCATTTTCAGATAGCCAATGGGTTTCTCCTTTGGTAATTGTGCCTAAAAAGAATGGCAAATTGAGGGTGTGCATTGATTACTAAGAATTGAATAAAGCAACTCTTAAAGATCATTTTCCTTTGCCCTTTATAGATCAAGTGTTAGATACATTAGCAAGTAAGAAGTATTTCTTATTTTTGGATGGTTTTAGTGGTTACAACCAAACTCAAATAGCACCTGAGGATCGGGATAAAACCACATTTACTTGTCCATGGGGAACTTTTGCCGATCGAGTACTTCCTTTTGGGTTATGTAATGCACCTACAACATTACAAAGAGCAGTACTAGGAATTTTTTTTGATCTAATACATGATTGTGTAGAGGTATAGATGGATGATTTTACAGTCTATGGAAACACATTTGAAGAAGCTTTGGAAAATTTGGAAAAAGTTCGTAAAAGATGTAAAGAAATAAACCTTTCACTAAGCCATGAAAAATATTTTATGATGTTTACGTAAGGTATTGTTTTATGAAATCACATTTCGGGAGATGGGACTAAAGTTGATAAATCTAAAGTTGAAGTCATCTCTAAGTTATCAATTCCAAATTGCCAAAAGGATGTTAGAAGTTTTCTAGGATTTATAGGATACTATAGAAGGTTTATAGAAAACTTCACTAAAATAACATCCCCACTCTTCAAATTGCTTACAAAAGATTGTGAATTTAGTTGGAATCATGATTGCCAATTAGCATTTGAAACCTTGAAAACAAAAATTTCTGAAGCACCTATTTTAAGAGGTCCAAACTGGAAACTTCCTTTCCATATTTCCACAGATGCTTCAGATACATCTCTGGGAGCTGTATTGAGACAAAAAGATTTGATTCCTTATGCCATTTACTATACAAGCAAGACTTTGACTCCCACTGAGTTGAATTATACTGTGACTGAAAAGGAATTCTTCATTGTTGTTCATGCAATTAACAAGTTCAGACATTATATAACAGGCTATGAAACCTTTGTTCATACAAATAACTCTGCAATTAGATATTTGATAATTAAACCTATTACTAATGGCAGAATTACAAGATGGATTTTACTTTTGCAAGAATTCAACATTACTGTGCTAGATAGACTTGGAAAACAAAACACAGTTGCTAATTTCTTGTCCAGATTTAGAATATCAAAGAGGATTCTCCAGTTGAAGATAAGTTTCCTGATGAATATCTTTTTGCGGTAACTACTCAAACTCCTTGGTTTGCAGATGTTGCTAATTACTTGGTTATAGGGAAGTTACCTTCACATTTGTTTCCTAGAAAGAAAAGAAAGATTATTCAAGAAAGTGCAAGATATTCATGGATCACTAACGAATTGTATAAAACAGGGCCAGATCTTATGATCAGAAGGTGTGTCAGGGAAGATGAAATGCGTGAGATTCTAAAAGCATGTCATGATGAGTCGTGTGGTGGACACTTTGCTGACAAGAGAACTGCCTATAAAATCTTTTCTTTAGGATATTATTGTCCATCCATCTTCAAAGATGCTTAAGAATATGTCAGGAGGTGTGACAGCTGGCAAAGGGTAGGGAAACTTGCTCCCTCAAATGAAGTGCCATTACAAACTCAGGTAATTATCGAACCCTTTGAAAAATGGGCTATAGACTTTATTGAACCAATTAATCCTCCATCTAAGCAAAAAAAATATATATTGGTATGCACTGTTTATGTCACCAAATGGGTAGAAGCCAAACCATTACCTTTTTCTAACGAAAATCTGTAGTTAATTTTCTTTTTGAGGACATCTTCACTCGTTTTGGTGTTCCAAGAGAAATTGTGACAGATTAGGGATCTCAATTCACATCCAACATGGTGGAAAGGCTTGTGGAGGAATACAAGATCAAGCATAGGAAATCTACTCCCTATCATCCACAAGAGAATGGTCAAGTGGAGTCTACAAATAAAGTGATTGAAGGAATCCTCACCAAGACTATGCATCTACATAGAAGAGATTGGGTAGAAAGGCTTCCTAAAGCCTTATGGGCCTATAGAACTACATGGAGAAACACAACAGGACATACACCCTATAAACTTGTTTATGGAAAACAAGTCCTATTCCCTATAGAGTTCCAAATCAAAACTTTCAAGATGGCAGTCTAGTTGGGGATGGAATTATTAGAGGCTCAAAAACATAATCTGGAGAAATTAAATGAACTTGATGAAATCAGGCAAGAGGCAATTCAAAAGAGTGGTATAGTCCAACAATAGAGGGCTAAATGGCATGACAAATACATCAAGGACAAAAGCTTTCAAGAGGGAGATTGGGCATTGTTATTTGATTCAAAGTTTAAAGATTTTCAAGGGAAGTTTCAAACTCATTGGCTTGGGCCATATGAGATTGAAAAAGTCCTTAGTAATAGAGCAGTGAGGATCTAAACAATAGATGAAAGTAAAACTCTTCTTCTTGTGAATGGTCATAGACTGAAAATATATCAAAAACCAATTTCAAAGGAGGAGTTCATCAAGATCTTCTAGAAAAATTCTGAAATGAAGTTAGTGAAGAAGAATCCTTCTTCTCCACCAACTCAGTCTTTATTTTTCCTATAAATAAATAAATAAATTGTATAAGGTTGAAAACCAATCATTGATTGGCATGCTTATATAGAAAATACATGGTGAAAATCAGAAGTTCTGACACCCTATATTTTCCATTTCTTTTCTGTAAAAAGTGGTGAAAAAAAGCCACAGTCACTCTGCGTTCTGCAAAATTCATTATCTCATCTCACTTTACTCTATTTTTACAGTTTCATTTCATTCCATTGCCATGTTTCACCAATAAATTTTTCCTCTTCCAGTATTTCTTTCATCTCCATTTTTCATTTATCATCTTGTCTTATTTTCACTTACATAGCCATTACCATTTCATTCATTCATAAGCCATATTTTACTCTCTATTTCACATTCTGCAGCTGTCTCACGTTTTGCAGCTGATCTTGTTCTACAACTAATCTGATTCTGCAGCAACAATTTTTTTATCAGTCAAAGAACAAGTTTCCAATTCATAATAAAATCTTCTATGCAGGTAATTGAAAAAAAAAATATCAACTTTGAAGACCAATCATGCCTAAAGTACCTGTGGAGCAAACATGAAAATATTAGCAAGCGGAAGGTAAAGGTTCCAAAAGGTAAATACAAAAATTTATTTCAAAAAGAAATTTAAAAACATAATCATGCATAATATGTTTGATCACATGACTCCTTGATTAACCATCATTTGATTTGACTACCACGATGTCTCCGCCATATCTTCCGCCTTTAATGAAAAACGATTCAATGATTCTTTCATAAACCGATTTTCGCTTCAAACTCCATAACTCATACTTAAACGATCCTCCACAGCTACACCTATTAACAGCCAGAATAACAATGTGACCTATCTATCTACGACTCTCTAAACCCTGACTGCTTATTTATTACATGCCAACTCTCAATTTTTCTCTCATATTCATGCAGCCATTTCATATACATAGACATTTTGTTCTCATATACACAGTAATTCTATCGTCATATATACATTAATTCTGTTTCGATATCTACTTTCGTTCTGTTTCCATATACCCAGTCACTTCATTTCCATATACGTAGTCATTCTATTTCTTAGAAAGTGAGAGTAGTTTTGAAGGGTAATTGAGAACAGATGATATCGGACTCATCGTCAAGGCAGAGCCCATAGGAGAAAAATTCATGGAAGGATATCCCCAACTTAAGGAGATGCTACAGAAGACTGGGTGGCTCAAGTTCATTGAAAAGTTTGATGGATATCATAAGGAAATCATGAAATCTTTTGCTAGATCTTTTGATGGTACCGAAGAGGAAATTGGGGACATCAAGTTTGCAATCACAGAATTGTACATAACAGAGGCTACAGGACTACCAAGACTTGGTGAAATGTGGTTCAAAAACAAAGAATTCCACAGTGAATCATGGAAGGTATTTCTCAATAACCCAAGTATGGATGTTACTATGTTTAGGAAAGGAATCCCTATTTCAGCCCTCAAAAATAAATGGAGAAGCATGCTTTTGATATTGAAAAAATTTATTACCTGTGAGGGAAGATTTGGATGTATGTATGTTTATCATATACGTTTATTGATGAAATTTTTAGATAATGGGGACATTAACCTCCCTTTCTTCCTCCTAAATAGTCTAAGGAGAATGGCCTCAAATGTACAGAAGAAAATAGAATCTTTGGAAAGAACCATGTATCACCATGGATTGGTCAAGGTCCTGGTTGAATATCATCTCAAGAAAATAGGGGACACCTAGGAAAACTTTCTGATAAGAAACCATTTCCAAGAGACACCAGAATCTCCTGGAAAAGATAGTGTCAAAGAGAGTAGGAGAAAGAATACAAATCTCACCATTCAAAGCAATCCTGAAGCTTCAACACAGAAAAATGATGAAGAAGAACCAATGTCTAAAAAATTGACAGAGATCAGAAAGCAGACTAAGCATAAGAGAAAAATGAAAAAAAGGGTTGAAGAAATTAATAGGGATATTACTAAACCTTCATCACCTCAAGAGGATGAACAACTGCTCTTTGAAAGACTAACCAAGATCAGGGAGAAAATCAAGAAAAATAAGGAGAAATGAAAGAGGAAAAAGGACACAAAAGAAGAAACCATAAGTTTCCAAAATTTGAGGAGGAGCTCTAGACTCTGAGGTAAGGTGAAGAGGGTGAAATCGAAAGAGGCCCAGTTTATAAACTTAGAGGAAGAAACCCCAGTTCAGTCCCCTAACAGTATGCCATATGAACAAAGTCTATAGAACTCCCCTCCACAGAATTTTGAAGGCGGCCCAAGTAGAGCTTCTCCTGGCATAGATCCAATACAACAACAAATCTATGACTACATAGAGTCATTAGAGAAAAAGAGTACCTCAGTAGACCCAGGAACTTCAGCTAATCCAGAACAGCCTATCACCCCATAAGAAACTCTAACTAGCTCTCTCAAACAGGAGATCTTTGAGCTAGAAATTCTGAATAGGCACATCCAAAAAGAAAATGAAACTTTGAGGGAACAAAATAAGCTGGATAGAGTTATTCATGACAACACTATGCTACACTTGGGATTATGGTACAAGAAGAATAGGAAACTGAAAAGGAAAAAGAAGAAGTTGAACAAAACACTTATTAACCTTAAATACAGATTTCTTATGAGGAAGCTAAGGATGGCAGTCAGTGCAAAGAAAAGCAAGAAGATAAAGTTGGATGTGTTGGCAGAAGTATGAGAACAAATGCAATAGGAGGAATAATTTCACAATTTTGATTGCATGGGGACATGCAATGGTTTTGCAGTGGGGGTATGTTGAACCTCAAAAATTCTCTTTCCTTAACAACTCTTCTCATCCCTTTTTCTTTGTTTTTCCATGAAGAAATGAATTCCTATCATCAATGACCAGTATACATTGCCTTAAGGTGGGCATTTAGTAATTTAGATATTATGTTTTTATGTTTTGTTGTTTGAATAAGTTTTTGTTTTTTAGCTACGAAACACAACCTATTCTGTAGCTAATCGGATGTTCTGCAGTTACTTCCATGATTTAATAGGTTCCAGGTGTCAGAAGGAGAAACTAGCTACATGGGCATCTTGGAAAACATCATGACATGGATCGTGTCCTATTCACCTAGCCCGGTTCAATAAAGAAGATGGTACAAGACTCTGGTCAATGGAGAAGTCAAACGTAGAGACCGAAGGCAACATGACTATGTTTCATGGATAATCAACACCTTTCATAGTGATGGGAAGCGTTATCTGAAACAACTTCCTGAACCCTCAGACTCCAATAGCCATCTGTGGAATTGCATCCAACAGCCATCATCTTGGATTTATGTCTCCAGCAGCCGAGGAATACAATTCTCTGTGCCTGTCTTCTACATGTTTTTGGTTGTAGCTTATTTTTCTCCATAAACAGTTTCATAATTTTCTTATAAATACTTGTGTAAAGAACTCGGAAGGAGTTTGAATTTCCTCATGTATTAATCTTAGACTTACTGTGTTGTAACTTTGAAAAACTCATTTTCCTATTTTAATATGAAGACTGCAAGTTTTATGGATATGTAAAGAGTTGTTTGGAGATTGATTAAGCATGCATAACCTGATTAGTTGCAAAGGACCCCTGCGCTGACTGAGGTTTTATTTCATTTTGTTTTGTCTTTTCTAGTTAAACTGTAAATTTATCATTTCTTCTCACAGTGTTCATACTCATTTTCATACTAACCTTGTTTATAATGTAATCTTTCTCATCTTCTTACTAATGCAGGATAACTTCTTTCATTGCGGAATAACTTCTTTTTGTTTAATTTTATTTTAAGTTCTTATCAGTAGTTAGAAGTTGGAATTTAGTAGTGTAATGTAATTTGTTTCATTTACTGTTTTACTAGTCTTTAAGTTTTCAATTAGACTGATTAGTGCCATTACTGTTCTTGCCATTTTATTACTAGTTTAGTAACTCATGGTGTAGATGAATGTTTTTGAAAATCCCTTCTAGTTGATAACTCATCTTAAACTAAGTGGTTGAATACTTCATTCATGCAATGAGTCTTTTCTGCATTTTTTCATTTATATTCTCTTAGAATAATGAAGTATAGAATTCCTCAAAATGTCATCCCAAGGAGATTTTTCTCTCAAAATTGAGAGGCAAGGTAACTAAGTATTTCATTTAGTTTTGTTGCAATTCCACTTTCAGTTTTTTTAGTATTTTATTTAGTCTTGTTTTTGTAATTGATTAGACAGTAGTTTCAATTTCACTTTTAGTTCTTTTAGTTCATGACTTGCAAACAATGATAAGAGCAGAAATATAAACTTTGTTTTAATTTATTGATTAAACTTTACTTCCAAATCTTACTTAAAGCACTTTTATTTCTTCTTTTTAGATTCTTAGCAGTCTTTATAGAAGTTAGATTTAGGATTGTGACAGTTACATTGTAATTTATTAGGAACTAAAGGACCAAAAACCCCCAAAACAACATAAAACACAAAAACAACGAAGTAAGAAGGGTCATCTAGCACAGATAGTGCACTACACTTCATCAGTTTACGATACCCGGATTGATAATTTATGTAGAGCAATTTAGGACACTAAATTGAACAAACAGCTACGATCGCCTTTGCTGGTTTATTTCCATTTCTGTTTGTAAGCATATTTCAATATTTTACATTAATGAAATGAAGTATTATTTCTGCTGCATCTCTGTGTTTATGGTTATCTCTGTAATTTGTTGCGTTCTTATTTAAAGTCGGATCAGTGCTATCCGAGGGGTCCGCTTTTTTCTCTATTTTTCTTTGCATGTCCCCAACGAGGTCAGGATATAAGGAGTTAGGGCTTAAACTGGTCGAACCTTTGCAAGACCTGCCTCGCAAACCCCGATGGCCTCCCATGGTGAACGAAAAGAAAGACGAGGGATCAAGAGATCCTATCAAAATCTTTCTCAAAGAAGCCCTCGAGTGACAAAGGAACGCGATGATGGAAAACTTTGCCCAAATCCTTCAGCGAATACCCAAAGGTGATGCATTGGCTTCCAACAGCTACTCTAAAAACGCCACAGAATTTAAGGTACAAGTTCATTTTGAAATCCCCATATTTGAGGGTCAGATAGACGCAGATGCCTTAGATAAATGGTTAAATCCACTAGAAGGGTATTTTTTTGATCATGAATTTTCGAGTCGGGAAAAGATTGTTTTCGCTCTTCTCAAAGCAGCCCCCCATGTCAAGGACTAGTGGGAAACCTACTGCGAGCATAAGGATGAAAGTACAAGCTCACTATTTTCATCCGCACCCACTTGGAATTCATTTTTGGATGCCGTCAGGGAGCAGTACTACCCTATCAAAAGCTATGAGGACAAATACATAAGGTGGACCACGCTGCAGTAGGGAAGGGACCAAGAGTGACAGAGTTCACCAACATTTTTCATATCCTTCGCACACAGTTGGGTATCAAATATTCTGAGTTGCATCTGGTACTCAAATACCATGACTACCTACATAGATACATCTAGGAAGAGATGGAGTTCCTGAACATCTCCTTTCTCGGCATGGAGTACCGATACGCTGTCAAAATCGAGCAGGAGTTTAAGTAGAAGAAGCGAGACTTTGGATCTACAAATCTGAAGACCAAAGGAAAAATCCAAGGCGAGGTGAACCAAGACAACCCGTCGAAACCACAAGAAAATAACAACACCACGAACTCAAAGAAGGACACATGAAAGAGGTGTGAGTTCCATAAGAGCCCCACTCACAACACAAGTGAGTGTCTAACCAAGTAGTCGCTAGTGGCCGAGCTAAAGGCTTCAAAATCAGATGCATGGTCCGACCCTGAGTCAGAACCAGACAATGGGAATGGAAAAGGGAATCAGATCATTGATGCAGATTCCAGCATCACTGTTTCCATTGCAAAGATCCAGATGAATGAACCCGAAGATCCAAAGGAGGGGGAGCATCCTTCCCGCTCATAGATTTGGGTGAAGGGTTCGCCGCTGCAATTCATTGTCGACATTGGCAGCCAAAAGAACCTCATTTCAGTAGAGGTAGTGAAGCAGTTGGACCTACTGACTACACCACACCCACAGCCATACAATATTGGGTGGCTTCACGAAGGACAAGATCTCTAAGTTATCTAGCAGTGTTGCCTTCCCCACAGCATCAAACCCTTCATAAAAGAGGTATTGTGTGATGTTGAACCTCTGGATGTTTGTGATGTATTATTAGGCCAGCCATACTTGTGGAGGCGACATGTTTTGTATGAGTCAAGGCCTCGCACTGTCATTATTTCTTTGTGTAATTCATTATACAGGATACCAGAGGTAGCCCCACCTAGCGCCACCTCTTTGATGACTGCTAAGAAATGCAGCAAGCTCATCTCACAGACTAGGAAATTTATTTTTTGTCTGGCTCACTCCCAAAGTAAGGGGAAGAGCGTCGCCTGTTAGGTCCCTATAATATTAGTGATCACCTCATTACTATTGTCGTTGTATCCCTTATTGTTATTATTGTGCCCCTATTGTCCCCATATTGTTATTATTATGCCCCATAGAATCCCTCTATTATTATTTTTGTGCCTTTATATTATTATTTTTAGTTCAGTTTGGTTATATTGTGACCCCGTAGACTCCTATATATAGAAAGGAGGTTTTTTCATTTGAATGATATAATAATTTTTCATTTGTATAATGTAAAGGAGGTTTCCCCCTCGAAGAGACTTATTTCTAAGGTGTTGATCAATCTTTTCTATCTTTTTGTGAGCTGGTTCCATAACATTTGGTATCAGAGCTTTGGATTCTAGGGTTTCACTGCTCCAAACAGGTCATCGTGCTATTTTCACTATAACTTGTTTTCTGCAATGTTTTAGAAGCTAAAAAAAAACCCCATTTGGGCCAAAATAGTTCTAAACTTTGGGTCCAAATTTTAGAGATATGATCTACGGAAGTTGCCATTTTTGGAGACTCCCGAATTACATTCCAAACAGGTGACTTGGGGAAAATTTTCATAACTTTTGTTTTGAGCATTAGATTGAAATCTCGTAAGAAGTTTCAGAAAGAGGACGACCTCTAGTTTTCTATGTATAATTTTCAGGTACTAAGGTCGAAACAATGACACGTGGCACGTTGTACAAGTTCTCTCTACTGAATTAGTCTATAATCAGGTCACCATGGGAGATTTGGCATAACTCTTCCTTGGAGAATCCAATTTTGATCAGACTGGTGGCATTGGAAAGAGCACACAGTGGGATACTGCAGGTCACAATTTCAGAACTGGGAGATCCAAAATTACAAAGGTACATTAGATTTGATATCAAGCTCCTACAAGTGAAAAAAGGTGTATATTTTTCAAATTTTTGCATAAGCTTGGTTTGAAAAATTATTTTGAAGGAATTCAAAGGGAATAGGACCTCAGATGCGGCGGAGACTGTGGTACGACCTCAGATGCCCTTGGAATGAGATCGATGTCTTGGTCCTCTAGCTCCTATTCCATCTCCATTTATGTTGACTCAACCAACTGCTCAACCTGCTGAGCAAGTTCCCGAACCTGCACTTGCTCACCCTATTCATTATTTGCTGGCTACTCTACCGTCTCAACCTGTATCTCCACAGTTTGTTCTGTCAATGTGCTTTGTCTTTCTTCCTATTCCTATTTCTTCTCTTCTTCCCTTTCTCTCCTCCTGGGCTCTTGTTCTACTTTCAGCTTCTTCTCCTTCTCCTACATCTTCCTCTCGGTTTCTTCCAAACTTTGTTTCTCCCTCTTTCTCTGTGCTACTCTCCTATCGTGTTGTCCCCATTTTTCATCTATCTCCAAAGCTACTATCTCAACAAGTGGATCTTCTTTGAACTTGTAGCTTTGCTCGACCTCTGCGCTCTCGACAATCTTCCTCTTACCTTTGTATTGCATCAGTTTGCTTCTCACTATTGTTGTTATTGTTGCTTCATGTGGTGCTTTTGCCTACAATGCCGCTTTCTATTATACAACCATGCTGACCAGTTCATTAAGCCTAGAGGAGTTATAACAATACCTCCAAGGATCTTCCTTTGGCCATTGACATGCCCCGTGGACCCATGGGAAGTACACCTTCACATAGTGGTTCTTGCATATGCAGTGGGGATCATACGTATTGAAACTCTTGGTGTTGAATCCGAACTTCTTCATGTCCTTGGTCTCGACATATGCATCTTTTAAGATACGGATCTCATACAACCCAATCTGCAAAGGAAGAGTAGGCCATGGTTCCTTCTTCCTCCTGTGCAGTGTTGCTAATAATCCTATGGAGATGTAGTACACAACCTCTTGCATGACTAGCCTGTCCATGGAAAACCTAGGTAACTCATGCAGAGGTTTCTCCATGCCAAACATCCTAATGAAGGTGCCAGGAATACCAATCTGCAATGTTGAGCAATGCCTGCATTGCTTCCTAGGACATGCAAGGTGGGTCCTGTTCAAATATCATCTTGTATAGTGGGGCAATGCAGTGGTTAGTTAGCCTCATCATGACTCATCGGTAGCTACACTCGAAGAGAAACTTGTAATAAACATTCACAACTTCCTCTAATGGTGTCCATGTCCAACTCATGCCATGAACTATTGTTGGGCACAGATTGCATCAAACAGGTATGCAGGCATATAGAATCTTTCTTGTCCATCGTTAGGCCAATTCCGAGCATTTGACACATGTAATTTAGTTGAAAAGCCAACATGTCCAACGGGTTGAAAGGACTTCCTTAATTTTCCAACTGATCCAACATAACATCCCAACTCTGTGGGAATTTCTCCATGCTCTCTTGGCCATACAAGTGGCATGAAAATATGACGAGGAGTTGGTATGCCTTCCTGAATGACTTCGTCTTTTAGACCTGGTTGGGTGTCGTCCTGAACTTCAATGGCTCTTTTACCTAACACTTCAAGAGATCTCTTGAGTTCACATTGTTGTTGGGAGTGAAGAAAAGAGCATCCATGTAGCTCACCGGCTATAGCAAATGATACATATGATGGTAGTTTTCCGTCCTGAAGGTGGCAAGATATGACCCACTAGTGTTTTTCAATGTCATCGTATCAAGATCGCTATGTGAGACAACCCATTGAATGATATCGACGCACAAGAAGGTGGGGTACCTGCATGCAACCCTGTATAAGCCTGACTTGTGAATGTTGACATAGACTTTTCAATCTTCTAGATCTTCCTTTAGAGTGCCTACAAATATGTCATTTATTTCTTGCCATGTGATCTTCATGTCATTTTCTATGAACCACTATGTGTCTGCAGCGATGGAAAAGTTCAAATGCACTTGTTCAACCACATATCCAATTTTTCTCTCTACAGTTTCCTTTGATCCATCTCTCTTGAAAACCATGATGCCTCTATTACTGAGAGACTACTCAACAACTAATGTACCTGGAGACAGAGAAGACACTCATGGAAAGTGAATGTCAGTTTAAAAATACAAAGCACTTCAAGGATCGATCATGCCACAATCTAAGTGACTGCTGGCAAAGATTACACATTAGTGACTCTCAATTGTTGGGAAAATGTCAGCTGGAGCTGCACATTATGCATTCTCAGTTGCTTGTGAGACCTGCTGCTAACTGGAACTACATAGAGAGCAATCCAGCTGGGTTGACTGTGGAATGGAACTGCACAATGCGCAGTTCAGTTTGACTTGAATGTTGGATGGGACTGCGCATTGTGCAATCCTAGTGGGAAAGACTGGGCAATGTCTCCCAGAACTGCGTAGAGCACAGCTAGAGTCCAGTGACAAGTAGTCTCTCTGTAATTCTTGGAGCCAAGGCAAAGCCTTGATGTTCAGGAATGCATAGAGCATGTCGGGGAAAGCAAGATTTGAGCCAAGGAAACTCAAATCTGCCCAAGGGAAACTTGCAAACGAGTAGATATGAATGCATGAGTGAAGGATGGTGTAGACATGAGTGAATGATCATGCATGCAATCAAAACCAATGCAAGAATCAATAAAACGGATGAACAACGAAGCTGGTGGAGAGGGTTGCCACAACAGCGACTGTTAGTGCAAAGACAGTGTCATGCATGTGACACTTAAGAAAGACAATGCAAAACTTGAAACAACACTTCTACAAGTTAAAACAAACTAAAACACCAACGGTCATTCAATAAAACATGCAAAACATCACTCACACAAGCCAAGGAAATAAAAGCAACAAAAAAAGAAGCAAAAGACTTGAAAAGAAAAACTTACCAGAAAAAGTTGTGTCGATTGTGCCGAAGGTTCCTTGATCCCTTGGGAATGCTAGAGCTCCAAGATTGAATGTGTATAATGAGCTCTAGGGCATCATTTAAATATATTTGGTATATTTAGAATTTATGATGCTCATGCCACAAATCTAGGAAAAAATGGCACTCAGTGGGAAGTTTCTAAAATAAACTTGCATGTAACTCCGAGTGCTAAAAATAGATCCTTATTTTTTAGGGATGCTTTTTGCCTTTGCAGGAAAGACTGTCATGCATGCATGAGATTATTGTGCAGCTCTGGAGGGAACCGGGAAACTTGCCGACACATGCATCGGAAAACAGAATGATGATTTCTTTTGAACAATTCCTGGGCATAGTGGCTCTGGCTACCTCTCATGCTTTGTGCAATTTCCCATCTGAAGACAAGATTCTGGCTATGTCTGTGCAATTCCTGAGCTGAAGCGTAGTGTCTGGATGTTCTACGCAATTTTTCTAAGCAAGGTTGTCTGCGAGACTGCTTAGCACATTTCTAGAGAGAAGGGCTGATAGCTAGGCTGCTTTGCACAATTCTTGAGAGCAAGGCAGGTTGCCCTCTAGGATTGCACAGTTTTCCAAGACATTGTGAGAACGAGATGTGAACCAAGTCATGGGGTCTTCTTGTGGTTGGTCAACAAAACAAGTTAGCGAACACAAGCTACAAAGTGAAATGTAACTTCAAATAAAACACAAGCACCTGAGGAGTGCAAGACATGTTTCTGAGATTTTAAGGAGGGAGGCTCCAAAATAAAGTGAAGGAAAAATTTTGGAGGGTGGTTGTAGCCGCTACAACATTGGTGACACACTGGTAGAACTCCAGCTCTCTGTACAAACCTTATTTTGTGAAAATTAGGTCTAACTCCTATAGAAGTATTGTTCGATTCTTTGATTGTTGTGGCTTCTTCATTAGCTTGAGTTAAAGATATAGTCCCTACCATTCTCTTGATCGACCAACACACATATTAATGCTTCAGACCCAGGAATTCCTATGACCACCTTGGTCAAACCCTTCATAAGGTAAGTTTAAGGTCCTTCGTTTAATCTTCAAGCGGAAACATTTCATCGGACTTCCCATAGTCGAACCCTTCATTAGTCTCCCTCTCGAAACTTTATAACTTAACTCTTCATTAAACTCAATAGAGTATACCTTCGGAGCTTTCAACTTTCAATATGCGATAGCCTTCCCCACCGTTGATTTCTTTGACCCAGATCATTGGCTATCGCACTATCACATTAAATCATTACGTGCCTCCTTTGCCTCTCACGTACGATATGCGATTACAACCAAACTTCAAATAAAATTAAACTGCACCTATAACCTCTTCAGTTCCACCTTTTCAATTCATTTATAGTGACCTTTCTTCATTGTCGATCTTGTCTTCGATTCAACAACTGATGTCTTTTCTAGATCACCAAACTAGCTGACACTTTGTGACCGCTGATCTAGATCTGCCTGATCTAACGGTCCAAAACGATGTTGGGTGGGACACTTACACGAGGTTTAACGCCTTTTCAGATCTGATGGGAATTATAAATTCTCAACCTATAAAAGTTTGGATCCACCCTTACGATTAATGCCTGATCAAATTACAGCTCGATATTCGTTGGATGACGAGGCCTTTAAATCCTACGGTCCAGATTGGTTCCTGTCTTTCTCCTTCTGCCAATACTTAGATTGAATCTCCCCCATTCATTTCTTAGCTCTATTGATCCAGGTGGATATTAGTGGCCACCCACCTATCCCACTTGGACCCCCACAACTATCTCTTTCAAATTTTCATTTTCCGTAATTGTAGCACAATTTACTATTATTAGTAGTTTTTTTGGGTCTTGAACTTCCGGAGCCGTTTTGAGGCCCTAAACGACATTGTTTAGGAAAACTGGGAGCAGCATGGGTCGTGAAATAATTTTTCTCTTCCCAAAGTTGTAGTCCTCGGATAGATATTTCTAACGAGCTATTGTGCATGTCAAACGGATATAATATTCCAAATTTACGACCCCGGAGAGTTGGTGTACCAATTTACTCGAAACGGGACCCACAGTTTGGCTTTTCATCTCCTAGGGTTATGTTTTTGGATGTTTAGGGTTTTACATTGTTTCTCAACAACAAATATGCCTTTGAGCCTCATTATAACACGGTTCAGAGGCATGTAACCACCACACCTCTTCTCAGAGATAAGCTACTGTTGAACCTCAAAACTGCTCTTTCCTTAGCAACTCTTCTCATCCCTTTTTCTTTGTTTTTCTATGAAGAAATGCATTCCTATCATCAATGGCCAATATGCATTTCCTTAAGGAGGACATTTAGTGATTTACATATTATGTTTTTATGTTTTGTTGTTTGAATAAGTTTTTGTCTTTTAGCTACGGAACGCAGCCTATTCTGCATCTAATTGACTGTTTCACAGCTACTTCCATGCTTTAACAGGTTCCAAGTGTCAGAAGGAGAAACTAGCTACATGGGCATCTTGGAAAACATCATGACATGGACCGTGTCCTATTCACCTAGCCCAGGTCGACAATGAAGATGGTACAAGACTCTGGTCAATGGAGAAGTCAAACATAAAGACCGAAGGCAACAAGACTCTGTTTCATGAGTAATCAACACGTTTCACAGTGATGGGAAGCGTTATACGAAACAACTTCCTGAACCCTTGGACTCCAATAGCCATCTGTGCAACCAAATCCAACAGCCATCATCTTGGATTTATTTCTCCAGCAGCCGAGGAATAAAATTTTGTGTGCCTGTCTTCTACGTGTTTTTGGTTGTAGCTTATTTTTCTCCAAAAACAGTTGCATAATTTTCTTATAAATACCTGTGTAAAGAACTTGGAAGGAGTTTTAATTTCCTCATGTATTAAGCTTAGACTTACTGTGTTGTAACTTTGAAAAACTCATTTTCCTGTTTTAATATGAAGACTGCAAGTTTTATGGATATGTGAAAGAGTTGCTTGGAGATTGATTAAGCACGCCTAACTTGATCAGTTGCAGAGGGCCCCTACACTGACTGAGGTTTTATTTCATTTTGTTTTGTCTTTTCTAGTTAAATTGTAAATTTATCATTTCTTCTCACAATGTTCATACTCATTTTCATACTAACCTTGTTTATAATGCAATCTTTCTCATCTTCTTACTAATGCAGAATAGCTTCTTTCATTGCAAAATAACTTCTTTTTGTTTAATTTTCTTTCAAGTTCTTATCAGTAGTTAGAAGTTGGAACTCAGTAGTGTAACGTAGTTTGTTTCATTTACTGTTTTACTAGTCTTTAAGTTTTCAATTAGACTGATTAGTGCCATTACTGTTCTTGCCATTTTATTACTTGTTTAGTAACTCATGGTGTAGACAAATGTTTCTGAAAAGCCCTTCTAGTTGATAACTAATCTTAAACTAATTGGTTGAATACTTCATTCGTGCAATGAGTTTTTTCTGCATTTCTGCATTTATCTTCTCTTAGAATAATGAAGTACAAAATTCCTCAAAATTTCATCCCAAGGAGATTTTTCTCCCAAAATTGAGAGGCGGAGTAACTAAGTACTTCATTTAGTTTTGTTGCAATTCCACTTTCAGTTTTTTTTAGTATTTCATTTAGTCTTGTTTCTGTAATTGATAAGACAATAGTGTCATTTTCACTTTTAGTTCTTTTAGTTCATGACTTGGAAACAATGATAAGAGCAGAAATAGAAACTTTGCTTTCATTTATTGATTAAACTTTACTTCCAAATCTTACTTAAAGCACCTTTATTTCTTCTTTTTATATTCTTAGCAGTCTTTATAGAAGTTAGATTTATGATTTTAACAATTACATTGTAATTTATTAGGAACTAAAGGACCAAAACCCCCAAAACAACATAAAACACAAAAACAATGAAGTAAGAAGGGTCATATAGCACAGATAGTGCACTACACATCATCAGTTTACGATACCCAGATTGATAATTTATGTAGAGCAATTTAGGAAACTAAATTGAAAAAGCTTTTTGTCGTCATTTCCAGGGAAGTGTAGCTAGGTGCCTTATCTCTTGCATTCAAAAAAAAAAAAACCAATGACATGCATAGAGAAAGAGACTCTAGGGGTAGATTTATAACTAGGGGCAGAAGTTCAATTCCTACAACTCCACCTACTCCACCAAGGACAAGAAAAGACACATCTCCATCCCAAACTCATACACCTAGCCATAAGACTCCTGGAATTCCAAGGGCAAAAATCCAACCAACAGAATCTCCTACCTCATCTACCAAGGTAGTCTTAGGAGAGGAAAATTTTGAATCTCCAACAGTAGGAAGAGCCTTTTTCACCTCCACGAGAGAGCACATTGTAGTTGAAGAATTAGGAACACCTGGTGAGGAAGAAGAAGTAGAACCATTCTCCCATATTCCATTAATAGAAGAACCAGAGGAGGAGGAAGTAACCTTGCAGGTTGAATCCTATACTGACTCTGAAGAAACTATAATGGCAGAAGAAGAACAAGATGGAGAATTCTCACTGTTTGGAGGAGGGGGTAGAGGAAATGATGGAGGAGGTAGAGGAAACAATGGAGGAGGTAGAGGAAATAATGGAGGAGGCAGAGGAAATAGGGAAATAGATAATTCTTTTGGATTCCCTATAGTGGATGAGGAAACAAATGCCACAATGAAAAACATCTCACCTTCTGTCCTCCCTAACTTCCATGGGTTGAGAAGTGAGGATCCTGAAACATTCTTATTTTAGTTTGAAGTCTTGTGCAGAACCTATGACTATCTAGAAGACTCTCAAAAACTCAAATTGTTTCCTTCAACACTAAAAGGAGCTACTTTGAAATGGTTTATGGGGTTAGTTACTCAGTCCATTAGAATTTGGAATGACATGAAAAAAACATTTTTGGATAGGTACTTGGATTATTGCATGCCTACCAATCACAAAGATGAGGTGTTCAAAATGATACAAAGAGAGGATGAAAACTTAGAAGATTTGATTGAGAGGTTCAACTATAATTTGAAAAGAGAAAAAATGAATGATTTAGATGAAGAAACTTTGAAAGCTCTTTTAGTAAAGGTCATTAGAGATGAGTGGATAGATATCCTTAACATGATGAGGAAGGGAGATATTTCTCAACTCCCATTGAATGATATAAGAGAATTGTGTGTCCATCTCTTAAGAAGGAAATCTAAAATAGGGAAAGGACCAAGAGATCCTTCTCTTGTTAGAGTAAACAAATCTGCAACAAGATCTATAAGTAGGGCAAAAATAGGTAATATGCTTGATGAATTTAAAATTGATATCCTAGGGAGCCTTAGTGAGCAACTAGACACCCTTAAAATTCAAAACAAGCAGAAAACAGAGGCTAATGCTCTAGCCATTTTTTGTCCAAAGTGCAAAATGAAACATGCTCTAAGGGAATGCCCTTTAGATGTAAAAATTGTAAAAACTTGTATGATTTGTTTAGAAAGTCATGAGACCAAGGGTTGTCCCTCAATCCCAGGTCTTAAGGCTATCTTTCAAGAGGAAACAATCCCAAATTCTACAGAACCTCTTTGTTTTGTTGCAAGAAGACCTTGGTAGGGGCCACAAAATCAGGGATTTAACAATCAAATGTATCTTCAGCCCCCACCAAACTGGAATCCTTGGCAGCAACCTTGGCCTCAACCTTAATCTCAGTTTCAATCTCAACCGTGGGCACAAGGGGTACAAAATCGTTATGGGAGATTTGCTCAATATTATCAATATCCCCCATCCTATCAAAATTGTGCTCCCCCACACATTCAACAACAAAATCAGCAGCCACAACTTCAAAATCAGAACCCTCAACTTTCATTGCCATTTCCACAACAACCTCCACAACAAAATCAAAATCCTCAACTCTTGTTGCCATTTCAGCAGAAACCAAATCAGCTACCTGCCAAACCATTACCAAACCCCAATAATAACAACACTTAGAATGCTTACATGGTAGAAGGACAACATTTTCCAACTTACATGATTACTCCTCTAGATCTTAATGATGTTCAACTAAGATTTGGAAGGATATTAGAAAAGGAAAGGCCTTCTATAGTTATTCAAGAATAAGACACTTCTGAGGAAGATTCTCTAAGAGTCAATAAATTTTTTGAGGAACCATCTCTCCAAAACCAAAACATTGAAAAATAAAAACAAAAAGAATCAGTGAACACAACTCCTATCATTGAGCAACCAGGATCTACTTCTACACCTCATTTTCATGAGAGACTACAAATTGATAAAGGGATAGAAAAACAGATATTGTTGCCCACCTATGATTTTCTAGATGAATTGAAGAATGTCTGTATCAATATTCTTTTGCTACAAGCCATTAGACAAATTCCAATTCTAGCCAAAACAATAAAGGAGTTGAGCATCAAAAGACCAGGAAGAAAAGCAAAAGAAACAAAAAGAATTCACCTGGTAAGAAAGATAGTAGACATAATGATAGGGAAAATTTCTATGCAAAAATATGTGGAACTAGGGAGTCCAATTGTTAAGACACATATAAATGGAATTGAAATTCCAAATACATTGATTGAGTTAAGGGCAACAATAAACATCATGGGTAGACAAACTATGGAGCAGCTTAAACTTCCTGATCTTCTTTACACACCTACCTTACTGCAACTTGTAGATAGATCAGTAATCAAACCAGATGGTGTATTAGAAGATATTTCAGTATCCTTAGATTCTTGGGAATATCCTGTTGATTTCATGATCTGAACTCCCAAGAATAATCTAGGAGGACACCCAATCACATTAGGAAGACCTTGGCTGGCCATAGTTGATGCTTTTATTAGTTGTAGATCTGGTGACACGTATATTTCTGATGGTAATTCAACAAAGAAATTTACTCTGTATCCTCCAACAAAAGAAATCGCAGAAATAGATGATAAGGAATGGATTGATGATGAAGATGATATTCAACCTCTCTTTCCTATGTCAGAAATTAGTGAAGATAGTAAAATTTTGAATACATTGGAAAATTTTGAAACATCTTCAGAATATGATCATGCACAATTTCAAAAAAAATCTAATGTTGAATACTTGTCATCTAGGCCGATGTCTCTCTATTCTATGGAAGAGTTTGGTAGCTCTACAATTGAAATTTTTCCAGGTAGGATATTGAACATAAACAAAAAATTGGGGAAACTACAACAAGAAGAGCTAATCAAAGCATTACAAAAACATTTTGCTGCATTTGCATGGGAATACACCGACATGAAAGGCATTGATCCTAAGACTTATATCCCTCATATCTATATCAAGGAAAACAGTAGACCTATCATACAACCTCAGAAAAGGATGAATCCAAATCTGAGGGAGATTGTAAAAGAAGAGCTCCAAAAATTACTGAGTATAAACTTCATTTACACAATTCCAGATAGCCAATGGGTTTCTCCTTTGGTAATTGTGCCTAAAAAGAATGGCAAATTGAGGGTGTGCATTGATTACTAAGAATTGAATAAAGCAACTCTTAAAGATCATTTTCCTTTGCCCTTTATAGATCAAGTGTTAGATACATTAGCAAGTAAGAAGTATTTCTCATTTTTGGATGGTTTTAGTGGTTATAACCAAACTTATATAGCACCTGAGGATCGGGATAAAACCACATTTACTTGTCCATGGGGAAATTTTGCCAATCGAGTACTTCCTTTTGGGTTATGTAATGCACCTACAACATTACAAAGAGCGGTACTAGGAATTTTTTTTGATCTAATACATGATTGTGTAGAGGTATAGATGGATGATTTTACAGTCTATGGAAACACATTTGAAGAAGCTTTGGAAAATTTGGAAAAAGTTCGTAAAATATGTAAAGAAACAAACCTTTCACTAAGCCATGAAAAATATTTTATGATGTTTACATAAGGTATTGTTTTATGAAATCACATTTCAGGAGATGGGACTAAAGTTGATAAATCTAAAGTTGAAGTCATCTCTAAGTTATCAATTCCAAATTGCCAAAAGGATGTTAGAAGTTTTCTAGGATTTATAGGATACTATAGAAGGTTTATAGAAAACTTCACTAAAATAACATCCCTACTCTTCAAATTGCTTACAAAAGATTGTGAATTTAGTTGGAATCATGATTGCCAATTAGCATTTGAAACCTTGAAAACAAAAATTTCTGAAGCACCTATTTTAAGAGGTCCAAATTGGAAACTTCCTTTCCATATTTCCACAGATGCTTCAGATACATCTCTGGGAGCTGTATTGGGACAAAAATATTTGATTCCTTGTGCCATTTACTATACAAGCAAGAATTTGACTCCCACTAAGTTGAATTATACTGTGACTGAAAATGAATTCTTCATTGTTGTTCATGCAATTAACAAGTTCAGACATTATATAACAGGCTATGAAACCTTTGTTCATACAAATAACTCTGCAATTAGATATTTGATAATTAAACCTATTACTAATGGCAGAATTACAAGATGGATTTTACTTTTGCAAGAATTCAACATTACTGTGCTAGATAGACTTGGAAAACAAAACACAGTTGCTAATTTCTTGTCCAGATTTAGAATATCAAAGAGGATTCTCCAGTTGAAGATAAGTTTCCTGATGAATATCTTTTTGCGGTAACTACTCAAACTCCTTGGTTTGCAGATGTTGCTAATTACTTGGTTATAGGGAAGTTACCTTCACATTTGTTTCCTAGAAAGAAAACAAAGATTATTCAAGAAAGTGCAAGATATTCATGGATCACTAACGAATTGTATAAAACAGGGCCAGATCTTATGATCAGAAGGTGTGTCAGGAAAGATGAAATGCGTGAGATTCTAAAAGCATGTCATGATGAGTCGTGTGGTGGACACTTTGATGACAAGAGAACTGCCTATAAAATCTTTTCTTTAGATATTATTGGCCATCCATCTTCAAAGATGCTTAAGAATATGTCAGAAGGTGTGACAGCTGGCAAAGGGTAGCGAAACTTGCTCCCTCAAATGAAGTGCCATTACAAACTCAGGTACTTATCGAACCCTTTGAAAAATGGGCTATAGACTTTATTGAACCAATTAATCCTCCATCTAAGCAGAAAAAATATATATTGGTATGCACTTTTTATGTCACCAAATGGGTAGAAGCCAAAGCATTACCTTTTGCTAACAAAAAATCTGTAGTTAATTTTCTTTTTGAGGACATCTTCACTCGTTTTGGTGTTCCAAGAGAAATTGTGACAGATTAGGGATCTCAGTTCACATCCAACATGGTGGAAAGGCTTGTGGAGGAATACAAGATCAAGCATAGGAAATCTACTCCCTATCATCCACAAGAAAATGGTCAAGTGGAGTCTACAAATAAAGTGATTGAAGGAATCCTCACCAAGACTGTGCATCTACATAGAAGAGATTGGGTAGAAAGGCTTCCTAAAGCCTTATGGGCCTATAGAACTACATGGAGAAACACAACAGGACATACACCCTATAAACTTGTTTATGGAAAACAAGTCCTATTCCCTATAGAGTTCCAAATCAAAACTTTCAAGATGGCAATCCAGTTGGGGATGGAATTATTAGAGGCTCAAAAACATAAGCTGGAGAAATTAAATGAACTTGATGAAATCAGGCAAGAGGCAATTCAAAAGAGTGGTATAGTCCAACAATAGAGGGCTAAGTGGCATGACAAATACATCAAGGACAAAAGGTTTCAAGAGGGAGATTGGGCATTGTTATTTGATTCAAAGTTTAAAGATTTTCAAGGGAAGTTTCAAACTCATTGGCTTGGGCCATATGAGATTGAAAAAGTCCTTAGTAATAGAGCAGTGAGGATCTAAACAATAGATGAAAGTAAAACTCTTCTTCTTGTGAATGGTCATAGACTGAAAATATATCAAAAACCAATTTCAAAGGAGGAGTTCATCAATATCTTCTAGAACAATTCTGAAATGAAGTTAGTGAAGAAGAATCCTTCTTCTCCACCAACTCAGTCTTTATTTTTCCTATAAATAAATTGTATAAGGTTGAAAACCAATCATTGATTGGCATGCTTATATAGAAAATACAGGGTGAAAATCAAAAGTTCTGACACCCTATATTTTCCATTTATTTTCTGTAAAAAGTGGTGAAAAAAAGCCACAGTCACTCTGCATTCTGCAAAATTCATTATCTCATCTCACTTTACTCTATTTTTACAGTTTCATTTCATTCCATTGCCATGTTTCACCAATAAATTTTTCCTCTTCCAGTATTTCTTTCATCTCCATTTTTCATTTATCATCTTGTCTTATTTTCACCTACATAGCCATTACCATTTCATTCGTTCATAAGCCATATTTTACTCTCTATTTCACATTCTGCAGCTGTCTCACGTTTTGAAGCTGATTCCATTCCGCAGTTGATCCTCTTCTGCAGCTAATCTGATTCTGCAGCAACAATTTGTTTATCAATCAAAGAACAAGTTTCCAGTTCATAATAAAATCTTCTATGCAGGTAATTGAAAAAAATATATCAACTTTGAAGACCAATCATGCCTAAAGTACCTGTGGAGCAAACGTGAAAATATTAGCAAGCGGAAGGTAAAGGTTCCAAAAGGTAAATACAAAAATTTATTTCAAAAAGCAATTTAAAAACATAATCATGCATAATATGTATGATCACATGACTCCTTGATTAACCATCATTTGATTTGACTACCACGATGTCTCCGCCATATCTTCCGCCTTTAATGAAAAATGATCCAATGATTCTTTCATAAACCGATTTTCGCTTCAAACTCCATAACTCATACTTAAACGATCCTCCACAGCTACACCTATTAACAGCCAGAATAACAACGTGACCTATCTATCTACGACTCTCTAAACCCTGACTACTTATTTATTACATGCCAACTCTCAATTTTTCTCTCATATTCATGCAGCCATTTCATATACATAGACATTCTGTTCTCATATACACAGTAATTATATCATCATATATACAGTAATTCTGTTTCGATATCTACTTTCGTTCTGTTTCCATATACCCAGTCACTTCATTTCCATATACGTAGTCATTCTATTTCTTAGACAGTGAGAGTAGTTTTGAAGGGTAACCGAGAACAGATGATATGGGACTCATCGTCAAGGCAGAGCCCATAGGAGCAAAATTCATGGAAGGATATCCCCAACTTAAGGAGATGCTACAAAAGACTGGGTGACTCAAGTTCATTGAAACGTTTGATGGATATCATAAGGAAATCATGAAATCTTTTGCTAGATCTTTTGATGGTACCGAAGAGGAAATTGGGGACATCAAGTTTGCAATCACAGAATTGTACATAACAGAGGCTACAGGACTACCAAGACTTGGTGAAAGGTGGTTCAAAAACAAAGAATTCCACAGTGAATCATGGAAGGTATTTCTCAATAACCCAGGTATGGATGTTACTATGTTTAGGAAAGGAATCCCTATTTCAGCCCTCAAAAATAAATAGAGAAGCATGCTTTTGATATTGAAAAAATTTATTACCTGTGAGGGAAGATTTGGATGTATGTATGTTTATCATATACGTTTATTGATGAAATTTTTAGATAATGGGGACATTAACCGCCCTTTCTTCCTCCTAAATAGTCTAAGGAGAATGGCCTCAAATGTACAGAAGAAAATAGAATCTTTGGAAAGAACCATGTATCACCATGGATTGGTCAAGATCCTGGTTGAATATCATCTCAAGAAAATAGGGGACACCTAGGAAAACTTTCTGATAAGAAACCATTTCCAAGAGACACCAGAATCTCCTGGAAAAGATAGTGTCAAAGAGAGTAGGAGAAAGAATAAAAATCTCACCATTCAAAGCAATCCTGAAGCTTCAACACAGAAAAATGATGAAGAAGAACCAATGTCTAAAAAATTGACAGAGATCAGAAAGCAGACTAAGCATAAGAGAAAAATGAAAAAAAGGGTTGAAGAAATTAATAGGGATATTACTAAACCTTCATCACCTCAAGAGGATGAACAACTGCTCTCTGAAAGACTAACCAAGATCAGGGAGAAAATCAAGAAAAATAAGGAGAAATGAAAGAGGAAAAAGGACACAAAAGAAGAAACCATAAGTTTCCAAAATTTGAGGAGGAGCTCTAGACTCTGAGGTAAGGTGAAGAGGGTGAAATCAAAAGAGGCCCAGTTTATAAACTTAGAGGAAGAAACCCTAGTTCAGTCCCCTAACAGTATGCCATATGAACAAAGTCTATAGAACTCTCCTCCACATAATTTTGAAGGCGGCGCAAGTAGAGCTTCTCCTGGCATAAATCCAATACAACAGCAAATATATGACTACATAGAGTCATTAGAGAAAAAGAGTACCTCAGTAGACCCAGGAACTTCAGCTAATCCAGAATAGCCTATCACCCCATAAGAAACTCTAACTAGCTCTCTCAAACAGGAGATCTTTGAGCTAGAAATTCTGAATAGGCACATCCAAAAAGAAAATGAAACTTTGAGGGAACAAAATAAGCTGGATAGAGCTATTCATGACAACACTATGCTACACTTGGGATTATGGTACAAGAAGAATAGGAAATTGAAAAGGAAAAATAAGAAGCTGAACAAAACACTTATTAAACTTAAATATAGATTTCTTATGAGGAAGCTAAGGATGGCAGTCAGTGCAAAGAAAAGCAAGAAGATAAAGTTGGATGTGTTGGCAGAAGTATCAGAACAAATGCAATAGCAGGAATAATTTCACAATTTTGATTGCATGGGGACATGCAATGGTTTTGCAGTGGGGGTATATTGAACCTCAAAACTTCTCTTTCCTTAGTAACTCTTCTCATCCCTTTTTCTCTGTTTTTCCATGAAGAAATGCATTCCTATCATCAATGACCAGTATACATTGCCTTAAGGTGGGCATTTAGTAATTTACATATTATGTTTTTTTGTTTTTTTGTTTAAATAAGTTTTTGTTTTTTAGCTACGAAACACAGCCTATTCTGTAGCTAATCGGATGTTCCGCAGTTACTTCCATGATTTAATAGGTTCTAGGTGTCAGAAGGAGAAACTAGCTATATGGGCATCTTGGAAAACATCATGACATGGACCATGTCCTATTCACCAAGCCCAATTCAATAAAGAAGATGGTACAAGACTCTGGTCAATGGAGAAGTCAAACGTAGAGACCGAAGGCAACATGACTCTGTTTCATGGATAATCAACACGTTTCACAGTGATGGGAAGCGTTATCTGAAACAACTTCCTGAACCCTCAGACTCCAATAGCCGTCTGTGCAATTGCATCCAACAGCCATCATCTTGGATTTATGTCTCCAGTAGCCGAGGAATAAAATTCCCTGTGCCTGTCTTCTACGTGTTTTTGGTTGTAGCTTATTTTTCTCCATAAACAGTTTCATAATTTTCTTATAAATACTTGTGTAAAGAACTCGGAAGGAGTTTGAATTTCCTCATGTATTAAGCTTAGACTTACTGTGTTGTAACTTTGAAAAACTCATTTTCCTATTTTAATATGAAGACTGCAAGTTTTATGGATATGTAAAAGAGTTGCTTGGAGATTGATTAAGCATGCATAACCTGATCAGTTGCAAAGGGCCCCTACGCTGACTGAGGTTTTATTTCATTTTGTTCTGTCTTTTCTAGTTAAACTGTAAATTTATCATTTCTTCTCACAATGTTCATACTCATTTTCATACTAAGCTTGTTTATAATGCAATCTTTCTCATCTTCTTACTAATGCAGGATAACTTCTTTCATTGCGGAATAACTTCTTTTTTTTTTAATTTTATTTTAAGTTCTTATCAGTAGTTAGAAGTTGGAATTTAGTAGTGTAATGTAATTTGTTTCATTTACTGTTTACTAGTCTTTAAGTTTTCAATTAGACTGATTAGTGCCATTACTGTTCTTGCCATTTTATTACTAGTTTAGTAACTCATGGTGTAGATGAATGTTTTTGAAAATCCCTTCTAGTTGATAACTCATCTTAAACTAAGTGGTTGAATACTTCATTCATGCAATGAGTCTTTTCTGCATTTTTTCATTTATATTCTCTTAGAATAATGAAGTACAGAATTCCTCAAAATGTTATCCCAAGGAGATTTTTCTCCCAAAATTGAGAGGCAGGCTAACTAAGTATTTCATTTAGTTTTGTTGCAATTCCACTTTCAGTTTTTTTAGTATTTTATTTAGTCTTGTTTTTGTAATTGATTAGACAGTAGTTTCAATTTCACTTTTAGTTCTTTTAGTTCATGACTTGGAAACAATGATAAGAGCAGAAATAGAAATTTTGTTTTAATTTATTTATTAAACTTTACTTCCAAATCTTACTTAAAGCACTTTTATTTCTTCTTTTTAGATTCTTAGCAGTCTTTATAGAAGTTAGATTTAGGATTGTGACAGTTACATTGTAATTTATTAGGAACTAAAGGACCAAAAATCCCCAAAACAACATTAAACACAAAAACAACGAAGTAAGAAGGGTCATCTAGCACAGATAGTGCACTACACTTCATCAGTTTACGATACCCGGATTGATAATTTATGTAGAGAAATTTAGGACACTAAATTGAAAAAACAGCTACCATCGCCTTTGCTGGTTTATTTCCATTTCTGTTTGTAAGCATATTTCAATATTTTACATTAATGAAATGAAGTATTATTTTTGCTGCATCTCTGTGTTTATGGTTATCTCTGTAATTTGTTGCGTTCTTTTTTAAAGTCGGATCAGTGCTATCAGAGGGGTCTGCTTTTTTCTCTATTTTTCTTTGCATGTCCCCAACGAGGTCAGGATATAAGGAGTTAGGGCTTGAACTGGTCGAACCTTTGCAAGACCAGCCTCGCAAACCCCGATGGCCTCCCATGGTGAACGAAAAGAAAGACGAGGGATCAAGAGATCCTATCAAAATATCTCTCAAAGAAGCCCTCGAGTGACAAAGGAACGCGATGATGGACAGCGTTGCCCAGATCCTTCAGCGAATACCCAAAGGTGACACATTGGCTTCCAACAACTACTCTAAAAACGCCACAGAATTTAAGGTACAAGTTAATTTTGAAATCCCCATATTTGAGGGTCAGATAGACACAGATGCCTTAGATAAATGGTTAAATCTACTAGAAGGGTATTTTTTTGATCATGAATTTTCGAGTTGGGAAAAGATTGTTTTCGCTCTTCTCAAAGCAGCCCCCCATGTCAAGGACTAGTGGGAAACCTACTGCGAGCATAAGGATGAAAGTATAGGCTCACTATTTTCATCCGCACCCACTTGGAATTCATTCTGGGATGCCGTCAAGGAGTAGTACTACCCTATCAAAAGCTATGAGGACAAATACATAAGGTGGACCACACTGCAGTAGGGAAGGGACCAAGAGTGACGGCGTTCACCAACATTTTTCATACCCTTCGCACACAGTTGGGTATCAAATATTCTGAGTTGCATCTGGTACTCAAATACCATGACTATCTACATAGATACATCTAGGAAGAGATGGAGTTCCTGAACATCTCCTTTCTCAGCATGGAGTACCGATACGCTGTCAAAATCGAGCAGGAGTTTAAGTAGAAGAAGCGAGACTTTGGATCTACAAATCTGAAGACCAAAGGAAAAATCCAAGGCGGGGTGAACCAAGACAACCCGTCGAAACCACAAGAAAATAACAACACCACGAACTCAAAGAAGGATACATGAAAGAGGTGTGAGTTCCATAAGAGCCCCACTCACAACACAAGTGAGTGTCTAACCAAGTAGTCGCTAGTGGCCGAGCTGAAGGCTTCAAAATCAGATGCATGGTCCGACCCTGAGTCAGAACCAGACAATGGGAATGGAAAAGGGAATCAGATCATTGATGCAGATTCCAGCATCACTGTTTCCATTGCAAAGATCCAGATGAATGAACTCGAAGATCCAAAGGAGGGGGAGCATCCTTTCCACTCATAGATGTGGGTGAAGGGTTCGCCGCTGCAATTCATTGTCGACATTGGTAACCAAAAGAACCTCATTTCAGTAGAGGTAGTGAAGCAGTTGGACCTACTGACTACACCACACCCACAGCCATACAGTATTGGGTGGCTTCACGAAGGACAAGATCTCTGAGTCCGCTAGCAGTGTTGCCTTCCCCACAGCATCAAACCCTTCGTAAACGAGGTATTGTGTGATGTTGAACCTCTGGATGTTTGTGATGTATTATTAGACCAGCCATACTTGTGGAGGCGACATGTTGTGTATGAGTCAAGGCCTCGCACTGTCATTATTTCTTTGTGTAATTAATTATACATGATACCAGAGGTAGCCCCACCTAGCGCCACCTCTTTGATGACTGCTAAGAAATGCAGCAAGCTCATCTCACAGACTAGGAAATTTATTTTCTGTCTGGCTCACTCCCAAAGTAAAGGGAAGAGCGTCGCCTGTTAGGTCCCTATAATATTAGTGATCCCCTCATTACTATTGTCGTTGTATCCCTTATTGCTATTATTGTGCACCTATTGTCCCCATATTGTTATTATTATGCCCCATAAAATCCCTCTATTATTATTTTTGTGCCTTTATATTATTATTTTTAGGTCAGTTTGGTTATATTGTGACCCCGTAGACTCCTATATATAGAAAGGAGGTTTTTGCATTTGAATGATATAAGAATTTTTCATTTGTATAATGTAAAGGAGGTTTCCCCCTCGAAGAGACTTATTTCTAAGGTGTTGATCAATCTTTTCTATCTTTTTGTGAGCTGGTTCCATAACATTTGGTATCAGAGCTTTGGATTCTAGGGTTTCAGTGCTCCAAACAGGTCATCGTGCTATTTTCACTATAACTTGTTTTCTGCAATGTTTTAGAAGCTAAAAAAAAACCCCATTTGGGCCGAAATAGTTCTAAACTTTGGGTCCAAATTTTAGAGCTTTGCTCGCTATATTTTCGGAGATATGATCTACGAAAGTTGGCATTTTTGGAGACTCTCGAATTACATTCCAAACAGGTGACTTGGGGAAAATTTTCATAACTTTTGTTTTGAGCATTAGATTGAAATCGCGTAAGAAGTTTCAGAAAGAGGACGGCCTCTAGTTTTCTATGTATAATTTTCAGGTACTAAGGTCGAAACAATGACACGTGGCACGTTGTACAAGTTTTCTCTACTGAAATAGTCTATAATCAGGTCACCATGGGAGATTTGGCATAACTCTTCCTTGGAGAATCCAATTTTGATCAGACTGGTGGCATTGGAAAGAGCACACAGAGGGATACTGCAGGTCACAATTTCAGAACTGGGAGATCCTAAATTACAATGGTACATCAGATTTGATATCGAGCTCCTACAAGTGAAAAAAGGTGTATATTTTTCAAATTTTTGCATAAGCTTGGTTTGAAAAATTAGTTTGAAGGAATTCAAAGGGAATAGTGAAGCATTATTATCAGTAATTGATGCCCCGAAGAAAGAAAATGGAAACACCTAGTAAGCAACCTGAAAGCTCTAGCATGACTCATGAAGAAGAGGAAGAAATGCAACATGATATATCAATATTATGAAACCAAGTGCAACAAATTTCACTCCCACAAAAGGTAACAGAAAATAAGATGGATGGTTTAAAGAAAGATGTAGAAGCTAAGATGGATGGTTTAAATAAATGTGTAGAAGCTAAGATGAATGACTTGGAAGCTAAGATGGACGACGTGGAAACTAAGATGGATGACGTGGAAGCTAAGTTGGATGGAATGAATGCTAAGATGAATGGCATGGATGCTAAGATGAATGGCATAGACGATAAGATGGAAGAATTGAAGATAAATCTGAATAAGTTGCTACAAGAAATAGTCACTAATGGTGAAAGGGTAGTAAAGGAAACTCATGATGAGAACAAAATAAATGTTAATCATGATTTCATAGACTCTAATGTTGGATTGAAGACCCACCATGTTCCAAAATTCGACATGAGGAAATTTGATGGCATGGATCCTAGAACATGGATACTACAGATGGAACAATTTTTCAATCTCCATAATGTGCAAAACACACAAAAGATACGTATTGCAACTTTATATTTGGAACCAAATCAGTTTGTATGGTATCGATGGCTTTGCTCTTGTAAACAAATTGTCACTTGGGCAATTTTTACAGAAGAAATGATAGCACATTATGAGGATACAAAAATAAAAACCTTTTTTAGCCAATTGATAAATCTCAAACAAAAGGGTTCAATGATGGAGCACATTGAGGTCTTCCAAAAATTGAACATAAGGGTAAAAGATATTCCAGAGGAGCATAGGATTGATGTGTTCATAGGGAAATTAAAGGATAATATCCAACATGAGGTTCGCCTTTGGGAACTTGATTCATTGGAGAAGGCATTCAGGTTAGCAAGAAAAATGGAAAGCAAAATTATGGCAACCAAGAAGCCTACCACTCGCAATTATAAAGATGGAAGTGTTGTTGACCCTAACCTTCCACAACCTACAAGGTTGACACCACAACAATTGGAAGAAAAAAGAGCAAAAGGGCTTTGTTACAGTTGTGATAGCAAATACACTAAAGGTCATAAGTGTGCTGAGAAGAAATTATTCTACATAGATTGTGAAGAGGAGGAAGAAAAGGAACAAGAAATGTCAAAAGAAGAGGATATACTCCAAGAACAAGCCCTAGATAAAGAAGAAATGAATCCGACCATTACCTTTTTATTCTTGATATGTCCTTCTATCTTGATAGTTTGAGGAGTGGTAATTCTAGCCAATTCATTACAAGATATAGTGTTGATTGATTTGGGAAGTACCCATAATTTTATTCATTGTACAATTGCTTCCTATATCCAACACCAGAGTGTTAAGTGATGGTTGCAAGTGGAGGAACCATAAATTTCTCTGGAAAGTGCCATAATATCAAGTTATCCATGGGAGAATATGTATTGAATAGCCCAGTGGTTTCCATTCCAATGGGTAGCGCTGATGCTATACTAGGAGTCCAATGGCTACAATCCTTGGGTACAATAGCTTTTAATTTTCAAGAACTTTTCATGAAATTTTCTGCGGAAGGAAAGGAAGTTGAATTAAGGGGTATTGTAGGGAAATCAGGAAAGATAGTTAGCTCTAACGGTGTGAAAAAGCTTCTAAAGAAGGAACAACAAGGTGTAATTGCACAATTATGTTTGCTAAAGGTTCCCACATCGAAATCATCTATTTCCCCAGATCTCCAAAAAGTCTTAGACAATCATTCCAAGGTATTTGAGACTCCCAAAGGTCTCCCACCTATTTTTGATCATGATCATGCTATACATTTGATTCCAGGAAGTGATCCTCCAAACATCAGGGCGTATAGATATCCCTATGCCCAAAAGAGTGAAATTGAACGTATGGTTGCAAAAATGCTAGAGGCTGGTATAATTCAACCTAGTCAAAGTTATTTCTCTGCTCAAATAGTATTAGTTCACAAGAAGGATGGATCATGGCGCATGTGTCCAAATTATAGGGAGCTCAACAAGCTCACTATTAAAGATAAATTTCCCATTCCTATCATTGATGAATTATTGGATGAATTGCATGGATCAATTTACTTCACCAAGTTGGATCTTCGTTTAGGATATCATCAAATCAGAATGAAGACTGAAGACATTCCAAAAACAACATTTAAAACTCATGAGGGTCATTATGAATTTTTGGTCATGCCTTTTGGCCTTACTAATGCACCTTCTACATTTCAAGGTTTGATGAATTCCATTTTCAAACCCTTCCTTAGAAAATATGTGTTAGTATTTTTTGATGATATACTAATCTATAGCAAGTCTTGGAAGGATCATGTCCAACATGTTGACATGGTGCTCAAACTATTGGAGGAGAAACAATTATATGCAAAAATCTCGAAATGTTTCTTTGGATTACAAGAGGTGGAATATCTGGGTCATATTGTATATCATGAAGGTGTTAAGGTAGACCCTAGCAAAGTTAAAACAATTAAGGAATGGAAAATCCCCACGTCCATAAAGCATCTACGAGGATTTCTCGGGTTGACAGGGTATTATCGCAAGTTTGTTAAGAATTATGGGAGAATAGCAACACCTCTAACAACAATATTGAAGAAAGATGCATTTTCATGGACTCTAGAAGCAACAAAGGCATTTGAACATCTTAAAGAGGCAACGTGCCAAGCGCCAGTCTTAGCTACACTAGACTTCACAAAAACCTTTATTGTGGAATGTGATGCCTCAGGAAATGGAATCAATGTTGTTTTAATGCAAGAAGAAAGACCCATTGCTTTCGAAAGTCGTCCAATCAAAGGAAAGTATTTACACAAAGCTATTTATGAGAAGGAAATGTTGGCAATACTACATGCACTTAAGAAATGGCAACCCTACCTAATGGGAAGACACTTCAAGGTAAAAATAGATCATGATAGTCTTAAATACTTTTTAGAACAAAAATTATCTTCAGAAGAGTAGCAAAAATGGGTCACAAAGATGTTGGGTTATGAATTTGAAATCATCTTCAAAAAAGGGAAGAAAAATGTTGTAGAAGATGCACTCTCAAGAAAGGATGAGGATGTGGAAGCATTTCTTTGCGTTATTTCTATTATCCAACCAGATTGGATAAACGAAGCATGGGATGAATGGAAGAATGACAAGGAAGTGTGGTAACTCATTCAAAATATACAACATGATCCCAGTACATTTGATACATTTATCTGGTACAAGGATTGGGTATACCTATGTAAGAATTTAGAATTCGTAACTCAAACAAAAGATTCTTAGGGAATTTCACACCTCTCCCTTAGGAGGGCACTTACGATTTCTAAAAACCTACCACAAGGTTAAGAAGGATTTTTTTTGGGATGGACTTAAATTGGATATTCAAAAGTTTGTGGCCGAATGTTTGGTTTGCTAACAAAATAAAGTTGAAACAATTAAGACTACAGGACTATTACAACCTTTATCCATTCCAAGGCAACATTTGTAGGAGGTTTCAATGGATTTTATCATAGGTTTACCCAAGTCCAAAGGAAAGAGTGTTATCATGGTAGTAGTGGACAGAATTACCAAGTATGCACACTTTTGTGCATTATCTCATCCATTTAAGGCGAGCACAATTTCTACTGCATTTATGGAAACAATTCAAAAGATACATGGAAACCCTAAGATTATTGTAAGTGACAAAGATCCCATTTTCACTGGAAATTTTTGGAAAAAATTATTTTCTTGACTTGGTACTCAATTGGCTCATAGCTCATCTTATCATCCTCAATCTGATGGGCAAACTGAGATAGTAAACAAATGTTTGGAAGGATATCTTCGTTGCTTTGTATCTGATAAACAAACACAATGGATCAAATGGTTGCCTCTAGCTGAATGGTGGTATAACACTTCCTTCCATACTTCAACAAAAATGACCCCATTTATGGCACTTTATGGATATCATCCACCATCCATCACATCATATTTAAGAGAAACTTCTAAGGTTCAGGCAGTGGTAGATCACATCGAGCATCAACAACAAGTTCTCCAACTCTTAAAGGATAACCTCACCTTGGCACAAAATAGAATGAAACAGTAGGCAGATCAACATCACAACGAAAGAAGTTTTGATGTAGGTGATTGGGTATTCCTACGGCTACAGCCATATAAACAAATGTCCCTCAAGAAAGCTAAGAAGGATAACAAATTATCACCAAAGTATTATGGTCCGTATAGGGTGTTGCAAAAGATAGGTACTATGGCATACAAATTGGAGCTTCCTACAACTTCTCGAGTGCACCCAGTTTTCCATGTTTCATGCTTAAAGAAGGTTATAGGCGACAAGCTTCCCATTCAGACAATATTACCAGAACTTGATGAGGAAGGAAAAATCATATTGGAACCTGAAGCAGTCAAAGAAACAAGAACTCAACAGCTACGGAATAGATCAATTTCAGAGTATCTCATCAAGTGGAAGAACTTACCCGTTGAAGATTCCACATGGGAGGATGAGAATTTTATACAGAAGCATCCAGAACTACTCAAGCATTGAGGACAACACTTTTTTGAAGGAGAGGGGCATGTTAGGTCCCTATAATATTAGTGATCCCCCCATTACTATTTTCGTTGTATCTCTTATTGTTATTATTGTGCCCCTATTATCCCCATATTGTTATTATTGTGCCCCATAGAATCCCTCTTTTGTTATTTTTGTGCCTTTATATTATTATTGTTAGGTCGGCTTGGTTATATTGTGACCCTGTAGACTCCTATATATAGAAAGGAGGTTTTTTCATTTGAATGATCTAAGAATTGTTTATTTGTGTAATGTAAAAGAGGTTTCCCCCTCGAAGAGGCTTATTTCTAAGGCGTTGATCTATCTTTTCTATCTTTTTGTGAGCTGGTTTCATAACATCGCCACATCCATGACCCTCGCAAAGGGTTCCTCCAGGAAGCAACAAACAAAAACATAGGGATACGGTCATGAAAGAAGAAAGGAACAACTTCTCCTCACCCACAGGGATACCACACAAGTTTCAGGTGGACAACAAAGTCTAGTTGCATCGGTAGAAATAACACCTTACAAGATCCCATCAGAAGCTCAGATCACTCCGACATGGTCCTTAAATCATTACCAAGGCTGTGGGAAACAATGCTTTGGAGCACAAAATTCCTCCATTCCTTCGCTTTCACCGAGTGTTCAATGTGGAATGCCCTCGACCATGCTTCCCACCATTACTGGACACATCAGAGATTACAGAACAACTCACAAGGGACCAAGTTCAGCAGATGGAGGAACTCAATGCAATGGGGACCATTGCTTCCTAAGGGGGGAGGAATGATCCAAGTGGATGTTGGTGGCCACCCACCTATCCCACTTGGACCCCCACAACTGTCTCTTTCATTTTTTCAATTTCCGTAATTGTAGCACAATTTACTATTTTTAGCAGTTTTTTCAGGTCCTGAACTTCCGGAGCCATTTTGAGGCCCTAAACGACGTTTTTTGGGGAAAATGGGAGCAAAATGGGTCATGCATTGATGTTTCTCTTCCCAAAGTTGTATTCCTTGGATAGATCTTTCTAACGAGCTATTGTGCATGTCAAACGAAGATCATATGCCAAAGTTACAACCCCAGGAATTTGGTGTACCAATTTACCCGAAATGGGGCCCACAGTTTGGCGTTTCATCTCCTAGGGTTAGGTTTTTGGATGTTTAGTGTTTTCCATTGTTTCTCAACAATAAATAGGCCTTCGAGCCTCATTGTAACACAATTTAGAGGCATGTAGCCACCACACCTCTTCTAAGAGATAAGCTACCATCGCCCTAGCTGGTTTATTTCCATTTCTCTTTGTAAGCATATTTCAGTATTTTACATTAATGAAATGAAGTATTGTTTATGTTGCATCTCTTTGTTTATGATTATCTCTATAATTTGTTGTGTGTCTGTTTAAATCTGAATCATCTATCTTATGACTTAATCCTAGCCACTCATCACGAACAAATCTCGTCCATTGATCTTCTAGATCCAACGGCTACTGTGCATCAACACTTCCATTCTTCGCTCTTCTTTTCACTTGGGTTTTTACGCCAATTCTTTAATGTTATTATGTGGTTTCGCTTCCTTCAGGGTTCCGGTCCTTCGTCGTTCTGCCACAACTCTCTCCTAAATTTAACTCCATTCGTGCCTTTATGTTCCTCCACCTTCTCTGTAACACTAAAGGCTTTCTTCTGTACTATCCATGTATACAAAGCCATAACACTTCTATATGGTGCTCTCCTCAAACCTCTAATTGACAAACAATTCTACCCAACACTTCTCTTGCTAGAATTGTTGTCTCTAAGACAACTCTACCCACAATCGCAACTGTGGAGCTGCCTCAACAACTTCTGGCCTGATTTTCTGGTCAGTGGCCATTCTTCTCATGCTCGTAGGCTTACAATCCGACTCTTTGACTCACTAGCTACTCTCTAGCTATTTCTCTAACTACTGACTAACTAACTCATTCTCGCCTCTTAGGCTTACCTTTATACAAAAAGGTTTTGTTGAACTAATTCTAGTTCAGATCCTTAATCTGCTGAACTAACTCCTCAATATTCTCTAAGTCCACTTTTAAATTCTACTTATCCCTAAGAGTCCTCTCTAGTTCCTCAAATCATGAGGCCAATAAGAGTTACAATTGATTTCTAACTCTCTCATCGTCATTAACCACTCATGTTCTCCCACACTTGAGACCATTTTCAAATATCCTCATGCTTATCTAATTAATTCCTACTTTAACCACTCAAAACATTAATAATTACATACATAGGAATCCAACTTCCTTGAAAACACAAGACCCCCTATGTCTACTAAAATACAATGATAGTTTCGAGCTAATGCTCCTACATCAGACTCTGAAAGTATAAAACATTCATGATCTCGTGATCATGTGTCTTCATGTGTTGATAGGCAACCTCCAGGGTCCCAAACTTTAGTTTGTAGTTGTCTGAATGCTTTGCACCTTTGTTGTTGTTGTATGTCACCTGTCTTCTATTTCATCTTCTTTTCCTTTTCAATCAGTTACAAGTTCTGATTGATCATTCTTCCTCGTGCTATTAACCTCCTCCATATGTACTGCTTCATCATTAATTGCCATAACTCTTCAATCTCAATCTCTAGCATATCTTTGGGCTAGTCCATATTCTACCATTCACTGTTACTTCTTTCTCTTTGCTTCAGGTTGTTGCTGTTGTCCACTAACTCTTCAAATTGTTGTTTATTATCTTCTCTTTGAAGTTGTCAGATTCTTACTGCCACCCTTTCATCCTTACCATCTTTCATGATTATCTCTTTCTGCATTGAATCCTGACTTTTCAGCATTCTCTCTGGTAATCTAACATCTCTATTCCATGGATTAAATACTTCCACATAATCTTCTTCTTTCATTTTTATTTGGCTTCTCATTTGTGCCAAATTTTCTCCAGCATCTGCAACTAAAATTGCACTCACAAAACAATTATTAAAATAGAAAACATAAGGTCTCAGTGCCTCTTCTTCCTTTGGCAACACATCAGTATGTTGCTCTGTTTTCTCAAAAGAATTCATGAGACTATCAGCTAGTCTCTCCTCCATACCATCTTCTTCAATGATATCTCTCTGCTCTGGTTCACAGTAATGAACTCCTCCTTCTATAATGTCAATTTGCTGAACTTCCATTACCATTTCTTTCTTCTTATGATTTTCATTCATGACAATCTTTTTTCTTCCTTTTTCAACAAATTATCTTGATTATATATCTTCTGTTTTTCCAACTCCCTTCTTTGAAAGTCTAATTTTCCATCTAACTTGATAATTTCAATTGGAGTAGAATTTGGAAATTTCACACAATTTTCCATACCTTCCTTTGTTATTTCAAATGAAGCTTCAGACCCAGAAATTCCTGTGACCACTTTGGTCAAACCCTTCATAAGCTAAGGTTAAGGTCCTTCATTTAATCTTCAAGCGGAAACATTTCATTAGACTTCCCATAGTCTAACCCTTCATTAGTCTCCCTATCAGAACTTTATAACTTAACTCTTCATTAAACTCAATAGGGTATACCTTCGAGGGTTTCAACTTGCGATATGTGACAACCTTCCCCACCGTTGATTTCTTTCACCCAGATCAATGGTTATCGCACTATCGCATCAAATCATTATGTGCCTCCTTTGCCTCTCACATGCGATATGCGATTACAACTGGACTTGAAATAAAATTAAACTGCGCCTATTGTAGAATTTTTCTACAAATCAGCTAGCTCTGATACCATGTAGAAATTCCCACCTGTAGATCACCTGATAATGCAATATACTAAAGAAAAATACTTGATCTACTTCTACAACCAATTTAGCGGAAGCTTAATCGAACATGAGCAACATCAATAAGAATACATATAACTGATAAGAAGGAATCAATCACACATAACACAGAAGATATAACCCGGGGAAAGCCTCAACCTAAAACCCCAACTCTGTATTATCATACAAGTGGAAATATAGCCAATATTACAAAAAGAATTAGCTCAAAAGCTATCTTGCTCTCTCTGTAATACCTCTGCTGCTCATAGACAGTCAAAGGCCTCTATCTAACCTCTGGTCTGCCCTCCAAGCCTCCTATTTCTTTGCATAATTTTGATTGGGGTCTAGTGCAGCCACTTTTGTGAATTGGCCTCTTCACACACTCACTAACCTCTGATCCAACTACGGAGTCCTAAAGGAGATAAATCCTCATCATGGATGAGCTTCCTTTATAGGAAAAATATTCATCCAATTGATAGTACATTGTCCCTTCTTTGATCTCAACTGGATCTCTATCTGAACTAACATGCATGAGTTATCCATGAGTGAATACTCAGTTATATGAAATACAGTAGTTACATGCATGAAAGCATTAACTAACTATACTCTCATTAATTTAACAAATTGTTAAATTAATCTAACTGGACTTGACTAAATTAAACTAAGTCAACTGATTACAACTCAATATTACAACTCATCCTTATCTCTTTAACTGATGGATAAATTCATCAATTAATAGATAAATTGTTGCATGTCCTCACATAGACTTCATGTTTGATTTTTCACAACTAATTAACTCATGGTGAATTAATTAATTTATTTTCAAACAGTTGTTAAGTTCAAATTCGAATTTTACTTCCTATTTCTAGTCCAGGGACTGACTAAAATAAGAATCCATCCTGAACTACTAAAAATAGAATGCTATTTTTAGCACTTCCATTTTTCATTCCCTATTGCTCAATCCAGCACTAATACCCAAACTACTATTTATAGTAGTGCTATTTTTAGCACTTCTATTTTTAGCATTTCTTGTTGCCATTTTCAACACCTATAACCTCTTCGGTTCCACCTTTTCAATTCCTTTATAGTGGCCTTTCTCCACCGTCGATCTTGTCTTCGATCTGACAGCCAATGTCTTTTCCTGATCACCAAACTAGCTGACGCTTTGTAACCGTTGATCTAGATTTGCTTGACCTGACGATCCAAAACGATATCGGGTGGGACACTTACGTGAGGTTTAACGCCTTTTCGGACCCAATGGGAATTATAAACTCTCAACCTATAAAAGTTTGGGTCTGCCCTTACGTTTAACGCTCGATCAACTTACGGCCCGATATCTGTTGGATGACGAGGCCTTTAAATCCTACGGTCCAGATTGATTCCTGCCTTTCTCCTTTTGCCAATACTTAGATTGAATCTCCATCGTTCATTTCTTAGCTCTATCTTATGACTTAATCCTAGCCACTCATCACGAACAAATCTCATCCATTGATCTTCTAGATCCAACAGCTACTGTGCATCAACACTTCCATTCTTCACTCTTCTTTTCACTTGGGTTTTTATGCCAATTCTTTAATGTTCTTCTGTGGTTTTGCTTCCTTCAAGGTTCCGGTCCTTCGTCGTTCCGCCACAACTCTCTCCTTATTTTAACTCCATTTGTGCCTTTATGTTCCTCCACCTTCTCTGTAACAATAAAGGCTGTTGGAAATAATACTGAGAGGGGGGGTGAATCAGTATTATCAGATTAATCAAACTTTTCAAATGCCCAAAACATATACGCTACTTCAGTTAAGTGAACCAGCGTGTACACGCTACTGTGACGAAGTAAAACAGCGTATAAGCAGAAAACTCACAATTTAGTTGGCTTATTCTTCAATTAAGTGCATCAGGACATTATTCATCATATTAACAGTAAACATGTGCAGTATAACAGAACAGATAAAAAGCCACACACATGAACACCAAGATATAAGGTGGAAACCCAATGTGGGTGAAAACCACCTGCTGCAAGTTGTCTCTATCTTTCTTAATATGAAACTTCAGTTTACAATCTTTTGTACTGGTGCAGCCTTATACCAGTACGCAGGCTACAACCTGCAGAAGGCTTCAACCTTCTCTCGTTCTCCAAACTTCCTTGGAAGGGAGCTCCAACCCCCTTTTGCTTTTGTACTAGCCAAGATACTAGTACGTAGGTGCTGACCTACAATCTTCCTTCTTCCAGGTATCACTTTTCATACATTTTCAGACTTGGATATTCCTGAAGCACAACATTACAATCTGAAGACCACAATTCATTCAATTTTCACAACAGATCATTGAAGCATAAAACAACCAACTTTGAATCACTGAACCACTGAACCCTGTCAATCACCAGTTACCAGAACACAGAGCAGACTACAGAACTCTGTAATAACAGTCAGATCCCACTGTAAACCCAAATCAAGCTTCAAAAGATATACGCTACTTTAATGAGCAGAAACCGCGTATACACGTGCTTTTACCGAAGCCAACCTGCGTACAGATCTAAAAATAAACTTTCTCAACTTGCAGCTGTACCAGATATTAGTTAGACTCAGAACGTAACATTGCGACAATATGCAGATCTAGAAATACGCATAATCAACCATAACATGATAGTGCATTTCAAACCATTTGATCCCGATCTATCCTTAGATTTAGTTCTCCATCAACCGATGAGATCTCTCCTTAGCTCAGATCAACCAACTCAGAACCTGCATATCAGATCTCTTTCTCTCTTAGATATTCATGCCTTGTCGAAAGATGATTTTGCCTAATGATCTTCTTCTCCTTATATAGCCTTAGGCCTTTCTCAATACCAAGAGCCAAAACCATAGTAACACAATACCATCAACTTTAAAACTAGGGATCGACACGCCCGTCGAGACATAATGGTCCGAAATCATAGGCACAACTTCCAAGGACTAACCACCATGAACCAAAGGAACCTTTCCACATACACGCGCTTTTTCTGAATCGAACTAGCATGTACACGCGACTTGGGCTTAACGAAACAGCGTGTATGAGCTTCCTTGGCATGCTGTACTGAGATCTGTCTTCTGATTAAGTTGCCATCACCTGTACTAACCTCTGAGCACCTGTACCATCCACTGAGTGAGTTGCCATCAAGGACAACACTTGAATCATAATGCCAACAATCTCCCCCTTTGAACTTGATGGCAACCACCACACCAAGTTACTCTCCCCCTTTGACATCAAGGGCAAAGGGCTATGCTCCCCCTGAGGACATGCTCCCCCTGACAGTAGGCCAGATCTGCAAAAGATGTTCTTCAACAAGAACCAAGACTTATACACCATATGGGACCTTTCTATCACCAAAGGACTCAATACATACAACCATAACATATCAGAAACAACCAATTATATTACAGCATTCATCCCAGGCATAGTGGGGAAACCAACAACGGCCGTTACATGACCTTGACACCATAAAAGAGACAAGAGAGATACATGACATAGAGACAATAGATCTAGACCAAGACTTAGGAAAGACATCAGCAGCATCTGATAAACATCTTGTTAGATCAGCAACTAGAATTTCTTTCTGAGCTCCTTCTCCTGAAACCAACAACCAAAAACATCTGAATGCCAACAATGCTTTATGAGACTTTTGAGCTGCTCCCCCTGAACCTGTGCCTATTGCACTCCCTGAAACTGTCCCTGAATAATTCTGACATTCCTATTGCTGTTCAGAACTTCAGAGTTTTCCCTTGTTGTTCAGAACTTCATATACGCGTTTTATCCTGTATAAAACAGCGTATGTACGCGGATATTCTTTCTGCAACAAGCGTCCAGCATACACGCGACTTACCCACCATGAATCCGCGTGTATACGCTCATATTCCTTCCGTAACCTGCGTATACCAACTTTTCTGTAGAACAAACAAATTTCAACAACAGGATGAAGCATTAACTACTCCCAGCTTTTGTCTGAGATATTCAAAAGTTTCCCTGGGCAGTGGTTTTGTGAGAATATCAGCAACTTGCTCCTTAGAAGGAACATACTCCAACTTGACCTTCTGCTCAAGCACTTGTTCCCGAAGAAAATGGTACTTGATTGGTATGTGCTTGGTCTTTGAGTGCATGACTGGATTCTTTGAAATGCTGATTGCACTTGTATTATCACATAAGATAGAGACAGGTGGAGTGCAAGTGATTTGAAAGTCCTGCAAGGTCTGCATCATCCAAAGAAGTTGTGTGCAACAAGATGCTGCAGCCACATATTCTGCTTCAGCTGTAGATAAGGCAATCGAACTTTGTTTCTTGCTGAACCAAGATACTAATCTGGAACCCATGAAGAAAGCACCTCCACTTGTGCTTTTCCTATCATCCACACTTCCAGCCCAATCTGCATCTGTGTAAGCATGAAGAGTGAGATCTGTATTTCTAGGATACCATAAGCCATAGTTTTGGGTCCCTTGAAGATATTTGAAGATTCTTTTGACTGCCTGAAGATGAGTTTCCTTTGGGTTGGCTTGAAATCTTCCAACCATTCCTACTGCATGTGTAATATCTGGTCGAGTACCTGTCAAATAAAGCAAACTCCCAATCATGGATCTATAAGTGGGTTGGTGGACTGCTGCTGATTCATCATTTGCACTGAGGCTGCATCCTGTAACCATGGGTGTACATACTGGTTTTGACTCTTCCATGCCATACTTCTTCAAGATCTGCTTGAGGTATTTGGTTTGAGACAAGAAGATACCTCCTTCATTTTGTTGGATTTGCAATCCAAGAAAATATGTCAATTCTCCAAGAAGTGACATTTCGAATTCTTTCTGCATAACCAAGGCAAAGTTTTGACTCATAGTCTCTTCATTGCTGCCAAAAATAATATCATCTACATAAACAACAAGAATTAGCAATTTGTTATTTTCAACTTTTATATAGAGATTGCTATCTGCTGATCCTTTTGAAAAGCCTTGTTGGTGAAGATATTTGTCCAACCGATAGTACCAAGCCCTTGGAGCTTGTTTGAGCCCATAGAGAGCCTTTTTCAATCTGCATACAAGGTTTGGATCATTCCCAAGAATGAACCCATCTGGCTGCTCAATATATACTTCTTCTTCTAAGTCTCCATTCAGGAAGGCTGATTTCACGTCCATTTGAAATACCTTGAAGTTTTGAAAGCTTGAGAGAGCAAGGAACATTCGGATGGCCTCTAGTCTTGCCACAGGAGCAAAGGTCTCTTCAAAATCTATTCCTTCTTGCTGTGCATACCCTTTACAAACAAGTCTGGCCTTGTTTCTAATTACTTCTCCATTTTCATTTAACTTATTCTTGAAGACCCATTTTGTTCCTATTACATTCTTATCTTTTGGTCTAGGAACCAATTCCCAAGTGTTGTTCCTTTCGATTTGCTCAAGTTCTTCATCCATTGCTTTGACCCAACATTCATCTTTGCATGCTTCTTTCACATTTTGTGGTTCAATGGAGGAGAGTAGAGCCAAGTAGCTTGAAGCTTCTGCAAGTGTCCTTCTTGTTTGTACTCCTGCTTCTTTCTGCCCCACAATCTGAGTTTCTGGATGATTCTTTTGGACATATCTGGATGGAGTCTTCTCTTCTATTCTTGTCTGCTCCTCTGGTTCTTCTTGAGATTCTTCTTCTTCTTGAGGTTCTTCTTCTTCATCATTTCGCCTTTGAGAGTAACCTTCATCTTCTTCATGATGAACTTGCCTAGGAATATATCCCTTCTCATCAACCACTATATCAATACTGTCAACAATTCTGCCAAGTCTTTTATTGTAGCACTTGTATGCTTTGCTATGTGGAGAATAACCAAGAAGAATGCCCTCATCTGCTCTAGGTTCAAGTTTGCCAAGTTGCTCATCAGTGTTCTTAATATAACATTTGCTCCCAAAGATTTTGAAATGCTTCACGGAAGGAGTTTTACCACTCCAAAGCTCATGAGGTGTTTGAGTGCTGTTTACTCGGACATTTGTTTTGTTAAGAATGATAACAGCAGCATGTGCGGCTTCTCCCCAGAAGGTTGCAGGAGTACCTGATTCATCGAGCATAGCACGAGCCATTTGTTGGATAGTTCTGTTCATTCTTTCCACAACCCCATTTTGCTGAGGAGTTCTAGCTGTAGAGAATTCTCTTCTTATCCCATGTTCATCGCAGAAATCAAAAAATTCATTTGATGTGAACTCCCCACCTCTGTCAGATCTGAGGCACTTGATTTTGTGTCCTGATTCATTTTCGGCCAATGCTTTGAAGGATTTGAATTTTTCGAATGCTTCATCTTTGTGCTTCATAAGCCCTAACCAAACAAACCTTGAGAAATCATCAATGAATAATATCAGATATTCTTCTCCTCGAGGTGACCTTTTCCTAAATGGACCACATACATCTGTATGGACTAGCTCAAGAGGCAAGCTAGCTGACCCTTCCTTCTCTGGAAAGTTAGTTCTGGTCTGCTTTCCAAACTGACAAGATTTGCATATGGTGTTGTCTGGAATTTTGATATCTGGAAGATCGCGAACTGCCTGATATTTGCATGCTTTCCTTATTTGTGAGAAGCTTAGATGTCCCAACCTTCGATGCCATAACCAGTGCTCTTCATCCTTGCTAAGATAGCATTGTTGTTGTTCTTCTTCAAATATGTACAGATTATTTGGAGTTCTTTTGCCTTTGAGAACTGTTTTACCTGTATCAAGATCACGAACAAGACATCCATTCGATCTGAAAATAACCTCTGTTTTTTGATCACACATCTGGCTGACACTTAGAAGATTATGTTTCAATCCATCAACATACAAAACATTTCCAGCCTTGACCTTTTCTTTTAAAGGAGCAATACCTTTTCCTTTTATAGTAGCAGGAGTATCATTTCCAAAAGAGACTTTCTTTCCCTTTTCTAAAGTAGAATAAGATTCAAGTTTTTCTTTATCACCTGTCATATGTTTCGAACATCCACTGTCAATGTACCATAGATTTTCCTGTCCTTCTGCATAAAATGCTATCCCACATCTTTCTGTTTGAGGTTCCTTTATTCTCCATGTTTTGGTGCTTGTGGCTTGTTCCTTTTTCTCCTGAAACCTGCTCCTGCATTCAGAGTCTTTATGACCAAAATTATTGCAAATAGAACATTCAACTTCATTTTCAAGCACCGAAAAGTTGTTATAGGTCCTTTTTGTAATCCCTGTCATACTTCTTTGTTTTTGAGCTTCCCTAGTCATGATTGTTTTATATGCAACACATTGAGCTGCTCTGTGACCAAAGTTGTGGCAAGAAAAGCATTGTCCATTGAAGAAGCTTCTGCGGTTATTGAATCTACCAGCCAACTGATTGTAATTTCTATTTTCATCTATTCTTGAGCCAAACTGAGAAGATTTTACCTGTGGTTGGTTGTAGCTTTTGTTCATCCTTAAGGAGGATTGTCCCTGATAGTTTCTGTTTGTAACTCGTCCCTGCTTTACCTGATTATCTTCATTGTTCTTCCGCTCATTTCCTCTTGCTGCATCAAGATAACTTTTTGAGGTGGATGCTTGAGAGGTTTCTCCATTATAGCCCAAACCTGTTTTGTTTAGAGGAGACCGCTGCACACTAATAATCTCATCCAAGGTTTCAGATCCTTTGACAAATTTAAGATTAATAGTTTTTGTTTTCTCAATTTCTTTTCTGAGACCAACAATTTCACCTTCTAGTTTTTCAAGATGTTTTTCCTTTTCATCAATTTGAAATTGCAAAGTATCAATAATCACATTCCTTTCTTCTATGCTTCTCTTGAGTCTAGTGATTTCATTATAGAGATTATCCACATCTATAGCATCCTCATAATCATCATCTTCAAATGCCATTAACAGCTTATATTTATTACCTTGTTCATCTTCATCACTGTTTGATAAGCCATCACTATCTTCATGGGTGTAGTAGCTTTTCCTATTTGCACTTTGTTTCTTGTTCCATCTAGCAGGTTCTTTTCCTTTATCCTTATAAGGACATTTTGCAGCATAATGACCTACTTTCCCACAAGCAAAACATTTGAAAGGTAGCTTACCTCTGAACCTTCCAGAACCCCTTTGAAGATTTCTGACAAAATTTGATTCTTCTTCCTCTTCTTCTGGAACATGGCTTGCTTCATAGTAATCTTCTTTTCCTGATGCCTTAAAAGCAGCTTCCCTTCTGTCAGATGGACCTCCCTTTCTCATTTCATAAGCGGTTAGAATTCCATGTAGCTGAGACATAGTGAGAACACGGAGATTTTCTTTTTCTTCTATTGCAGATACTTTAGATTCAAACTTGGGGGATAAAGATCTTAGAACCTTTTGAACTACTATAGTTTCTCTTATTTCTTCACCCAAGTTTTTCATACAATTAACAATCTCATCTACCCGGAGAAAATAATTAGCCACACTTTCATCATTATACATCCTGAGAGTCTCATATTGAATCCTGAGTGTTTGAAGTTTAGCTTCCTTTACCTGTTCATCTCCTTCATAGCTAGTGATCATTTTGTCCCATATTTCTTTTGCTGATTTGAAGTGCATGACCTTCATGAATTCTGTTTGAGATATACTTCCTAATAGGGTAGCGACTGCTTTTGCATTTGTTTCATATGCCTTTTTTTCATCTGGATCTGTAGGAGTAGCTGAAGGAAAAGCATAGCCTTTTTCTACAATGTCCCAAACTTCTGTACCAAGAGATTGAAGATATGCAGTAACTCTTACCTTCCAATAATTGAAATTTGTTCCATCAAAAACCGGTGGCCTGATTGATGCTTCTTTCTCGTAGTTGCTCATGATGAATGATCTTCCTTCAAGCGATCAAGCTTCTCTGAAGGACCTGCTCTGATACCAATTGTTGGAAATAATACTGAGAGGGGGGGTGAATCAGTATTATCAGATTAATCAAACTTTTCAAATGCCCAAAACATATACGCTACTTCAGTTAAGTGAACCAGCGTGTACACGCTACTGTGACGAAGTAAAACAGCGTATAAGCAGAAAACTCACAATTTAGTTGGCTTATTCTTCAATTAAGTGCATCAGGACATTATTCATCATATTAACAGTAAACATGTGCAGTATAACAGAACAGATAAAAAGCCACACACATGAACACCAAGATATAAGGTGGAAACCCAATGTGGGTGAAAACCACCTGCTGCAAGTTGTCTCTATCTTTCTTAATATGAAACTTCAGTTTACAATCTTTTGTACTGGTGCAGCCTTATACCAGTACGCAGGCTACAACCTGCAGAAGGCTTCAACCTTCTCTCGTTCTCCAAACTTCCTTGGAAGGGAGCTCCAACCCCCTTTTGCTTTTGTACTAGCCAAGATACTAGTACGTAGGTGCTGACCTACAATCTTCCTTCTTCCAGGTATCACTTTTCATACATTTTCAGACTTGGATATTCCTGAAGCACAACATTACAATCTGAAGACCACAATTCATTCAATTTTCACAACAGATCATTGAAGCATAAAACAACCAACTTTGAATCACTGAACCACTGAACCCTGTCAATCACCAGTTACCAGAACACAGAGCAGACTACAGAACTCTGTAATAACAGTCAGATCCCACTGTAAACCCAAATCAAGCTTCAAAAGATATACGCTACTTTAATGAGCAGAAACCGCGTATACACGCGCTTTTACCGAAGCCAACCTGCGTACAGATCTAAAAATAAACTTTCTCAACTTGCAGCTGTACCAGATATTAGTTAGACTCAGAACGTAACATTGCGACAATATGCAGATCTAGAAATACGCATAATCAACCATAACATGATAGTGCATTTCAAACCATTTGATCCCGATCTCTCCTTAGATCTAGTTCTCCATCAACCGATGAGATCTCTCCTTAGCTCAGATCAACCAACTCAGAACCTGCATATCAGATCTCTTTCTCTCTTAGATATTCATGCCTTGTCGAAAGATGATTTTGCCTAATGATCTTCTTCTCCTTATATAGCCTTAGGCCTTTCTCAATACCAAGAGCCAAAACCATAGTAACACAATACCATCAACTTTAAAACTAGGGATCGACACGCCCGTCGAGACATAATGGTCCGAAATCATAGGCACAACTTCCAAGGACTAACCACCATGAACCAAAGGAACCTTTCCACATACACGCGCTTTTTCTGAATCGAACTAGCGTGTACACGCGACTTGGGCTTAACGAAACAGCGTGTATGAGCTTCCTTGGCATGCTGTACTGAGATCTGTCTTCTGATTAAGTTGCCATCACCTGTACTAACCTCTGAGCACCTGTACCATCCACTGAGTGAGTTGCCATCAAGGACAACACTTGAATCATAATGCCAACAAAGGCTTTCTTATGTACTATCCATGTATACAAAGCCGTAACACTTCTCTATTATTCTCTCCTCGAACCTCTAGTTGACAAACAATTCTACCCAACACTTCTCTTGCTGGAATTGTTGTCTCTAAGACAACTCTACCCACAATCGCAACTGTGGAGTTGCCTCAACAACTTCTACCCAACACTCCAACTGGAAGTTGTTCTGTTACGCTTCTCTGTATTTCGCCTCTGTTCTGCACCAGCAACATAAGTTACACAAAAACACTCTAGCCACATAGAGATTATAATTGAATTACACAGTACACATTGTACAAACTCTGAACTTATTTATTTGTATTAATAAACGAGTATTCACACAAGAGTCTCTCTCTAGCCTGGTTTTCTGGTCAGTGGCCTTTCTTCTCTTGCTCATAGGCTTACAATATAACTCTTTGACTCAATACCTACTCTCTAGCTATTTCTCTAACTACTAACTGACTAACTCATTCTCACCTCTTAGGTTTACATTTATACAAAAAGATTATATTGAACTAATTCTAGTTCAGATCCTTAATTTGTTGAACTAACTCCTCAATATTCTCTAAGTCCACTTTTAACTCCTACGTATCCCTAAGAGTCCTCTCTAGTTCCTCGAATCATGAGGCCAATAAGAGTTACAATTGATTTCTAACTCTCTCGTCATCATTAACCACTCATGTTCTCCCACACTTGAGACCATTTACAAATATCCTCACACTTATCTAATTAATTTATAATTTAACCACTCAAAACATTAATAATTACATACATAGGAATCCAACTTCCTTGAAAACACAAGACCCCTTATGTCTACTAAAATACAATGATAGTTTCGAGCTAATTCTCCTACATCACATACCAAGCCAAGTCAACTGAGTTGTTTTGATTTGGGAACAAGGGTATATTGGTGCACAAGTAATATAACTGTCAGATTTCTAGTTTCATCTCTAGTGTTGCTCTGCCACTAGCAGGCTTGGACAATACCCTAGTGTAGTCACGTAGGAACACAAGCATCGTTCTGTTGCTAGCAAGCTTGGTCAGTACCCTGACGGAGTTACTTGCATCGCCTCGCTGTGCAAGAATCCTTTCTCTTCTTTTGCCTTTATTTTATTTTTCATTTTTCATTTTTTTATTTTTAGAGAACTGTGCATAGGCACTTATTTATTTCATGAGGCAGAAGAGGGATCCTGACTTATTGAGAGAAGAAGAAGTTTTCCCTTCATAGAAGTATGTTATATATACCGCTAACATACTTGTTAAGGTTTCCCCCCTTAGTTTACTCTACTTGACTGAGCTAACAAGGGTTAACCGAATTATATAAAAATCGAATATTGTAGGCAGTACTAGTTAAAAGTGCAAGCATTGTGTTTTCACCATGACTCACTCTAAACAGAATGTATTTTCAATTAGGGTATCATCGACTAAAAACAACAAGCTCTTCATAAAAAGACAGGGCAACAGATAACCAATCGTTGATAGCTATAAAATTCCTCTTGTACTTCACCTTGCTTGACTCAAGAGACAAACATGGTTTCATGTGAGATAAACCTATGGGTGCATAACAAGCAAAAAAACAAACAAACAAATAACAAAAATAAGAAAAACAAGTAATAAAAGAAAAACATGCAAGCAAAGGAAACATGAAAGAAAACACTACTCCTACTCATATGCTAAATAGTGCATGGGCCTACTCACATGAAGTGATATTTCTAATGCAACCATTGATGCATTGGTTGACCCATGTTGGTGAAGGAATGGTTGAAAAGAAAGATATACAGGTAAACCAATGCACAAGAAAGATAAGACAGTAAAAACCAACATGCTCGAAGTTTGAATGTGTCCATAGAAAAGAAAAGAGTAAAAGCACAAGGAAAATATTCTATAGATGTACCATGGTGTTGCAACATAGTGTGCACAAACGATGAGCATGTACACTCTTTTGACCGTGACAAACAAGAAAACATGAAAAAGGAAGGAAAAATTCACTTAGCGAGAGAGCTCGTTGTGTATGATTCCTCCAATGCATGAGCGATGGTGTCATGTGATTGAAGTGGAGGATGTGAAATCTGCAAATGAGATTGATCTTCAATGCAGAAGGGACAGTGATGAGGAGCCTGGGGTGTTTAAATAGATTTTTGATTTGAAGTTGAACCGACCTTAAGACCGCTAGGACCTGACATAACCATCAACTCGGGCTAAAGTGCCTCAATAACTTGAGGTGTTTCCACTTCATCATCAGGTAGATCGCCTTGTCATATAACAGCCTCATGGGGTCTATCCCTGCACAGCTAGGAATGCTCGCTAACTTGACAAGCTTGGATCTTTCAAGTAACAAGCTTATTGGGTTGTTGCCATGGGATTTGGGTACACATTCTCTTCTTTGGCTTCTTTATGTTTCAGCAAATAATTTTCCTAGAAGCCTATGCAAAGGAAGAAGCCTTTATGCGTTGGTTATATTTTCAAACAATTTCAATGGGAGCTTGGAGTCCTTAGACTCTTGCAACAGTCTGCTATACACATATCTCTATCAAAATCAGCTAAGTGGTGAGGTTACTTTGACGTTATGGAACTGTCAAATACTTGTAGAATTGAATATTGATACAAATATGCTTGAAGGCCACATTCCCATAGAGATTGGTGGTGCAAATGAGCTGAAACAGTCAGAGATGTAAAACAATTGGTTCAGTGGAATCATTCCTCCAAATATCAGACAATTGAGGAATCTCATTGTTTTACAGTTGTCCAACAATGGGTTCAGTGGAATCATTCCTCCCCATATCAGACAGCTGAGGAATCTCCTTATTTTAGAGATTTCCAATAATCGGTTCAGTGGAATCATTCCTCAACATATTGGACAACTGAGTAATCTCATTATTTTAGAGAGAGAATCTTCGGCGAAAATCACATGGAAAATCATTTGTCGACGCGTTTCGAACCAACCAGTGTGGTTCATCATCAGGACAAGTTGAAAAACATATCCAGCTTAGCCTGTTTAAATGCAAACAATAACAAACTATGGGGGCCTCTTCTTGCCAAGCTTATATGCTTGAGTTCAGTCAATAGCATCCTGCTTGATCACAATTTGTTGTCTGGGGAAATTCAGAAAGGGAATATGTCATTGGCACAGCTTATTACACTCAATATTTCTAACAACAGGTTAACAAGCGAAATTCCAGCATGCTTAGGCTCTATGTCAAATTTAGAGAGTCTAAACCTATCAAACAATCTGATTGTGGGGGTATTCCTCCTGAATTAGAGCAACTAAGATTAGGCACATTTAATGCATCTAGCAACCACTTGTCTGGCTCAATTCCAAGAATTTACAAGGGTTTTCCCTATAAAGAGTTTTCTTGGCAATCTAGACCTATGTGGTGATCCAGCTTTCCAGTATAGGTTAAGATCATGTTCTTCAAAGAAGAGAGATTTACATCATTATTTACCAATAATTCTAGCCGTAATTATGATGCTAGCCATGAAAATTATAATTTTTTTCTATTTCATTACCAATAATAGAGTGAGAACTTTATTTGTGGGAAAGCCAAGCAACTCAATGTTGGGATGGGAAGTGACATATTTTCAATCTGGCGTGGAACTGAACGAGGCATACATCCTGCAGTAGTTGACGAAGGAGAATGTGATTGGATCTGGAGGATCTGGAAAAGTGTACAAGGTCACTCTCCAAAACGGGCAGGAGGCGGCTGTGAAGAAGATTATGAAGAAGAAAAAAGAATTTGAAGCAGAAGTTGAGACCCTGGGTTTGATCAGACATGCCAACATCTTAAAACTCCTGTGTTGTATGTCAAATGCCGACTTGGATTTTAAGTTATTGGTATTTGAATACATACAAAATAGAAGTCTGTTTGAGTGCCTTCATGGATGATTAGAATCAATGGCACCATTGGAGTGGCAAGTGTGGCAAAAGATTGCAGTTGGTGTAGCTCGTGGGTTTTTCTATTTGCATAATGATTGTAGGCCTCCAATTTTGCATAGAGATGTGAAATCAAGTAATATATTGCTCGACTCGGAGTTTGGAGGCAAGATTGCCGATTTTGTTGTAGCCAAGAGAATCTTATCTCTTTAACATCCGTTAGAGTGTGGGTGGGATGGTTTGACAATTTCTGGTTTCACCGGTTCTCATGGTTACATTGCCCCAGGTAAAGTATAGTGTGCTATTCCAAAAAACCTATCAATTCAATTCAATGTCTATTTTCATACATGTAGTGCAACTAATATAAGTAATTATTGATTGCTCAAACAATATAAGCAGGCATGAGAGCTCATACATCATCGGTATTGGTTTTCATGTGCAGAGTACTGCATGGGCATGAAGGTGAATGAAAAGAGCGATGTATACAACTTTGGGGTGGTGATTCTAGAGCTTGTAACTGGAAAGAGAGCGACAGGAGAAATGGAATATGGAGTAAGTCTTGACATCGTGTGATGGATCTGCAGCAAAATAAGGATCACAGAGCGGGAGGAGTGGGGAGTGGTTTTGTAGCAAGAGGAGGAGCAAGGGATATTGGACTGCTGAATTCTACAAGCTGAAGATGGTAGTAGTCGCTATAGAGATAAAATACTGGGTATGCTGTGAATTGGGTTAATGTGTACAAGCATGCTACCAAATCAGCGACCATCCATGAGACAAGTGCTAGAGATGTTGCAGTCCATATGAAGATGTGATGGGCACTTATACACAACAACAATAGTTTTTAATCTTTTTCTTTCCCTACAATGGAACTCTTTTGCACTTCGCAGATATTGGTTGGTTTTTGAGATTAAAACCCTATGGCTCCGCTCCATGGGAGCATTTGTAAATTTAATTACAACTGGTAAGTTCATGTCTGTATTAGTTTTCATGTCATATTTTCCCAAGCGGTGTTATGGGAGCTAGAGCTTTTTATCTAGATTTTGATCGTTCCACTATGAGTTGGTGGACTTGGAGAACTGACTTCGCCTACAATGATTGTAATGGTCTCCAACGACTCTTCTTTTAAATCTAATAGACGATACTATGGCTTAAAATTTTGAATGAGTTTTTGTTAAGTAAGATAGATACTCTAAAAAAAATGCAGTGTGGACTGGATAAAATCTTACTCCAAAAGAAAACAAAGACCGGACCATGCATGCATCATCTTAAATCTATCTATCTCCATGATTTACAATTAACTTTATACAAAGACTCCACAACAACAAATATTAAGGCCATGGTGTTAAGCACAAAGATTAGAACAACCACTTAATTTGTATCCCATGAACTTCGATAGGCAATAAGAGAACGGTGAACCTATCGGTATGATAAAATTGTATATTCAACGCATTTGCACAAGTTTGAGTTTTCAGTACGGGGAATTTGTATCTGGCACTACTACAACTCGTAGGAAGTAGAAATAATATAATATATTAGAATTTAATATATATTAAAAAAAAATATATGTTAGAAAATTATATATTACGGAGCAATGGAACACATAAAATATTGCAGAAATATAAACACAGAAAACTCATAAAACAAGAGAGACACAGATATATGTGGTTCACCCAGTTTGGGCTACATCCACCCCAAACAGCCAGTCCTTCCTTTCTATTATCCAACAAAATGAAGAGACACAACCTATAGCAGATCCGCTGTAATATCCTCTGTTTTCTCTCATAGTCTCACCTCTCTATTTCTCGCTCAAAGAATACACATCTATTACATAGACTCAATATAATGCCCTCCTACAAAGAGAGGGGTTGCCTTCTAGGGCAAAAAACCCTAAACTAAACATAAGTTCTACCATCAGATCATCCACCTAATGAACGACCCAAATTGACTAGAAATTACTATAATTTTACAAGGCAACTTACATCTGTTTTTAGCTTCGGGGGCACTGCCCACGAGCCCCCACCGGGGGACCGATGGCCCCTAGACCCCCGCAGGGGGGGAAAAGTCCCCGCTTGACCCCCACGGGGGGATCGGACCCCCCGGACCCCCGTGGGGGGACAAGTCCCCCCCCCCCAACCCCCCCCCCCCCCAAACCCCCCCCCCCCCCCCCCCCGCGTGGAGGGGTGTACAAACTTCCTGGGGTATACATCCGGTTGAAACAAAGACCTCTAAACAATCATGCTCCATACTCAACAATCTCCCACTTGGAGAATGATTGTAGCAACTCCACCGCTGCTTCATTTGCTGGACAATGACTCCTCTTTGGACCTGGCTATTTCTCATCTTCATCATCATCCTTGAAGACCAATTGAAACTAAGCATATTCTCAGTTTCTCCCTGGTTACAACTTTTGTTACCATATCTGCAGGATTCTGGCTAGTTTGTATCTTTTCTAGCTTCAACTCTCCATCTTCCAACACTGATCATATGAAATGGTACTTGAGTTGTATGTGTTTAGTCCTGGAATGAAATGCTGAGTTCTTTGCAAGATGAATGGCACTTTGGCTATCATTGTATAACATGCCCATATCATGCTCCTTACCCAGTTCACCCAAAAACCTTTGTAACCAAATCATTTCTTTACTAGCCTTTGTAGAAACAACATACTCTGCTTCTGTTGTTGAAAGTGCAACAACACTTCGGATTTTTGAAACCCAACTGATAGCTATTTCACCTACAGTAAATACATACCCTGTAGTGATCCTCATGTTATCTCTGTCACCTTCCATATCTGCATCAACATATCCCTGTAGAGAAATGTTTGAACCGCCAAAGCATAATGCTTGATTTGTGGTACCTTTCAAATATCTGAGAATCCATTTCACTGCCATCCAATGTTCCTTTCCTGGATTTTTCATGTACCTGCTTACAACTCCCACTGCATGTGCAATATCAGACCTTGTGCAGACCATTGCATACATTAAGCTTCCAACTGCTGATGCATATGGAACTTTAGACATATAATCCATGTCTTCTTGGGCCTTTGGGCACATTTCCTTACTAATTTTGAAATGGCTAACAAAAGGTGTACTAACTAGTTTTGCATTGTGCATATAAAAAAAATTTCAACACCTTTTTTATGTACTCATTCTGAGACAATGTTATTTTACGATTTTTCCTGTCTCTAGTTATTCTCATACCAAGGATTTGTTTTGCAGCTCCCAAATCCTTCATTGCAAATGAATTTGCCAATTTTATTTTGAGCACATTTATTTCCTGCATGTTAGACCCTGCAACAAGCATGTCATCTACATACAATAACAATATAATATAGCTGCCATCATTTTGCTTTTTCAGATAAACACAATGATCAAAGTGACATATAGTATAACCTTGTTCAGACATAAACTTGTCAAATTTTAGATACCACTGCCTTGGAGCCTGTTTTAAGCCATACAAGCTCTTCTTCAACCTGCACACTAGTTTCTCCTTCCCTTTCACTTCATATCCTTGTGGCTGCTGCATATATATATCTTCCTCCAAATCCCCATGGAGAAAGGCTATCTTTACATATAACTGCTCAAGATACAAATCTTCAGCTGCTACTAGACTTAGAATAGTTCTGATTGAAGTCATTTTAACAACAGGAGAAAATATTTCATCAAAATCAATACCTTTCTTTTGTGCAAACCCCTTCACCACAAGTCTAGAATTTTACCTCTGTTTTCCTCCATCTTCTTCTTTCAGCCTGTAAACCCATTTATTCTGCAATGTAGTTTTACCTGCAGGCAACCTAACTAAGTCCCAAGTCTGGTTATGCATTAAGGAGTCCATCTCTTCTTCCATGGCTAGCTCCCACTTCTTCCTGCTTTCAACTTGCATTGCTTCTTCATAACATTCGAGTTCATCAGAATCAGTCAACAATAAATAATATAATGAAGGAGAGTATCGTTCAGGGGATCTACTTATCCTGGTAGATCTTCTAACACCACTTTTAGTTGTTTTAGGTGCCTGTTGTTGTTGTGGTGGTTGCTGTTGTTGTGGTTGTTGATTATTATTATTTTCAGGCACCTTTACTTTTTCAGTGATCTCATCAAGGACTTCGTATTCCTTGTTTTCTTTTTCTTGTTTCTTTTCCTGCAACTAATTCTTATATAAGGCCTTTTCATTGAATATTACATCTCTACTCCTAATGATTTTGTGATTTTCGTAATCATATAAGCGATAACCAAAATCATTAACACCATATCCAATAAAGGTACATTTCTTAGACTTTGCCTCAACCTTTGTTCTATTTTCTTTATCAATATGGACAAAGGCCTCACAACCAAAAGGCTTTAAAAAAGAGTAGTTTACCTTTTTTACCTGTCCATGCTTCCTCTGGAACACCACCATCCAAGGAACTTGAAGGCCCTACGTTTATTAGATAAACAGCAGTATCTACGACATCTGCCCAAAACTGTAAAGGCAATCTTGCATGCAATCTCATGCACCTTGCACGCTCCATGATTTTTTTGTTCATCCTTTTGGACACACCATTTTCTTGTGGTGTTATTGGAACTGTCTTCTCTCTGTGAATTCCATGCTCTGAATAGTACCTATCAAACTCTTTGCTGCAATACTCATCTCCATTGTCTGATCTGAGACACTTCAATTTCTTTCCTATCTCAATCTCAACCAAAGCTTTCCATTTCTTGAAAGTATCAAATACATCAGATTTATTCTTAATACAGTAAATCCAAGTTCTTCTAGTTGCATCATCAATAAAAGTAACATAATAACGAGAGCCATCGAGAGATGATACCTGAGAAGGTCCCCATACATCCATATGCACAAGCTCTAATTTTTCACTCTTCTTTTCTTTTCCAACTCTAAGAAATCTCCTCTCTTCTGTTTTCCATAAATGCAATTCTCACAGAAGTCCAAATCAACATTCTTCAAACCCGACAACAAATTCCTTGAGTGAAGAATCTTCATCCCCTTTTCACTCATGTGTCTGAGCCTATGATGCCATAATGCTACATCTGCTCCTTTGGAAGTTAAAGCATTAACATAGTTAGAAATACCATTGCATAAATACAATGTACCAACCTTTTTGCCTTTTGCTATTACCAGGGCTCCTTTGGTGACCTTCCAAGCTTTATCTGTGAAAGTTGTCACACAACCTTCACCGCCTAACTGCCCTATTTAAATCAGATTTTTCTTTAGATCTGCAACATGGCCTATCTCCTTTAGTAGCCATTGGTTTTCATTCTGTTGTTTTACAAGAACCTTACCCATTCCAACAATTTTACAGGGTTTATCATGACCCAAACAAACTTGTCCAAAATCTCCTTGAACATAGTAATGAAAGTATTTCTTATCAGGTGTTGCATGGAATGAGGCCCCTGAATCTACCACCCAAGAATCAGTAATATTTTCGAAAGAAAGAATCAAAGCATCTTGTAACACATCACCTGTCACATTTGCTTAATGATTATTTTCTTGTTGTGCATCTCCTTCTTTTCCCTTCCGAGATCTACAATATTTCTTTAGGTGTCCTTTCTTCCGCATTTCCAGCACACTATTCCTAATCTAGACTTAGATCTGCCTTTCCTTGATTTACTGCGATATCCTGAGCTCTTTCCTCTTTCCATTTTTCTTCCCCTAGACTCTGCACTCAAAGCATTTCCCCATGTCTCACCGGAGCTTTTCCATCGCATTTCCTCGCTAAGGATAGCACCAACAACATCATCAAACTTTAAAGTACTAAATCTAGACACAAAGTTACTAATGGCCATTACTAAACCATTCCAACTTTCTGGCAGTGAACACAAGAATAACAGAGCTCTAACTTCATCATCAAAGTTTACCCCTACAGAACATAACTGACTTGTAGCAGTATCAAAATCATTTAAATGGTCTGCAATAGATCTACCTTCTGACATCTTCATATTAAATAACCGTTTCATAAGAAATACCTTGTTTGAGGCCGAGGGTTTTTCATATAGTTTCTCCAATGCCTTAATCAAACCCTTTGTCATTGTTTCCTTCGAAATGTTGAAAGCGACCGATGCTATGAGGCACAATCGTATTGTTCCGAGTGCCTTTCTATCAAGAAGGTTCCATTCTTCATCTATCATTCCCATCGACATATTTATTTTTTCGCCCAATGGTAGGTACAGATATTTCTGATACAGATAATCTTCCATCTGCATCTTCCACAGCGAGAAGGTTTGGCCATTAAATTTATCGACCCTAAACTTACCATCTTCCGCCATTGCTCCCACTCAAACGAGGAACCCTTCTTTCCTGCAAGTTTATCAACCAAATAGACCTTCGGTTCTGATACTAGTTGTTAGAAAATTATATATTATGGAGCAATGGTACACATAAAATATTGTAGAAATATAAACACAGAAAACACATAAAACAAGAGAGACACAAATATATGCGGTTCACCCAGTTTGGGCTACGTCCACCCCGAATAGCCAGTCCTTCCTTTCTATTATCCAACAAAATGAAGAGACACAACCTACAGCAGATCCGTTGTAATATCCTTTGTTTTCTCTCACAGTCTCACCTCTCTGTTTCTCACTCAGAGAATACACATCTATTACATAGACTGAATAAAATTCCCTCATACAAAGAGAGGGGTTGCCTTCTAGGGAAAAAACCCCTAAACTAAACATAATTTCTACCGTCAGATCATCCGCCTAATGAACAACCCAGATTGACTAGAAATTACTATACTTTTACAAGGCAACTTTACATCTGTTTTTAGCTTCGGGGCGTTGCCCCCGAGCCCCCGCCGGGGGACTGATGACCCCCGAACCCCCCAATAGGGGGGGGGATCAGCCCCCCCAAACCCTCGCAAGGGGGACAAGTCCCCCCCACACCCCCCGCGTGGGGGGGTGTACAAACTTCCTGGGGTATACATCCGACCGAAACAAAGACCTCTAAACAATCATGCTCCATACTCAAAAATTTATTTATTTTTATCCAATTATTATTAATTAATTTCTATTTCTATTTGGTAAAGAAATATGTAAAAGGTTGAATTTTGAAATACTAATAAAAAATCAAAATATTAATCCATCAACAATTTACCAATCAAATTATTTCCGAGCAAAGAAACATGTTAAACTCCCAAACCTGAAAAAAGTTATTATTATTTGATTATTATGTGATTTCATGCAACGCTATATTATATTCAACTTCAAAATTCAAGTTTGGAAATATATAAAATGAAACTAACTAACAGGTTACTCTTTCTCTTTCTGACCATCACTGTAATTTGTTGAATCTTAACAATAGAAGCTACCAAAGAATCACTAGCAATTGTCTATATTTTGTTGAAATCTTTGTTACATAAGTCTCTATAGCTTTACAGATCTCATATAGTCCAACCCCCTAACTTGACATGTATCACCTATAAAATAAATAAATAATACCTTCGTGTTCAAAATAGATACCTAAACCCGTCAAAATTTACCCAAAACATTACAATCACGTATCCATGAATACCACTCCTCATGGATCTTATCCTTTATTGGATGTAACAAAAAGTATGCCTCTAATGATTTGAATTTGGTTCATCTTTACTAAAATTAGTTCAAGTTATTAGTACATACGACTTGAAGATCTCTTTTCATAATATTTTATAAATTTCAAACTTCCACAATGTGTTATAAATTTTAAACTCCTGCATTATGTTATGTTATGATTATATTTAATTTTTGTGTGATGATTTGGAGATTTAATATGTTTCAAAAAAAAAAAATCATATTTCAAATTGAGACTCATCTTAACCTAGTTTTTCTACATGTTCGGAATATCCCAGACCAATAAGGAACTAATTTGAAGTTGTCCATCTCCGATTCCTTACCACCAATGAGAAAGTAGTTTTAGCCTTCCAATATGCACTCGGTTGGTCAAGATAACTCTAGACTCATTTGTTAGCGTTTAGTCAAGGTAAGTTTGATGGTTTGTAGAAATTTTATGTTGTTTGTTTTTAATGTGGAAAATGTAGAGCCATATACTCACTAGAATATTTGTGTTTTTCTTGTCCATATAAAAAATGGAGAAGCAGTTTGTTGCAAAGCTTATACTTTTTCATTACAAACGCATCCACTACAATTATTTCTACACGTGTCTACATATTATAAATAATTCACTTGTCTGTGGAATAATTTTGTACGTTGCAATCCAATCAGTAACTTACTAGTAATTGTCTCTTTCCTGCCCTCTGATAAAAAAAAATATTATGAAAGTAAATCCCACCTTTTTCTCTCTCACTCGTGATCAACCACCGTGATTCATTTATATTCCGCATGAATCTGCTGCATATTTTCATATTCATTGGATATCTAAAAATTTAGATTAAAAGTAAATTCATATTATTAAATAATGAATCCATACAGGTGAGTAAATTCATAGTCAAAATAATGAATATGACTTTTGTACTTTATCCACATAACCATATTTGTCACAAATTATATAACTCAGATATCTTTACAATAGAATATCGTTTCACCTCCACTTTTTTGGTGTCTCGGATCCATGATTTTTAAATCTCTCTTTTTGGTTCTTAAACACATTGGATTTGTGATGTTCTTTAGTTTTTAAAAGAAAAAGGATATAAGGCAAAGGAAATTTCAGATTGTCAAATGCAGTTTGAATCTGGGAAAAAAATTCAAACAAAAATTCAGTAGCTGTGTTTGAATTATGTTTCTTAGGGTGGAAGTAGATTTAGCGGCATCAAAAACCTCAATCTTCCTGCCTATATAATCCACTGTTGTGTCTTGTCAAATTCCAGATTGTACACATCCGTCCCCAAATCATCTTCAAGGAGAACAACTTCTCCTTGCTCACTCAGGATTGGTTGTGATTATGGAGGTGGCAGAGACTATGGTACGACCTTAGATTCCCTCGGCATGGGATCGATGTCTTAATCCTCTAACTCCTATTCTGTCTCAATGTCTGTTGCCTCAACCAACTACTCAACTTGTTAAGCAAGTTCCCGAACCTACACCTGCTAACCCTGTTCATATTTTGTTGGTTGCTCTGTTGTCTCAACCTGTATCTGTGCAGTTTGTTCCATCAATGTGCTTTGTCTTTCTTCCTGTTCCTGTTTCTGCCTTTCTTCCCTTTCTCTCCTCCTAAGCTCTTGTTTTGCTTTCAGCTTCTTCTTCGTCTCCTGCAACTTCCTCTCAGTTTCTTCCAAACTTTTCTTCTCCCTCTGTCCCTGCGCTACTCTCTTATAGCATTGTCACCACTTTTCATCTATCTCCAAAGCTACTCTCTCAACAAGTAGATCTTCTTTGAACTTGTAGCTTTGCTCGACCTCTGCGCTCTCGACAATCTTCCTTTTACCTTTGTATTGCGACAGTTTGCTACCCACTGTTATTGTCGTTTTTGCTTCCTATGGTGCTTCTGTCTGCAGTGCTGCTTTCCATTCTACAACCATGCTGACCCATTCATTAATCCTAGATGAGTTATAGCAATACCTCCAAGGATCTTCCTTTGGCCAATGACATGCCCCGTGGACCCATGGGAAGTACACCTTCACACAGTGGTTCTTTCATATGCAGTGGAAATCATACAGATTGAAACTCTTGGTGTCGAATCCGAACTTCTTCAAGTCCTTGGTCTCGACATCTACATCTTTCATGGTACGGATCTCGTACAACCCAATCCGCAAAGGAAGAGTAGGCCATGGTGCCTTCTTTCTCTTATGCAGTGTTTCTAATAACCCTATGGATATGTAGTACACAACCTCTTGCATGACCAACTTGTTTGTGGAAAACCTTGGTAACTCATGTGGAGGTTTCTCCACTCCAAACATCCTGATGAAGGTGCCACTGGGTGAGGCATACCAATCTGCAATGTTGAGCAATGCCTGCATCACTTCCTGGGACATGCAAGGTGGCTCATGTTCAAATATCATCTTGTACAATTGGGCAATGCAGTGGTTAGAAAACCTCATCATGACTCCTTGGTAGATGCAGTCAGAGAACAACTTATAATAAACATTCACAACTTCCTTTGATGGTGTCCATGTCCAACCCATGCCAGGAACTGTTATTGGGCACAGATTGCATTAAGCAGGGATGCGGAAATATAGAATCTTTCTTGTCCATCATTAGGTGGATTCTGGGCATTTGACCCATGCACTTTTAGTTGAAGAGCCAACATGTCCAACCAGTTGAAAGGCCTTCCTTCATTTTCCAACTGATCCTACATAACGTCCCAACTCTATGGGAAGGTAACTATGCTCTCTTGGTGTTGGCTTGTTGGGGCCTGACCCAAGTTCAGAGGTGATTTAGCCAAAAAAATCTTCGTACTATTGGCCCTTTCGGCAACAGTCCACAGAGCGCAGACTGAGGTCTCACCCGAAGTAGTATGGGAGGGTGCTAGAACTAGGCTTCCGCACCCTAGAGATGCCTAATGAGTTCAAGTGGTCCGTGGTTCGACCCTGCGTGCACGTTGCTACACACACTTTCCTGTACCTCGTAGCCTGAGATATTGCCTTTGCACAGCCATACTCGGGGGTTGAACGGTGTTATTACCCAAGTCCTTACTGATCTTCCAATGTTAGTTGATTATCTTAGTCTACTTGCATGCTTTAAGTCATACTTAACAATATAAACCATACATACAGGTGTGCATAGTAAATAAACAATATACTTGCAATTTATATCAAACATGCAATAACCCAAGAACATATACGCAGAATTAAGATAAAACTTCTCTTTATTATTTTCTTCCTTGGTTACAGACTCGACTCCACCCTGCGCACTCAACTTCAGGGGTCCGCGCACTCAATTATGGACTACTAGGCCTTTGTGCACTAAGTTACAGAGCCTTCTCCTACCCTACGACCCAAGACACCCTTAGACTCTTGCTCTTATACTTCTCTCTGCTTACTTCTTCTTCGTTATCTTTTACACTTAGAGCCTCGCTCTATTTATACAATCCCATGGTCCACGGACCATGGGTAGGCTGACATTACATTACAAAACTAGGGCAGACAACCCTGTGACTCTATCATACATTTCGCGCTCTGCGCCCACAATTTGCAAAGTCTTTACAACAATATCAGGTCAAAACTTGGGCTTCGATCCCCAAGACATGCCTTGGGGGGATTCCATGCCCAAAAAGCCCCCAACACAAACATCGTGACTCGCCCTTGAGTCACTCTGTTGGCATGATGATCTTGGTGCGGAGTCCCTCCAACTGGTCGCGAACTGTGCTGAGGTCCGCAATGCATTGAGTTGTTGCTTGTTGAATCTGTTGCATCCACTATTTAGAGACCTCTGTGTCTAGGGTGCTTCTTTGTTTCATTGTGTGCATCCCCTACATAAGCGCCAGCTTTCCTTCGATGTTTGTCATGATAGTGAAGGCCTCGCTGATCCAAGGTTGAATGCACGCTTTGAGAACTGCCTCCTTATATCGCGTCGTATCCACCTACTCCTTTAGTCCTTTGGATTGCTGCATTCTTGCAAGCCTCTGGGTGAGGAAAAATATCTACGCAGTTCCTCAGACACTGTCATATTGTTGTTGGAGTTCTCGCGCTTCTGTTTCCAAGTGCTGGATGTTGGGGTCCTCCTGCAAAGTCGTGAGGACCTCAAGTGCTTGTTCCAACATGCCAGTACAGTCTGGCACTACACCTCTGATTTCCTCCAGTCCCGCCGTGATAGCGCTTGCGTGTTGTTCTTTGACTTCTGGGGGAGTGGATGGTTGTGCCTTTAACCGTACTCAACGATCTGAAGATTTAGCTCCAACTGAACCTTTGTCGTTTCTTCCCTAGCCTCACGAACTCCTGCTGCTAACCTGTGGATCCACACCTCCACTGGTAGATTTGTTGGGATGGCCAGCTCCGAGACACTACGGTAAGTGTCGCCTACCACCTGTACCAACTGCTGATTTTGCGACACAAATTTATCATGCTGCAAGCTAAGTTGTTCCATGTTTATCTTTTGTTCGCTAAGGACTTGGATCACGCAACTATCCCTAGCACGCAGCTCTTCCGTTATCCCATCCTGTAATAGATATAGTGTCTCACACAGAAGGGCAGCTAGATTAAGGCCAAGGCATTTCATCATGCTAACCAAAAATCGATCGGCCTCATTTGATATCCTAGGGCCCCTTCCGGCAACACTATTGTGTTTGCCATCCATGCGCGCAACATCTACTCTACTACTGAGGATCCTGCTGCGAGGTGGGTTGAAAGGATACCTACCTAAGTGGGATGCACCTGTAACTCTTGCAACTGCACTCTGAGGGCCCCCAACACAGTCTGGTGCTCCTGCATAAAATCCTGAAGAGCCTCATTGGTGACATCACGCACAATCTCGCTGATGTCATGCAAATCACCCTCAGTTAGGGTGATCGGGTCAAAGGCCAATTTCAAGGCCTTGACCTTCTTCCTCGTCCCTGCTCGCTCTATCGTGTGTGGGCACTTCAACTATGTGGATGTGGTCCCTGGGTCCACACTACCTTCTGTTGTTTATGCTTCCTCTACCTCCTGCTCCTACAAGGGCATTGCTTGACCCTCACTCGCCTTTGTGGTGTCTTCATGTGCTGCTGCGGCTGCTTCTGCAGCCTATTTCTGCTACGTGACTTTCTGTGCTACTGCCCTCTCGAGTTCTACAAGATCTAGGGTTCTCCATTCTGTAGGCCGTGTATCCAAGACAGTGAAAATGGCATCGTCAATGGCTACAAAGGGTAGCTTTGCCCATTACTTTGTTGGGTCCTTTCGCGCCCTAATAAAGATGTTGTGCATGTCTGCCTTAAATTCTGTAAAACTCTGCAGACTGGTGTACACCATGGGTGACAAGCACGGCTTCCGGTTGATCCACATTCGTATGTTCATCTCCATGAACACCCAAAAGACCTTGCTATCATGTATCCTTTTCGCATCCTTCGTGGCCTAGAGCAAAGCGTACTTCGCAGCCTCTGGTAATTTTTTGTCAATTGTGGGGAATTGACTGTACTTCGGCAGTTCCCCTGCTATGAGCACTATGGATAGCAATAGCCGCGCATAGTGGAAGGTTTTACTCTGCTCCTGGGCATTGTGACAATTTGTCAAAAATTTCGTGTAGAGGAAGTCAGCCCAGTTAAACTGGACCCCCTCCGCACACTGCTCGGCCAATGTGATTACCAATGCGGGTACCTCATCTACGTAGCACTTTCGCATAACTTTTCCTGCCAGGATTTGGGTTCCTATGTGCACTACTTTGTCTTTGATGCCGGAGATGGCGTAGCCCCACTTCTTCTTCTCCAGATTGTACTTCATCTTCATGGCCTCTGCGAGGGCCAAATCACTACCCTTTGTTGAAAAATGCAACAAGAAATGCTAAAAATAGCACTGTTATAAATAGCCCGCCTATAAATAGCAGTTCAGCCATTGGAGATCTTAGCAACAATGGGTGAAAAGTGAAATTGCTAAAAATAGCTTTTCTAAAAATAGCATTTCGGGATCCCTTCTTATTTTAGTCAGTCCCTGGACTAAACATAGGAAGTAAAATTCGAATTTGATATTAACAACAATTTGAAAATTAATTAATTAATTCATCTTGAGTTAATTAGTTAAGGAAAATCAAACTTGAAGTCTATGTGAGGAGATACAGCAGTTCCTCCTTTGATTAAGGAATTTATCCATCAGTTAAAGAGATAAGGATGAGTTGTAATATTGAGTTGTAATCAGTTGACTCAGTTTAACTGAGTCAAGTCCAGTTATATTAATTTAATAGTTTGTTAAATTAATGAGAGTTCAGTTAGTTAATGCTTGCATGCATGTAACTACTGTATTTCAGATAACTGAGTATTCACTCATGGATAACTCATGCATGTCAATTCAGTCAGAGACCCAGTTGATATCAAATGGAGGGATAGTGTACTATCAGTTGCAAGAATATTCCATTGTGAATATTCCTTGCATGCAGAAGGAATATTATTCCTTGAGGATTGCACAGTTGGACCTGAGGTTATAGTGAGTGTGATGAGGCCAATTCACACATGTGATATAATTGGACCCCAATCAAAACTGTGCGAGGAAATAGGAGGCTTGGAGGGCTTGAGGAAGATATATTCTATGTCTATTCAGTCTGTGAGCTATATTGTTTTGTTTACAAAGAGAGCAGGATAACTTGAGAGATGATTCTTTTTGTAACTTGAACAAGATTTCCACTTGTATGATAATATAGAGTTGGGGTTTTAGGCTGGTTCTTCCCCCAGTGATATATCTTCTGTGTTATGGTTGATTACTTCTCATTCTCAGTTATATCTGTTCATGCTTGATGATGCTCATATCTATTTAAGCTTCCACAAATTTTATGGTAGAAGTAGATCAAGTATTATGCTTTAGGATCAGAGCAAAGGTGATCAAGTCATATTAGTATACAGCTGAAAATTATACATGGTATCAGAGCAAAGGTGATCAAATCAGAACAGTATACAAGCAGGAGAAGTTCAAAGTTTGGTTTCTAAATATTGAAATTGAGTTCTTATCACATCTATTTCACCTATGGCGTTTAATGGTTTAAGACTCGAATATGCCCTTGATGGTAGTTCGAATTATATAGCCTGGAAGGATCGCATGGAGGCAGTATTAGAAGATAACGGTCTAAAGGACTTCATTGATCAAGAAGTCCAAAAGCCGACTGATGCTACTCAACTAGCAGAATGGAAAAAGTGTGTGGATAGAGCAAGGAGAATCCTCCTGGAGGGAGTTCAAGATCACATTGTATCGAGCCTCCATGGGAAGGAGACTCCATTTTCTATGTGGAAAACATTGAAAGATCTTTATCAGAATAGCAGTGATCAGAGGAAATTGGCGCTGAAGGACAAACTTTGAAAGATCAAGTGCAAAAAGGGCGACACAATCTCTACGTTCCTAAACAAGCTCACCACCTACAGGGATGAGCTTGGAAGCGTAGGGCTCGTGACAGATGTTGATGACATGGTGATTCTAGCACTCCTCAGTCTTCCTAAGAGCTAGCATATCTACCATGAATCTATTAATGGAAGAGACAAATTGCCAGATTGGGAACGAATTTGGTCGGACCTAATGTAGGAGGAGATAAGTTGGAGCACCAGGGATGGATCTTCATCAAAACAAGATGATGAAGAAAATCTAGCTTTGGTGAGTAAAGCTAAGAAAGGGAAAGGGAAGGCGTCCCAATCCAAATCTTCTCATGGTGGGAAAAAGGTTGACAAGACGAAGGTGCGATGCTTTCCCTGTCATGAAGTGGGCCATTATGTTGTGAATTTTCCACAGAAGAAATCCAAGAACGGTTCCTCAAAGGGATTTGATGGTGATGCACTAACTTCACAGTTTGAGCTGGATTTCTCTCTTATTGCATGCATGGTTTCATCCATGATGGGATGTGTTTGGTACCTGGACAGTGGAGCTTCTTTCCACATGTCAGGTGACAAGAATATTTTCAATACCTTGGAGGAGAAGGATCTCTAGATGCGGATCGAGATGGGCGATGATGGAAAGTATTGTGTCTCAGGTGAAGGTACAATTGTGTTTCAGAGGGAGCATGGTGCTCCTCTCAACCTATCTACTATTAAGTATGTATCAGGTCTGAAAAGGAATCTTGTGTATGTTGCTATGCTAGAAGATAAAGGCCATGATGTAGTCTTTAGTAAAAGAAAATTTTTCCTGAGGCATATCAGCACCGAACAGACCAAGCGAATTGGGATTCGAGTAAAGAATCTCTACAAGCTAGAGGTAGAAGACTGTGTTGCACTAAGTTCCAAAGTAGAGGTGGTGCAAAGCCAAGATGTTGGTGAGCTATGGCATAGAATACTAGGCCACTTGCATCACGGGGCCTTGAAGATCATGCAGCAAATTTCTACCAGCTTACCCAAGGGAAAACTGGAGCAAACAGACACATGCAAAGGATGCACCCTAGGTAAGTATGCAAAATCTTCCTTTCAGGATCGAGATAGTAGAGCTGGAGCAATCCTGGAGCAAGTTCACTCAGATGTATGTGGACCATTCTCTACAACCTCCACTGCTAAACAAAGGTACTATGTTATTTTTATTGATGATTTTCTCGAAGATGTTGGATCTACTTTATGCAAAATAAGGATCAGACCTTCTTGAGGTTTTGTGAGTTTAAAGCCTCGGCAAAGAAAAAATATGGAAAGAAAGTAAAAGCCTTGCGTAGCGACAATGGTGGAGAGTATGTTTCCTAGCAGTTTAAAGACTTCTGCGTTGTAGAAGGAATTAAAAGGGAACTGATGGCACCCCATAACCCACAACAGAATGGGGTGGCCAAAAGGAAGAATAGATCTATTATGGGAGCAGCTCGAGCCATGTTTCATGACCAAAGCCTACCACTTCATCTATGGGCTGAGGCATGCAATACAACAGTGTACCTTCATAACAGAATTCCTCATCGTATCTTGGGGATGAAGACACCTATGGAGGCTTTTTCAGGGAAGCGACCAGATCTGAGTCACTTCAGCATCTTTGGATCATCATTTTACTGTCATGTGACCAAACATGCTCAAAAGAAGCTAGACCCAACAACTGAGTTGGGGATACTTGTGGGGTACACAGATACACCCCACAACTATTGTGTGTATCTTCTTGGCAGTCAGAGGACTGTAGTGTGTAGGGATCTGACTTTCGACGAGTAGAGAGCCATGCAAGTATCACTTGAGAGGGAGCTCAAGTTACATGGAGATGAGGAACTTTTAGTTCCAAAGGAGGAGGAGCATCCCTATGATGTGGAGCAGCCACATGCAGAGGATCGAGTAGTGGAGACCACCACTCCTGGAGAGTCTTCCAGAGACAGGAGGAAACGCTCGCGGGAAGCTAACAGATTGATGCTAGATGTGAGAAAGAATGTGGGGCAGCCATCCTCTTAGCACAGACAGAGGAGATCTCCCGAGAGATACACTAGCTACATGGCCCTAGGTGGGCAGTGTGTAGCGACCAAACCTTCTTCTTTTGAGGAGGCAGTGCAGCAACCAGTTTGGGTTGATGCAATGGTAGAAGAGTACGATTCTATCATATGGAACAGTGTGTGGGATGTTTTCCCTAGACCTAGGGACAAGTCAGTGGTTAGTTCCTGATGGCTTTACAAGGTAAAGCAAGCAGCTGATGGCAGTGTTGAGAAACACAAGGCAAGGTTTGTTGCCTGAGGTTTCTCACAGGTTGAGGGGATCGACTACGATGAGACCTTTGCTCCCGTAGTAAGGCACTCATCTATCAGATTGATGCTAGCTCTATCAGCTCAGATGAGTTGGAAGATCGATCAGATGGATGTGAAGACGACGTTCCTCAATGGGAAGATTGAGGAAGAGGTATACATTGAGCAGCCCGAAGGATTTGAGACCTTCAATCATGAGTTGCATGTCTGCCAACTCAAGCGAGAACTGTATGGGCTGAAGCAAGCACCCCGTGCTTGGTATACCATGATCGACAGCTATTTCACCAGTTTGGGCTTCACCAAGAGTGAAGCAGATGTGAACCTATACCACATCATGGTAGATGGTAAGCCATTGATTATTGTACTTTATGTCGATGATCTGATTTTGACAAGTGATGACCAGCTGATACAGTCTTACAAGGAGGACCTTCCAAGAGAGTTCGAGATGAAGGACATGGGCCTCATGCACTACTTTCTAGGCATGGAAGTGTGGCAGAAATATGGGGAAGTATTTGTGTCTCAAGGCAAGTATGCTAATGAGATACTCAGGTGCTTTCACATGGAGAAGTGCAAACCCATTCAGACTCCTCTAGCTGGGAACTGGAGGAAGGAGGATGCTACTTCAGGTGAGGCAGTAGCTGCTACTGTTTGTCAGCAGCAGGTGGGTTCACTTATGTATCTAGTGAACACACGACCCTTTGTGGTGAACCAGCTGAGTCAAGCTATGGTTCAGCCTACCAAGCTGTTTTGGAAGGCAGCGAAACATGTGCTGAGATATCTCAGAGGCACTACATAGTACGAATTATGGTACAAATGGACAGAGGGAGTGAAGTTGCAAGGCTTCACGGATGCGAATTGGGTTGGTAGTCCATTAGACCAAAAGAGCACTTTTGGAGGAATCTTCAACCTTGGTTCAGCTGCAGTTTCTTGGTACAACAGGAAATAGAGATTAGTTGCACTTAGCTCAGTAGAGGCTGAATACATAGCTGCCAGTCAGGCAACATGCGAGGCCATTTGGATGCGGAAGATTCTAGTGGGATTTTTTGGTCAGATGATAGATCCTACAGTGATACACTGTGATAATCAAAGTTGCATAAAACTCTATGAGAACCCAATGTTTCATGAAAGGTCCAAGCACATAGATATCCATTACCATCATCTATGGGACTGTGTGGTCAAGAGGATCATGATGTTGCAGTATGTTTCAACCGAGGAGCAAGATGCAGATATTTTGACTAAGGAATTGTCAAAATGCAAGTTCGAGTTCCACAGAGACAGGATCGGGGTTACTGATAATCCCTTTATTGTTGAGAGGGAGTGTTGAAAAGTGCAACAAGAAATGCTAAAAATATAAAATGCTATAAATAACAGTTCAGCCATTGGAGATCTTAGCAACAACGGGTGAAAAGTGAAAGTGCTAAAAATAGCTTTTCTAAAAATAGCATTTCGGGATACCTTCCTATTTTAGTCAGTCCTTGGACTAAACATAGGAAGTAAAATTCGAATTTGATATTAACAGTAGTTTGAAAATTAAGTAATTAATTCATCTTGAGTTAATTAGTTAAGGAAAATCAAACTTGAAGTCTATGTGAGGAGATACAACGGTTCCTCCTTTGATTGAGGATTTTATCCATCAGTTAAAGAGATAAGAATGAGTTGTAATATTGAGTTGTAATGACTCAATTTAACTAAGTCAAGTCCAGTTATATTAATTTAACAGTTTGTTAAATTAATGAGAGTTCAGTTAGTTAATGCTTGCATGCATGTAACTACTGTATTTCAGATAACTGAGTATTCACTCATGGATAACTCATGCATGTCAGTTCAGCCAGAGACCCAGTTGAGATCAGATGGAGGGACAGTGCACTATCAATTGCAAGAATATTCCATTGTGAATATTCCTTGCATGTAGAAGGAATATTATTCCTTGAGGATTGCACAGTTGGACCTGAGGTTACAGTGAGTGTGATGAGGCCAATTCACACATTTGATATCATTAGACCCGAATCAAAACTGTGCAAGGAAATAGGAGGCTTGGAGGGCTTGAGGAAGATATATTCTATGTCTATTCAGTCTGTGAGTTGTATTGTTTTGATTACAGAGAGAGCGGGATAGCTTGAGAGCTTATTCGTTTTGTAACTTGAACAAGATTTCCACTTGTATGATAATACAAAGTTGGGGTTTTAGGTTGGTTCTTTCCCCAGTGATATATCTTCTCTGTTATGGTTGATTACTTCTCATTCTCAGTTATATCTGTTCATGCTTGATGATGCTCATATCTATTTAAGCTTCCGCAAATTTTATGGTAGAAGTAGATCTAGTATTATGCTTTAGGACATTGCATATATCAGTTGATCTACAGGTGAAAATTTTACACCCTTCCCTTCTGATATGGTCACGAGGTCCTTTCCTTTGTATGGTAGCTGAGAAATGTGATGAATTAGGTTTGTCATGATGGGGATAGGCTCCTCCAGCCATAGATACCCATTATGCACCAAGAAGAGCAGTTGCATGATGATGAAAATGGCTATTGGGGCACGGTGGAAATGTGGCACCCATAGCAGATTCAGTAGCCCAGCCTTTTCCACTCCACGCAACCATTTCCGTAGCTCTAACGTTGTCACCACCCCTGCGATGCTCTGCTTCATGAGGTTCCCAGTCTCCAAGTGAGGGAACTTCTTGCCGTCAACGGGGTCCCAATATTCAAACTTCATGGTTGGCACATGGCCCAGGTGTGGGCCTTCAAACATAAGGCCGTCTGGGAGGAGCGGGATCTGGAATGAACTCTTGGTTTTGTCTAGGTCCCTTAGCACTTTGGCCTTCTCTTTTCACGGGGGGATATATGCACATAGTTTTGTCACAGAGTGTGTAGGTTGAATATCCTCCGTCGTGCCTTCGTCTTCTTCCTCTATGATGATAAGGGCCTGGAAATCTTCTTCTTCCTCATATTTGTCTATTGTGACAACTTTCCCCTTCTCTTCCATTAATAGTTTGTTGCACAGTGGGTTCCTCGGGGACACACATACGGGAGCCATTGCTTTCTTATCCTTCTTGGGTCTTGGCGTACGCAGTGATTTGGGGATCTCTGCCACAACCCCGACACCTTCTGGAACATCCTCCACAGTTGGGGTTTGCGCGGCCTTGCCGATGGTTACCTCTTCTATTCCCAAACCATCCTTAGTCGCTGTCATCGTACCTGGGTTGTAATCTGTCACTCGCGAATTCAGGGGCTAAATTAACGCTCGGCTCATAATGCTCAGGGCTCTGTTCAATTGCTCAATTCTCAAATGACTAAGTGTTGTTTTTTGGGCATCCCTTTGTGTTTTATAGTGCCTTTTGAATTCGAATTCGATCGTTCCCCCCAATTTCGGTTCATTAATGCTTTCTTGGCAGCAGATTTTCCCAAATCTTGCCCATAAATCGCGTCTTAAATGTCTGTCACCCACTCCATTTGGCCTCAAGTCAGTCATCCCATCGTGAACAGTGACTTCAATGGTCACTTTCTAGCCAATCCACATGGCAGCACAATCCCCCATGTGCGGTTGTGGACCTTGTGATTCTCTGCTTTTGCGTGCATCTCCAACATCGCGCAGCTCCCGGGCAGGATAGTTTATAGTCCCGCGCTCCCTTCCAATTGCCTGGAGTGCTAAGACTCTGCTTCCCCTAGCTAGTCAGGTGGTCACACCACCTGTGTGGGGCTCCATCTTGTCCTCCATCACGGTTCTTAGAGAATTTCCACCCTCTATGGTTGCGCACTTCCTCATTTGCAACATGCTACCCTAGTTCTTACAGTTAGCAATATGTGGTCCAAGCCAAGGCATCAGACTAACCAATTCACGACGATAGTTCTCAATCTTGTCAGTATGATCCTACGCACCTTGCCTTACCATCCTAATTTTTTTGGTGAGAAACTCTTCCTTTATCTCTTCTTCTAGCTTCTTGACCTCCATGTCCATCAAAGCGCTTTTCTCTCTTAACCGCACCCTTTCTTTTTCAAGTGTGCGAAGTCTAAGGTTTCCTTGTTGGATTTCTTCCTCAAGTCTCATATGTTTTGACTCTAGCAGCTATGTGATTCCTTCTTTCCAGGCTTCGCGAACCGTCGTATCTACAGGTGCTGCCATGCGCGGACCAGGCATTGCATGCTCCATAGGGATTATATCATCCACTTCATACTTCAGCATCGAAAGTGCCCACGTGGTCAGGGTTTGGCACATGGTCCTATAATCCCATAGAACTGTTGGTACACGCAGGTCCCAATCAGCGCGTCTCACATGGTGGACCATGTTCAGCACTTTGCACACTTTATCAAAGGCTTCCACATGGATAATATTTGGCACGCTTGGCCTTATCATACTTCGCCATTTGCGCCATTGTCTTGCTCTCTCCTGCTTGTCAGTCCTGTTTCCCATCACGAGGATGATGTGCATTCGTGCAAGTTGCGTACCATACACCTGTACCTATCTGGAGAGGTGGGTGAACAGGCTATTTCGTCCATCATACCTGGCTTTCATCCGCATCTGAGGCTTTCCAAACTGCATGAGCATCATCCTTCTGCATTCTTGCCAGTCCTAAAAATTCTGCTGGTGCGTACCGCAGCACTTTGCGGGCATAGTGTGCAATACCCATTTTAGAGTGTTGAAACACTATTGTTCTGGCACTTCTCTTTCAAACTTGTTCAAGAAATCATCCACCACTGTCAACCCATCATACATAGGTAGATCTCTTACCTTTGTTGTCACACAGTGCAGCGACCTTATCATCATGTTGCAGTTGAGTGTGATTACTTCATGTAACCGGTTCTGCCATCGTTATATTTCCTTGTTTGAATCTGAGGTGCAGGAGCTTTTGCGCTCCCACGAAATCCTGCCATCCACTGTAGGATTCACCCAATCTTGTTCTCAAGTGGTTATCTTGTAGATATATTCTATATCGTCGTCGCGCACTAGCTCTATGTAGCGCGATACTTCAGTAGGGTCTAAAGGTACCACTATGCATAGTGACTTTTTCTCAAAAATCATCTTGCACTTCTTTAGATTAATTACTCCATTCATGTCAGTTTCCCAATCTATTCCCAGTAGCGCAAGATAAGGATTGTTGTCATCAATAATCTCTATCACTTCGAAATCTGCAAGCGCACTTGCACCTTCGATATCTACTGTTATTCCCTGCAATCTTCCTATCGGTGGGATCTTTTGTTAGTTCGCCATTCGCAATTGAATAGGAGACCATTGCAACGCGGGCCTATCCATGCACTCCCATGTCTACTTTGGTAGGACGTTCACGTCTGATCCTAGATCCAAAATCACTTGATCCATTTCATATTCTCTGATTTGTGCAGTCAATCTCATCTCCCTTCATGTTTGCGTTGTGTGTTTCCTGAGCTTCCGGATTACACGTGGCTCCCCCAATCTAGCACATCTAGTGATGAGTTCTTGCAGCCCTTTCACCGTTTTGTTGTCATGCAACAGCTTCATGCATGTCTCTAGAAAGGTAGTGAGCATTGATGGGTCCATCTCCAGTTCTAGCTTTTCTTTACTACCTAAAGTGGGGGCCTCCGTGAAGCTCTTCTTAGCTTCATGAATGTCTCCTTCGCGTGCTCCAAATAGAACTTTGGTTCCTTTGTTGGAGCCATGTGAACCCAAGCACTCTCTTCAGGCTACTTGCATTTGTCATCTCCTGTCGTGATACCACTTCGGAGCATGATGTTTACATTTAGGTCCTCCTCGCGTGGCTCAAACCTCATCATTTGCAGGTTCTTAGTCGGGGGAGGCTGGAGTGTTCCTCTATCGCGCAACCTAGCTATCAGTGTGGGGAAGTCCTCCGTCTCATGATCAAACTAGGTACAATATAAACATGATGCTCTCATTGGATTTGTACAATTGTAGGCGTAATGCCCTGGCCCACTGCAATTGTAACAAATCAGTTGTTCGCAACCCCTTCCTGGTCCCATTCCGCCTCAACCTCGTCCACGCCCCTGAAATCCAGTGTGCACCATCCCTACATTTTGATCGAGGGCTCATGTTTCGATCTAAACTCTGTAGGTAGGAGTCTGGTCCATCATCAATTCATAACTTCTACAGGTGCACTCATCATGGCCTACTAACCTACAGAAATTACAGAACAACTGTTGGGACGTCTACATATACTTCTGCAGTAGGTGACACTTATCTGTAGCATGCTTCCCTCCTATCTGACAAATCACGCACCATAATGCAGGCACCATGCTCAGACATGTTTGTGCCTCTGGTCTCAATGACATCGGCCCTCCTCCCACCAAGTAGTTTGTGAAGACTGGACAATGGTCCTTATCATGTCCTTGGCCTTTGCACTTTATGCACCATACCTCCTCATGTGCTTCTGGGTGGGCTGTCCTGTCTTGTTTCAAGCTCTGCATCTCCAGACACAAGTTCCTGAATTGCACGTGAATCTGTTGGACTCCCAGGTTAGGATCTTGTATGAGGGCCTCATGTAGTCTCATTGCGATCTCCAATGCTTCGGCCTGAGTGCATAGCTTCTGCTGTGACAACGTAGTCCTTAGATGTGGCGTTAATGATGCTACAAACCATGCGTGGTGCTACCCATCCATTAAGGTCATGTTGGCTTCACGAATCATACCCTTTAGTCTCTGATCCAGCTCTGAGGGGGTCTCACCTGGAAGCATCACGATTTCCTTAAACCTGATAATTGACTGTGTCTCCGATTTTGGCCTGCTAAATTCCTTGTTTAGCACAGCTTGGATATCCGCGATTCCTACGTTTGGATTGTCGTTGGAATGCTTAATGTACCATGTCAGTGCGGGATCCTACAAGGCACTGACCAACATTTCTTTCTTTATGTTGTCATTTGTGACCCCTTGCGCTTCCCATACAGCCTTTACCACGAACCAAAATTGGTCCGAGTCTTCATTCCCTACTCCTTTGAACACCGAAAACTTTATTGCGCTCGCCATATTGAACTGTGGTGGTGGCGGAGGTGGTGTGGGTAGAGATGGAGGTGAAGATGGTGAAACTAGTGGTGGTGTAGGTGGGAGTGGTATGCGCAGTATTCGCTGCCTTATCAGACTGATCACACTTCTTGGTGAAACTTTCGCGAGTTCTTCCTCGCTTTCTTGTCGAGGTGAAATCAAGGGGCTCGTTTCTATCTCTGCGCTACCTTCGTTTCTATAGATCCTCCCACTTCACGTAGCCCCAAACATCAATTGATTTGCATAACCTGATTTTCACACAATAGCATCTTAATCCAAGTGTTCAAATATTTAACGTGCTTACCTCGCGGTCCTTTGATGAACCGTCGTTCCGCCTCGTTGTAGCTGAATGAAGTGTCTACCACAGACACGGTGATAAACCCTCCTATAATTCGATCGAGCCAATGGTTCACAGCACGCGCGATCTTATCTTCTGATGCTTCTAGTCTGCGCACCAACTTTGGAGTCCACACAATAGGTTTGTTGAGCCTACACCTTCCTTGATTGTTTTCTAACTTCGCGATCCACTCGTACAACTCAGAGGGGAAGGACGCAGAGAAAATTTCGTGGATTTCTATATATAAGTAGCGCTCTAACCACCTTTCCTTCGATACTCATGGATTCCTACTTTCCAGCGCCGCGAACTCGTGAATTTTTCCGTCCAGACACTCTTCAATTTCTTTCTTTGTCGGATTCTAGTGACACGATATCAGACATCTCTTATGCAGATTCCGGCCCCAGCAACAAAACCATTTGTTGGCTTGTTGGGGCCTGACCCAGGTTCAGAGGTGATTTAGTCAAATAAATCCCAGTACTACTGGCCCTTTCGGCAACAGTCCGTGAAGCACGGATTGACGTCTCACCCGAAGTAGTATGGGAGGGTGCTAGAACTAGGTTTCCGCACCTTGGAGATGCCTGATGAGTTCAAGTGGTCCACAGTTTGACCCTGTGTGCACATTGCTACGCACACTTTCCCGTACCTCGTAGCCTGAGATGCTGCCTTTGTGCAACCTTACTTGGGGGGCCGAACACTATTATTAACCAAGTCCTTATTGATCTTCCAACGTTAGTTGATTATCTTAGTCTACCTGCATGCTTTAAGTTATACTTAACAATATAAACCATACATACATGTGCGCGTAGTAAATAAACAGTATTCTTGCAATTTATATCAAACATGTAATAACCCAAGAACAAATACGCAGAATTAAGATAAAACTTCTCTTTATTATTTTCTTCCTCGGTTACAGACTCGACTCTGCCCTGCGCACTCAGTTGTAGGGGTCTGCGCACTTAGTTGCAGACTACAAGGCCTCTACGCACTCCACTACAAAGCCTTCTCCTATCCTATAGTTGAAGACACCCTTAGACTCTTGCTCTTCTACTTCACTCAACTTCTTCTTCATTATCTTTTACACTTAGAGCCTCACTATATTTATACAATCCCATGGTCCGCTGACCATGGGTAGGCCGACATTACATTAAAAAACTAGGGCGGACAACCCTATGACTCTATCATACATTTCATGCTCTGTGCCCGCAATTTGCGGAGTCTTTACAATAATATCGGGTCAAAACTTGGGCTTTGAGCCAAAAAGCATGCCTTATGGGGATTCCATGCCCAACATTTGGCCATACAAGTGACATGCAAAGATGACCAGGAATTGGTAAGCCTTGCTGAATGACTTCGTCTTTTAGACCTAGTTGGGTATCGTCCTGAAATTCGATGGCTCTTTCACCCAACATTTCAAGATATATTTTGAGTTCACATTATTGTTGGGATTGAAGAACAATGCATCCATGTAGTTCACCAGCTGCGGTAAATGATACATTTGATGGTAGTTTTTGTCCTGAAGGTGGCAAGCTATGACCCACTAGTGTTGTTCAATGTCATCATCTTGTGATCGCTATGTGAGACAACCCATTGAATAATATCTATGCACAGGAAGGTGGGGTACCTGCATGAAACCCTGTAGAAGCTTGACTTGTGAATATTGACATACTTTTCAATCTTCCAGATCTTCCTTGAAAGTGCCTGAAAATATGTCCTTTATTTCTTGCCATGTCATCTTCATGTCATTTTCTACGAACAACTGTGTCTGCAGAGATGGGAAAGTTCAATTGCACTTGTTCAACCATGTCTCCAATGCTTCTCTCTACAGTGTCCTTAGATTTAGGGAAAATTTTAAGGATGGAAATTTATCTTAAATATTAGAAACCTTGGCGAATCTTACTAATCCATAATATGTAAACTATAAGATTCTTGGTGATATTTTAGTAAAAACATTCGAACTTATAATGATTTTATATAGTCTCTATAAAAAATTTGGCGATTTTTAAGGTAAAATATTTGTTTCTTTTAAAACTTGGGCGAATCATTTTTAGGAAAAAATGGGAATTGGCGAATCATGTTTTTGGAAAAAGCATGGAAAATTATCCCATCTAAGAATATTAGCCCCAAAAATTTTCTCTGCTTTTATCCAGCTCCCTTGAAAACCATGATGCCTCTATTACTGAGAGACTACTCAATAACTAATGTACCTGGAGATAGATCGGATACTCATGGCAAGTGAATGTCTGTTTAAAAAAACAAATCACTTCAAGGATCGATCATGCAACACTTTGGGTGACTGTTGGGCAAGATTTCACAGTAGTGACTCTCAAATTTTGGGAAACTGTTAGCTGGAACTGCACATTACGCATTCTTAGCTGCCAGTGAGACCCACTACTGACTAGAACTACATAGAGCGTAGTCCATCTAGGTTTACTGTGGAATGGAACTTCGCAATGCGCAATTTAGTTTGGCTTGAATGTTGGCTTGTACTGCGCATTGCATAATCCCAGTGGGAAAGACTGGGCACTGTCTCCCAGAACTGCGCATAGCACAGTTGAAGGCCAGTGACAAGCAACCTCTGTGTAATTCCTGGAGCCAAGCTAGAGCCTTGATGTTCAAGAATGCATAGAGGATGTCAGGGAAAGCAAGATTTGAGCCAAGGCAGTTCATATCTGCCTAAGGGAAGCTTGTAAACGAGTAGATCTGAATGCATGCATGAAGGATGGTGCAAATGGGAGTGAATGATCATGCATGCAATCAAAACCAATGCAAGAATCAATCAAACAGACGAACAATGAAGCTGATGGACATGGTCGCTGCAACAATGACTGCTGGTGCAAAGACAATGTCATGCATGTGACACTAAGAAAGACAATGCAAAACTTGAAACAACACTTCTACAAGTTAAAACAAACTAAAGCGCTAACGGTCATTCAATAAAACATGAAAAACATCACTCACACAAGCTAAGGAAATAAAAGCAACATAAAAAGCAGCAAAAGACTTGAAAAGAAAAACTTACCCGAAAAATTTGTGCCTATTGTGACGAAGGTTCCTTGATGCCTTGGGAATGCTAGAGCTCCAAGATCGAATCTGTAGAATGATATCTAGGGCATAGTTTAAATATATTTGGTAGATTTAGAGTTTATGATGCTCATGCCACAAATCTAGGAAAAAGTGACACTTATCAAGAAGTTTCTAAACTCAACTTTCATATAACTCCCAGTGGTAAAAAAGATCCCTATTTTTAGGGATGCTTTTTTCCCTTCCAGGAAAGATTGCCATGCATTCATGGGAATATTGTGCAGTTATGGAGGGAACCAGGTAACTTGTTGGCACATGCATCGTACAACAGCATAAGTAATGCTTTTGCACAATTCCTAGGCTAAATGGCTCTGGCTGCTTCTCATGCTCTGCACAATTTCCCAACTGAAGACAAGCTTCCAGCTGGGTCTGCGCAATTCTTGAGCCGAAGCCCAGTGTCTGGATGTTATACGCAATTTCTCTGAGAAAGGTTGTCTGTGAGACTACTTTGTGCATTTCTAGAGAGAAGGGATGACTGCTAGGCTTCTCCACACAATTCCTAAGAGCGAGGTAGGTTTCCCTCTAGGATTACACAATTTTACAAGACAATGTGAGAACTAGATGTGAACCAAGTCACGGGGTTAGCTTGTGGTTGGTCAGCAAAAAAAGTTAGCGAACACAAGCTACAAAGTGAAAGATAAATTCAAATAAAACATAAGCACCTGAGTAGTGCAAGACATGTTTCTGAGATTTTGAGGCGGGAGGCTCCAAAATAAAGCGAAGGAAAAAGTTTGGAGGGTGGTTGTAGCCGCTACAACATTGGCGACACACTGGTAGAACTCCAACTCTCTATACAGACTTTGTTTCATGCAAAGTAAGTATAACTCCTCTAGAATTATTGTTCTATTCTTTGATCATCATGGCTTCTTCACTAGCTTGAGTTAAAGAAATATTCCCTACCATTCTCTTGATCGGTCAACACACATACCAAGCCAAGTGAATTGAGTTGTTTCAATTTGGGAACAGGGGTATGTTCATGCATAAGTAATATAACTATCAAAGTTTTAGTTTCATCTCTAGTGTTGCTCCGCTGCCAGCAAGCTTGGACAGTACCTTGGCGCAGTCACGCAGGAACACAAGCATCGCTCTACTGCCAGTGAGCTTGGTTGGTACCCCAACAGAGTGACTTGCATCGCCTCTCTACACAGGAATCCTTTCCTTTTTTCCTTTATTTTATTTTTCATTTTTCATTTTTTTCAGAGAACTGTGCATAGACGCTTATTTATTTCATGAGGCAGAAGAGGGATCTTGACTTATTGAGAGAAGAAGAATTTTCCCCTTCATAGAAGTATGTTATATATACCTTTGAAATACTTTTTAAGGTTTTCCCCCTCACCTTACTCTACTTGACGAAGCTGACAAGGGTTAACCAAATTATATAAAAATCGAATAGAGTAGGCAAAACTAGTTAAAAGTGAAAGTGTTGTGTTTTCACCATGACTCACTCTGAACAGAACATATTTTCTAGCAGGGTAACATCGACTTAAGACAACAAGCTCTTCATCAAAAAGAGAGGGAAATAGATAACCAAACATTGATAGCTATACAAGTCCTCTTGTACTTCACCTTGTTTGTCTCAAGAGCCAAACACGATTTCATGTGAAGCTAAACCTACAAGTACATAACAAGAAAAAAACAAACAAGCAAAGGACAAAAGTAAGAAAAACAAGTAAGAAAAGAAAAACATGCAAGCAAAGAAAGCAAAGAAACTTGAAAGAAAACACTACTCCTACTGCTATGCTAAATAGTGCACGACCCTACTGAAGTGAAGTGATATTTCCAATGTAGCAATCAGTGCATTGGTTGACCCATGTTGGTGTACGCATGGTTGACAGGAAATATATACAAGTAAACCAACGCATAAGAAATATAACACAGTAAAAACCAACATGCTCGAAGTTTGAATGTGTCCATAGAAAATAAAAGAGTAAAAGCGCAAGACGAACATTCTACGGACGTACCATGGTGTTGCAACGCAGTGTGTACAGATGATGAGCATGTACACTTGTTTGACCATAAAAAACGTGAAAAAATGAAAAGGGATGAAAAATTTCACTTAATGAGAGGGATTGTTGTGTATGATTCCTCCAATGCATGAGAGATGGGATCATGTGATTGAGGTGGAGGATGTGAAATCTGTAAACAAGATTGGTCTTCAATGCAGAGGGGAGAGTGATAAGGAACCTCGACTGATTCAACAGATTTTTGATCTAAAGTTGAACTGACCTTAAGACAATGAGGACCTGACATAACCATTAGCTCGAGATAAAGTGCCTCGACAACTTAAGGGGTTTCCACTTCATCATCAGGTAGATCGTCAAAGACCGATGGTTTAGAAATATCAACAACAAATGAATTGACATCGTGATTGAACTAAGGAGTGAAGAGATCATGACAACCATGATCATAAAATTTGATATATTCATCGGAATCCTCATGATTTGATGAATCGTATAGAACGGTTGATGAGAAACAATAATGTCCACCCTCTAAGTTTTCAGAAATAAAAGATGATAGATTGGGTGGATTCAGAAAGAAAGATGTGTCCTCTCCTCAATCAAATGACAAATTGACTTCCGGTGTGTTCTGTGAATGATTAGAAGTAAAAACATTCGAGGATGGATTTTCATAGTACAAGTTAGAAATGGAAGAATCACAAAATATGTTAGGAAATATCGGATGAGGTGCGGACAAAAGGAGGTCATCCTTCACCGCAAGTTTTTCTTCATATTCCCACACATACTCATCATAAATGACAGTGCAGGTTGGTTGCTCAACACCAACCCCATCAACAACTTGATCCTCGGGAAAAACAAGTGTGGGGTCTGGAACGGGAGAACACAACATAATACAATCTGGAGGATCAACATAACGAGTGGACGGAGGTTGAGAGAACAAGTTCATGTGACAACCAATAGGATTGCAAGCCAAATCTGCGTAGATATCCATAGCAGGTGGGGTGGGAGGATGTGATAGTTCGAAAGATGGGTTTGCAACTTCTCTCACCTCACACTATGGAGTTAGAGTTGTTTGATGAGAAGCGGAAGGAGTGTCACTTGTGAAAACAACCTTGTCCATCTTAGATTTGGTAGATCTAACACCGAGGTATGCTGGGAGGGGTTCAAATGATTCCAACACATGTGGATTTTAAGATATGTGAAGAAGATACTGAAATATTTCATGAATAAATTTCCAATCAACTTCATCTTCCTGGATTTCAAAAGTGAGATTTTGGAAGCGTTTCCAAAATTGCAAAAGAGATTCATCATGTGCTTTTCGTAATTCCACATTTTTTTATTGAGTTCTTTTCGATCATAATGATAGAAAGAACAGGCCAACTCTCCGATCATCTGATCATAAGAGTGGATGGAGGTTGCGGGAAATGTGTCACACTATTGCAGTGCATTCCCTCAGAACGTGAATGTGAATAGCGAGAAGGCAATGTGGTCCTCATGGATTTCATTCCTTTCAAAGAAGCCCATTAAAGCCACTCCATAACTAAGCAAATTTACTCTGACTTCACCATTATATGTGTTACGTGAGAAGTCATTAAAGAGATCCAAACACACTTCAAAATTGAATACATGAGATAGACATGTTGGAGGACTCAACTTGTCATCCGGCCCTCCTTGTAGCACCATAAATGTTGACGGTGTTGGACCCCCCAACATGTCAGAGGATCTCCCCGGTAAGGAGTCCCAACTAGACCTGAGATCATTTGGAGTAGGAGTCCCAACAATGGGTAATAAAGAAATGCCTTGACTGTGATAGCGCACAGAGGTAAGTCTAATATATATTTGTCGGAAGAAAGTGTGTGATGTTGCAGCGAGTCAAGTGAAATGCATGGGGGTTCTAACACATGAAGGGTAAAAGGAAGTGTGTCCCTTAGAAGCCTGTAATAGTACGTAACGTGAAAGGAACACACAAGTTGAATGACATCACAAGCTAGAAAGCAGAATAGTACACAATCCAAAGTGATGGATTAAACCAACAACACAATTTCAACAAGATTCGTACAATCATATACAAAATAGTTCATACACGAATGCGTAAGTTGAATGATTTTGATTTAAACAGGAACGCAATAGATTATAGAGATAACCATAAATACAGAGATGCGATAACCATAAATACAGAGATGCAGCGGAAATAATACTTCATTTCATTAATGGAAAAATATCGAAATATGCTTACAACCAGAAATGGAAATAAACCAGCTAGGGCGATGGTAGCTTATCTCTGAGAAGAGATGTGTTGGCTACATGCCTCTGAACTGTTCTGAACTGTGTTACAATGAGGCTCGAAAGCCTATTTATTGTTGAGAAACAATGGAAAACCCTTAACATTCCGAATCTAATCCTAGAAGATGAAACGCCAAATTGTGGGCCCCATTTGGGTAAATTGGTACATCAATTTCCCGGGGTCGTAACTTTGGCATACGATCTCCGTTTGACGTGTACAATAGCTCGTTAGAAAGATCTATCTGAGCACTACCACTTTGGGAGGCAACATCGGTCCATGGACCAATGTTGCCCCAGATTCCAAAAAAAACGTCGTTTAGGGCCTCAAAACAGCTCCGGAAGTTCAGGACTAGAAAAATTGCTAAAAATAGTAAATTGTGCTGCAATTTAGGAAACTGAAAAGACTGAAAGAGACAGTTGTGGGGGTCCAAATGGGATAGGTGGGTGGCCACCAACATCCACCTGGATCATTCCTCCCCCCTTAGGAAGCAATGGTCCCCATTGCGTTGAGTTCCTCCATCTGCTGAACTTGTCCCGCAATCTCTGATGTGTCCAGTAATGGTGGGAAGCATGGTCGACGGTGGTCCATATTGAACACTTGGTGCAGGCAAAGGAATGGAGGAATGATGTGCTCCAAAGCATTGTTCCCCACAGCCTTAGTACTGCTGTAAGGACCATGTCGGAGTGGTCTGAGCTTCTGATGGGTTCTGGTAAGGCATTCTCTATGTCGATGAAACCAGACTTTGTTGCCCACCTGAAACTTGTGTGGTACCCCTGTGGGTGAGGAGAAGTTGTTCCTGTGTTTTGTCATGACCGTATCCCTTTGTTGCTGCTGTTGCGTGGAGGAACCTTTTGCAGGGGTCATGGATGTAGCAACGATCTTCTCCTTACTTTGAGAGTGAACCAGACAAATGAATTTCCTGTTCTGTGATATGAGCTTGCTGCCTTTCTTGGTATTGATCAAAGATGTGGCAGTAGGTGGGGCTACCTCCGGTATCCTGTATAATGAATTATTCAAAGAAATAATGATAGCACGAGGCCTGGACTCATACACAGCATGTCGCCTCCACAAGTATGGCTGGCCTAATAATACATCACAAACATCTAGAGGTGTAACATCACACAATACCTCGTCTGTGAAGGGTTTGATGCTGTAGGGAAGGCGGCACTACTGGCGAAACTTTTAGATCTCGTCCTTCGTGAAGCCACCCGATACTGTATGGCTGTGGGTGTGGTGTAGTCGGTAGGCCCAACCGCTTCACGACCTCTGCTGAAATGAGGTTCTTTTGGCTGCCACTGCGACAATGAATTGTAGCGGCGAACCCTTCACCCACATCTGTGAGTGGAAAAGACGCTCCCCTTCCTCTGGATTTTCGGGCTCATCTTTCTGGATCTTGGTGGTGGCAACAGTGGCGCTGGGATCCACATCAATGATCTGCTTCCCTTTGCCATTTCCCTTGTCGGGTTCTGGCTCAGGGTCAGAACATGCATCTGATTCAGAAGCCTTTAACTCGGCCACCAGCGACTGCTTGGTCCGACACTCACTTGTGTTATGAGTGGGACTCTTGTGGAACTCACACCACTTTCCTGTGTCCTTCTTCGGCTTCGTGGTGTTGTTCTTTTCTTGCGGCTTCGACGGGTTGTCTTGGGTCACCCCACCTTGGCTTTGTCCTTTGGGCTTCGGATTTGCAGATCCAAAGTCTCGCTTCTTTTGTTTGAACTTTTGCTCGATTTTGACAACGTATCGGTATGATGTGCTGAGCCAGGAGATGTTCAAGAACACCATCTCTTCTTAGATGTATCTGTGTAGGCAGCCGCGGTATTTGAGTACCAGATGTAGCTCAGAATCTTTGATACCCAATTGTGTGCGAAGGGTATGAAAAATGTTTGTGAACTCCGGCACATCTTGGTCTCGTCCCTGCCGCAGTGTGGTCCATTTGATGTATTTGTCCTCATAGCTTCCGACAGGGTAGTACTGCTCCTTGATGGCATCCCGGAAGTCATTCCAAGTGGGTGCGGCTGAAAATAGTGAGCCTGTACTTTCATCCTTCTGCTCGCAATAGGTTTCCCACCAGTCCTTGACGTGGGGGGCTGCTTTGAGAAGAGCGAAAACAATCTTTTCCCGATTTGAAAATTCATGAACAGAAAAATACCCATCTAGCATATTTAACCATTTATCTACGGCATCTACGTCTATTTGACCCTCGAATATGGGGATTTCAAAATTAACTTGTACCTTGAAAGGTGTGGCATTTCCAGAGTCGCTGTTGGAAGCCGATGCGTCGCCTCTGGGTAGCCGCTGAAGGATCTGCACAAAGCTATCCATCATCGCGTTCCTTTGCCGCTCGAGCGCTTCTTCGAGCAAGATTTTGATAAGATCTCGTGCCCCCTCGTCTTTCTTCTCATCCGCCATGGGAGGCCGTCGGGATTTGCGAGGCTGGTCTTGCAAAGGTTCGACCAGTTCAAGCCCTAACTCCTTATATCCCGACCTCGTTGGGGACATGCAAAGAAAAACAGAGAAAAAGCAGACCGCTCTGATACCACTGATCCGGATTTAAACAGAAATGCAATAGATTACAGAGATAACCATAAATATAGAGATGTGATAACCATAAATACAGAGATGCAGTGGAAATAATACTTCATTTCATTAATGGAAAAATACTGAAATATGCTTACAACCAGAAATGGAAATAAACCAGCTAGGGCGATGGTAGCTTATCTCTGAGAAGAGATGTTTCGCTACATGCCTCTGAACTGTTCTGAATTGTGTTACAATGAGGCTTGAAGGCCTATTTATTGTTGAGAAACAATGGAAAACCCTTAACATTCCGAAATCTAACCCAAGAAGATGAAACGCCAAATTGTGGGCCCCGTTTGGGTAAATTGGTACATCAATTTCCCGGGGTCGTAAATTTGGCATACGATCTCCGTTTGACGCGTACAATAGCTCATTAGAAAGATCTACCCGATCACTACCACTTTGGGAGGCAACATCGGTCTATGGAACCATGTTGCCCTAGATTCCCAAAAAAACGTCATTTAGGGCCTCAAAACGGCTCCGGAAGTTCAGGACCCAAAAAACTACTAAAAATAGTAAACTATGCTACAATTTAGGAAACTGAAAAAACTGAAAGAGACATTTGTGGGGTCCAAATGGGATAGGTGGGTGGCCACCAACATCCACCTGGATCATTGAATAACATACATTGCTAAAGCAACTAAAATAGTCTAACCACAATAACAACATATGCATGAAAATGTGTTTGATTTGTTATATATATATATATATATATATATATATATATATATATAAAGCGAAATTTCCATCCATACATACACCATTGACAACCACTAGCCCCAATAGTGGAACATTACAGTCAACACCGCTTTCTCCTCCAAAGAGATCTACTTGCTTTGCACTATGAAGAAGCCAAGGCTTGTCACAATACTCTCCAAGCCTTCTCTAAGCAATGCCTAGCTAAAAGATTAGCTCCCAAAAGCATCTACTATGAGTTATGAGGTTCCATATATAGCAAAGGGTGGGATGACCCTTGACATTCCCCTTTGACTCTTGGACTACCCTCATGACTCTTCACATTACAAGAGTGATTGTTCACATTCCACTAATGACACTTGGAATTTCACTAACAACATATTTAAAATAATACAATTTCCACATATACCCATGTGGGACAAAAATAGGCTTGAGTTAGCTTGACAAGAAAAACAACATCACTCGGGGTCTTGGGAAAATACCAACTCAGTAACCTCCTCGCGGTGATCTTTGGTGACAAACTGATACCAAGCTTGGTACTGCTTTATTGTGTCCCTGTACTATTTGATGGAATCTTTGTTGAATTAGACCCTTGCCTTCATGGCTTCAGGGTATATGGTTCTGAAACCTCTATCCAGCTCATCCCGAAGCATGCACAACATTGTCCTGAGTGTAGATGGACCACTGATGTACCTTTGCATGTTTTGTGCGCCAAGTTGCAAGTCATCGTTGGTGGCTATGCGCATCAACTACTCTATGTACTTATCGACATCTACCATGACTTGTTTCTTCCTCATGGCTTCGATGAGGGTTCCGATGGAAGAAATCTTATGTGTTTGTACTATGAAATCCAAACTATTGAAAGCAACCATGCATAGGAAGCCTTAGTGCCAGTGAAGAGCGGAGGGAGCTGCTCATAATTTCAGATCTGCATCTAAATCTCAGCTTTGTCTAGCTCAGCATGTGGCTTCATCTTCTTATGCAAGTAAAGTGAGGCTCCCTTGTACCTCATTGTCCATTGTTGCATGTGCGCAATAGTAGTGTGAATGTATTTGAGATTTTGGGTTGTCTGCGCGGACTGCTACTGAAAGTCGTATAGATGGACAACCACTTTGTGAATAGTGACAAATATTTTATACATTGTCTGCATGGTGGCCTCCAAAGTTTATATCTCCACCACTATTGTTTTCTTCATCTCTATCATGGAGGATCCTACGGACTGCTCTGTTCTCTCCCTAGAATTTTGCAAGTCCTTCGCCATTCGATCATTCTCTGCTATCAAGAACTTGATCATTGAACTCGTGGCTTCTTCACAAGCCTTAGAAGCTTCGGTCATGGAAACTAGATGTCTTCTAACATCTGGTACAATCACCCTTTCTTCTATGTGTGTAGGTGATGTATGATCACCCGAGAGCTTCTTTCTTCATGCCTGTACAATCCTCTATCGTGTCTCGTCAAATGCCAAATTGTACACATTCGTCTCCGGATCATCTTCAAGGAGAAAAACTTATCCTTGCTCGCTCGGGACTGGTTGTGGTTCTGGAGGTGACAGAAACTTTGGTCCTTGGTCGTGATTTACAATTAACTTTATAAAAAAACTTCACATTCACAAATATTAAGGCCATGGTGTTAAGCATAAAGATTAGAACAACCACTTAATTTGTGACTGATGAACTTCGATAGACAGTAAGAGAACCTATCGGTATGATAAAATTTTATAACCAATGTATATCGCACGAGTTTGAGTTTTCGGTACGGGGAACCTGTATTTGGCACTGCTAGAGCTTTACTCAAATTTATAGGAAACATCAAGTTGGGAGCAACAATAATATAATATATTAAAATTTAATATATATTAAAACTAAAAATAAATTTATTTATTTATTTTATCGAAAATTTATCAATCAATTTCTATTTCTATTTGGAAAAGAAATATGTAAAATATTGAACTTTGAAACACTGACAAAAAAATCAAAATATTAATCCATCAACAATTTACCAATAAAATTCCTTCCCAACAAAGAAACATGCTAAACTCCCAAACCTGATAAAGGTTATTATTACTTGATTATTATGTGGTTTCATGCAACCCTATATTATATTCAACTTCGAAATTCAAAACACGCTACTCTATTTTCATTACTTGATTATTATGTGATTTCATGCAACCCTATATTATATTCAACTTCAAAATTCAAAACACGCTACTTTATTCCTTCCTAGCAAAGAAACATGCTAAACTCCCAAACCTGAAAAAGGTTATTATTACTTTATTATTATGTGATTTCATGCAACCCTATATTATATTCAACTTCGAAATTCAAGTTCGGAAATTTATAAAATGAAACTAACTAACACGCTACTCTTTCTCTTTCTGACCATCATTGTAATTTGTTGAACCACTACTCTTTCTCTTTCTGACCATCACTGTAATTTGTTAAATCTTAACAACAGAAGCTACCAAGGAATCACTGGAAATTGCCTATATTTGGTTGAAATCTTTGCTACATCTCCACATCTTTGTAGCTTTACAGAGCTCATGAATTCTAGCCCCCTAACTTGGTATGTATCACTTAGAAAATAAACACAAAATTTGCTCAAAATAAGTACCTGAAACATTAAAATTTGTTCCAATGAAACTCCCCAAACATTAAAATTTGTTGCAATGAAGCTCTCAAAAAGCTCCAAAATACCCACTAAATCTCTGAACGAGGCTTAAGGCCGTTTTGGAGCATTTCCTACCAGCTCCCAAGTACACCATTAACACACTTGATACAAAGGATATGCCTTAGCTGTAGAAGAGAATGTCAGTCACAACGGCAAACCGAGAATACCAAGAATTCTGAAAGTTAGAAGACTTTGAGTGAGAAATAATCACTGAAGTAGTGAGAGTAAAGTGCTTCACAGCCGCCTCCGACCGACTGCTATATTGTGTAGGCAAAACCCTGTTTTGAGTTATGCACTGACATAAGGCATGAGGATGATCAAGGGTAATTATCTTTTTGGTAAGCTAGATGTTATTTATTATTTAGTAGTTACTATTTTAAATTTCTATTCAATAAATGCTTTAAAAAAATGTGAAAATGTAAACCTATTTAATAATGATAAACATCTAAATTTAAATATATAAAAAAATGTAACATTAAAAGTTTCAAAAACAAAATATACAAACATAAAAGATTTTCCAGACCATAAGATCTTGTTTTCTGCCTACAAAAATAGAATGCCTATCATGTAATTACAATCACTTGTCCATGAATACCACTCCTCAAAGATCTTATCCTTTATTCGATGTAATGATTTGAATTTGATTCATCTTTACTAAAATTATTTCAAGTTATTATTACATACGACTTGAAGATCTCTTTTCGTAATATTTTATAAATTTCAAACTTCCACAATGTGTTATAAATTTTAAACTCATGCATTATGTTATGTTAGGATTATATTTAATTTTTGTCTGATGATTTGGAGATTTAATATGTTTCACAAACAAAATTCATATTTGAAATTGAGACTCGTCTTAACCTAGTTTTTCTAGAGGTTTTGAATATCCCGGACCAATAAGGAACTAATTTGAAGCCTTCAATCTCCGATTCATTACTACCAATGAGAGTAGTTTCAGAGTAGTTTCAGCCTTCCAATATGCACGTGGCTAGTCAAGATAACTATAGACTCATTTGTTAGCGTTTAGTCAAGGTAAGTTTGATGGTTTGTAGAAATTGTATGTTGTTTGTTTTTAATGGGGAAAACGTAGAGAATATTTGTGTTTTTCTTGTCGATATGAAAAATGGAGAAGCTGTTTGTTGCAATGCTTATACTCTTTCATTACAAACGCATCCATTACGATTATTTCTACATGTGTTTACATATACTAAATAATTCACATGTCCGTGGAATAATTTTGTACGTTGCGATCCGATCAATAACTTACTAGTAATTGTCTCTTTCCTGCCCTCCAATGAAAAAAATCTGATGAATGTAAATCCCACCTTTTTCTCTCTCACTCAGGATCAACCGCCATGATTCATTTATATTCCGCATGACTCTGCTGCATACTTTCATATTCATTGGATATCTGAAAATTGAGATTAAAAGTAAGTTCACAGTCAAAATAATGAATATGAATTTTGTACTTTATCCGTTACAAATTATATAACTCAGATATCTTTACAATAGAATATCGTTTCACCTCCACTTTGCTTGTGTCTCGGATCCATGATTTCTAAATCTCTATTTTTGGTTCTTAAACACACTGGATCTGTCATTTTTTTTAGTTTTTTTTTTAAATGATATAAGACATAGGAATTTTCAGACAGTCAAAAGTGATTTGAATCTGTGAAAAAAATTTCAAAAAATCTTGCAGTAGCTATGTTTGAATCATGTTTTTTAGGGTGGAAATAGATTAAGCGACATCAAAAACCTCAATTTTTGTCCATGTATAATCCTCTGTTGTGTCTTGTCAAATGCTAGATTGTACATATCTGTCTCCAGATCATCTTCAAGGAGAACAACTTCTCCTTGCTCGCTCGGGATTGATTGTGGTTCTAGAGGTGGCAAACACTGTGGTACGACCTCGGATGCACTCGACATGAGATCGATGTCTTGGTCCTCTAGCTCCTATTCTGTCTCCATGTCTGTTGCCTCAACCAACTGCTCAACCTGCTGAGCAAGTTCCTGAACCTGCACCTACTCACCCTATTCATCATTTGTTGGTTGCTATGTTGTCTCAACCTGTCTCTGTGCAGTTCGTTCTGTCAATGCACTTTGTCTTTCTTCATGTTCCTATTTTTGCCTTTTTTCCCTTTCTCTCCTCTTGAGCTCTTGTTCTGCTTTCAGCTTTCTCTCCTCTCTGCGCTACTCTCCAGTCGCGTTGTCGCCACTTTCATCTATCTCCAAAGCTACTCTCTCAACAAGTGGATCTTCTTTGAAATTGTACATTTTCTCGGCCTCTGCGTTCTCGACAATCTTCATCTTGCCTTTGTATTGCATCGATTTGCTGCTCACTGTTGTTGATGTTGTTGCTTCCTGTGGTGCTTCTGCCTGCGGTGCCGCTTTCCATTTTACAATAATACTGACTGGTTCATTAAGCCTAGAGGAGTTACAACAATACCTCCAAGAATCTTCCTTTGGCCAATGACATGCCCCGTGGACCCATTGGAAGTACACCTTCACAGAGTGGTTCTTTCATATGCAGTGGGGATCATATGGATTGAAACTCCTGGTGTCGAATCCGAACTTCTTCAAGTCCTTGGTCTCGACATCTGCATCTTTGAAGGTACGCATCTCCTACAACCCAATCCGCAAAGGAAGAGAAGGCCATGATGCCTTCTTCCTCCTGTGTAGTGTTTCTGATAACCCTGTGGAGATATATTACACAACCTCTTACATGACCATCTTGTCCATGGAAAACTTTGGTAACTCATGTAGAGATTTCTCCGCACCAAACATCCTGATGAAGGTGCCATCGCGTGAGGCATACGAATCTGCAATGTTGAGCAATGCCTGCATCGCTTCCTGGGACATGCAAGGTGGGTCCTGTTCAAATATCATCTTGTACAGTGAGGCAATGCAGTGGTTAGAAAGCCTCGTCATGGCTGCTTGGTAGCTGCACTCAGAGAGAAACTTGTAATAAACATTCACAGCTTCCTCTAATGGTGTCCATGTCCAACCCATGCTAGGAACTGTTGTTGGGCACACATTGCATCAAGAAAGTATGCAAACATATAATCTTTCTTGTCCATTGTTAGGCAGATTTTGGGCATTTGACACATGCACTTTTAGTTGAAGAACCAACATGTCCAACCAGTTGAAAGGTCTTCCTTCATTTGCCAACTGATCCAACATAACATCCCAACTCTGCGAGAAGGTCTCCATGCTCTCTTAGTCATACAAGCAACATGCAAAGATGACGAGGAGTTGGTAAGCCTTCCTGAATGACTTCATCTTTTAGACTTGGTTGGGTATCGTCCTAAACTTCGATGGCTCCTTTACCCATCGCTTCAAAATATCTCTTGAGTTCACACTTTTGTTGGAAGTGAAGAATAGTACAACCATATAGTTCACCGGCTGCAGACAATGATACATTTTATGGTAGTTTTCTATCGTGAAGGTGGCAAGCTATGACCCACTCGTGTTGTTCAATGTCATCGTCTCGGGATCACTATGTGAGACAACCCATTGAATGATATCTGCGCACGAGAAAGTGGGGTACCCATATGAAACCTTGTAGAATCCTCAATTTTGAATGTTGACATAGACTTTTCGATCTTCCAAATATTCCTTGAAAGTGCCTACAAATATGTCATTTATTTCTTGCCATGTGATCTTCATGTCCTTTTCTATGAAAAACAATGTGTCTGTAGAGATGAGAAAGTTCAATTGCACTTGTTCAACCATGTCTCCATTGCTTCTCTTTACAATGTCCTTTGATCGAGCTCTCTTGAAAACCATGATGCCTCTATTACTGAGAGACTTCTCAACAACTAATGTACCTGGAGACAGAACAGAAACTCATGGAAAGTGAATGTCAGTTTAAAAACACAAAGCACTTCAAGGATCGATCATGTAATAATTTGGGTAACTGCTGGGCAAGATTGTGCAGTAGTGACTCTCAATTGCTGGGAAATTGTTAGGTGGAATTGCGCATCATGCATTCTCAGCTGCCAATGAGACCTGTTGTTGACTGGAACTACGCAGAGCGTAGTCCAGCTGAGTTGAGTGTGGACTGGAGTTGCGCAATGCGTAGTTTAGTTTGGCTTGAATGCTGGCAGGGATTGCGCTTTACGTAATCCTAGTGGGAAATATTGGGCACTGTCTCCCAGAACTGCGCAGAGCATAGCTGGAGGCTAGTTACAGGCAGCCTCTGTGTAATTCCTGGAGCCAAGCCAGATCTTTGATGTTCAGGAATGCGTAGAGCATGCCAGGGAAAGCAATATTTGAGCCAAGATAGCTCAGATTCGCCTAAGGGAAACTTACAAACGAGTATATCTGAATGCATGCGTGAAGGATGGTGCATAGAGGAGTGAATGATCATGCATGCAATCAAAACCAATGCAAGAACCAATCAAACAGACAAACAACGAAGCTAGTGGAGAGGGTCGCCGCAACGACGACTGTTAGTGCAAAGATAGTGTCATGCATGTGACGCTTAAAAAAGACAATGCAAAACTTGAAACAACACTTCTACAAGTTAAAAAAAAACTAAAACACCAATACTTGTTCAATAAAACATGCAAAACATCACTCACACAATCCAAGGAAATAAAGGCAACAAAAAAGGAAAAAAAAGACTTGAAAAGCAAAATTTACCCGAAAAAGTTGTGTCGATTGTGCCAAAGGTTCCTTGATGCCTTAGGAATGCCAGAGCTCCAAGATCGAATGTGTAGAATGAGCTCTAGGGCATCGTTCATATATATTTGGTAGATTTAGAGTTTATGATGCTCATGCCACAAATCTAGGAAAAAATGACACTTAGCAGGAAGTTTCTAAAATCAACTTGCATGTAACTCCCAGTTCTAAAAATAGATCCCTATTTGTTAGGGATGCCTTTTGCCTTTCCAGGAAAGACTACCATGCATGCATGGGAAGATTTTGCAGTTCTGGAGGGAACCCGGTAACTTGTCAGCACATGCATCGAATAATAGCATGAGGAATGCTTCTGCACGATTCCTGGGTTGAATGGCTCTGGATGCCTCTCATGCTCTACGCAATTTCCCAGCTGAAGACAAGCTTCTGGCTGGGTTTGCGCAATCCCTGAGACGAAACCCAGTGTCTGGATGTTCTACGCAATTTATCTGAGAAATGTTGTCTGCGAGACTGCTCTACGCATTTTTGGAGAGAAGGACTAACTGTTGGGCTGCTCCGCACAATTCCTGAGAGCAAGGCAGGTTTCCCTCTAGGATTATGCAGTTTTCCAAGACAACGTGAGAACCAAATGTGAACCAAGTCACAAGGTCAACTTGTGGTTGGTCAGAAAAACAAGTTAGCGAACACAAGCTACAAAGTGAAAGATAACCTCAAATAAAGCACAAGCACCTGAACAGTGCAAGACATGTTTCTAAGATTTTAAGGAGGGAGGCTCAAAAATAAAGCGAAGGAAAAATTTTGGATGATGGTTGTAGCCGCTACAACATTGGTGACACAATGGTAGAACTCCAACTCTCTGTACGAAACTTGTTTCATGCAAAGTAAGTCTAACTCCTCTGGAATTATTGTTTGATTCTTTGATCATCATGGCTTCTTCACTAGCTTGAGTTAAACATATAATCCATGCCATTCTCTTGATTGATCAACACACATACCAAGCCAAGTCAACTGAGTTGTTTTGATTTGGGAACAGGAATATATTGATGCACAAGTAATATTATTGTCAGTGTTCTATTTTCATCTCTAGTGTTGCTCCGCTGCCAACAAGACTTGACAGTACCCTCGCACAATCAAGCAGGGACACAAGCATCGCTCCGCTGCCAGCGAGCATGGTCAATACCCCAACGAAGTTACTTGCATCGCCTCTCTACATAGGAATCCTCTCTTTTTTTGCCTTTATTTTATTTTTCAATTTTCAATTTTTTTTCAGAGAACTGTGCATAGGCACTTATTTATTTCATGAGGCAGAAGAGGGATCCTAACTTATTGAGAGAAAAAGAAGTTGTCCCTTCATAGAAGTATGTTATATATACCTTTGACACACTTGTTAAGGTTTCCCCCTCACCTTACTCTACTTGACTAAGCTCACAAGGGTTAACCGAATTATATAAAAATCAAATAAAGTAGGCGGTACTAGTTAAAAGTGCAAGCTTTGTGTTTTCACCACGACTCACTGTGAACATAACGCATTTTCCATCAGGGTATCATCGACTAAAGACAACAAGCTCTTCATAAAAAGGGAGGGAAACATATAGCCAATTATTGATAGCTATACAAGTCCTCTTGTACTTCACCTTGCTTGTCTCAAGAGCCAAACATGGTTTCATGTGAAGCTAAACCTACGGGTACATAACAAGAAAAAAAAAACAAGCAAAGGAAAAAGGTAAGCAAAACAAGTAAGAAAAGAAAAGCATGCAAGCAAAGGAAACAAGAAAGCAAAGAAACTACTCCTACTCCTATGCTAAACAGTGAATGGGCCTACTCACGTGAAGTGATGTTTCCAATGCAGCCACCGATGCATTGGTTGACCCATGTTGGTGAAGGCATGGTTGACAAGAAATATGTATGAGTAAACCAACGCACAAGAAAGATAAGATAGTAAAAACCAACATGCTTGAAGTTTAAATGTGTCCATAGAAAAGAAAAGAGTAAAAGCGCAAGACAAACATTCTACAGACGTACCATGGTGTTGCAACACAGTGTGCACGAACGATGAGCATGTACACTCTTTTGCCCTCGACAAATGAGAAAACATGAAAAAGAAAGAAAAGTTTCACTTAATGAGAGGGATCATTTTGTATGATTCCTCCAATGGATGAGAGATGGGATCATGTGATTGAGGTGGAGGATGTGAAATATGTAAATGAGATTGATCTTCAATGAAGATGGAAGAGTGATGAGGAGCCTGGGGTGTTTCAACAAATTTCTGATCTGAAGTGGAACTAACCTTAAGACAACGAGGACCTGACATAACCATCAGCTCAGGCTAAAGTGCCTTGACAACTTGAGGGGTTTCCACTTCATCATCAGGTAGATCTTCAAAGACCGATGGTTTAGAAATATCAACAACAAATGAATCAACATCATGATCGAATGAAGGAGTGAAGAGATCATGACAACCACGATCAGAAAATTCGATATATTCATCAGCATCCTCATGATCTGACGAATCATACATAGGGGTTGATGAGAAACAATAATGTCCAACCTCTGAGTTTTCAAAAAGAAAATATGATAGATTGGGTGGATTTAGAAATAAAGATGTGTCCTCTCCACAATCAAATGACAAACTGACTTCCGGTGTGTTTTGTTAATTATCGGAAGTAAAAACATCCGAGGATGGATTTTCACAGTACAAGTTAGAAATGGAAGAATCAAAAAAGTGTCAGGAAATAACAGATGAGGTGCAGAAAAAAGGAGATCATCCTTCACCACAAGTTCTTCTTCAAATTCCCACACATACTCATCATAAATAACAGCGCAGGATGGCTGCTCAACACCAACTCCGTCGACAACTTGATCCTCATGAACAACAATCGTGGAGTCTGGAACAGGATAACACAACATAGTACAATACAGAGGATCAACATAACGAGAGGGCGAAGGTTGAGAGAACAAGTTCACATGACAACCAACATGATTGAAAGACAAATATGTGTAGAAATCCAAAGCAGGTGGGGTGGGAGGATGTGATACTTCGAAAGATGGGTTCACAACTTCTCCCACCTTGCACTGTGGAATTAGAGTTGTTTGATGAGAAGCAAAAGGAGGGTCACTTTTGACAACAACCTTGTCCGTCTTAGACTTGGCAGATCTAACACCAAGGTATGTTGGGAGGGGTTCAAATGATTCCAACACATGTGGATTTTCATATATGTGAAGAAGATACTGAAATATTTCATGAAGAAATGTCCAATCAACTTCATCTTCTCGGATTTGAAAAGTGAGATTTTGGAAGCGTTTAAAAAATTGCAAAATAAATTCATCATGTGCTTTTGATAATTCCACATTTTTTTGAGGGTTCGATCCTGAAACCCTAGGCTGCTGGCCTAGGTGACGCAGACAGCCCATCTCAAGGACACGCAGGTACGGGCTGGGCATGATGGAAGACCCTCCGAGGCTAGAAGTCTTCGAGGTAACTTAGAAAGAGACAGCTGGGCGGTTAAACATTTGTTTTTTCTCGGTTAGGGTTCAGTTTCGATAGCTGTCGGTTGGTGTCGGTAGTCCCCCACTGTGGGTTTTTTCAGCGAAGCTTACTCTCAGGCGGTTTTGGAGCAGCAGTAACCGTGACTCATAACGCCTATTGTCCCCAGGCGGTTTCAGGAGCGTTTTTTCAGGCAACGGTGGTTTTTTGAGGTGTCAGTTTTACTGCAGTTTTTACCATGGTGAATCCAAACGAGGCGGTGGATTTAGACCCAGCCCCGGAAGACATTCTTTCGGTCTGGGGAAAGGAGGTCACAGAACAAAACATCGACAAGTTCTTTGGGCAAGTGGGCAGCATTGCATCCGCCACCTTCTCAGTGGGAGGCTCGTGGAGTAACAAAGCACCTAAGGGCTTACTGGAGGAAAGTCTGGAACTGTCTGGTGCGTTCGGCAAAGGTGGCAGGGTCGTTGGAGAGTCAGGAGGCCAAGCGGAGGAAAGCGAACCGAGAGCGAAAATCTTCGGCCCCCATGATTGTAAGGCTTTATCCCCCTCGAAGGTCTTCAGTCCGTCTGGTGGCCTCGAGGACATCATAAATTTCAATTCAAATCAAGGAATATGGAGATCTGTAGGGGGTTTTCAAACTTCAGATAAGGAAATCCGGGATAGAAGCAGGCACCTGGCAGTGAACAGACACCTATTTTCAAAAGGCTCGCCTCAAACTAGCTTGGGTGAGGAAAGGGTTATCTCTGGACTCGGCAAGGTTTCCAATCAGTCGATAGATGATCAGACCCTCTTTCCTGGAAGGGCGGAAGAGGAAGGAAGTCTGATTGTTGGCAAAAAAGGAAACACCCTAGGAGTACTATTTTCTACCTCTTCAGGAAAGGAAGTAAACCCCCCTGCGGTGAATGAGAATGGTGCTCATAGGGTACCAGACAAAACTAGCCTAGAATCATTAGATAGAGAAGTGGAACTGGAACGTGAAAGGGCCGGGGATAAGCGAAAAAAGGCGAAGCCATTGAAAAAGGAAAAGATTGCAGGAAATTTGGTATTAGGAATGGATGTGCAGGTGGAAGATGCTTTGGAAGTGGTGGAGAGTACGCTAGTGGGCAGAGCAAGAGGGAGGTTTGTCTCAGGCATGTTTTTATAGCAGTGGTCGGAGCGTCAATGGAACGAGACCCCAGCAAAGTCCTTTAAAACTGCAACTCTGGTGAAAGGGTGGTTTATGATCAGATTCAACAGTAAGGAAGCTATGGAATGGGTCGAAGGGAGAAATTGGGCTTTTGGGAATCGCCCAGTCTTTTTCAAAAGGTGGTCTCCCTTATTTGACGCTTCCAAGGAGAAAGTGGAGGAATTCCCAGTCTGGGTCAGGGCTCCTGGTCTGCCTCCCTTCCTTTGGGTCGACTCCATATTTACTTCCATTGGAAATCTTCTAGGTACTTTCTTGGAAGCGGACAAGTCCTTCCTCCATACCCATGAAAGAGCAGTGGCCAGGATCTTAGTGCGGCTAAACCCAAATGAAGGACTAGTGGAATCTATCAACTTGCAGTACAGGGATTATGTCTTTGAACAGCTTCTAGATTACGAACTCTTACCTTTCCGGTGCCACAGATGTCATGAGTACGGGCATTTGGCAAGGGAATGCCCACTGGGGAAGCGCAGAAGAAGGACACAGAAAACAGATGAGCAGTGGGAGGATAGTACGAGGAAAGAAAAGGAATCGGTGGAGAAGCTAAGCTCAGATGCAAAGCCTATGGAGGGGGTTCAACTTCAGGAAGACGAAGGCTTAACCCAGGACGGAGGGGAACCGGAACAAGCAAAAGAAGCTCCGAGCTGCACTGAAAAAATCCCAGGCGGAAATGCTGATATCCCTGATAGCGAACCTCCCGGTATGCAGTCAGATCCTTTAAATCCTGCTTTAAATTCTGTTTCTAAAGTTGTCTTCTCGTCTATAGAAACTCCTATGATAAATAGAAGCAATGATGACTTTGTAAACATTGAAAACATCACTGTCGCCATCCCCTCCATTGATCTGAACTGTGAAGTTGGTCCCCATGTAAATCTGGACTCTGGTTTATCCCCCCCGGCTCGCCATTATAACCTTAGATCCCTCAGTAAAAAGCCTGAAATCAATACCGAAATTGTGGAACCGGTGGGTGGATTGGGCCCTTCGTCGTCTAGAAGCTTAAATAAAAAGGGTAGAGGTAGGAAATCAAACCTGTCAAAAGCTCAAGTTAAAGCAAAATTCGATGTGGCCGATGGCAAGCAAATGTCAATTCCTGGGGCGCTTAGAGCAGCAATTCCCCCTGATGCTGTGATAAAATGATTTGCTTGCCATGGAATTGTAGGGGTTTAACCAGTAAACCCAAAAACTGGCTTTGAAGGATCTCATATTGCGCTATAATCCAGACATTGTTTTTCTTCAAGAGACCTTGGGCAGAAGTGTTGACATAGAATCAGCCCTCAGAATTTCCCTTCCAGGGTGGGCTTTCGTAGCTCTAGATGCTGCGGGTCACTCGGGTGGTCTTGCCATAGGATTTAGGGAGGGCAGACTGAAGATCTTGAATCATTGGGGTATGCCTCATGTTCTGGGTATGGAGATTTTATTCCCCAATTTCGATTTCCCTCTTTTGATTGTCAATGTTTATGGACCTTGCCAGGCAAGGGTATCTTTCTGGAACAATCTCCTGTCTAAAGATTTGCTGAAAGATAGGAACTTGATAATAGGAGGAGATCTAAATTTTTCTTTAGGGAATGTGGAAGCATGGGGCCCCTCAGCCAGAGAATACCCTCTTTCAGATTTTTTTGCAAATGCTCTCCTATCTCATAAACTGATAGATGTAAATATTATAAAAGCTAAACCCACTTGGAGGAATAGGAGAACAGGGGAGGAGAGAATAGCGAAGAGGCTGGACCGTTTTCTAATCAGCGATTTGATGGCATCCTGGGGACGGGGGGAATTCTGATCACTTCCCCATTCTGTTAGAACTCTCCAAGCCCCCCCCAAAACCTGCTGCACCTTTCAAATTCAATGCCTCGTGGCTGCAAGAGGATTCTTTTAACCAGCTGTTCAGGAATACTTGGAGACACCCGGGTAGAAGCTCTTTGGAGAACAAAGGGGCTCTCTTTATGGAAAACTTAAAAAGACTAAAGAAAGCAACTCTAGAATGGGCCTCAGCCAGAAGGAAAAAGCAAAATGAGGATTTGGCCAAAATCGATGCAGAACTTCGAATTCTAGAAGAACCTGAGGCAGATGCCTATGCCACTCAGGAGTCCAAAGAAAGAATTGTGGCCCTTGAAAAATCTAGAGCAAAGATTTTACTGGACAAAGAGGAGGAATGGAGGCTTAAGAGCAGGGCAATCTGGCTGAGGACGGGGGATGAAAACACAAAATTCTTCCATAACTATGCAGAAGGCCGGAAAAACGCTAATACAATTTGGAAGCTGAAGGATCCTGAAGGTAGAGAAGCCTCGTATTTTGAGGCCCTTTCAAATATGGGAAAGGCTCATTTTCAATCCCTGTTTTCCGACCCAGGAGGGGCTTCTTTAGCTGAAGTAATTAACACAGCTCAAGTTTTCCCCCGTTTTGTGGAAAGAGAGGAAGCTGATAATCTTTTTAGAGAGGTGACAAAGGAGGAAGTAGAAAGTACAGTAAAATCAATGGCAAAAGATAAAAGTCCGGGGCCGGATGGATGGACAATTGAGCTCTTTCTCCATTTCTTTGATCTGATAGGAGATGAGCTAACTGAAGTGGTGGAGGAATCAAGGAGGAAGGGAGAGATTTACCCCCCTTTTAATGCAACTATCATTTCTCTTATCCCCAAAAAAGAGGATCCGGAATCTTTTGAGGATTTCAGGCCAATATCACTATGCAACTGCATCTATAAAATTATTGCGATCCGCCTAAAACCGATATTGTCAAACTGCATCTCATCTGAACAATTTGGGTTTTTAGATGGTCGTCAAATTCATGAAGCTATTGGGGTGGCCCAGGAAACCATTCACAGTATCAGACAATCAAACAAGAAAGGGGCTGTGTTGAAAATTGATTTGTCCAAAGCTTACGACAGAATCAGCTGGATTTATCTCAAGATGTTACTGACTCACCTGGGCTTCAAGGTGGAGTTCATAAGCTGGATCATGGGGTGCATCTCTAGTGCAAGTTTTGCAGTTTTAATAAATGGGGCTGCTTCTCAATTTTTCAAAGGACAAAGGGGGCTGAGGCAAGGATGTCCTCTTTCTCCCCTGCTTTTCCTCCTAGCAGCAGAAGGACTCAGTAGACTGATATCAAATGCCAAAAGAACAGGTTTGATAAAAGGTTTGGAAGTTGCTGTAAATTTGTTCATTACTCATCTCCTGTTTGTAGATGATATTTTATTATTTACAAATGGGAGTCAAAATGAAATCAAAGAACTTAAAAGTATACTTGATCTGTTCTTGAAAGCTACAGGGCTACAAATAAACTCAAGGAAGTCCCAGCTAATTTTGGAAGGCTTCAACAGACAGGAGGAGCTCCTGATTTCATCTTATCTGCCTTTTGAGACCTGTAATATGGAAAGTCCTTTCAAATATCTTGGATTTTGGTTGAAGCCATCCTCATACAAAAAGCAGGATTGGAATTGGCTGGTGGCCAAAATTGAGCAAAAAATTTCACATTGGAGTTTCAAGTGGTTATCTCGGGCCTCTCGGGCTGGTAGGTTGACTCTGGTGAACTCAGTTTTATAGGCCATGCCTGTTTTTTGGGCAGCCCTAACCTGGATCCCAAAAGGAATTCTCCATAAGATTAAACAAATTTGCAGCAGATTCCTGTGGTCAGGATCAAAGGAGGACTCAGTTCTTCCATGGGTGGCATGGGACAAAATTGCAAGGCCAAAAGACTGGGGTGGATGGGGTATAAAAAACCTTTCTGACTTCAGCACTTCTCTGGCAGCAAAATCCGGATGGCGTATAATCAATTCTGAGAACCTATGGACCAGAGTGGTAAAGCGTAAATATATTGATCCCATTCCTTTAGAAGATTGGATAAGAAATCCAAATAAAAAAGGCAGGAATTTTTCTGTGATATGGAAAGCCACGACAAAGGCTTTTAAAGTCATAGAACAAGGTTTGGCTTGGCAGGTAGGGAATGGTGAAAACCTGAGGATTGGCAGGGACCCTTGGGTGGGATGCAATGAATCTTATGCTTTATCCCGAGACCTGATTGCTCATTTGGATTCAAAAGGAATTGTATGTCTAAATCAGATTGCAATCTTAGGACAGTCTTCCATTTGGGGACAAGCTTGGAAATCAGGGGAAGATCTAGAAATTGATCCCATGTGGAGAAACGAGTGGCAGTTGTTCCTTCAGGAGCTCAAAAGATCCAATGTTAGAATAAAGGACAGGCCAGACCTTTTGGTCTGGGCACATGCTGAATCGGGATCTTATTCCCCAAAGGCTGGGTACAATTTTTTAATGAAGAAAAAGGGGTGGGATGCTCCAGAATGGTGGGTAAAACCTTTGCTCAAGCTAAAATGCCCAAAAAAAGCCAGAATATTCCTATGGTGTGTGTTAAAAAAGAAAATACCTACATGGGATATCCTGCAATCTAGATTCAAACAGGGACCAGGAAGATGCCCCTTGTGCTTTTCAGACTCAGAATCCATTTCCCATTTGTTCATAGCTTGTCCTTTTGCAAGGAAAGTATGGGAAGAGGCGCAAAAATTAATAGGTAAAAGTACAAGATGGGAGGGGGAAACCATTCAAATAGCATGGGAATACTGGTGGAATCACTATTCAGAGAGGAATTTGAGGAACCTTCCTCCCATTATATGCTGGGGTATATGGATAGCAAGAAATAAAAGCATTTTCAGAGAAAAATCCACTCCAGCGGAAGTGATTGCTATCCAAAGCGCAGCCATACTGTCTAGTATACCGGAGCCTGAAGAACCTCAGACATCTTCTCATAGCAGGGAAGAACTGATCAGAGATGGGACCCCTTGGGCCTATTTCGATGGGGCAGCTCAGAATAACAAAACTGGAGCCGGAATTATCATCCATTTAAGCAGGTGTCACTCTATAAAAGCCTCAATGGGCCCAGGGACCGGAACAAACAATTTCGCCGAACTGTCTACCTTAAAACTCCTATTATGCTGGCTCATAAACAGAAATATCTTCTCAGTTCAGATCTTTGGGGATTCATTGAATGTAATCAACTGGGTCAATGGAAAACATAGATGTCAGAATTATCAGCTGAGGCCGCTTTTTGAAGAAATCCAAAATTTAAAGCACTATTTTAATGTGTTCTCTATTGATCATATTTACAGGGACCGAAATGAAGCAGCAGATAGGCTTTCTAAAGAAGGTTTGCAGCAAGCTGTGGGCTCGTGGAGAATAACTGAACAGAACCAGGATCAGATCCGTGTGTCGGATCTCCCACCTTACTCATAATTTTAAAAATATCAGTTGTTTTTAGTTTTTCTTTTGACAGTCTTTCACTATCTGAAAAACAGAGTTGATGTAAACTTTGGTTTTTAGTTTCTGCTATGTTCTATTTTGGACCAATCATATGGAGCTCTTGGTGGTATCCCGTGGGTTGTTTTCCTCTGTAAGGAGACCCACGTTTTTTGGATACGGACAGTCCACTATTTCGACTAAGTTGCCTGGGATAGGTAATGATCCCAAGCTGGTTTGTTAGGTGAAAAAATGATTTTTTGTTTTGTTGATATGTCGGCTGGTGATACACAGAGAAGTGTTTGCTCTCTCTTTGGGACTGATGCAGGTCTCAATATCACAGTTGGTTTCAGGAATGTTAACTCATATGCTTGTAACTTTTTTATTACTTATAAAAAAGTTCGCTTTTTTCCTCGGAAAAAAAATTCCACATTTTTTTATTGAGTTCTTTTGGATCATAATGATAAAAAACACGGGCCAACTCTCCGATCATCTAATCATAAGAATGGATGGAGGTTGCGGGAAATGTGACACATCATTGCAGTTCATTCCCTCAGAACGTGAATGCGAGTAATGAGCATGCAATGTGGTCCTCATGGATTTCATTCCTTTCAAAGAAACCCATGAAGACCACTCCATGACTAAGCAAAGTTGCTTCGACTTCACCATCATATGTGTTACATGAAAATTCATTAAGGAAATCGTCACGACACATTAAAATCGAATACATGAGATAGAAATGTTGGAGGATTAACTGTAATGTAAGTCATGAAAGAATGTGTAGAGATTCAAAACAGACTTTAAGGACTCAACTTGTCATCTGTCCCTCCTTGTAGCACCGTAAATGTTGACAGTTTTGGACTCATCAACATGTCAGGGGATCTCCCCGGTAAGAAGTCCCAACTAGACCTAAGATCGTTTGGAGTAGGAGTCCTAACAGTGGATAGTAAATAAATTCCTTGACTGTGATAACGCACAGAGGTAAGTGTGATATATTTGTCAAAAGAAAGTGTGCGATGTTGCGTTGAGTCAATTGAAATGCATGGGGGTTCTAACACAGGAAGGGTAAAAGGAAGTGTGTCCCTTAGAAGCCTATAATAGTATGCAACCTGAAAAGAACACAGTAGTTGAATGACACCACAAACTGGAAAGCAGAATAGTCCACAATCCAAAGTGACGGGTTAAACCAACAACACACTTTCAACATGATTCATACAATCATATACAAAATAGTTCATACATGAATGCATAAGTTAAATAACATACATTTCTAAAGAAACCAGAATAGTCCAACCACAATAATAACATATGCATGAAAACGTGATGTCTCTGTTTTATATATATATAAAGTGAAAGTTCCATCCATACATATACCATTGACATCCACTAGCCCCAATAGTGGAACATTACAGTCAACATTGCTTGCTCCTCCAAACATATGTACTCTCTCTGCATTGTGGAGAAGCCAAGGCTCATCACAGTACTCTCCAAGCCTTCTCTAAGAAATGCCTAGCTATAATCTTGGCTCCCAAAAGCCTCTACTATGAGTTATGACGTTCTATATATAGCAAAGGCTGGGGTGACCCTTGACATTCCCCTTTGACTCTTGGACTACCCCCATGACTCTTCACATTACAATAGTGATTGTTCAAATTCCACTAATGACACTTAAAATTTCACTAACAACATATTTACAATAATACAATTTCCACATACACCCATGTGGGACAAAAATAGGCTTGAGTCAGCCTGACAAGACAAACAATATCACTCAGGGTCTTGGGAAAATACCAACTCAGTAACCTCCTCGCGGTGATCTTCGGTGACAAACTGATACCAAGCTTGATATTGCTCTATTGTGTCCCTATACTATTTGACGACATCTTTGTTGAACTAGACCCTTGCCTCCATGTCTTCCGGGTATATGGTTTTGAAACATCTGTCCAGCTCATCTTGAAGCATGCACAACATTGTCTTGAGTGTAGATGGACCACTGATGTACCTTTACATGTTCTCTGCGCTAAGCTGCAATTCATCATTGGTGGCTATGCGCATCAATTGCTCTATGTACTTATCGACATCAACCATGACTTGGTTCTTCCTCATGACCTGAGTGAGGGTTCCGATGGAAGGGATCTTATGCGTTCGTACTATGAGATCCAAACTATCGAAAACAACCATGCATAGGAAGCCTCAGTGCCAATGATGAGCAGAGGGAGATGCTCATAATTTCATATCTGCATCTGAATCTGGGCTTTGTCTAGCTCAGCATGTGGCTTCATCTTCTTATGCAAGTAAAGAAAATCTCCCTTGTACCTCATTGTCCATTCTTGCATGTGTGCAATAGCAGTGTGTGTATTTGAGAGTTTGGGATGTCTGCGTGCATTGTTGCTGAAAGTCGTATAGATGGACAACCGCTTTGTGAACGGCAACAAATCTTCTATACACTATCTGCATGATTGCCTCCAAAGTTGATATCTCCACCACTATTGTTTTCTTCATCTCTGTCATGGCGGATCCTGCGGACTGGTCTGTTCTCTCCCTTGCCTTTGCAATTCCTTTGCCATTCGATCATTCTCTGCTATCAAGAACTTGACCGTTGAACTCGTGGCTTCTTCACAAGCCTTAGAAGCTTCGACCATGGCAACTAGATGTCTTTTAACATCTGGTACAATCACCCTTTCTTCTATGTGCGTAGGTGGTGTATGATCACCCGGGAGTTGCTTTCTTCGTGCCTATACAATCTTCTGTCGTGTCTCATCAAATGCCAAATTGTACACATCCATCTCCGGATAATCTTCAAGGAGAAAAACTTATCTTTGCTTGCTCGATACTGGTTGTGGTTCTAGAGGTGGTAGAGACTGTGGTCCTTGGTTGCGATTTACGATTAACTTTATACAAAGACTTCAGAGCCACAAATATTAAGGCCATGGTGTTAAGAATAAAGATTGGAACAACCACTTAATTTGTGATAGATGAACTTCGATAGGCAATAAGAGAACCTATCAGTATGATAAAATTTTATGACCAACGTATGTTGCATGAGTTTGAGTTTTCGGTATGGGGAACCTGTATTTGGAACTACTAGAGCTTTACTCAAATTTATAGGAAACATCAAGTTGGGAGCAACAATAATATAATATATTAAAATTTAATATATATATATATATATATATATATATATATATATATTAACAATAAAAATAAAAATAAATTAATAAATTTATTTTTATCCAAAATTAATCAATTTCTATCTCTATTTGGTAAATAAATATGTAAAATATTGAACTTTGAAACACTGACCAAAAAAATCAAAATATTAATCCATCAACAATTTACCAATCAAATTCCTTCCGAGCAAAGAAACATGCTAAACTCTCAAACTTGAAAAAAGTTATTATTACTTGATTATTATGTGATTTCATGCAACCCTATATCATATTCAACTTCGAAATTCAAGTATGGGAATTTATAAAATGAAACTAACTAACCCGCTACTCTTTCTCTTTTTGTCCATCATTGTAATTTGTTGAATCTGAACAACAGAAGCGACCAAAAAATCACTAACAATTGTCTATATGTTTGTTGAAATCTTTACTACATCTCCATGTCTCTGTAGCTTTACAGAGCTCAGGGAGTGTAGCCCCCTAATTTGACATGTATCACTTAAAAAGTAAACAAATAATACCTTCCGTGTTCAAAATAGATACCTAAACCCATCAAAATTTACTCAAAATAAATATCAAAAACATTACAATCACTTGTCCATGAATACCGCTCCTCACGGATCTTATCCTTTATTGGATGTAACAAAAAGTATGCCTCTAATGATTTGAATTTGGTTCATCGTTACTAAAATTAGTTCGAGTTATTACTACATACGACTTTGAAGATCTCTTTTGATAATATTTTATAAATTTCAAATTTCCACAATGTGTTATAAAGTTTAAACTCCTGCATTATGTTATGTTATGATTATATTTAATTTTTGTCTGATGCTTTGGAGATTTAATATGTTTCACAAACAAAATTCATATTTGAAATTGAGATTCATCTTAACCTAGTTTTTCTACAGGTTCTGAATATCCCGGGCCAATAAGGAACTAATTTGAAGCTCTCTAAGCTCTCCTTAGCCTTTTCATCTTCGATTCATTACCACCAATGAGAAAGTAGTTTTAGCTTTCCAATATGCTAAAACTAGATAACTCTAGACTCATTTGTTGGCGTTTAGTCAAGATAACTCTAGACTCATTTGTTGGCGTTTAGTCAACGTAAGTTTGATGGTTTGTGGAAATTGTATGTTGTTTGTTTTTAACGTGGAAAACGTAGAGCCATATACTCACTAGAATATTTGTGTTTTTCTTGTCAACATTAAAAATGGAGAAGCTGTTTGTTGCAATGCTTATACTTTCATTACAAACGCGTCCACTACAATTATTTCTACATGTGTCTACATATTCTAAATAATTCACTTGTCTGTGGAATAATTTTGTATGTTGCTCTCCAATAAAAAAAAATCTTATGACAGTAAATCCCACCTTTTTCTCTCACACTCATGATCAACTGCCGTGATTCATTTATGTGGATTGGACTCATTTATGTAAAGGGCATGACTCTGCTGCCTACTTTCATATTCATTGGATATCTGAAAATTCAGATTAAAAGTAAATTCATAGTCAAAATAATGAATATGACTTTTGTACTTTATCGGTCACAAATTATATAACTCAGGTATCTTTACAATAGAATATCGTTTCACCTTCACTTTGCTTGTTTCTCCCATCCATGAATTTTAAATCTATATTTTTGGTTCTTAAACAGAGTCGATTTGTGATTTATTTTGGTTAAAAAAAATAGAATTGCTATATTTAAAAGTGGCTTGAATTTAGGTATAAAAAAATCTTGTAGTAGTAATGTTTAAATCATATTTCTTTTTTATAGTGGAAATAGATTCAGCACCATCAAAAATATGTAGGGCAACCAAAATCTTGAAATTTGACATCTATAACTTGAATTTACAAAAATTCCTATCAAATTTTATCAAAATTTTACTGAATTTACATAATTTTCAGAGCTAAAAAAGCATTCCATTTAGACCAAGGCTTTTTAAACTACTAAACACATTTCTTTTAATTTGTAATCTCCTTTTTCATGTGTCAGAAAAATTTATACCAAATTCCTCGAAATTTTCGGTTGAGAGTTTTGACGAACTGCAAGATTTTTCGGTGAAAAGTCAGCAAGAATCCTAGATTGGCAAGAATTCTCTTCCATAATTTTTTATTTCGCTGAAAAACATTTGGGCAAAAAAATAGGTTTCAATGTGCCAAAATTTTTTGTTACAATAATTTTTTGAGGAGTTGTTTTAGTGTGATTTTTTGGACTTTCTGTGCCGTAATCCGTAAAAAAAAATTGAGGTGAAATCTTGATTTGTGTTATTTAAACTGGTTTTTTGACTGTATATATGGATTGAGCACCCTGAAAAACCCCTAGGGCACTTCGATTGTGCAGGGGTTACCCATCAAGCTTGTGATTTCAATCAATTCCTACGAGATTTTAGAGAAATTAGACCAATTACCCATCAAGTTTGACAGCTATAACAGTGGATCTTGCATATGCAGTGGGGATCATACAGATTGAAACTCTTGGTGCCGAATCTGAACTTCTTCAAGTCCTCGGTCTCGACATCTGCATCTTTCAAGGTACAAATCTTGTACAACCCAATCCACAAAGGAAGAGTAGGCCATGGTGCCTTCTTCCTGCTATGTAGTGTTGTTGATAACCCTGTGGAGATGTGGTACACAACCTCTTGCATGACCAACTTTTTCGTGGCAAACCTTAGTAACTCATGTGGAGGCTTCTTCGCGCCAAACATCCTGATGAAAGTGCCACCAGGTGAGGCATACCAATCTGCAATGTTGAGCAATGCCTACATCACTTCCTGGGACATGAAGGTGGGTCCTGTTCAAATATCATCTTGTACAACGGGGCAATGAAGTGGTCTGATAACCTCGTCATGACTTCTCGGTAGCTGCACTCAGAGAGAAACTTGCAATAAACATTCACGACTTCCTCTAATGGTGTCCATGTCCAACCCATGCCAGGAAACTGTTGTTGGGCACAGATTGCATCAACCAGGTATGTGGACATATAGAATCTTGCTTGTCCATCCTTAGACGGATTCCTAGCATTTGACACATGCACTTTTAGCTCAAGTGCCAACATGTCCAACAAGTTGAAATTCCTTTCTTCATTTTCCAATTGATCCAACATAACAACCCAAATCTGCAGGAAGGTCTCCGTGCTCTCTTGGCGATACAAGCGACATGCAAAGATCACTAGGAGTTGGTAAGCCTTCTTGAGTGACTTCATCTTGTAGACCTAGTTGGGTGTCATCCTGAACTTTGATGGCTCTTTTACCCAACTCTTCAAGATATCTCTCAAGTTCACATTGTTGTTGGGAGTGAAGAATAGTGCATCCATGTAATTCACCAGTTGTGGAAAATGATACATCTAATGGTAGTTTTTTGTCCTGAAGGTGGCAATCTGTGTCCCACTTGTGCCGCTTAATGTCATTGTCTCAGGATCGGTATGTGAGACAACCCAGTGAATGATATCGATGCACGAGAAGGCGGGGTACCTGCATGCAACCCTGTACAAGCATGACTTGTGAATGTTGACATAGAGCTTTCAATCTTCTAGTTCTTCCTTGAAAGTGACTGCAAATATGTCCTTTATTTCTTGCCATGTGATCTTCATGTATTTCTCTACGAACAAATGTGTGTCTGCATAGATGGGCAAGTTCAATGGCACATGTTCAACCGCATCTCTAGTGTTGCTCTCTACAGTGTCCTTTGATCCATCTCTCTTGGAAACCAATATGCTTCTGCTACTGAGAGACTTCCCAACAACTAATGTACCTGGAGACAAAGCAGACACTCATGTCAAGAGAATTTCAGTTTAAAAATGCAAAGCATGTAGGTTTTAACCCCATACAGAAATTACCTGCATACGAATTCTAAAACACATAAAATAAATAATGCGAGAGCATAACACATAAAACACATATACATAGAGATTTTCCCCTGGATCCCAAAACTAGGACTGTTATAGACATATTTGGGCACTGCAACCCCAATCGCATATGTCCATAAACCAAGGGCTTCTAAGTCCCTAAAATTGTTGTTTCATACACTAAAGGAGCAAGGTCAGCTGATTACATTATCTCCCAGAAGTTCTCCCTAAAAAACTACTCAGAACTAGTCAAAATAGGACCATATAGACTGCTCAGTGCTAAGGGTGCGATGCATCTCACCTGCCACATGCAAAAAGTGAGATGCATACTGAAAATCCCTTCTGTAGGGTGCGATGAGCGAGAGCAGACAAATGGCAGAGGCAGTTGGCTAGGTGGAAACCCAGAGAATCTTCTAGAAACTACCCATTTTACACTTGCCTCTCTGAATTCACCCAGGGATGAGTAAGAGATCATGAAATATCCAAGTGGAACCAAGAACTATCATAGAGATGACACTAATCAAAATCCCAAAAGCTGACTCGCCCACTTGCAAACATCTATGTATGGATCCCTCATCCTAAAGATCCAGAGGCTGGAATTTTGTAATTTGCAAGGAAGTGTTGTTGGTTTCTCTTTGAAGACATTGTTGGGTGATATTGCTTTGTATGAGGTGAAGAGGGCTTTCATGCTGGGAGGATGATGTTGGATCAGATAGCCTAGTTGTAATCCTCTCTTCTACTACTTCTATCAATAAAGCTATTTGAGTTTTCCTCCATATGCTTGTATATCTCTGAATCTTGTATTTGTATATGCATTTGTATGGTTAATGTACATCTGATCCTACATTATTTATGGTTATAGATCTCTATGCTTTGATGGTATATTTCTAGCTTGACTCTACAGGTGTTCTTCAAAGCGGGACAAGTGAGAAAGGAGTGGTGAAAGCTCTATCAAAGGAGAGAGGAAACAAGCAAGGAGACTAGCGAAAGACTGAGGTTGGTACTCTCTGCTTCTCTCTCATCTATCTCTCATAAAGAAAAACACAAGTAACTTTAATCTGTTTGTTTCTAAGATAGCTACCCATCTTAGTGGGACTAGCAGCTCTGAATGGACACTAGTTTTCCCAATAACAAAATGGTGACTCCACTGGGGAGCGAATAGTTTGATTGCTTGTCTCTATTTGTTTGCTTCATAAACTAGAGAAGGAGCCTGAAGTTAAGCCAGCTAGCCTTCGAACTGCATTTTCCATGCAAGTGCAAAGTAGATCAACGCTGCTTCAGTCAATCTTTGGGTTTGTTTATGAACTGAACAACTGACTTGCAAACATCCTAAGTGCCCTAGTGGTAGCTCAAGTAACCTCATTAGATCAGCCCCTATACTTTGTGTTTACTGCCTATAATTAGCTCAACCTAAACCCGTGAACTTAGCTGCAAACTGTGAGCAAAAACCAAGCTCAGTCTCATTCATAGACCATTGCACTGTCTCTCATTGGTAGTCTGGATGCATCCCACCTCCCGTGTGCTATAGGTGAGATGCATCCCTATTTCCCTGTGTTACAGGTGCGATGATCAGATAAGACTGTTTCTGCCTCCAGATTTTGGTTTTTTCTTCATTGTCTTCAAATTTATTCAGTAGTTTTGTTGTCTGTGATCAATATACCACTATTGAAACTCCCTTTCTTTGCATTATTCAACCTCCATTGATAAATAATTATGAATGTTTTTATGTATTTTTCGCCATTTACAGTTCTCCTTTGCAAACAATAGCTTAATCGAACTGTCATTTTTTGATTTGAAAGTGTCGCAAGTGTCATTTTCAGTCAAAGAGAAGAACCCTCCTCTTTTTGATAGTCAATTACACTTTTTCTCTTGTGTTTGATTTGAATTAATAGTATTTCAAGTGTTGAAAGCAGATTTCAATTCAAAATCACAAAGTGTCGACTTAGTCTTCCTTTCCTTTTTTGAAAAGAAAATTGTTAGTACTGTCACTTTGAAAGAAGAATAGTTCAGATCTGTACTTAGCATTCTTTTTGTCATTCACACATTAAGAAAGCGGAAAACAAATACATGCATGTGCATTTGCATTTAGACTGCTTGTTGATATTGATTTAGGAAAAGTGCATCTAGTGTGTGCTCTCTGATTTATGTTGAAAGAATTTTTCTTCTCTTTCCTTAGTATCTAGGATTTTTATTGCAAAAAGAAAGTAAACAAATGTTTATCATCTTAGATTTCATATTTGGATTTGTATATCTACATCACGTGGTGAACCTTAAAGGAAAACTTCTTAAGAAAGATCAGTTGTAAAATAAATTTCAATGAACATAAAAACGCTTTGGAACCTAACGCACAACATTTAGAAGTCTAGGCTAGGACGTATTCTAGCGTCATAAAGCCTGGTAACTATCGCTTTCATCGTAGGTTGGGTGATTCCTCCTCTTTGAGATGACAAGTGCCAGTACGGACTTGTGCTCCCACGTACCGTCGAGTATATATTGGGAGACCACAATAGGCTATATCCTTTATCCTTAGGAAGCTGTGTCTATCGCCCTATCAAACGTAATGCACTAAACACAACGTTCGAGATGATTGACTGCCATATCGTAAAAAGTATTCTGTAGTTTTGTGATTATTTTGGCAATCCCTCTGTCTAGATTTCCAGAGTAGTCACTTTCGTTTCTTTTCAAACTCCTTAAAATAAAAGGTCCATTTGAGCACTTTTCACTTCAGGCTCATTAAAAATCGAAGGCGACTAGAGTCATCTTTAGCTTTTTCTCAACTCTTAAAAATTGAAAAAGAAAGTTGTGCCAATGCGTCATAAAATTCATTTAATTCGGAATAACATTTTCCCTTTTTATTTTGAGTTGATCAAGTAATCCGCAATCGTGGAAGAAAGTCAATCAAAACCCCATCATTCTCGGAGACTAACGATTCAACCGTCTTTGACTCCAGAAACGAAGCCATTCCGAGCCAAGCGAACTCGTTTAACTGGGTCAATGTCTCCTAGTTTGTTTGAAACTCGTGTTTCAACATCCTCAAAGACTCCAGTTAGTCCAACCATTTCTAGTATCCCTACCTCTATAGAAGAAGTTCTGCAGTTACAAGAGGACATTAGAACTGATCCTAGTGTAACGCTAAACACTCCTATTCCTGAACCAGCTCCATGTAGGACTGATTCGGAAGGTGTCACCCCTCTAGCATTTGTCGCTGCAAAATATTTACCTTCTTCGGCACCAGAAATATTTTACGAACCTGACGGTCTACCTCTTCCACCTGGATTGATTGCTATAGAAGAGATTATGGAGGATCTTCCATCCAGTACTCCATTGCATTTTGGAACTGGGATCCACCTATATCCTTCTACTACAGAAGTTAGTCTCCCTTCATCGCAAGTTCCTGTAGAATTGCTAGGAAATATTTTGGATAGACTTGATATGTCTGAACAACCATCGACATCTAGGACTGTGTCGTCTGACACAGCAACAGCAGAACCTCCTGCTGCTACTCCGACAATGTTCGCTGGTGTACCATCTGTCCCAACTAGTTCTCAACCACTAGATGGAGTCCACCTGGGGACTGTTTCAACAGTATGGTGTGTTCCCGTTTGTTCATCCAGAATAATATCTAGAATTTCTTATGTTGAGTCTCGGCAAATTGATCCTTCACAACAGTATCAATTTGGGCAGTCCGGTCTCCAAAGGCCAATCTTTCCTTTGAACACTGGATTGCCGCCATATGGGGGACAGTATGCCTTTTCATTGTTCCCTCCGAGAGAACAACCATATGAGAGTTCACAACATAATTCGGGTCAAGCTGGAATCACATCCAGTGGTTGGATGCTAATGCTGCCTCAACAGCCAAGAGTTGTATATTCAATGCAACAAAATCAACCTATGTCGAACATTCTCACTACATCGGCTATTGTGACGGTGTCACAAGTACAAGCGTTGCCTATTGTATGTCAACCTCAAGTCTCTCAGGTCATAATACAAGAGCCTCTCGTCGCCACAACACAACCAAAATCGTCGATTAGTGGCTCCTTAACTAGAGCGACTTAGGCTCAAATGGGTACTATAACCCCTCATCTTGGTCAAACATCCAGTATTGGGCAATAGCAAATGGTCTCACAACCATGGCTGGTGCAATATCAACAACCACAATTCCAGCAAGCTTACCAAGGACCTGAGCAATAAAGCTTTGTGGGTAACGGGTAGCCGTATATTCAAAATGGTCACCATCAATCATATCATAATGGTTATGCCCATCAACTTTATCAAAGTTATCAACATCTAATACATTATGCTGGTATGAAAATACCCATTGTTCAGGCGATTCCATCTTATCCTGGGTATGCTTTGCCAAACCTGAATCAACAGTTGCCTTTCGTTGCAACTCTAGAATTACCAGATCTGAATCGGCTAACAAATGATCCAATTGCTTACGCCCCTTGGTGGCCAGCGATTCCTCATAAACTTTTGTCAGATATTCCTAAATTCAATGGAAATCCGGGTGAAGATCCATCAAATCATGTGATGACCCTTCATCTGTGGTGTTTGTCCAACACTCTCAATGATGATTCGATTAGGCTTCGCCTTTTTCAGCGAAAGTTAACTGATCCGACAGCAAAATGGTACATCGAATTGCCTAGAGCTTCATTCGATAACTTCAGCACCCTTGCCACCACCTTTTTAACCCATTTTTAGTTACCCATAAGGTAAGAAATAGGAAAGGAGCTTCTCAAGCAGACGACAACCACTCACATATCTGATCATATTCATGAGTGGCGACCTCATCGTCGAATGGTGAAAACATATGTTCCTGATCAGCTACTAGCTGAATGGTTTATTAAATCATTGTTGCCTTCTATTACAGAAGATGTGGCTAAAGGGGGTGTTGTCACTGAAGAGCAAGTCATTGCTTGTGCACAATATCTAGACTTGATCTACACTCAGTCTGGCACGCTCTATGACAAAATCCCAGATGCTCCTAGACCAGAGTTTTCCGTTCCTCCTCCTCCTAAATCAAACAAAGACTCTCATGCCGGCGATGGCGTGATAGGTACAACCAGCATAAAAACCACAAAGGCTACATCTAAGAAAGCCCACACGGTTTCCAGTCAAAATGCAAATGAAGAACTTCTTGCCTTGGAGGTTAATGCCGTGTCGACCGACAAAGGAAAAGAATCAAAGCAACCAGGGGCAAGAAGAAAAATAAAGGCAAAAAGAAGAAACAGGATGATTCGTCTCCTGAAAAATCTTCTGAAAACCCTTCTGGGCAAAAGAAACCTGGTCAGCCATGTCTCATATGCGATGAAGACCATTGGACGAGAAATTGTCTGCATAAAGCTGAGATTAAGAAATTCTTTAAAAACTCAAAAACCTCAACGGTATTGACTGACCCATTTCTGAACCCAAAAACCAATCTGGTTGCTAGCGACAATGCTTCCCCATCCTATGTGCTTATGTTTTCCATTTCAAAACAACAAAATGATGCTTTGATACCGATAAGGAATAAAGATTACGGGAATCCACAGCTGTCGAACAACAAGGCTACTGATCAACCTAGTAGTTCGACAACAACTTCACCGAGGTTGTGCCACCCATCATTCCTGAACTAATGATAAAGCCGCCAAAGGGAGTAGTACACAAATCGACATTTAATCCTCGTGCCAGAGCAGCACAAAATTATAATATAGTAGAGGACCTAGCCCAATCTCCGTTCGCTATGTCGACACTTGAAGTACTGTAAAATTGCCCCTCCCAAAAGCAAGCTCTATTATCAGCAATAGGTGGGATTGACCCAACAAATTCCAATCTTGTGGCCTTTAATCATAAAGGATATGAACCTCAATTACCAGCTTAACTCGCTTTCCTCATTCAAGTGAAAGCCCTCAACAAAACTGTTCATCGAATGATTATTGATGAGGGGGCATCTACCTACATTATGTCAACGAGTTGCTGGAAAACTTTAGGATCACCACCCTTGTCAAGATCATCAATGACATTAAAAGCATTTGATGGACAAACATACACCCCATACGAGATTTTAAGTAACTTGCAAGTTGAACTGGGGGAAAAACAGTAGAAATTGATGTTGAAGTTATCGATGGAAACCTCGATTACAACATCCTACTGGGAAGGTCCTGGATTTATGCTATGGTTTTTGTTGTGTCAACATACTTTAGAAAGATTGCATTTCCTTTGCAAGGAGGAATTAGAATCGTCGACCAACAAACCTTTCTCCCCAACAGTTCACAAGTTATGGGAAGCATCCCGATGATCCACGGAAGCTCTCAATTGCTTCAAAATATCGGAGTAGGCCTACTAAAATACCCTACATTGATGGGTACTTTTTCCCTACTGCCTCCAAACAATCTGGTGGAAGTGGTCATGGTGGGAACCTGCAATATGGTATCTTCTATTCAGAGGATTTCCGAACATGATGTTAGCATGGATCATCGCCAGGTATTGCCTCCAAGCCCAATAGAAATATTTTAGCAATCAATGTTTTTGGCCTGGGCGGCAAACCCAAATCAACGCTCATTGAGTGTTTGCGTAGATAGGTCTAAGGAATATGGTACCTCTTCAGATCCTTGGTCACATGTACATTCTACAGACGAAGGAATTGTTCAGTCAATGATGATAGGAGAGGCACCATGGGAAGAATACCACCATCATTCCCATCTTCCGAATTACAACGAAGATTATTCCAACAACCTTAATCGTCCTTTAGTTTTTGATTTCCTATCAAATTCTGTAAATATGATGGATTTCGAGCGAAATCTGTCCAATATTGAAGAAACTATTGCCATAAATATCTTGATCAAACCAGATGTTGTAGAGAATATTCATGTTGGAAAATCTTGTTCTTCATCAGAACAAGAAGTATATTATGCTCTCTTTCGCGAGTTCAGAGATGCCTTTGCATGGTCATATGAAGAAATGCCAGGCATTGACTCGAGCATAGTTGAACACGAAAACAATATGTATCTAGATGTCAAACCGGTACGACAACGGCTTCAGCAGGTGCACCCGAAAAAAATCCGCTACCATTAAGGCAAAAGTTGAAAAAATTATACATGCTAGTTTCATTTACCCGGTTCCCCTAACTAATTGGGTATCGAATATTGTTCCTGTGATGAAAAAGCAGGGAACAATTAGAGTGTGCGTCGATTACAGGGATGTAAATCAAACTTGTCAAAAGGACAACTACCCTACACCCTTCATTGAACAGATAATTGATGAATGCGCTGGATGCGAAATCTTTTCGTTTATGGATGGATTTTCCAGGTATAATAAAATAAATATCAACCCACATGACCAGTCAAAGACTGCATTTATTTGTCCGTGGGGCACATTCGCGTACCGCAAGATACGTTTTGGCTTAAAGAACGCAGGGGAAACTTTTCAGAGGGCTATGAATTATGCCTTCCATGACATCAAGAACACCGTTCAACCATATCTCGACGATCTTCCGGCTCATTCGCGAAAGTGGACTGATCATACGCAGCACTTGAGAGCTATATTTCTACGTTGCCGACACTAAAAGATACGACTCAATCCGCACAAATGTGTGTTTTGTGTTGGTTCTGGTCGTTTACTTGGCTTTGTGGTTTCAAATGACGGGATTCGTCTCGACCCATGTAAGGTTCAGGCGATCATCGATATGCCTCCACCTTCAAATTTGCTTTAGATTCAGAAACAAGGGAACGCAAACTTTCTGAGGAGGTTCACTCCAAATTACGCCGAACTTTCTAAAGGTTATACGCATCTGTTGAAAAAAGAAGTGCCCTTCAACTGGGATCAGGTTGCGCAAGCTTCCTTTGATGCTCTAAAGGAATCCCTAATAAAAGCATCATTAATGTATGCTCTTGACTATCAAAAAGACTTTAACCTGTATCTAGCTGCAGCAGATACGACCATCACAATGGTTTTAGTTCAAGAAGACAATGGAATCGAACATCATGTCTATTATTTAAGTCGAAACTTAAATGATACAGAAAGCAAGTACTCCTATGTTGAAAAGCTGACTCTTGCAGCTGTTCAAGCAGTGAAGAGATTTTGACACTATATCCTCTTTCGTAAAACTACCATTTTGTTAGATTGCAACCCTATGACTTACATCTTATTACGACAGTTGCTTGGGGGAAATTATTCAAAATGGATAGCTATTTTGCAAGAGTTTGATCTGGAATTCGTAAAATCCAAATCAAAGAAATCTCTAGTATTTGCGGAGTTACTATGTGACTTCCCATCATCGTCCAACGATTCAACATCCAAAGCAACAATCGTGGATGAATCTTTGTTTCTGATATCGTCAAGCGATCCGTGGTATGGAGATATAATCATCTATCTCCAAACCCAAACTTATAGGCCTAATACCTCTCGTTCAGAACAACGATGTACTCGATACCAAGCAAAAGACTACATAATCGTCAGTGATACACTTTATCGTCATGGTATTGATACAGTTCTGCAAAGGTGCCTCACCCATGAGGAGGCTAAGAAAGTCCTGAATGATTGTCATTCAGGCGTGTGTGGGGGGCATCAATCTGGTTATGCTATGGCACAAAAGATTTTATGAGCGGGTTACTTCTGGCCAACAATGTTCAAGGATTGCATAACCACAGTCAGAAGTTGCCATGCATGTCAAATCTTCGACCACAAAACTAGAATACTACCCACACCTCTGCATCCAGTAGTTGTTGTTGGGCCATTCGCCAAATGGGGCATAGATTTCATGACATTTAACCCCACCTTGGCCAGGGGGCATGGGTATATCATAGTCGCAGTTAACTATTTTACAAAATGGGCTGAGGCGATGCCTACATTAAACAACAGTGGTGAAACGACTGCTCTTTTCTTTTTCAATCATGTAGTCTCTATATTCGGTGTTCCACAAGCTATAGTCACAGATCATGGATCGCATTTCCGCAATCACATGATGGTTGAATTGGTTTCCAAATTATGGAAACAATTCAAAAGCTACATGGAAACCCAAAGATTATTGTAAGTGACAGAGATCCCATTTTCACTGGAAATTTTTGGACAAAATTATTTTCTTGTTGGTACTCAGTTAGCTCATAGCTCATCTTATCATCCTCAATTTGATGGGCAAACTGAGATAGTAAACAAATGTTTGGAAGGATATCTTCATTGCTTTGTATCTGATAAACAGACACAATGGGTCAAATGGTTGCCTCTGGCTGAATGGTGGTATAAAACTTCCTTCCATACAGCAACAAAATTGACCCCATTTATGGCACTTTATGGATATCAGCCACCATCCATCACATCATATTTAAGAGAAAATTCTAAGGTTTAAGCAGTGGAACATCACATCGAACATCAACAACAAGTCCTCCAATTCTTAAAGGATAACCTCGTGTTGGCACATAATAGAATGAAACAACAGGCAGATCAACATCACAGCGAAAGAAGTTTTGATGTAGGTGATTGGGTATTCCTACGGCGGCAACCATATAATCAAATGTCCCTCAAGCAAGCTAAGAAGGATAATAAATTATCACCAAAGCATTATGGTCCGTACAAGGTGTTGCAAAAGATTGGTACTATGGCATACAAATTGGAGCTTCCTGCAGCTTCTCTATTGCACCCAGTTTTCCATGTTTCATATTTAAAGAAGGTTATAGGCGACAAGCTCCCAGTTCAAACAATATTGCCAGAACTTGACGAGGAAGGAAAAATTATATTGGAACCGGAAGCAGTCACAGAAACAAGAACTCGACAGCTATGAAATCGATCAATTTTGGAGTATCTTATCAAGTGGAAGAACTTATCCACTGAAGATTCAACATGGGAGGATGACAATTTTATATAGAAGCATCCAGAACTACTCAAGCGTTGAGGACAACACTTTTTTGAAGGAGAGGGGCATGTTGGGTCCCTATAATACTAGTGATTACCCCATTACTATTGTAGTTGCATCCCTTATTAATATTGTTGTGCCCCTATTATCCCCATATTGTTATTACTGTGCCCCATAGAATCCCTCTATTGTTACTTTTGTGGGTTTATATTATTTTTGTTAGGTCGGCTGGGTTATATTGTGACTCCTTAGACTCCTATATATAGAAAGGACATTTTGTCATTTGAATCATCCAAGAATTGTTCATTTATGTAATGTCAAGGAGGTTTCCCCCTCAAAGAGGCTGAATTCTAAGGCGTTGATCTATCTTTTCTATCTTTTCTTGAGCTGGTTTCATAACATTTTCTTTTCTTTCTAACCTAACATTTTCTTTGATATGGACATCATCATCAAGATTTTTTTTTTAAAGACAAACATTTTTTCAATATTGTTATGTGCATATCCCAACTTAACATTTTTTCAAATATTCTATCTTATCAAAACCAAAAAATGCTAAATACATACCAAAGAAATACACTTTACCTAAAGGCACGTTGGACCAAGTCAAATTGATCTGTAAACTATTGTGGATGTTCTACGGGATAGTTTGTCACAATAGGTATGCTAAAATAAACTAAAATATATACCATTAGGGATAATTTCCTTCCATTCTAGATTTATTAATTTTTGTTTTCCATAGTTATGCATGTAATAGAAAATGTGAAAAAAAGAGTATAATAAAATACAATCACACACCAACCACAATGTACATAAGATATACTTTAGGAAACCCTTATGGGGGGGAACTAAGGTGGAAGGTGAGGTTGATCTTCCCTCTCTTTCTATGGAATGGAAATAATGCAATTACAAAGGAGAAGACACTCTATGGAGCTTCTTGAGACTTGTGGCCTTTTAGGTTGCTACAAAACACTAAAACACCCTATGTTATGCTCTCTTTCTCCCACTCCCAATTATTCTTCTCTATTATAAAACAAGATACAATCGAAAATGAATGGAACAATTTTTCCTCCTACTAGCCTGTTCTTTTAACATAACCTAATAGCCAACTAGGGGTCGATTTTGACTCCAACTCTCAAATAGAGTTACAAATTTGACCCTTGTAGAGTCTCCTTCAAAGCCCACATGTGGTTATCCCCACATGGATGAGTAATAGGGGCTAATGTGGCATCCACTCATGCCATGGTTATCAAATAAGTTAAGTCAACTTCTAGGAGGCATAACTTTTTCATATGATCTTTGATGACATGATTCTTGCACCACTACAAACATCTTTGATTTTACAACAACGTCACAAGGTCCAACATTAAAAAAGAAGTTTTTGTCCCAAAAAACATTAGGAAGGACTCAAAATATTCCCAAAACGTTTCAAAACCCACTTCTTCAAACTCAGTCCGACAAATAAAACTATAGCCGTAAGATGATTCCTCCATTTTTTCCACTCTAAAACCCTTGAGATAGATGAAAAATTATATAATGATCTAATTTGGGTCAAAAAATTAACTAAATCATAAGTTTCTAAATATCCTAACACCATTCCCTTTCATTCTTCTCCTCTCCCTCCCCATGGCTTTCTTCACCATTTGGTCACTAGAAAGGGTAAGGCTTTGCATAGGTGGTCAATGCCAATTCCTTTGTGGGGGTTCCCCTTTCCAACACTTGTTTTCTTTTTTATGATACTCCTTGCCATTAGCCAATTGTTTTCTAGTGGTAAGTTATGACATCAAGGCCCCTTTATGTTGACCACTCAACATATTACATCTAACAATGAGGCCTCTTTTCATTGACCACTCAATTTAATGCATTGAGTGGTTAAAGGAAGGAAGCTCATTGACTTTGTCACCATAAGAAAGTGGTAAGCCATATAAGCCATGTCATTTCTAGAAAGAATTATATTCTGCTGACCATGTTACCAATAGAAAGTGGGATGCCCTAATTAGTGATGGTAGTACCCTACCCTATCTAGCAAACCACATGGTTCAAGTTTAGGGGCATGGGAAGGGGAGATGGGGAGAAGAAGAGAGAGGAGAAATGGAGAAGGGAGGTGGAATAAAAGTAGGGATTGGTAGGTTAGAGAAGGGATTTGAGGGGAGAAAGGGGGATTGTGGGAACAAGTTAAGGGGAGGATAATGTGGGGATAAAACATGGCAATGGGAGGAAAGGTTCTCCTTTATTTTTATTTTTAATAGTGTTCTTTTAATTTTAATTTTAATTTTTAATGTTTATTTATTTTTAAGTGTAAGGGTGAGGAGAAAGGGAGAAGGGATGGAGGAGGAGAAGTGGGGAAAGGAGGTCAGATCAGGGATTTTAGGAGAAAAGGGGGGGTTGTGGAAAGGAATTAGGGAGGATAATGGGGGTAATGAAAGGAAAGGCTTGATTTTATTATTACTAGTGCAACCATATAAATTAAATGGCTGGTAAAGCTCGATTGACATCAAAACACTTACCTTATCATACATTTCACATTGTCAGGATTAAACAAATGATAGAAATTAAAAAAAAGTATAACTTTATTTAAAATTATTATTATTAAATATATATAACCATGGAGATTCACCCCACTATATTATGGAGATGTTTAACCTACAAACATGCTTTGTTACAATACCATGGGCCAATACAATGACTTACTAATACCACATTTCCAAAAAACCAAAACTCATTTTCATATGACATTTTATTTAATTAATTAATTGGATATAAAGGGAAGCAAGAGCATAACTACGGTTGAGATAAATTTTAACCTTGAATCTAGGACTACTATTAAGAATATTTTAAAATATTTCATAAAGATTCCTTATTAATCCACCTAATAATTATTGATAATTAAATTAAATTTCCAAAGCCCTATTCAAATAGAATTATTTATAATAGTTTTTAATATATTTGTATTTATTTTTGAAATATACATAGTTTTTAAAGATACTAAAAAGTTTAAATTTTTTATTTTATTTTAATTAAATATTTATATTTTTTTTAATCGTAATTGAATATTTATATAATTTTTAAGTTTTCAAAGAAAAAATATTTTCTTGCTTATATCTATGCTTTTTATTCTTATTCTTTACTTATATCTATGCTTTTTATTCTTATTCTTTTCTATATATAATTGTGGAGATGAATGAGAATGAAAAGTCTAGGATATTAGGAAATAGCAGAAAATGCCCAAAAAGAGTGTAGAGAGTTCAATAAATATCATTGCACCAATTCCTTTTTTCTATAACGAGGTGGACAATAAAGTCTTTGAAGGCTTTTTATCCCCAAAAAAATGTAGACAACGGGGTATTTTGGGGGATGGACATACAATTATTTTCTATTTACTCATCACGGAATGAAAACCCTTCTAGCATGGATACAACAAGAAGTACCAAATTTTTAAATTTTATTTCTTGATGGAGATATGTATTTTATCGTCTTATAAATACCTTTTTATCAAATTATATTTTAGTTTAATGTTGCAATTCTTATATAATTATAAGTAAGTTTATTCTGAATGAAAAATTATATATATTTTTATAATTTTCCGGAAATTTTTAAAATATTGAATTAATTGGTTTAAATAAGGAAGTGTCGTTGGTTGGTTTACTCTTTATTATTTAAGTTAAAAATTATGTTTTTAAGACAAAAAAAAATTGCATATAAGATAGTTGTGTCTAAATTAACTTAAAATCATTTGATGGCCTACCAAATTTGAGCTTGAACTGTAAATGATAGGAATTTTGCACAATTAGCTTAAATGAATATAATAAGAAGACTCGAAATTTGAAATGAGTGTGTTAATTATTACAAAGTTTTCATTTAAACTATATCTTCTAATTATTTTTCAAAGTTAAACATTAGAAATTGCATTAGTCAATGCTAAACTAATAATGACCAATAGGCAAATTTATTGTTATAGTCTTACCTTGGCAAGAATCAATAAATTAATATATAAATTGGAGAAATTAACTTTTGACTCAAGCACAAGGATTTGCATAAATTTTGGCAGCAGTAACCATTAATATGTCTGGACCGTTACATTTTTATTCCTAATAAATGTTTTAAGGAACACACAAATAATGGTGGTTGGTAGCTCATGCTAAGTATATTTATTTACATTTTACTCTTATCCATTTTTATGCAAATATTTGCTTCATGTTATTTACAAGTATAAGTTATTTTCAAAGATTAAATTTGGTTTTGGGTGGTTTTCTTGCACGACTTAAAAATAAAAATTCACTATACAAATATCTAAAAATCATGGAATGAATATTGCAACTATATCCAGAAATTATGGGAAAAAAATATGTGAGCCAATTATGCACAATCATTGTATTGTGTAAAGGATGTAATAAGACCTCCAGGTTATACTCTAGTCAAATGTTTGCATAATTTTTGTTTAGAGTATTGAAAAATAAATATTTATTCTTTATAAGTTAAACATTATAACTTGCATTAGCCAATGCTATTAATAGTGGTATACCTAGTTCAGGAATCTAAGTGGCTATCTCTTTCATTATCTCATAATATCAGAAGACCTTTCTTTTGTTTACAACAAAACACTCCAAGTTTTGGATTTCATTCTGGGTATCAAGAGAGACCACTACATAGTAGTTGTCAATAGCGTCCTAAACTTGTTGGGATTTACTGCAACCTTAAGCACCACAAACCCCTCCCAATGCCTACTATGCATTCTCTGACATTCCATACTTAACCAATTATAGTCAAACCCAAAAATAAGTCTCCAGAGTAATTATCCCTGTGATGTTACACACCATTAATTGCAGACCCTCTAGGAGGAATCGAACTTAGATTATGGTGATGGCATAGACTATTCTAGAAGATGCTATACCCCTTTGTCGTGAGTCTCTGTGTAAATCCGTGTATCAATGATCACTTAGATTAGAAAAAAAAAAATAGGGTCACACCCACCTATACCTCTAACATTCATTAAAAAAACAAACCTGTAAATTAATGGAACAACACAGAGGGAATCCAGTTTAGAATGATTGATCGCTGCCTAGGGTGACACAACTAAGAGGATAAGCAATTATTTTCAACGCATGCACTGCATCACAGTTATTTCTCCCATAAAAGTTTAAATTTTCTTTCAAATGACATTGGCTCAGCTAGATGAGAATTTTTCCAAGAAAATACCAGACATAGCTTAGAGAGAAACTTTAAGGTTAAGGATTACCCACAATGGTGAGGAAGCTCCCTTACTTCATGTTCCAGGGAAGACAACTCACATTGTTTCAAATTTTCCATGACCAAGATTACATACTTGGTCTTACTAGGATATCCTCCTCATCCTCCTTTTTCTGCGTCTCCTATCCACTTCTCCAACAACATCCTTCAGTCATCTCGCCATGTAATCTTTGAACGAGTGGCATCGATATTCTTTCCAATGGGTACCCTCTAAAGAATCCAGTTCCTCTGTAAATTTATTTCCTTCACTCTCTCCTGGGGCAGAGTAGTAATCCTCTATTGTCCTGGATAATTGGCCAAACCCTTACCTCCCTCACTCAACACCTTCCATTTGCACCGCATTATATAGGGTGTTAATTTTGATTGCATGGTTATGCATCTCAGGGAGCGACCATGCCACCGCTACATTAAAGATCCTTTCATTTCTGTGGTTGGCAGGTTGCAGGCATGACCCCCTAATCTCCTCCTCTTCTCGAGATTCGCCCCCATTTGTGTTTCTATTTGGGAAAATCTAATAGAGATTTTTAAAAAATATATTATTCCTCGTTAGTCTGTGCAAGTCTAGAAAATGAGCTTTGAGTTATTTACTTGCCGAACAATCACACTTTGAAGGCATTTTCTCATGCATAATTACACCCCGAACAGTGATGGATCTAAGGAAACTAGACCTTCGCGCCTCAGGTTCTATTATCATCATATGTCCCATACCCATTTCATTGGGATTTTCTGGGTTCAATAATTTATACAAGGTTTTGTATCTATATTGAAAAAATATTATATTATTGAGTTTGACTAATTAATATTAAACTTCGTGCACGAAAGGAGCACAACCATTCAAGAAGTAATCCAATATTTTGATGTTGGATAATTTGAAAAGAGTGAAACCATATAAGAAGTAATCCAATATTTTGATGTGGAGAATTTGGAAGAACCTCATCTGATATCAGGTAGAGAAGATGAAAGAAAATAAAGGGGATGGGCACTTTCTTATCTGGGTATAAAGGAAAACATTAAAAGACAATTATTATCACTTAAATGTCTAGTTGAAGACTGATGTAATAATTGAGAGCTAAATTGGACCCGTTACTGTCAACCCTAAATCCTCTCTATAGTGTTAAATGAGTTTGTAGGCAAGAACATATAATTTCGCTGGAGACGAAGAGAAACATGGTGTCGTTGAGTAGATTATGATTTCCATCTATATTGTAATTACAATCATTATAGTGATTTTGACTATGAGTGTATGCAATTTTGTAACATTTTTGATGAAATATATTTTGAATTTTTTTTCAAGGCATATTTGTTTTTTTTATGAAAAGGGTTATTACTTATTGTAGGATTTCAAAAGGTTGTTAACTTTTATAGGATTTCACAATTTTAATTTTATTCCAGAAAAAGATTAAGTGATTGTCCCAATTGTTGGACAATGTAACTAAGTTCTGTCTTCATAATTTGTACCATTATGTATTTTATGTAAAAAGTAAAAGAAAAGGAAAAAAAAAATATTATTATTCTAGACAAACATGTTCTTCATATTTCTAGGTTTTTGAGCCAAAGAGTCAAGATATACTCTGAGAGAAAAAGAATTTTTTTTTTTAAATATGTAATTTTGGGTCAAAACCCCCTCTAGATGACAAGTTGGCCTATCTATCAAGTCAACCCTACCCCAATGAACATGTATATTCACACCCCTCTAAACAATATAAATAGAGAAAAGATGGAACTCATTTGGATACACACACTTGATGAATCATGCCCTGAAATATCGCAAAGATGGCAGAAAAGAAATGGATGGTAGAAGTTTGAAAGAGATAATTTCTTCTTGAGCTAGAATTTGTGGAAGTTTTGTCTTGGTACATCTCTTTTTGTTGGTTTCATGGTGATGGATCTCTTGGAAAGAAGAAGGCTTGACTTAGCATTTAGAGGTGGAAGTTTTTTGTGGGTACGGGTCTTGAATACCTCATTTGGTCTGATTTTGGGTTTTCCCCTTTGGAAGGGCTTTTCCATAGCTTGGAGTCTATATCTCATGTTCTTTTTTTCTTGTAATATGTTCTTATAATTGTTTGATGAAAAAAAACATAATTAAATAGATAAAAAGCCAACAAATCTCAGCAACTGTTATCAAGAAAAAGAAAATTTAATTTAATCATAAAGCCTCCATATTTTCCAATGCTAATTAAATGGAATATTTTTGGCCAGGCAAAATCTCTAGAGTTAAAATTTTTATTAAACCCTAATTTTTTGCTTTTCTATTAATAGTTATTCCAAAATTCTATATTAAAAAATATTTGTATCATTCATTCATTGGCTTTCTGTCTATCTTTCAAGATGCGAGCTCAGTGTGTCCACCATTTTGCTAAAATGTCAGATTTTGTGGGCGTTGGACGAGTTAGCTTTTTTTTTTATCTCTCCATCAACTAAAATTTTTAAAATAAAATGCATAACCCGAAAAACAACCAAAAACCACAGTTTATGCTTCCTTCTCCACACGATCTTATTAATGGAGCTCATGACAAGGTCTCGAAACCCTGATTCGAGCTCTTATAATTTTGTTCTGATTTAATAGATGGGAAAACTTTAATCTATAACTGAGTGCTTATGTAAAATTAGGTGATAAAAGATAATGCAGTGCCCATCAGAGTGTAATAAAGAGTTGTTATCCCTTCGATCGAACTATCCGGTTGTTCAAGAAATAAGGGCGTTAGTTCGAATGAAGAATAAAATTGGTACTCCACTTGTAATATAACAACTAGTAGATTATATGTATTTCTTTGGATTAGATGCTAATTAATTTCTCAATAATTTCAATCATCGAGGAGGTGATGGTTTTGATGGAGAATAAAGAACTGTACATAGTAATCCATTGTTAATAATAACAATTATGTCAAAATTGTTGAAACCCACAGCATATCACTCAAATTTTCACATCGATTATCATAGTCTATGCTAATTCCACCCTTAAGGAGGCAGTTACCTGTAATATCAAAAGAAAATGATAACAAATGAATACAAATATCAATCATGATCACTGTAAATTTATGAATGAAACCTAGTTGATTGATACCTAACTAAAAATTAAGACCAGTCATTCGATACCTCTTCAGTTTTGAAAATGATCAGTGGTTCGTTAGCCTTGGGTATATGTACCAATTAATGAAAATAAATGGGTATAAGAGAAATCAATAATATACCCAACTTTAATGTAACAATGTAACTTATTAACATTAATGTTACATTTTTAGATTAACGTAATGTAAATACATTTTATTTATGGTTGATCATGGTTAAACTCAGTCAACTATGATAACTATTGTCAATCATGTTTAACTGAGGTTATCCATGGTCTACCTTAACCAATATGGTCGACCCTCTTCAACTGTGGTCAACCCCATCAACCCACTTCAACCATTGGTGTAACCATTTTTGTAACATTAATGTAACACTAGCATTGACATTAACGTAACATCAACAATGGTCAACCATGGTCAACGTTAATATAACAATACTATGGTTGATCATGGTCAACCATGGTCATGACACAACCACATTAGCAAATGCGTTTTATATAAACCAAACAACGTCATATTAAATGACGTTGATATAATGGGTCAACAATGTTCACCATAATAGATCACAATACAACATAGACAACCATGTTTAAAAATTTACATCGGAATATGACAAATCAATATCAACATTGCAATGTATCAAACAAAAGACAATATCACAATCTAATACACAAAATTTGGCATCACAATGTGATGAAAAAATTGACATCACATGTGTTGAGAAAAAACATCATGTCACATTGTGATGAACAAAAATCAACGTTGCAATATGATGAATAAAAAAATCAATGTCACAATACAAGAAACAAAAAATATAGGTCACAATGTCACGAACAAATAACAATCTTACAACACGATGACATAGTAAGCCTTTATGGTCAATGTTTAAATACTCAACCATGGACAAATTTAGTAAATCATAGTTAATGATATTTAACTATAGTCAACTATGGTTGACCATATTCAACCTTGATCAACGATAGTCAACCATACTCAACCTTAATCAATGTTTAAAATTATTTAAAAATATTAATATTAATAAGGTTCAATAAGGTTTTATTAATACACTATTACATTTAATAGGTTTCATAATAAGATTTACATTGCAGGTGTTGAAAAAAAATTGACATTGCATGTGTTGAGCCAAAATATCATGTTGCATTGTGATGAAAAAACTCAACGTCGTAAAATGCTGAATAAAAAAATCACCATCACAATATAATAAACAAACAATATATTTCACAATGTCGCAAACAAATAACAATGTTACATTGTGATTCCATAGTCAACCTTTGTAGTTAACCTTTATGGTCAATGTTTAAATAGTCAAGCATAGTTAAATTTAGTCAATGATAGTTGACCATAGTCAACCTTGGTCGTCAATATCACTTAGTCATAATCAATATTTAAAATTGTTTGATAATATTAATAAGGTTTTATTAATATGATACTATATTTAATAAGTTTCATAATAAGATTTACATTGCATGTTTTGAGCGAAAAAATCATGTCACATTGTGATGAACAAAACTCAATGTAGTAATATAACAAATAAAGGAATCAATGTAGCAATATGACAAAAACATAATCTATGTTGCAAGTGACAAACAAAAATCAACATAACAATACGATGAATTGAAATCAACATCACAATGTAACAAATAGAAAAATGATGCCGCGCTGTAATGAACAAATAACAATGTGACAACATAGTCAACCTTTGTCATTAACTTTTATAATAAATGTTTAAATATCAATCATGATCAAACTTAGTCAACCATAGTCAAGGATATTCAACTTTGTGTACCTATAGTCATCCTCATTCAACCTAGTCAATCATATTCGACTATAGTTAACCATGGTTGACCAGAATAAATCATAGTCAACCTTACTTGGTCATAAATAAGCTTTAAAATTGTTTAATAATATTAATATTAATAAGGTTAAATTTTTTTTATTAATAACATTAACGCTAAGGTTTATTAACAGGGTCTTATTAATATGATATTATGTTTAATAAGTTTCATAATAAGATTTAATTTTCAAAATGATTAATAAAAATATTAATATTATTAATATTTAAATTTAATAAGGTTTATGGCATGTTTAATATTTAAGTGTTTTTAATATTTAATTTTTAATATAACTCTCAAAATGTGACTACACTCAACAATGGTTAAATCAACTCTACTATGGTTAACCATGGTCTCCATGGTAATCCATGGTTAACATAGTCTAACAAGGTTAAACATTGCCAAGATGGTCAAACATTGGTACTTATTGTCACCCATACACCAGCTTAGTTAGTCATTGTCAACCATTGGCAACCTTGGTCAACCATGATCAACCATGTCATATCTGGTCAACCATAGTCAACCTAGAACAACCATTCTCTAGCCACTCCTAATGGCCAATCATGTTTAGACATGGTTAGAATGGTCAAACATGATCAACCAAAGTCTCTACCGATGAACACGGTCAACAATTGTCAACATGTCTATCATAGAAAAGTATGGTAAACCATGGAAAAATCATAAGAAAGTATGGTGAAACATGGTCACCATAATCAACCATGGCCACCATGATCATTGATGGACATCCATGATCAACTACTTTATTAAGCATATTCAACATGGTCAACTATATTCCTCTATTGATAAACATTGCCAACCATGGTCAACTATGTTAACCCATAGTCAACCATACTCGACTAGAGTAATCCATGTTCTTATAAGCTTATCTATAATTGAACAAGCTAATGATGGTCTAACATAGACAAGAAGTTCAATTGTAGTAAACTAGATCAACAATGGTCAACCATGGTTAATATGATCATTAATGGTTAACCATAATTGATCATTGTCAATGCTAGTCACCAATGACCTACCATGATCACCTATGATCAATCCTCATCAACTCTTGGTCAACCATGGTCAGTCCTCATCAACCTTGTCAACCATGGTTAGTCATCGTTAACCATGATTGCTCCCCTTCAGCTATTGCCAAACATGGTCATCCATAGTCAACAAGGGTCAACTTTAAACAACCTTGCTCAACCATGTGTTGACCATAGTCAACCAAATTCAATCACAATCAACCTTAGTTAGCAATAGTCAACCATCATACACCATAGATAACTTGGAAAACCCTCGTCAACTGAGGTCAAATATGCTCTAGCGATTTTAATGAATATGGTTGACCATGGTCTACTATGGTCAACTATAGTCAACCATTTTTTGTAAATGTGGTTAAACATGGTTAATAATGGTCAACCATTTTTGTAACTTTAATGTGGTCTACCATGGTTGAAAATGGTTTACAGTGGTCGACATTAATGTGATAATGTAATAGCTAACAACATTAATTTTACATTGCTAGATTAATGTAATGTAAATACATTATGACATTTATGGTTGACCATGGTCAAAATCAATCAACCATGTTCATCCACCATGAACATTCTTCATCCTTGATCAACCTTATCACCCATGGTAAACCAAGGTCAACCATAATCTTCCCCTTAACCCGTGTAATCAAAGGTCAACCATGGTGACTAGGGTCAGCCATATCGATCATTGTCAATCATGGTAAATTGAGGTCAACCATGGTAATACTTGTTATTTATGCTCTATTGAGGTCAACCGTGGTAATCACTTTCAACCACTTTTAACTGAGGTCAACCATGGTCGATGCTCTTTAACCATGATCAACTTCATCAATTACAGTCAATCCCATCATCCTAGTTAAATAATTAATTTAACTATTTTTATAACTTAAGTATTGGGGGTTTCCGCAGTGCATTATATTAGGTATCTTTTTTTGGGATTCAATTGCTTTAAGTAAGTCATTCATTTATGACTATTTCCATGAGAGGTAGTCGTAACTGACTAATTTCTCATGATTTTTGAATAGTCCACTTAGCACTCATTGCATCGGGGGTGATGCTCACAGGGGTGAAGAAGTGGGATTGAAACTAGTGAATTAAATCACATAGCGTAAAGGGATTGAAACTAGTGAAATAAATCACATAGCGTAAATCATCACTTCCAGGGCTTGCACTCAGTAACCATGATTTCCCTGGAGGTCACCCATCCCAGATCGCCTATGGCTCAAGCACGCTTAAGTGGACTTGATTGTGGGGAAAACTCCACAATCGAATTCAAAATATGAAATTCACTGCTTTATTTCAAAATGTGATGTCAGATTGAGATAATTTGATATCTCTATAAACTTATTTTTCCGCCCAAAACTTTTTAATTAAAAAAAAAATATTATAACAAAATTTTTTGTCAAATCCAAGATTTTTTTTAGTTGAAACCTTTTTTTTCCAGAAGTTTTTCATAAAAAAAAAATTATGATAACAGAGAATTTTGGCAAATCGTTGAAACCTATTTTTTCGCCCAAAAGTTCTTCAGGGAAAACACTAAACTATTATGCAGAGAATTTTGGCAAATCCAAGATTCTTGCTGACTTTTCACTGAACCATTAAAATTCTCAAATTTTTCTACGGATGAAAAAGGAGATTACAAATCAAATAGTTTTAGTATTTTAAAAAACCAAAGATTTAAAAACCATAGATCAGAGAAACAAGCAAAGGTTAAACGATATTCTATTGTAAAGATATCTGAGTTATTTAATTTGTGAGGAAGATGTTTATGTAGCAAAGTCATGCCCTTTACATAAATGGAATCTAATCCACGTAAATGAATCATGGCGGTTGTTCATGAGTGAGCGCGAAAAATGTGGGATTTGCTTTCATAAGAATTATTGATTGGAATGCATGAAAGAGACAACGTACAAAATTATTCCACAGAAAAGAGAATTATTCTTATTGATTGGAATGCATGAAAGAGACAACGTACAAAATTATTCCACAGAAAAGAGAATTATTTTGGTATTTATCTGTAGAAGATTAAATAGATTTAGATTGGAATGCATGAAAGAGACAGCGTACAAAATTATTCCACAGAAAAGAGAATTATTTTGGTATTTATCTGTATAAGATTAAATAGATTTAGAAAGATGAAAGATTTTATTTTTTTATATGTAATTTTATATATGAATAAATATTATTTAAATATTTTATTAGTTATTTTTTTAAATTTTTTATTTTAATTTACATAAATAAATTTCAATTTTGATGAAATATTACAAGGTATATATATATATATATATATATTAAAGAATAAGTCATTACTCATTGCTTTTCACTAACGCGTTTGTATAGTTTTTGGAATTTGCATATCTATACCAAAAGCAAAATATCCAGTTAGCTTGTGGTTCTGTGTTTCTCACATTAAAAACAAACAACAAACGATTTCAACGAACCATCAAACTGATGTTGACTAAACGCTAACAAATGGGTCCAGAGTACACTTGACTAGACTTGACCGAGTGCAGAAGGACTAAAAGTGCTTTGTGACTGGAGAGCATTAAAATTAAATATAATCATAACATAAGACATTGTGGGAGTTTAAAATTTATAACACATTGTGGAAGTTTATAATTTCTAAAAGATTATGAAGAGAGATCATATATAGTAATAATTTAAAGTGATTGCAGTAAAGATGAACCAAATTCAAACCATGGCGGCATACTTTTTTGTTATATCCAATGGAGGATAACATCCGTGAGGAGCAGTATTAATAATGGAGAAGTGGTTGTAATTACATTATAGCCATTCTCTCTAGAAAGCAGTAAAATAATCATTTTTGTTATTAGAAATTTCGATCTTGTGATCTGGAATTAAAGATTTGGTGTTGCAATATTCTTGTCTTTCTCACTCATGGAATTTTTAATATTAATTTCTTTAAATATTTAAAGTTAGATGTTTATGATTATCAAATATGTTTATTTTTTATATATAATTATTTTTTTAACAATATAAAATTAAAATAATAATTCCGCTGTGATTTTGGTCGAAAAATTTCTTCAATAAAATAATAATTATCAAATAACAAATAATATTAATTTTTATGTTTATTTTTCAAATTTACTTGATACAAAATTAAAATAATAATTATCAAATAACAGATAATATTAATTTTTATATTTTGGGTAGGCAGTATTCTTAAATCTGTTTATGCTTGGCTAAGAGTTCAACATGTTAACGATCCAATATCTAGAGGCGTCTGGTAGGAGTGAAACCCTACATCTCACAAGAGTGAAAGCTTGTCTTTACGGACTAGTGGTTTTGTGGTTTTCCTTGAATAAAGCTGATGAATCTGCTTGCATTTGCCATAGCAACAAGAAATAGTAGTTGTCCTCATTCCTAATTTAACAAATGAATTATGATAAATTTTCCCACCATAAAAAAACACTTTAATTTTTATATTTATTACTATTAAACATATTTATTTTTTCACATTTATTTATTTTTCATAGTTACTTGATTTTACATTTTATAAAATCAATGATAAATATGAAATAAAAAATAACCTCAAAAACATCCTTCATACATAACTAACTAGCAAAAGAATTATGAACTATAATTCAAAATAGAGTTGTCACTATTCAATATCGTAGTCAATATGCACTGTGGTCAGAGGCACATAACTAACTAGCAAAAGAATTATGAACTATAATTCAAAACAGAGTTGTCTCATTCAGAAACACAAAAATTAAGGTACACAAATCATAGGAGCTACTGCTATTCTTTTAATCACACAAATTTGATTTTTACAATAATCCTGGTGAGAGGTATATTTTTCAAGGGGTATTTAAACCTTTTTCGACTAAAGACTGGCTCAAAATAACTGCACATACACACTTATTCTAAATTCAACTTTTCCCAAAATATAACTTAACTGAAACTCAGTTTACTTAACTCAATTAACTGATTCTCCAAACTTTAAAAACTCTTACATGCTAAAATAATTACAATTTCAAACACTTCCAACTTTCAACCTAACATTCTCGATTTCCCATGACTTACATTCATTTGTGTTAACAGTGTACTTTGCCATCATTCTCTTCGACAAGCCTCATCATGCCCATAAGTTTCTCCAGTTATGCATTTTTATAATACCATTAGGTTCTCTTAGTGCCTATCGAAGTCCATGGGTCACAAATTAAGTGGCTGTGCTAATATATTTATGCATAACACCATGGCCTTAATATATGTGGCTGTGAAGTCTTTTTATAAAGTTAATCATGCGCATGAAATAGATAACTAGTGGACATAGATAGATTTAAGATAGACAGGCGGCTCTTTGTCTTTTTTTTCGTAGTGGACAGAGTAACATTTTATCCAATCCACACACTGCAATTTTAAGAAGATCTATCTTGCCTCACAAAAACCCATTCACAGTTTCAAGCAATAATATCTTACTTCATAAAAACCCATTTACAATTTTAAGCTATAATATCACTATTAGACTTAAAAGATACCCATTCACAATTTTAAGCAATGATATCCCTAGTAAAGTTAAAAGATATCTTGCGAGAGTATTGCAACTGCTAGAGGTGAAGTCTCCAGTCGGAATGGAAATATCAAAATCTTGATAATAAACTCCAGCTTCCCTAACAAATAAATATGACTAGGCAGCTTAGATACAAGTTTTTATTCTCAAAAGCCAAGCCAACCAATATCTTGAAAGTATCAACAAGTTCCAAGAATGTGGTCCAGTAGTTATGTATGGACGTTTCATCCCCTCATGTCTTGTATCTAAAAATTATTACAAATCTAATTTCTTTTGGAAGAAAAAAAAATTATAATTTCAGATAAGACTATGTAGGTAGGAAAACTACTCTAATGTGGTCCAGTAGTAAGTATGGACGTTTCATCCTAATTCTAGATAATTCTGGATAAGACTATGATAAGACTATGTAGGTTGGAAAACTATTATAAACCTGATTTCTTTGGAACCAAAAAAAATTAATTCTGATCTAATTCTGGGTATGGCTATGTAAGTTGGAAAACTACTCTAAACCTGATTTCTTTGGAAGAATTTCTTTGGAAGAAAAAAAAAAACTTTGGAGGAAAAGTAAAAGATAAAAAACCTACAGTTGTTGTGTCAAGCTCTCATGACATCTTCACATGGACTGTAACATCTCTAGCACTTGTCTCATGGATGGCCGCCGATTTGGTAAGCTGCTTGTACACATTAACCCAACTCGCAACATACACAGCATTTGCTCTCTACAACGACTACTGCCATCTTCACCTACACCTTCCTCTTGTAGAATTCGCCAGTCCAATATTCCCTGTTCCTCCTCTTGCTGCAGAACCACTCCCCACTCCTCCCGCTCTCTGCTCATTATTTGGTTGCGGATCCATCCCACGATGTCAAGACTTATTCCATATTCCATTTCGCCTGTCGCTCTCTTTCCAGTTACAAGCTCCAGAATGACCACCCCAAAGCTGTAGACATCACTCTTTTGGTTCACCTTCATTCCCATGCAGTACTCTGCACATCAATACCAATACCAATACTTATATTGTTATAAACCTGATCACTTTGCAAGAAAAAAAATAAAAAAATCTAATCTTAGATAAGACTATGTAGGTTGGAAAACTAATCTAGACCTGATTTCTTTGGAAAAAAAAACTTTGTAGGAAAAGTAAAAGATAAAAAAATTACAGTTGTTGTGTCAAGCTCTCATGACATCTTCATATGGACTGCAACATCTCTAGCACTTGTCTCATGGATGGCCGCCGATTTGGTAAGTTGCTTGTACACATTAACCCAACTCGCAACATACACAGCATTTGCTCTCTACAACGACTACTACCATCTTCAGCTTGTAGAATTCGGCAGTCCAATATCCCCTCCTGCTCCTCTTGCTGCAGAACCACTCCCCACTCCTCCCGCTCTCTGCTCATTATTTTGTTGTGGATCCATCTCACGATGTCAAGACTTATTCCATATTCCATTTCGCCTGTCGCTCTCTTTCCAGTTACAAGCTCCAAAATCACCACCCCAAAGCTGTAGACATCACTCTTTTCGTTCACCTTCATTCCCATGCAGTACTCTGCACATCAATACCAATACCAATACTTATATTGTTGGATCAATCAATATTACTTATATTACTTGAATTGCATCTAGGAAAAAAAAACTTGGTTTTTCGGAATAGCACAACATACTTTACCTGGAGCAATGTAACCATGAGAACCGGTGAAACCAGAAATTGTCAAACCATCCCCTCCAGAATTTAACCTATGATGATGAGGTAATATTCTCTTGGCTACACCAAAATCGGCAATCTTGGCTCCAAACTCCGAGTCCAGCAATATATTACTCGATTTCACATCTCTATGCAATATTGGAGGACTACAATCGTTATGCAAATAGAACAGCCCACGAGCTACACCAACTACAATCTTTTGTCGCACTGGCCACTCCAATAGTGTGCCCATGGATTCTGATCCTCCATGAAGGCACTCGAACAGACTTCCATTTTGTATGTACTCAAATACCAATAACTTGAAATCCGATTCTGCATTTGTGATACAACACAGGAGCTTTATGATATTGGCATGTCTGATCAAACCCAGGGTCTCAACCTCTGCTTCAAATTCCTTTTTGTTTTTCATAATCTTCTTCACGGCCACCTCCTGCCCGTTCTGCAGAGTGACCTTGTACACTTTTCCAGACCCTCCAGACCCAATCACATTCTCCTCCGTCAACTGCTGGAGGATGTATCCCTCGCTCAGTTCCACGCCATAGTGAAAATATGTCGCTTCCCATCCCAACGTTGAGCTGGTTGGCTTTCCCACAAACAAAGTTCTCACTCTACTATTGGTAATAAAACACAAAAACAATATAATTGCCATGGCTATCATCAGAATTGAGACTAAAATTATAGGCAAATAATGATGTAAATCTCTCTTCTTTGAAGAACATAATCTTGACCTATACTGGAAAGCCAGATCACCACATAGGTCTGGATTGCCAAGAAAGCTATCTTTATAGGCCAAACCCTTGAAAATGCTTGGAATTGAGCCTGACAAGTGGTTGCCAGATACATTGAATGTGCCTAACCTCAGTTGCCCCAATTCAGGAGGAATTCCCCCCACAAGTAGATTGTTTGACAGGTCTAGACTCTCTAAATTTGACACAGAGCCTAACCATGCTGGGATTTCCCCCTTTAACCGGTTGTTGGCAAGATTGAGTATAGTAAGCTGTCCCAACGAGATATTCCCTTTTGGAATTTCCCCAGACAGCAAATTGTGATCAAGCTGGATGCAGTTGACTGAACGCAAGCGTAAAAGCTCGTCAGGAAGAACCCCCCACAGTCCATTATTGCTTGCACTAAAGTTATCGAGATTCCTCAGCTGCCCGATATTTGGAGGAATGATTCCACTGAACCGATTGTTGGACATCTCTAACCGTTTCAGCTCCTTTGCTCCACCAATCTCTGCGGGAATGTGGCCTTCAAGCATATTTGTATAAATCTTAAATTCTACAAGTATTTGAGAGCTCCATAACGCCAAAGGAACCTCACCACTTAGCTGATTTTGATAGAGATGTGCGTATTGCAGACTGTTGCAAGAGTCTAAGGATTCCAAACTCCCATTGAAATTGTTTGAAAATATAACCAACGCATAAAGACTTCTTCCCTTGCATAGATTTCTAGGCAGCGGACCACTGAGATTATTTTCTGAAACATCAAGAAGCCCAAGAAGAGAATGTGTACCCAAATCCGGTGGCAACAACCCAGTAAGCTTATTACCTGTAAGATCCAAGGTTGTCAAATTAGCAAGCATTCCTAGCTGTGGAGGGACAGACCCCGTGAGGCTGTTCTCCCACAAAGCGAGGTTACCCAAATGACTCAGATTTGCAATTGTTTCAGGAATCCTTCCATTCAGCTGATTACTTGAAAAGTCCAAAAGACGCATGCTGCTCAGCTGGCCAATATTGTCCGGTATTTGTCCAGACAGCCGGTTTTGCCATAGTTCGAGTTGTGTCATCTTGCTCAACCTCATCAAACTGGCAGGGATATTACCCCACAAATGATTCTCAGAAAGATCCAAGCTCTCCAGCTCCGTTAAATTACCCAACGAAGAAGGAATTTTCCCTTCCAGACTGCAGTTTTGCAGCCATAGCTGCAGCAGGTGCGTCAAATTGCCAAGAAAAGCAGGAATTGATCCAGACAAGTGATTACTATTGAGAGACAGTTTCTCCAATTTGGGTAACATGCCGAAGCCTTGAGGAATATCTCCAGAGAAATTGTTATCGTCCAAGTACAAATTGCGCAACTCACCTAATTCATGGATGTGATGCGGCAACTTTCCGCCGAACAGGTTGGATGACAAATCCAACGTCTTCAGATGCTTGCAAGCCAACAATCCATCGGGGAATGGACCTTCGAAGTGGTTGGATGGTAGTCTCAAATCCGTCAGATTTTGAAGGGCGCATATAGCAGAAGTCAAGCGTCCCGTAATGGAAGTGTGGGAGAGATTAACTTTTGTAACGACATTGAATGGAATATTACAAGATACTCCAATCCAACCACACGGAGTTTCATCAGAGGAATTCCAGTTGCTCAAAACATTATGTTTGTCACTCCAATCCCTCTCTTTTATACGAAGGAGTATTTTTCCTTCGTCAGAGATGGCATTGCAGTGCAGCACAAGTAGGCAGAGAGTGAACCAGAGGTGGAGAGCTCTCAGCAATTTGGGTGGGAAGGACAGGAAGAAGCCTGAGGGAGCCATGGTTGCTGGGTATTTGGGTGAGGTTTGGCTTCTTATGCCAGTGCTAGATTCTGCCGTCCATTACACGATTAAAGGAAGAAAGGTCCACCTCTACTTATTTGTGCGTATTTAACCTATCTTCTCCGTATCCTTGCAATTTTATCGGATGTCTCCGTAGTGACTCACCTCGTTCATTTAACTTTGTTACCATGAAAAGCAGACAACTGAACTGGAGTCAACTCAGTGTATGTGTATGTGTGGCTATGCGATAATACTGATTTAATCGCCATCCGGGGGTAGGAATTTCAAATCTCAATCACCCATAAAATCTGAAGGTTTACACCACTTTAGGTCCCGTTCTAATCATATTAATAAAAGAGGTTTACTTAAAAAATTTGACTGGGGCAAATCACCCCGTGACGGGCGTGAAATTCCATCCTGATTCGCCATGGAAACAATGAATCTTGAGTGCTCCTGACTTAGCTTCTATGGAGTCGTAAAGTTATTGAATAACATTGACTAAAAAATATTTCCACACAGACCATCCTAAAGTTGAAAAGTTTTTATAAAGAGGATGGGTAGAAGGAAATAAAATTATAAGGTACATGGAGCATTAAAGTTATTTATTCATTTATGTAACATTGCAATAGGTTCATCAAATCTTATTTTTAAAGAAATGATAAACGAAAATATAATTAAAATATGTTAGTTATAAAGTTAGTTATTAATATAACAAGTTAATCAAATTGTATAAACTTCCTAATTTCTTAAAAAGTAAATGGTTGAAATTAAAAAGATTATATGCTTTAGATATTTCAGATTTAAAATCATTAAAAATATATATTTTTAAACTATTTTGTTTGGTTAATTTTATTAAAATGAATTATTATAACAAAATAATTCAATGTTTTATTCCTAATTTATAAGTCTTATGGTTTTGTATATTATAATTGATTAATAAATTTACATATTTTTATAAATTTAATAATTTAATTTAATTTTATAAATAAATAAAAAAATTGTACACTATCTAATTCGATTATAATTTTAAATTACAATTAAATTATTAATATTATTATTATTATAATAAAAATATTAAAACTATAAATTTAAATTTAAATTTAAATTTAAATTATATTTTTAATTTTTTTAATTTTCATTATTATTCAAAGAGTTATTTTATAGGTGGTTTCATTTATCCGGTAAAAAATTAGATGTTGTTGATCACCTACTAGTATATTAGTTTGACCAGAATTCATGAACTTTTAAAAGTTTAAGCATAACTAGAGTATTTATATCAATACTATAATATCAAAAATGAAAAGTAAACATTTAGTCGCAAGTGTTGGAAGATGTCACTAGAGATGGATCTTTAGCACTCAAACCTAGACAATCATGAGAAGCAGGTCCACATTTAAAATGGAGCTCAATGTGAGCCAACCTCGCATCGATCTTTGATTTCGCTACGCCTGCTTTAGCCTCGGTCGGTCTTCATAATTAATGTTTTATCTCTTCAAATATATGTGATGGTAAATACAAGACATTTTCTTCATTTCAACTTCAAAAAAGAGGGAAATTTGAATTTCTAAATTTGAATATTTGGCTCCAAGAATATCAAGTCGGCCCTCCAAGTGTTCAAGTTGGACCAAATTATAGAGGCAACCATTTGACCTCCTAGAAGACTATATAAAGGCTTTGACCTCCTCCTTAAAACCAATTTCAAATCTCTCATTCTCATTTGTTCAGATGTGAAGCATTAGGCCAAGATTCATTTATGGATAGACCAAGTTTATAGGCATACCTAATTATCTAAGGGAGACCAAGTTCATGGCAGAACATTTTTTTTTAAGCAGACCACATATTTGAGGAAGGTTGAAATTTTGTGTGGTAGAGTTGACTGAAATTTCTAAGGCTACTTATTTATGTTTGACAACGTTTGACCTAGTTTTGGTTATGGTCAAGTATGACCTTGTTTTGATTGAAGGAGAGAAGATTGCATATCTTGTTGAACTAAATAATTTCTCTAAGAATGGGTTGTTGGGTTTTTCCGCCAAGTGGGTTTTTCTAGGGAAAAATACTTGTGTCTTTTGTTTGGCTATCTCTTTTATGATCCTACTAGCATTTTTTCTTCTATTGTTGGTATCTTTTGTGTAATTGCTTTATGATGAATGCAAACAAAATAAATATTATCATAAGAAACCATAAGAAGTAATTATCATGTTAGAATACCTTTGAAAAATCAACATGGTATCAGAGATGGTTAAAGAGAAACCACTAAAGGGACTTCAAAAAGAGACAAGTTTATATCCCTGTCTAAGAAGCATCTCTACCCTAGCTCTACTTGTGTCTAAACTAGGTATGAAGGAGGATTGAAGTCCTAGTTTGAATTATGGTTGTGATTAAAAGGATGTCCTCATCCAATGTCTAGTTATGGATTTAAGAAGGACTGAATCCCTAAGCATGGAATTTTAAGTATGGACAAGAATCTCGTGACAACATTGCAGGTAGATCTCCACGTGGATTAGGCCTTAGTATTAGTAGGCCTTAGTGCGAGTAGGCCTAGAAGGAGCCAAGAGAGGCCTCAGTCTAAGTTTTAAACCTTAAAATTATAGCCTTAGTCTATTTATTGCAGGGTCGAAGGACCTCGGGATTAGGCCACAAAAGATACCTAAGCCCAAAGTGCCTCAATCAACAGAAAACTTAGCAAAATTGTCCTCTGCTAAAGCTTGTTTGCAAAAGATCATTAATGACTTTAAATTCAAAATTTGGAGAACAAGACACATGATCAAAGGGAAATTGTTTTAAAGAAGTATGAAAACTAAATAAATGGTTCTGACTAAGAAGTAGACTTGTTAATCATAGACAATAGAAGTGGAGAAAGAACTATGGAAATAACAAGGGAAACAAGGATTCATCATTGCAAGTAGATCTCTGCATGGATTAGTCCTTATTGTGAATACGCCTAGAAGGAGCTAAGAGAGGCCCCAGTCTGAGTTTTAAACCTTAAAATTATAGCCTTAGTCTATTTATTACAGGGTCGATGGGCCTTGGGATTAGGCCACAAAAGATACCTAAGCCCAAAGTGCCTCAGTCAATAGAAAAATTAGCAATTTGTTCTTTGTTAAAGCTTGTTTGCAAAATATCACTAATGACTTTAAATTCAAAATTTGAGAACAAGACACATGATCAAAGGGAAATTGCTTGAAAGAAGTAGGAAAAATAAATTAATGGTTCTAATTAAGAAGTAGACTTGTTGATCATAAACAATACAAGTGGAAAAAGAACTATGGAATAGAAAGGGAAACAAGGATTCATAAATGGTTTTGGTAGTAAGCCTCAAAAGCAATGGAAGGAATACATGATTGAAGGAAAATGTAATGAACAAATAAGCTATTTAGAGCATGTGATTTTTAGGCTACTCGATGCAAAAGAGGAAAGGAAGTATGTTTTACAAGAACGGTCAAAGAGGAGTGAGTTTTTAGCATCATAGAAGCTCGTTTACTATCAATAAATGGATGTATAGGATTCATCAACTAATCTATAGCCTCATAAAGTAGTGAAATCATCACAAGTTTGAATATGGATTATGGTTGAAATAAGAACTAAATGCAAGATAAGGCTTGCCGAGATTGTAAGGTATGTGTTCAAAAGTAGAAGTATTGCTTTGAAGTTGCATACTTTAATGCTATATACCTTATATGATTGAACTATTATATGGTAGATCTTTCCTTAAAGTATTTTAGAAATGATAAGTTTGATTTGATTCAAAAAATTTACTCTAGAAGTACAGAAAACTAAGAAGAAGAGTTATAAAACTTGTGCTATGATACCTTCTTAGAAAATAGATAGTCCTAGGGTTTGTAAACCCTAGGTAAATATTAAAGATATGATTAAGAAAGCCCTAGGGTTTGTGGAAAAAACCCTAAACCCAAAGTATTGAGAGATGAAGATTATGTTGAATGAAGAAACCTTATCTCATGCAAGGAATGAAAGGAAACATGGTTGATGATGAGGGAAAAGATGAAGAGTTTATAGATGAATTTCTATGATTTTTGCAAAGAAGACAAGGATCACTACGGAGCTAACAAATTCCCTTCAATTCTCAAAGATAAGTACTTCATATCGCTCTCTTCATTTATTATTATTATTAATTTTCTATTAGTTAGCTTCATCTCTTTGTTTCTTTTGTTGGGTTATAATTGTTCTTCCATGGCTTCCTAATTATGTTTGTAGGTACATTGTCAATGCAGCCAAGACTTTGGCAGCAAGAAGAAGCATCAGGAAGAATAGAGTAAATTTCATGGCAAAAGGATTCTCTTAGCAAGAATAATTTGCATTCAAGAGGGAGAAATAGTACCATTCCATATGACCGAAGGAGCTTCTAGTGTAGAGGGAGCATACTGTTAGGACAACAAGTCTAGAAGAAATATGTATATGTAAATTGTGTCGAGACTTGAACGGAAGCCAATGTTTACTTCCAGGGGATCTAGAGTTCCTAGTATGTAGCAGATGGCAACATAGAGAAGTACAAAGAAATATTCATAAAAAAATATCCTAGTAAGAGGGAGAAGACTATGTTAAGACATTTTCTCGAAATTGTCAGAAGGACTCACATGAAAAAGGGAGTATCAGTGGCAAGAGGATTTTTTTCCATGATAGAGGGAGCAGTCAAGCCCTAAGAAACTAGTCAGGGTGGATAAAAAGTAGCCATCATAATGGATCCAATGAAGGGAGTTGGTCAGTTTATGGTTGATCCAATGCATGCGACATGTGTCTAAAATGATGAAGTATAGTTGTAGGGATATATAGATTCATATTAGGTAGAGAGTGTTGAAGACAGGAAAGAACATCAAGATGATGATTCGATTTGGACTCTTTTTTGGTAGGAAGCAAACATCTGTCACACTCAGGACTGCAAAGGAAAAATATATTGTAGCTAGTTTGGCAAGTTGTGAAGCAGTGTAGTCTAGGTAGCTACTCATAAGATTAGTTGTTTAGTTGTAGGAGACGATCATGATGACAGGTCAAAGCACATTGAGATCTATTACCAAGACATGGTACAAAAGGGAGCAATAAGGCTCCAATGAATTTATATAGACAAGCATGATGTTGACATTATCACAAAGTCTCTATCCTAGGGTGAGGTTTGTACACTTAAAGGAAAATCTTAGATTAGTTGAGAATGCTTCCCTCAGTAGGAGGGAGTGTTGATGTTGTAGCATTAAGGTGAAAACATTCTCCCAAGGTTAGGATATTGATAGTTCAAATATATTGACTAGGGGCCATGTAATGTGGCTACGGAGAATGGCCCAAAGAGCATCAAGGACTGAAGTGCTCCCTCAGTCATGGGTTACTTGACCATATTTCCAAGGGTTACTTAACTAGTGGGTTGAGTGAGTTCCTTATAGCATTGGGATAGAGAGTTACCATTCAAATAACATGCATGAATGGGAATAGCCCAAGGTTTCACCATAGGCCATAGGTGTTGACCATGTTCCAAGTGAAAACTTAGATAATTGGTGAACTGCTCCAAGTGACAACCTGTTGAGCATGATGCTGATGCAGGATACTTTCCACATGTAGTGGATGATACATCAACATAGCTAGTTCATTCTACCTTTCTTAGAGAAGTTTTTCAACAAGAGAACATCTAAAAAGGTCAGTACGAATATCTCCCTAGCTAAGAGGGAGTGTTGAATTTTATAGGTATGGTCTGTCTTCATAATTAATATTTTATCCCTTTAAATATATGTGATAGTAAATACAAGACATGTTCTTCATGCCGACTTCAAAAGATAGGGAATTTTGAATTTCTAAATTTGATTTTTTTTCTCTAAGAGTATCAAGTCAGCCCTCCAAGTGTTCAAGTCAACCTAGCTCATAGAGGCACCCATTCCATCTGCTAGAAGACGATATAATGGATTTAACCTCCTCCTCAAAATCAATTTCAGATCTCTCATTCTCTTATATTCACACTTGAAGCAACATACCAAGCTTCTTTTATGGGAAAACCGAGTTTATGGGTAGACCTAATTATCTGAGGTAGACCGAGTTCATGGCAGACCAAATTTTTTGAGGTAGAATAGATCTCTGAGGGAAGGCCAAAATTCTTTGTAGCAAAGTGGATAGAAATTCCTAAGGCTATTTATTTATGTTTGATTAGGTTTGACCCATTTTTTGTTAGGGACAAGTCTAGCCTTGTTTTGATTGAAAAATATCATATTGTATCTCTTGTTGAAACAAATAATTTCTCTAAGAAAGGGTTGTTGGGTTCCCCCCCAAGTGGATTTTCATAGGGTAATATACTTGTGTATTTTGTTTGACTAACTCTTTAAAGATCCTACTAGCATTTTTAATTCTACTATTGAGATATTTTGTGTAATTGATTTAGGATGAATGTGAACACAAGAAATATTGTCATAAGAAATCATAAGAAGTAATTATTAGATTAGAAGACCTTTGAAAAATTAACAACTTTCCCTCTTTCATAGGCATAAATATGCATTTGGGTAGATGAATTAACACACTAGACAACTGGACAAACCATAAATTATCTTATTACTCCAAGAAAGAAATTTACAAGGAAATTACAACACGAGCTTTTTGTATCTCAATCTCTGTTTCTCCAAATCCTTCCTGAGAAATTATCCAAGGTCTCCCCTTTATACATAATAATTTTCAAAAATAAAATATCCTAACAAAAACAATCATATAGGACATCTATTCAAGTGACCTAAAACTAACTCACAACTTTCCAGACACTTGATACCTTTACACAGGTCCACTTGGCCATAAGACCAATTTCATCAAAACAAAATGCTAGCTAAGTTTTCTTAGGTTCTTATAAAATCCAAAAAAATGTAATTACATAAAATCCCCTATTTCTAATTTGTATAATTTTACAGTTACATATGAAGGAATTATCCCATGTTGAAAGGATTTTATGAGTCCCCTCCTTTTGGGCCTAGGAAAAATGATTTTTCTTATGGTTGATGCTCCTACATCATACTCCCTAGGTTGAAATTTTTCATGGCCTCCTCCTCATGAGCCTTTAACTTATGTCTTCCTCCTAGATCCCACACCTGATGTTGAAATTTCCCACTTACTCATATGCATAGCTAGTTTCTTGCTACCCTTCTAAGATCCCATACCTTATTGTGCAACTTCCCATTTATCCATTGGTGCAACTATTTCTTCTTTCTCATATGGTTAATGAAATCCCTCGCATTCATCCATGTGTTATAGTTTAATACCTCCTTTTCTCCATTTTACCATGACTCAGGTACCTCCTTCATCACCATCCTCCATTTCTCCAATTCGGTGGCTATCCCATTCTTTTGCTGGATCAAACCTTTGGTACCACTTATTTCCAACAAGGTCTTTAAAATATTTATCTCATTATATGGTTCCCATTCTTCATTGTAGAAGTTTGACTACCTTTCCCATGGTTTTTATATGGAAAGTAGATCTCCATATTATACATATATAATGTATCTATTGTAGTAATCTCTCAATTTATCAATTACTGGTTGTCCTCTATCATTTCCCTCAACAAAATACACCATTTTACCCTCAAAACAAGACTTGGATCCATACTTTTGTGATGAAAATAAAATAAATTTCATTTTCATGAGACATACTTGTCTTATACTTCTCTTCTTATCCCTCTTCTGAAAACACCTATTGTCCCTCTTCCATAACCACAAGTCTTTTGATCAACATAATGCTTTTAATTTTTTATCATATTAGGTTCATCCTGCTCCTTAGATGCATTATTTGTGAAGTCTTCATTTCCATATTCTTCACCCTCTTGATTCCCCAGAGCATACTTAAGAATGTGTAGGCCAAGCTTCTCTACTTTTAAAGCTAATTTCCCAATTACAAATTTGTCAGCTTGTAAAGTCCACTACACATTAATAACCTTGGGACTACATAGAATACACAAATTCTTCTTCCACTACCATTTTGAAGGGGAAAACGCAACTTCAAAATCTAGGTTTCTGCCTTGCCCTTTCATGTTCTTTAAGGCATTTTCTTCATGCACTAATGATGTTCATTGATACCTAGTTTCTTCAAGTTTTCTATTATAAGATGCCTTCATTAGCGGTTGAAGCTCCTTCAATACAACCTTCAACCCTTCTCCCTAAAATAAGATGTCATTCTTATGAGACAATTTCATCTCATCCTCATCTTCCTCTTCCTTTGATGGAAGCTCTCATCGTTATTGGCCTACATATTTGTCCACAATCTCAAAATCCTCCCATCCAAGTAGTTATATGTTTTTGAGTGACTAGCCTCCTTATGCTTCTTTCGTTCACCCTTTGCACAATCTCCTTGTAGTTTGGCTGAATATTCTTTCATGGCCTTTAATAACATTATAATGGAATGATGCTTCTCCCTTTTAGTGAGGATGTCTAAATCACTTTTTGATCTGATTGAATCATTATATTTTTTTCATCCATCTCGATGCATTTGGAGTGCAAAAAGTGGAGGAATCAACTCACGGGGTTGCTTTTACCCGCAGGAACTAGTTTGGCGAAATAGGATTTGAAACATTTCAGGAGAATTTTTAGGCATCAAACAACATTTTTCGGGGTAAAATATTTCTTCTCTAGTGCGGAAAATTTTCATGATATTATACACACAAAGAAGTTTCCAACAATGTAAGAAGCACATCAATCGAAGTTTGTATGCAAAAGTTATACCACTCAAAATTTGACCTTCCTATTTCACACCTATAGTTCGGGAGGATGCCACGTTAGGCCCCATTATTCATGGAAAATGGGCTAGCCATTTGTTTGTGATGTAAAATACTCTAGCAGACTCTATTTTTTAACTCTAGCTAAGAGTTGATGTAGTCAAACTTAAACACTAGTAGGCTATCGGGCTCTGTTATAACTGAGCCACTAGGAGGAAGAGGCATTCCATTCTTTTGAGAGAATTTGTTCCATGGTTGAGAAAAGATAGCCAAGAGAGATAGGAGGTAGAGCACACAGGAAGGGTCTGTGCAATATATCATCCCACAAGCCACAAGCATTACCTCTTCATATCTGCATCCATATTTCCGGACACATAGAGAGAGCGAAGCAGCCTCACCTTCTAGCTGGGTTTTCTTCCGAAAGGTTTTCCCAGATAGCATATCTTGTGCCTTATGTGTGTGTGTGAGCTTATTTTTTCATTCTCTAATTTTTTGCATTATTTTCATTCATATGCATGTACTAATTATACTTAAATCTACGGACGTTAAAGTTTAATAAAACTGTAATAGTGTAAAATTTCAGCATTTTAATATATTATTATCATATCTTTTGTGACAAACTGTCCATTGGAATATCCATATCAGTTTACGGATCAGTTTTTCTCTCTATTATAAAAATTGTTGAGAGTTTTTCTTCACCTTAATTACCATCTTCAACTATCATCTCTGTGTTGTTGATTCTCATCACTGTGGGGTTGCTTTCCCACTAGGATGTCTTCCTAACAAGTTCATAATCTAGTACAGTCTCAGTGACCGCTTTATAGTCTTCCACAATCCATTGGAATGAGTTCTCCTTCTCTAATCCCACTCCATCTTTTGAGGAATGAAGTTCTTCCTTGGATCCATCTTCTTGGCTTTTTCCTCCCTTAAATAGGTAGGCATACTTTGCTTGTCTATGGTCATGTTTATCTAATTCCTCCACTCTGATATATGCTTTCTCCATCATGATGGAAGCATCAAATGACTATCCATTAACTACAAGACCTACATTCACACACAACTCATTTGTTTTAAAAAGATAAGACTCTACTGCCTCATTTGATGCCTCCTTAACTAGTTCTTCCTATTGGTCTTTTATGGGACAGTCCCTTAGTGTCTTGTCAACATCCACATCATCCTCTCTTTCTCCAAGGATTGATTCCTTCTTTGGTTCACCACAATGAAATATTGAGCTTCTCCTTTAGCTCAATTATTTCTTCGTCAATTTCATCTTGACTCATGCCATTTTCCTTGGCATTCTTCTCCCTTCTTCTATGGCTTCTCTTAGAAACTTGACTATGGCCATCAATATCCATCTTCCTTCCTCCTTTGCAGGATTCCTCTCACTTACTGTGAGCTGCAATCAAGCCCCTATAACAAGTCTTCCCCATCACTTGTTACCTAATACCTCACCTGCTTCTCCTCAACCTAGGCTATTGTTATTCCTCTAGTTCCCTCCTATGGAACCTCTTAAGCACTCCTTACTTTTCTATGGTGTCTACACTTTTGCTTATTTCTTGATAACATCTCTTGTTCTCTCCTCTGGAGGACTTCCAACCTTAGTTGGAACACTTCTATGCTTTTGTATCCTTTCTACTACAAGGGTCTTGCCATGACATTTAAGAACATTACTAGTTCCCTACTACACATTTCATTGTTGTAGTCAATGTCTTCCTCTGCAGCTTATACCTGCAAGGGTTAACTTCCCGCTAAATGTTTAGAAAATCTTCGGCAAAATCACATAAACCATCTTTTGTCGACGCGCTTTGAACCAACCAGTGTGGTTCATCGTCAGGACAAGCTGAAGAACCAATCCGGCTTAGCTGATTAAATAGAGTGTGCAGACACTCGAACGGCTATATTGCCAACGGCTAATTTTGACCTAAGGATCCTAGTCAAACCCTTAATTTAATTATTAATATTCCTATAAATAGCTAAACCCGGTAAATAAAAGAATTCAATTGTTAATTTAAATAAATGTATATGTATATCTAAAATTAAATATAATTCAGTGTTAAGATAATTCATTGGTTAATTTGAGTATATTAAATAATATAATATCCATATTTATTAAATATAATGGTCATTATATCTCGTATAATAGTCCAAATTTATTAATTAATCTATAATTATTATTATTCTAATATTATTTAGATACAAATAAATGGTATTAAAATACTCTTACTCTTAGAATTTAGTTACATTAGGTAATTGAGTGTTCATTTAATAATAATTAATTAATTATTTGTTCTTTAAATTAAACCATTCTTATTTATTATTTAAATATAATGGACCATAAGTTATATACACCAATACAGGTTTATTAAATAAACTATATTTCCTTAATAATTTATAATTCCAATATTATTAAAAAATAAATAGTATTATTATTCTTAGAATTTAGATGCATTAGGTAAATACCATAATTGAGGGTTGTCAAAGTCCATTTCTATTAATAATAGTATAACTCATCTTCTTGGTTTATCATATATCTATTTATAATACTTTCTTATTTATACTTTAAACCTAATGGTCATTATATCTCCTCTTATAATTAAATTATTAATTTATATTCATTAAATAATCAATATTTATTCAATCATCTGCTATTAAAGTTCATTAGGTAAATATATTATTACTTAAAAGGTCCAAACAGGTTTTTTAGATATTAGATAAAGGGAATTTTAATTCTAAAGGTATAGTAGAATTAAATATAAATGCATAACTAATTGAAATTATGGAAAAAAAAGATCTAATCTCATTATAATATACCCAATAGTATCATAAACTGGATAAGGTTAATACAATAATTAGCCCGAAATTAATTAATAACTTATTAACAAATCAAACACTCCATAATAGTAGGACTAACCCGCCAAAAACGAAACTTAAGGAGAGGGAAGACAGAAACCCTAAGACCTAACAAAAGGGGAATGAGGAGGCTAGGAAGATAAGACTGGGAGCCAACAACTGCTAATATTCCAGCCATCATCCCTATTAAGATTGATCGGCCTTTTCTCAATCTCCAGGGCCTCTCTAAATTTGCGATGGTGAAACTGCGCAACTTTGGCAATGACTTGAGCCTCCTCTATACAAACATGATGCAAAGTCTTCCCTGCATGCTCAGCCAGGGCTGAGGACTTGGTCCTACCATGTCTCAAGTCAGCCGAATGCTCGCTAATCCGTTGATTGATAGAGCGACCAGTCTCACCAATATAAGGGGTCCCACATGAACAGGGAATGACATAGACGCCCTTCATGTCCTTCGGGTCAATCGGGTCTTTCACAGACCTGAGGGAGCCACGGATAGTGTTGAGAGGTCTAAAAGTCGCGGGCACATCGTATTTCCTCAGAATCCTCGCAATCCTGTCCGTGGTCCCCTGGACGTAAGGAAGGTTCACACCCATGATATGATCTTTAGGAACCCTTCGGATTGAAGGCTCCTTCTTGGCCCTGAGGAAGGCTTTTTGACCGAGGTGCCTATTGTAACCATTCTTCTCAAAGACATCTAGGAGATGAGCCTTCTCCGTTTCCAGGCTCTCCTCATCCGAAATTCTTACAGCTCGGGTGGCAAGCGTGCTAAGGAGCCCTAACTTCTGAGCGGGGAAATGATGCGAAGAAGCATGTAAGTATTGCTCAGTATGCATCTTCTTTCTAAACACCTGATGTGAAAAGGAACCATCCACCTTCTTAGAGATGAGAACATCCAAGAACGGAAGACGACCATTATCTTCTTTTTCCATCGTGAATTTAATGGCGGTGGATTGGTTATTAAGGTGACAGAAGAAACGATCCAGCTCGTCAGGACCATGAGGCCAGACAACACCAGTGTCATCAACGAATCTTTTCAAAGCTTTGGTAAGAGACGCGAGGAGGCCAAAGCCTTAGACTCAAACTCCTCCATGAAGAGATTGGTGACGACAGGGGACAAGGGGGAGCCCATGGCCACTCCGCAAGTTTTCTCATAGAATTCTCCCTCGAAGCTGAAAAAGGTAGAGGTAAGGCAAAGCTCAACTAACTTAGCCGTATCAGGGTCAGTTAGCTTATTAATTACCTTCATGGCCTCAAGGTCAGTTAGCTTATTAATTACCTTCATGGCCCCATATTTCTTCATCTTGTCCTGATGATGAACCACACTGGTTGGTTCGAAACGCGTCGACAAAAGATGGTTTATGTGATTTTGCCAAATATTTTCTAAACATTGTTATGGATCACAGAAGTCTAAATTCCTTAATAATTTCCCGCTAAATCTTAACAAATTTTTTAGAATGCAAAATTTTGTGATTCATAATGTTATGGAGAGAATCCTTCCCAAGTCATTGCAAGGATTGACCACTTCCATCACTAGAAGTTTAGTGAGGCAATTGGAATTGAAAAAAGGTTTATCTCGCTGAATAGGGTTGATGGGTGGAAGATTAACAGTTGTTGGATCCCATCTCTTTTTCCCTAAGTTAGTGCCTTTCTCCCTCTCCTTTATTTCCCGGTGGTGTTCTCCGTTTATTTTTCCTCATTATTTTGTTTTAATTAAGTTTTTTAATTAATTAATTTTTTATTTTTATTTTTATTTTCATTGAAATAACAATATTTTTTAATATTACTTATTCATGAAATTAGAAATGATTATTATCAAAATAATAATAACCTATTATTATAAACAATATTTTATTAAAATTATGAATAAATATAGTAATCCCCCCAGAGAGTTGCACGTCTCCTCCCACGTTACCTCTCCTAGGGTTGAGAGTTTGGCTGGCTCGCCCACACCCTGTTGGTCCTTATGGTCGAGCGACTACGTTCCTTATGGTCTTTAGGCCTTACGGCACCTTGATTTATTCCCCTCAAAGAGCTCTGCTCAGTCAGATAAGGCCCGGGGACGCTGGCTCCCGCAGGCAGAGGCCCAACGAATGTCAGATGCAAAGCTCCGCACCTCATTAAGATCATATTGGCATACTCCCCTAGAAAAGAAGGAGCAGACCCCATCGAAGACGAGAGTAGGGTACAACAAGGCCATTTCCGTCCACCTTCTCACAGAGCCGTACGTGGACGTTACCGCTCATACAGCTTCCAGCCGGCAGTCAGCCCCTACAATAAATAAAGAAATGTGTGTGTGAATGAATCGACGAAAAATCAATCGAAGAGTGACATGAATTTGGTTCTTCAGCAGTAGCATGGGAGGAGCATCCCTGTCACAAAAAAGGAGTAGGTAGAAGGGAGCTTCGTGACATCCGTCCGTGATTGATCCGGATAGCTCAATTTTGCTTGCTAATAATAACGAATCAAACAGGGGCTAATGCTAGTGCCAGTGCTAGTGCCAATGCCAATAACTCAGCTCAGTTTTGTGGGGAAATATCGATCGAAAGTTAGCTTACTTACCGGGTGAAATTGAGGTAGGTTCGGGAATAGATTTCAGGCGGGCGGTAAGGTCCTGCCCTTCTTTAGAAGGGAAAGGTACTATGATTTATTCCCCCCAAAGAGTGAGAAGGGTTGGGTTGGTCCTTTCAGGCAGTAAGGTCCTGAAAGGTGAAAGGTAAGGAGAACCTTACCTATATTTATTACTGCCCATTCTCTATTAGTCGTAAAGGGGGACTAAGCTGATCAGAGCTAACTCAGGACCAGTCAGTAATGACTCGTATCATTTCGGTAACTAGAGATAGAATGGATAAAGAAATGATTGACAGAATAGATACGGGAATGATTTCATCATGATAGAAATATCACTTTTCATGGCCAAAAGAGGATATTTGGAGGATGCGTTAGCAGGCTCGACCAAATTCCAGAGGATGCGTAAGCATGCTCGACTAACAGGAGAGGATGCCCCCGGCAGGGTGAGTAAGCGAAATCTCGACTAAAAGGCCGCCATCGCTCTCAATATAAGGAGAGGAAAAAAGGTACGAAGTTTCTTTCCCACTGAGGGGAAGGAAAATGGAAAGATCTAATGGGAACCCTATGAACCCTTATTATATACATAATTATGTATAATAAAGTCACTAGAGAGATAGGACAAAAAATGTTGCTATTATATATGTAATTACGCTCTCGAATCCAATCATTCATTATATATGTAATTACGTAATGAAGGATATATGTCCCTTTCATTCATGATCCAATCATGAATGAGATATGTGTGTCCGTCATTCTTTATATATGTCATTATGCCTTAGCAGATAATGCATATATTATATATGTCATTATGCATGGTCACTTTAGCCAACCTTCTAGCAGCAGGAATTGATCCTAAGAGAGAGAGATCTTTTGCTAGCTGTTAATGGGTCCATCATATTATATACGCTTAAGTGGTCACTCATTTTCATTGATCACAGTATGTGTAGGGGGAGGGGTAATCTTGGTTAGCAAGACATAGCTCGGCGAATACGGGAATTTGTGTATATGTTTCCAGCCAAGTCAAGTAGGTAAGTGAGGCCTTACCTAGAGAGATAGATCTTTCCTTACCTTATCCTTCCTTATCTTATAGCCTTACCTTACTTATAGGGCCTTTAGGACCTTATAGAATAGATAGACCTTAAAGGTTAGGACCTTACCTTAAGACCTTACTTTCAACCTTCTTTATAGGATAGAACAGGACCTTAGCTGTTCTTAGCTGTTCAATGATGTTTGCCGAGGTACGTTTGCCAAGTGACTTGGGTTGTTCCTATATGTGTCTGGAATAGTGCTTATCGCCGAGCTCAATTCTAAAGGTCAGAGTTTCTTATTGCCGATCTTAACCTTTTATAAGAAACAGAGCAATCTATTCTAGGTAATTGGGGATAGCTTAAACCATGAAAAGATTAGCATCTGGAAGATGATCATCCACTACTCCACCTGTCTCCCTGCCTTTGTGATAACGTTACCTTACCTGCCTTACTATGAATGGTAAACCGTACAGTCTGGCTGGATGCGCTGAACCTGATATTTTGAGCTAGGGCCCCAACCCGGGCCTTACTGTAACGAATACCCACTGCCTTAGTTCGCACGATCGATAAGGAATAAGGAGAGACAGGCCTTAGAACGGTAAGACCAGGACCCTCTACTAGATTTCTTCCCCTCAAAGAGCTAGAAGGGAGGGTTGGTTATCCCTCTCCCCCTGGTCGAGAGTTCGCTTACTCACCCTCATATTTCTTCCCCTCAAAGAGAAGCCCCAGGAAAGTATTTGAATGGCCCTTAATTGATAGTCATGTTTTCAAATTCTCTATATACGAGATTCTGGTACGATCCATTATGAGAGCGGAGATCCCATACGATGCTAAAGCGTAATTACATATATAAAGAATGACCAGCAGCACCCTAGACTTACTTTCTTTCCTGGCATTTTTCCAGGTTCTATCTTCATGAACCAAGACTTCCTTGGCTATCTCCTGCGTCTCCTCGGCAAACTCACTCGACTTGGATAAGGCTTGGGATCAATGGAGAGAATGAAACTGAACCCTTGGCTTTGGATAAGTCTACTTCCACTGGTACTCCTTCGACTGGTAGTACTTCCTTCCCTACTAATGGATATGGAACCCCTCCTTCACTGGTCCTACCTGACCGTCTCGGGGTGAGGACCTTATCTTCGCTATCTCTTTGAGGGGAACAAATATAGGGATAACCTTTTCTGCTGACGTGAGATGCCACGTGTCACTTGCTTACGTGGCAAGTGATATGGTGTCTACCCGGAGTCCATGTGTCCCTGTCTGGTTCTGCCATGTCGTCCTGACTTGTATTGTGCTCCTTTGCCTTTGCTGCCGAGCCTCACTGACACTTCTTCATATGATTTTGCTCTTCGGTATAACTCCTCTTCCTGCCATATTTCATTATGATAAGGCCACATGTACTTGCATATTGAACAATGGCGTGACACTATGAGGGTCATGTCTTCTAAATCTTTCCTCTCCAAAGTGGTAAGAGGCTAGTGCCTCTCCTTCTTCTCTGGCAGCCTTAACATTTCCCAGACCATAATAACCTATGTACAAAGGCAAAGCGGGCCATGGGGCCTTCTTATCCCTGGCCAGAGAGGCTCCGACTCCGCGCAATAAAGTTTGGTATGCCACCTCCTGGATGGCCAATTTATCTGGGATCAATTTGGGTAACAGATGTGGGGCTTTAGTAGCTCCAAATACCCTGATATAGGTGCCATTTTCTATTACATACTAGTCCCCTATCATGCTTATCAGTTGCATAGCCTTCTCAGTCATGCATTGAGCAGGCTTGCAGAAAATGAAAGTGTACATAGGAGCCATGAAGTGTTAACATATTCTCGTGTAATCAGAATTGTATTTATACTCCCACAAAATTTGACATTAGACGTGAATTGGCTTCTCGCTAGGCTGCCACTGCCATCCCATTCTCGCAAAACTGTTAGCAGCGCATACCACATCTAAGAAATATGAAGACATATAGCATGTTGGGGGGATGTGGTATTTGGCTTTGGAAACAGCGTCCCTCAATGTTGTGGACAGAATGGAAGACCAGTTTCAAATTCAACTTTTGACACTTGGTATAGCAGAGGGATCCAGGCTTCCTTGAATTGACTCACATCTTCTTCACCATATAGCCTACTGATCAGGGCCACTGCAAACCTGTAGGGCATCCTGAGGTTGGTTGATGGTTGGATACATGCCCTTCCGTCGTGACCTGAACGCTTTCCCGGTTATCCACCATCCTTTTCTCATTTCATGAGAATTTATGTTGTGAGCAAATTGCAGAACCCGGCCATCGGTTAGACTGGTTTCAGGCTTCGGGAACTTGTAGTACAGTTCCAAACTTGATGGCTGAAAGGATGCGATGGCCTTTCCGTTTTTGTCCTTGGTTAGCTTGCTTTCTACATTAGCGTGACTAATAATCTAGGAGAGAATCTCGACGCAAGGCATAAGAGCTGGTCTGGCTGCTACCTTGTGGAGATAGGACCTTCTGATAGTCTGATATACCCTGGCATCAGGATTCTTCTCACCCAGTTGCAGTGGGAGCTCTGGATATTTTTCCTCCCTGACACATTTGGTCAATTTCACCCCATTGCAGATTGTTGTCTAGGTCTATCTTGCATTTTTTATATCCATAAAATGGCCTAGTGACTTCCTAAGCTTCCGGTTCTACTGACATTTATCTCTCTAGGCTAGCCTCTTTCACTATTTCTTTATGCTTGCGTTGTCTTTTGGGAGCCCTATCTGTGCCTGTAACTCATTCATATCGACATCTGCTTTTGGACTAAGATTTGAAAACATGTTACACGAAATCAAAGCATATATGAGATAAGATTCCATAAAGATCCTCTTCATCTTTTGGAAGTTTGACAGCTGATGAGAGAGCTCATTTGATATGAGTTCTCCCCAATTGAATTTAGTGCCCTTATGTAGAGATTAGTATATAACATGTAGAACATATCTAGGCATCTGTGTAGTATCCTCCTGACCTACGAATCTAGCAAACAGCCATGCAAATTCCCAATATGGTTATGCTAAACTTGCTACTTCTGTTGTGGACGCTTTAATGCCTTCTCAAGAACAACCCCATGGGTGGAATTTTTTCATCTGGTAGTGGGGCCCTTCATCAATAATAAGGAGAAGGAAGTGACTCGCAAAGTCATTCTTTACAAAATAACTCACCTTCTTCCGGATGCCTCCTTAGTCATCGTAGCTGAAAGAAAGTCCAAGGCTGGGGATCTCTTTGACGTTCAGACTCGAGACTGGAAGCTCTGTCCTGCCTTGAAGGTTGAATGAAATTTAGCCAACATAGGCGATATAATTATTTAGTGGATAAAAGAGCTTATTACAGATGATTTGTTTCTTATATGATCAAGGCTCGGCCAAACCATAAGTGAATATGTGGTACCAAGGATCATAAGAAGGTAGGGTAAAGCTTCATCTGGGTGCCCGCAATAACTCGATAGAACCAACAGCAGATTCTAGGGAAAAACTCGGTCAATACGGAATTTCGAGATTGTCAATGTTATGAAGCTGGCTCATGCTTCTTCAGCAGGGTATTTATAATGCCATTGAATATATATGAGGAGCATCGCTTTATTATATGATGCATACCCCTAGTGAGTCGTTGGTTGGTTAGTTTGGGGGTTGGTTGTTCTTGGATCTGGAATTAGTCGTAGGTGAGCTCCCAGATTGCTTATGGAAATAATAGTGAGCTCTGGGAATGGTTCGATCTGTGGAAATGGGGTCTGATCCCCGGCGGATAGCGCTTCTGGTTAGTTCGGGTTGGATCGATACCGCCCACGTCGTATGCCCCACGAACGAGAATATCGCCCGCCAGGAACAGCTAGGCCCGATAATACCGCTTGCCTACGTCCTCTGATCTCCTACTGCTTGCCTACTTCTCTCTGGTTGCTTGCTTGGATCTAGTCGTAGGGTTTCAGATGGCCTTTGATCAAGTGAGTGGCGTTGATCTGGTTGCTGGTTGGAGATGAAAGTAGTTGTTGTAGGTGAGCTCCCGGATTGCTTCTGATTCTGGTTTGATACGGCAGATTGCTTATGCCTTCAGGTTAGCTCTGGAAATGATGGTTAGCTCTTCTGGTGGAATGGATATGGAATCTGGAAAAGGTTAGCTCTAGAAAAAAAAGGTTGAATGGAAAAGGAGTAGTTGTGGAAAGAAAGGGAAAGGGATCGCTGCTTGATCGCTCACGCTGCCTACTTTGGCACAGCCAAGAACAACTTAGATTGGAACAGAATTTGGGAAACCTTCTCAGTTGCTGGGTTTAAGCCATAAAAACGCTTCTTTAGGCGGTCAGATGGCCAATGACTCATCGGAACAATGAAATGGATTTGATTCTTTATGAACTATACCCTCTCACTACTACTATTTTGCAAGCGGGTTCGTATCCTCACCCCCTCACCCCCTCGCCCCTTTCAGATAGGTTACCTATGATTGCCTGGTGTTGATTCATTAGATGCTGGTATTCCATGCCAAGAGCTGATCCAACAGTCGATTCCCAGTCAGTTCCGATACCCAGTTGTACGTGTCCAGGAAGGAGTTATACATAACCTGTTCTCGCCCATGCCCAGGAGGTAGTGGTTCTTGGTGCGGGAACTTTCATAGATTATCCACCGTTAACAGTTCGATACATACACAGGAAGGAGTCGGTTCTTAGTGCGTTTTACCCGTTTTCAATCCACGTCCCTGTAAGGTGTTCGTGCCATTTTCTATGTAAACGATTGACAGTCAGCGATAGCGAAGTAGCACCGGTTAGTTATTGATTTCCCACATTGGCAGAGCGGGGCCTACAGTGATCGATGATAGTGATTCTTTATAGTCAGCACCCAGGGGTTGGCAGTACAACGGACGGAATACAGCCTTTGTTGGGGGAGCAGGCTACGGCAACAAATACAGCCACTACAGCAACTACGGATACAACAACTACGCCAGCTACTACAAATGGCAATAGATATGATAGCTACAACATATACATATACATATACAACAACTACGACAACTATAGATACAACAACTACAACTACAACAAATGGAAACAATGACGGATACAGAAATAGCAGCAACTACAATGACAGATATAATGGTTATATGGAATATTGACACACCACACAGCGTAGATTTATATACGTTTGTTTTTATACAACATAGCGTGAATTTCTTCGGTACCGGCCAAAGCAAGAGGGTTGATCTCAATTCACATAGCACAGTGATTCCCATCATTATGTTGGATGCCGGGTGGACCCGTAGAGAGAAATAGAATGTGTCACTTTATGGTGGTTTCTTATGCTGCTTACCAGTTTCAGTCGAGGGTACTACAGATTATGTTGTCTGCAAGGTAGGCTGCTGGTGGGTGAAAAGCCTAAATTCTAAAGAAAAGTTGGCATATGGGTAGATCTAATTCAAGGTAGTGGCCCAAGAGATATGGTCTTCAGAAAGATAAGGTTCATATCTAGTAGATCCAAGTGAAGAAGCTCCGACAAGATTAGTTAGGAAAAATAGGCATCTTTTCCTCCTTAGTAGAAGCTCGTACAAGATTGAAAGGTATATTTGAATCTTACTCAAACCCCGATAGAGATGATTTCTAGATTGACTCATACTCCAACAAGCTTTAACTAAAGATTTGTTCATACTCCGATGAGAGCTGATTTAACCATATTCCCATAACTACTCCAATAAGGGGGGTTATGTTTTACTAAAAGAAAGTGAGC